>JAMXDD010000007.1:2827278-3467143 GCA_024733475.1 Syzygium grande
AAGTATTCCAAAGATTTGTTGAAGAAATTTGCAATGCTTAGATGCAAGCCAATCTCAACACCGATGGAGCCAAATGCCAAAATGTGTGCTCATGAATGGAAAGATTTAGAAGATGCTACCATGTATCGGCAGTTGGTGGGTAGTCTTATCTACTTAACTTTAACAAGACGGATGTTTTTTTTGCAGTTGGTGTGATGAGTCACTACATGCAAAATCCAAAGAAGACTCATTTGGAATCAATTGGCCGAATCATGAGATATGTGAAGAGTATGCTTGGCTAGGGTATTATGTACAAGAAAGGTGGAGATTGCAGACTAGTTGTGTCACGCCTGCACCCTTTAAGCATCGACATCCGCGTTTAGGTCGAGAAAAGTGCAACGCTCCCAGGAATGCGTCGCCAACCCGAACGAACCCAAATCAGAGAAAACGCGCCACATGCGGAAACGACGTATATATAATAAATATATATACACCCGGACAAATTAATAGTAACCATGAATAGCACGTGATAACCACTGTTCCGTTCCATTAAACCAAAATATACATTATATAACGAAATTACATACAATATCCCTTTGTCTATAAAAAGGTATCCCAAAAGGGCCACGAAGCAAAAAGGGATCGGTGGCCTAGGGATATTAAACTGTCTAACGGGAAGGACTACAGTCAAAAAGTGGCGGCTCTCACACCTAAGGCTGGGACCTAAACTAGGGCTCCCAGTCGGGTCAGATCTAGATGTCTCAAAAGAACTCGGATTGCCCTGGCTCTTCCTCCGAGCTCATATCCTCAGGCTCGCCTCTCGGCTCGTGGTCCTGCTTTTTCACTTCAAAATTCATGACCGGGGATCTCAAATATCGGTTTTACCACAACCGTGAGAAAACTCAGCAAGTAATAATCCCTAATCCTAAACTAGGCTAATGTGCACCTCCAGAGGTAATTAAAATACACCAAACAATGAAGCAGTAAGTCACTATAAATTTCACCCGGCTTATAGCCCAATATGTCATCTCATATTCCTGCAGGTTAGGCCTTTATCAATAACGTGATTCACATGTATTTAAGTCCCGGGGTCACAGTTGATAAAACGAATCGTAAAAAAGGCCAGCTTTGATAAACGACCCGTAGGCCAGACCCGGCCAAAATGATAAAATAGGCCCAACCCGGGCCAACAGTTTGATAAAACGACCCGTAGGCCCGACCAAGACCACAGTTGATAAAACGACCAGAGGGTCCGACCAAGGCCATCAGCTTTATAAAACGACCCGTAGGCCCGAATTCAAGGCCATCAGCTTGATAAACGACCCGTAGGCCCGACCAAGGCCATAGTTGATAAACGACCCGTAGGGGCCCGACCCGAAGGCCAACAATTTACTCACATCAGGCACGTGCATCAAGGTGTTCAATCTCAACCAAATCAAAACATAATATGTGAGTTCACATGTCGTGGGAATTCAAATCAATTGTTATACCCCGCTGTGCCCAGATCAATGAACCACAATTTCCTATTCAGTCGGCACATTGTCGACACGCCTAACTCATTTCATATTAGTCCACTTACACCCGGCACTTAATGCCTAACTTAGCATCACGAAAACCCGATCCGTTTAGGACCCGACATAACTACCCAAACTCAACCATTAAACCCCCAAATACAGTATTACCCCCACGGGATCCCAACAAGTCCCACATTGTCTCTAAAATGCCAAGTTTTCGAGCCATTACCCTATAGACCATTTGATGCTCAAATTAGGCGAATTAATGCAATTTCGGATCCCCATGAACAGTGCTCGACATCATGCAATTTTCAGCTTTAAATCAACCCTAAACGACCTCATTTAGTCCCAATTGAATCCCTAAATCAGCCCACACACATAAGCACCCAAATAGGCCCCAATTTAACTTAATTAGCCCTAAAATTTACCCCCAAATTGCACAATTAAGCTAATTCGGGGTTTAGGGATTTTTACTCGCCTAATATTGACTTGAGGCGACGGGAGCGGGCGGTCGACTACCGACGTGCGGTGAGAGTCGACGGCGGCGCTCCGGCGCAAGCTGGCGGTCACACGGCACCGGGCGGCGCGGAGCGGGTAACGGGCACGTGGGGCACGACGCACGTGCGGGCTTGGGTTTGGCCGGGCCGGGTTAACCGCCGGCCGGGCTGGCTTCATTGGGCTGGTTGCTCGGGATGAGAACGGGCGACGGCGATTTAGGACGGCGCGCGGGCGGGCGACGAGCGGCGACGGGGTTGGGCACGGGCCGGGGCGAGCCGAACGAGAGAGATAGGTGGGGGTGAGAGAGAGAGAGAAAGAGAGAGAGAGACAAGGAGGCCGAGAGAAGGTGGAATCGGGGACAAGATTTGGTGGGGCGATGACGGCGACAGCCAGCGCTGGCCGGGGCGGGGCCGGACGCCGGGCGGGCACAAGGACGGGTTCCCTGGTTGCTACAAGGCGAGAGGGGGAAGGAGCTACGGGCGGGGCGGCGTCGCTGCGGAGCGGAAATACGTCACGCCAAGGCGGGCGATTGGGCTGGCGACGGCGGACGGCGGCCGGCCAGGCGAGCTCGGCGGATGGGGGTCAGTCTTTCCAAAGAACGGATCTAGACGAGCAGCGTCGACCGAAGAGAAAAAGAGGAGAAGAAGAAAAGAGAGAAGAGGGAGAAGAGGGAGGAGAGAGGAGAGAGAAGAGAGAAGGGGGGGGGTGTCTGCATGTGCAGAACGGGCAGGGGGAAGGGACGTGCGCATGGGGAACGTGCGCACGGCAGAGGGAAAAGGGAGAGAGAGAAAAGAGAGAGAGAGAAAAGAGAGAAGAGAGAGAAGAGAGAAAGAGAAAGGAAGAGAGGGGAAAGAGAGAGAGAGAGAGAGAGTGACACGCGGGGGAGGGGGGGTCCGTAGAGAGAGAGGAGAGAGAAGGAGAGAGAGAAAAGAGGGAAAGGACCGATTTAAATTTTTAGGACGGGATCAATGGACACGGTCCGAATTAAAAATCGAGCTAACGGTCCCGATTCAAATTCGGAAAAAGGCCTAACGGTCCCCGAAAAATCCCAATAATAATTTAAGATAAAAAGACCAAAATAAAATAATTCCAGACACACTACGAGGGTGGTCTACCAGTCCAAATTGCACCCGGTCCAAAATTTCACTTTTTCACCATTCTTGATAATCTCGATGCTGGCCACAATAATATCGACACCGTCCAATTTATTTCTTTCTCGAACTCCCAAAATCGACTACCAAGTTCGAGTCTAAATAACGACAAAATTCGATCGAATGCGATTCTAGTGAAATCTTAATTTAAAATAATAACCGAGAGTAATCGGTTCTCGGGCAAGATTTTACTATAAGCACACCGACAAATCACGCGTTCTATAAATCCCAAAAATTAGTGAAATTGAACTGTTACAAGTTTAGCTCTTTGTAATGTCGACTATGCGGTGTGACCATGATTCCCAACGTTCAACTACCGAGTATGTCTTCATGCTTGGGTCTAGAGCAATTTCTTGGTGTAGTAAAAGACAACCAACGGTGTCTTTGTCAACCACGGAAGCAGAATACCGAGCAGCGGCGATGGCAGCTCAAGAAAGCACTTGGCTTATGCAATTATTGAAAAACTTACATCAACCAACAGAGTATGGTGTCTCTTTGTACTACAACAACTTGTCGGCAATACGTTTGGCGGAGAATCCGATTTTTTCACGCAAGAGCTAAGCATGTGGAGATGCGTCATCATTTTATCAAAGAGAAAGTCTTGCAAGAAGAAATTGAATTGGAGAATGTCAAAACAGAAAACCAAGTTGCAAATTTGTTTACAAAACACTTGAGTAGCAACAAGTTCGAAAGTTTCTGTTATTAGCTCGATATGGTGAAAAGAGTATAAGCTGGTGTTGAGAGAAAGTATTGAACAAACACAACACCAGCAAGTGAAGTAGTGTTAAAGTGGTCAAATTTCAGTTTTACATGCCTTCAATAATGTAGTAGTGGAGTCCTAATTTATAGGGGTTTGTTTCTACAAGTTTTAGTTAGTGAGATATGTTAGTGGGTCTTTATTATTGTTATCATGTTGTTATTTTCTTGCTGAGTAGTTTTCGATGTTATGCCTATTTAATAGGCTTGTGATCGGGTTGAGTAAATAGTACGAGAGTTTTTCAGTACCAATTTTTTGTGTATGTCCTCTTCTACTTTTTGCTCTCTTTAGAGGTTATTGAACCATACTTGCCGCTTGTTCTTTTTCAACATACAGAGTGAGTTCTTTGGAAGCTTTGTTGAACTACCGAATGCTAAAATCATAGGTTTATGTCGAAAAATGGCTTAGCATGTACGAGGAGAGCAGTCTAGTGTTCGGCAATGGGATACTGAGCAAACTATCCATGCCCATAACCCGTTTGACAGAATTCCAGTGTGAAATGTTGAGTAACTGAGTTTGTACGTGCAATTGCAGAGTAGATTCGATGATAGCACTGTTGGATTAGTGGATGTTGTAGGGAAAAAAAAATGAGTTTGGAACGGTGAAAATCCAACATTCTTCAACATCACTCTATTTCTGAAAACACAGCGTCTTCTTTCACGGGTCTTCCCTCCACTGTCAATAGCAAACCCTAGCAATGCACCTCCCTTGGTGATGCAACTATCATCCGCTAGACTCAACTTTCTTGCAGCCCTCACCGATTATCTCGAGTTGGGTGGCACTTCCTTCCCTGCAGTACACACAATTCTCCCGCAAATTTCTGTCTCAATTCGTTTTCTTGTTTCGCTAAGAAAGGAAGTCTATGCTTAGTTTCTTGGAAAGATTTTTTTTTCATTGATAAAAGATGAACTGGAAAAGGGGAAACAAAGAAAAGACCTACGCACCCACTGTTGTGATTCTTTTTATTGTGTGGAAAATTTCCAAAGTTGGTACGTGATTCAAGGGAATGATCAATTGTGTATGTCAATTTTTCAAGGCATCACTTTCTTGTTTTATCCTTTTTGCTGCTCCCTTTCCTCGATCCCAACAATTGGTTGAACTCACGACTTCTGTGTCTTTCTCTCTTGTTCAAGGGATCACGGGTATGTATGTAAATGGAGCAGAAAAAAAGTTCACACTAAATAATTGATGGATTTCGAGCTGTCTCGTTGTTAGACAGTCGGTCATGGAATGCGTCGTGCTATACTTTCCAAAACATGTGGCCGCGGTTGTTAGGTACCAAAGGGATCCTCTCATAGCATTGGAGATGTTCAATTCAGTTAGAAAAGAAGATGGCTTCAAGCACACATTGTCGACTTACAAATGCATGATTGAAAAACTCGGGTTTCATGGGGAGTTTAAGGCTATGGAGAATTTGCTGGTAGAGGTGAGATCAAACATCGATAGCGGTTTACTTGAAGGAGTCTATATTGGGGCCTTGAGAAGTTATGGAAGGAAAGGCAAGATTTAGGAAGTCGTCAATGTGTTTGAGAGGATGGATTTCTACGGTTGCGAGCCATCAGTCCAATCTTACAATGCTATCATGAATATACTTATTGAGAATAGTTACTTTAATCAAGCCCATAAAGTGTATCTGAGGATGAGGGATAAAGGGATTGCTCCAGATGTGTACACTTTCACAATCAGGATAAAGTCCTTTTGTCGGACAGGTAGGCCTCATGCTGCTCTAAGACTTCTCCGAAATATGACTTCTCAGGGTTGTGATCACAATGCTGTTGCATATTGTACTGTCATTGGTGGGTTCTATGTAGAGAATTATCGATGTAAGGCATATGAATTGTTTCTCGAGATGTTTAGTTTAGATATTTATCCTGATATCACCATATTCAATAAGCTTATTCATATACTTTGCAAGAATGGGGACATCCAGGAGAGTGAAAAGCTTTTCGCCAATGTCCTGAAGAGGGGATCAAGTCCAAATTTGTTCACATTCAATATTTTCATTCAAGGACTTTGCAGGGAAGGAGCTCTTGTTGAGGCTGTGAAATTGCTGGAAAGTGTAACTACGGAGGGTTTATCTCCAGATGTTGTCGCGTACAACACTTTAATCGGTGGATTGTGTAAGAATTCTAGGGCTGTGGAAGCTGAAAGCTATGTGCGTAAAATGGTGAATTTTGGGCTTGAGCCAGACGACTATACATACAACACTATAATCAATGGATACTGCAAAGTTGGTCCGACAGAAAATGCAAATAAAATTCTTAATGAGGCCGTTTTCAAAGGGATTTGTGCCTGATCAGTTCACATATTGTTCTCTCATCAGTGGGTTCTGCCAAGATGTTGATGTCAGGCGTGCCATGGCTTTATTTAATGAGGTATCAAGAAGAGGAGTGAAATCTAATGTTGTTCTCTACAATACAGTGATTAGAGGCTTGTCCCAGAATGGGCTCATAATGGAAGCCTTTGAATTAATGACTGAGATGTCGGAAAATGGTTGTTCCCCGACATATGGACATACAATCTTGTTATTAATGGACTTTGCAAGATGGGCTGCGTATCTGATGCTTATGGCCTGATGGATGATGCTATAACCAGAGGCTACGTTCCTGACATTTTTACTTTCAATACATTGGTTGATGGCTTTTGTAAACAATTGAAGTTGAATAGTGCAATTGAGATTATAGAGAGAATGTGCAGTCATGGTATTTTTCCCGATGTGATCACATATAACTCTTTGTTGAATGGCCTATGCAAGGCTTCAAAGTTTGAACACGTGATGGAAACGTTCGACACGATGATAGTGGAACAGTGCATCCCTAACATCATTACTTACAGTATTCTCATTGACAGCTTATGCAAGGCTCACAAAGTAAAGGAAGCTTTGGTTTTGCTCGATAAGATGGAAATAAAGGGATTGCACCAGATATTGTAAGTTTTGGCACACTGATTAATGGTCTTTGTGATCATGGGGAGCTGGATGAAGCCTAAAACTTTTTCAGGAAAGTGGAGGAGCATTATAAGGTTTCTCATACGACGGCAACATACAATATAATGATCAATGCATTCCTGGGAAAACTAAAAATGGAACTGGCAGGAAAGCTTTTTCATGAGATGAGTGTCAAAGGTTGCCTTCCTGATAGTTACACATATCGTGTGATGATTGATGGATTCTCTAAAGAAGGGGATGTTGACTCTGGATATAACCTTCTACTCGAAAAAAATTGAGAAGGGCTTTATTCCGACGCTTGCTACATTTGGACGAGTAATGAATTACCTTTGTGTGAAGCATAGGGTTCACGAGGCTGTTGGGATCATTTACCTTATGGATCACTGTTAAATATGTCTTGAATTTTATGTATTCGGCCGGGTTTATGACCCGACCCAACATATTTTTTGTGCGACCGAAAGTGGAAAGAAAATTGAAATTTGGTTCGTGGACGCGAAGGGTTGGGCGATAGGCCTAACCAGCAACAAGCAAACAAATCTTCACAGCGGACCGCCTAAGCTGGAAAAAGCAAACCAATGCGGGGGTTCGGGGCGTAGCCCTCGAGGAAAATATTTTGGGAGCACTTTTATCTGCGACTAGGTTTTCTCATTGTTGTAGAGAGAGTTTTTTTTTAAGAGAGTTTTAGTGAGCCGAGAGATTTTGTCGTTGTTTGAATTCTGAAATTTGTACTCTCTTTGATTATAGTGGAATTTGTCTTGCCTCACCCGTGGGCGTAGATCACCTTGTGATCGAACCACGTAAATCCCTGTGTTCCGCCTTCTGTTTTTCCGCATCGCTTTATGTTGAGAGAAAGAATAATATCTACTACTTTGAAAAGAGAAAAAGATACAATATATATAGGGAAGAGATGGACCTCAACCCTAAGACAACTAGATAAATAAACTAGGCCCAACTAATTAGGCCCAATAACATTAACAATAAACATAAAAGACTTTAACACTCCCCCTCAAGTTGGAGCATAGATATTGGACATGCCCAACTTGTAGAGAATGGTATGAAACGTGCGCCCATTCAAGCCTTTGGTGAATATGTCAGCAAGCTGATCCTTAGAGACAACGAAGGACAAGTTGATGAGGTTGTTGTCCAATTTTTCCTTTATAAAATGACGGTCAATCTCCGCGTGCTTGGTGCGATCATGTTGAACCGGATTATGAGCAATGCTTATAGCAGACTTGCTGTCACAATAAAATCGCATTGGCTGTGGAACAACAACTCCGAGATCAATGAGAAGGGTCTTAAGCCAAAGTAGTTCACAAACTCCTTGAGCCATAGCACGAAATTCTGCCTCGGCACTTGAGCGGGAAACCACAGCTTGCTTTTTACTGTGCCAGGTGACTAGGTTACCTCCAACAAGATTACAGTAACCGGAAGTAGATCGTCTATCATCCAAAGATCCAGCCCAATCAGCATCCGTATAAGACTCCACAAAAAGATGACCATGGGGTGCAAATAAAATCCCTTTCCCTGGAGCAGATTTCAAATAACGAAGAATCCTATGAACCGCCTCAAGGTGTGAGGAGTATGGATCATGCATGTATTGACTCACCAAGCTCACTGCATATGCTATATCAGGTCGAGTATGGGAGAGATAAATTAGGCGACCTACCAATCGTTGGTAACTTCCTTTATCAACGGGCTTTCCCTCTTTAGACCGCAAGTGGCCATTGGCCTCAATAGGGGTTTTTGCATCCAAGCATCCCAACCTCAGCCCAAAAGATCCAGAATATACTTCAATTGGGAGAGAAATACTCCTTTTTCAGGATCGAGCGACTTGATACCTAGAAAATAACCAAGAGCTCCTAGGTCTTTAATTTGAATTCTCTCCCGGATATTGTTTAAGATTTAGAAATTTCGATTGCATCATTCCCTGTCACTATAATGTCATCGACGTATACAATGAGAACAACAACCTGAGTACCTGATCGTTTGATGAATAAGGTATGATCAGCATTACTCTGAGTATAACCAAAAACAATCATAGCCCTTTGAAATCGCCCAAACCAAGCTCTAGGGGACTGTTTTAAGCCATATAATGCCTTCTTGAGTTTGCACACTCGACCTTCTGTCTCCGGGCCAGAATAACCTGGGGGAATGTCCATATACACCTCTTCTTCAAGTTCCCCGTGAAGGAATGCATTCTTCACATCCAACTCTTTGTAGAAGTCCCATCCAAGATTGACAGCATATGAGATAAGAACTCTAATTGTGTTCATCTTGGCAACCGTGCGAATGTCTCAAAGATAATCAAGGCCATAGGTTTGGGTCTACCCTTGGCCACCAAACGAGCTTTGTAGCGGTCAATGGTTCCATCGGCCTTTTGTTTGACAACAAATACCCACTTGCATCCAACGGTACTTTTTCTTGGGGAAGATGAACTAACTCCAAAGTACCATTTTTCTTAAGAGCTCTCAACTCTTCTAACATAGCCTCCTTCCACTTTTCGTTAGGCGCCTCTTGCCATGTTTTGGGGTTGTGGACAACAGAGATAAAGAAAAGGCACGGTAGGATGAAGACAATCTATCATATGACACAGCATTGGATATGGGATGTTGCGACATGAACGTTTGCCTTTCCTAAGTGCAATTGGTAAGTCATTAGTTGTATCATCATTATCAATAATCGAGAGGAGGTGCCATCACCCGAATCTGCGGTTATAGCACTAGCGGGAGGAGATTGGTCAAGAGTAGAGTAGTAATAGAGGGGCTTCACGAAGATTTTGTCGATTGGAACACAATCGGTATCGAAACTGTTCTCGAATCAAGTGGCTTCGCTAAATTTTTGCATTGACAGAATCAGGATTTTTAGCACTAGCTGAGTCTACTGGAGCTGCTGGTAGGGCTGTGTTTTCTGTATTGGTAGTAGCTGTAGCATCTGATTTTTACCAGAAATGTCAGAAATTAACTCCCCCTACAAGGGTATCACATCCAAACTAGAGGACACATCTTCACCATGTGTAGACTCCCCCTGAAGAGGTGTCCGCGAGTAAAACGGCTGAGACTCATGAAAGATAACATCCATGGAAATAAAATAGCGCCGAGTGGAAGGGCAATAGCACTTATAGCCTTTCTGCGTGGGAGAATAGCCCAAAAATATACACCGACATCGCGAGGGGCAAGCTTTATCGGGCCGAGTGAGCAATACGAGCAAAACATTCACACCCAAACACCTTCGGAGGGACCAAAACTTATGGGAACCAAAAGAAGAGCCTCAATAGGAGAGCGATATTGGAGAATGCGTGATGGGAGCCGATTGATCAAATAAGCTGCACTCAAAATAGCATCACTCCAATATTGAGCTGGAACATTCATGGCAAACATGAGGGAACGAGCCACCTCCAAGAGGTGGCGATTCTTGCGTTCCGCCACACCATTCTGCGCAGGAGTATTAACACAGCTCGTCTGATGGAGAATACCACGGTCATGTAAAAAAGCTTGAAAATCTGAGCTGGTGTACTCTGTCCCATTGTCACTTCGAAGAATACTAAGCTTGCCATCAAATTGTGTCTCGAATCATTGCCAAAAATTGCTGAAAGCATTGGAAAACATCACTCTTCTGTTGCAGTAAATAAACCCAAGTAGTGCGGGTACAACAATCAATAAATGTCACAAACCAACGGTGACCTGAAATGGAGGAAACACGGGCAGGGCCCCAAACATCCGAATGCACAAGAGCAAAAGGTGCATCACTTTTATTATTAATAGAAGAATAAGTGACACGAGTTTGTTTTGCTAGAACGCAAGAATCGCAAAAGAAATTTTGACTATTGCATTTGTCAACTAAATCTGGAAAGATCTTCATTAAAGTTCCAAGCGGTGGATGTCCCAAACGGCGATGCCAAACATGGAGCTCAGATAGGGTAGCAGAGGGAGTTGGAGTGACAAGATGAGCTGATGGTGGTGAATCGAACACATATAAGCCTCCCTCTACTCTACCACGACCAATCTCCCGACCCGTTGCCAAGTCCTGAACAATACAATAAGATGGGAAAAAAACCACTTGGCACTCCAGATCACGTGTCAGGGAACCGATCGATAGGAGATTAGTGTAAACCATAGGAACATGTAAAACAGATGATAGAGTAATATCACGGGTAATAGACACCGAGCCACGGCGGCGATAGGGGCTAAAGAACATCAACAACGATAACACAATCAGGTTTAGGAGGACGAGAATAATCAATAAAAAATATAATATCTCCGGTCATATGATGCGCGGCACCGAATCAAGGATCCACGGCTGAGAAGATTTACATAAACCACCGAAAAAACTACCGATTTGTGCAAAATTAGAGATCAAAGTGCCCGAGGCCGATGATGTGGAGGTGCGGGGTTGTCTACATTACGTGCTAAGAGGAGGCGCAGACTAGTCAACTCAAGAAGCGGATAAAGAGTACGATGGAGCAGCTAGTTTGCCTTGGGGCCTCACTTAAGTGCACGAGGCCTTAGACGACCTCGTCATGGCCACGGCCAGCATTGGAAGGGCGTCCGTGAAGTTTGTAACAAGTTTCACGGGTGTGACGTTCTTTTCCACAATAATCACACTTCACAATCTGTTTGTCATTGATAGAGCATTGCGAGATTCACTTCCGGCAATAGTATAAAGGCGGGCGGCGCTGCGGGACAACGGGTTGATGCATCGCGCTCCGACGCTTCTCCTCTAGATGGATCACAGCATAGGATTGTTCCAAGGTCGGGAAAGGCACACGACACATGATCTTGGCCCTAATCTGATCGTACTCCATATTAAGACACGCTAGGAACTCAAAAACACGAAATTTGTCCACCCTTTTGAAAGGCAGCAGTATCAAGAGGGTTGGTAGGATGAAAATCATCATAAAAATCCAGTTCATGCCATAGACTACGTAACTTCGAGAATAATATTGAGATAAGGACAGCTCCCTTTGCTTGGTTTCATGAATTTTTCTTTGGAGTTCATAGATTTGGGCATCATTGCCCACTTGAGAATAAGTGTCCTTAGCAGCCTCCCAAATCTTGGTTCTTTGTGTCCAAAAATAAGTAGCCACAGGCGATAGAGTCGATCATCGAATTGACAAGGTAAGCCATAACCAAGGCATTCTCGGAAATCCACTTGCGGATAGCATCATCTCCAGTAGTAGGTTGCACGCTCTCTCCGGTAAGGTAGCCGGTAAGACCACGTGAAACAATGGTAAGGTAGCAAGAGCGAGACCAAATCAGATAGTTGGAGCCATCTAACTTGATGGGATTTGTCGGAAAAGAGGGATAAACACCAGGAGTACTACGACTCAATTCACCAAGAGAGTCCGAAGCTTTTTCTGTCTCTGACATGGTCTCGGATGATAGGTTGTATAAAAAAAAAAGAATTTAGATCATATAAGGAATGATCCAGAAAATATCAAGGCTAGTCGGTAGCAAGGAGGCTCTCGGAAAGCAACCGGACAGGGCATGGAGAGGTCTAGGCTATCCGCCACGATGCATGAAGGCCGCCGACAAGAATGGGAGGAAGAAGGGCCGCCAACAAAGAATGTGAGGGGAGAAGAGTAGCAGCCGACAGGTAGTGGAGGTTGCTGGAGATGGAGAGGCTACAGGTTGAGAGCGAAGAGGAGGAAGAAGACGGCAGCAGGTTTCAAAAGAAGGGCCGCTAGGTTCATGGCTTCACGCTCTGATACCATGTTGAGAGAAAGAATAATATCTACTACTTTGAAAAGAGAAAAAGATACAATATATATAGGGAAGAGATGGACCTCAACCCTAAGACAACTAGATAAATAAACTAGGCCCAACTAATTAGGCCCAATAACATTAACAATAAACATAAAAGACTTTAACACTTTACAACAATCACAAGGGAATTGTTCCGAGGTAGTGAACGCTATTTTTGAGGCTGACAAGAGGGAGGTGGCCGCGCCTAAGATTGTCGTGGAAGACTTGTTGAAGAAAAGCCATATAACTTATTATACTTATGAACTTCTCCATGAGGTTGTTCGGGATAAAAGATGCTAAAGAAGATGCCTCCTAGTAGATTCTTACGTGATTCGAAGAAGATGTCCTCGTCTGTTGATACATCGATATCTTGAAAGGATGGAACAGTCATACATTTTGCATGATTTTAGTTCCAAACCTTGCAATGCTTCAATTACTATTGCCATATAGGAAAAGGTCTACTGGCATATTGACAAAGAAGACATATTACAGGATTGTACGAGGATGTGGTGACAACCGAATAATATGTCGAAATACATGAGCACACATGTATAGATCCATAGCTCTATCGTGGGCTGCTCTTTCCTTCGTCGACAGAATTCCAACGTGTCAGTAAGCTCCTTCACTGAGAATCCTGTATATATAGCTTTGCTTGGGCCGAGATCATCTTCAATATACTATTGAGGCTCAACTCTTTGCTGCCATGGAAGCTAGGGTAAGGCATTTAGCTACCTCTTGGTAATTTACATTCTCATTTCTAGTGGAATAAAGAAAAAAAGTACATTTTTGTAGATTTTCTAGTGCTCCATATAAAGCTCACTCTTCCACCCTCTCCGGGTCAGAATTCCCTATATATCAGAAATCTTCGCTACAGGGAATCCTGCCCATATGGCTTCTTCAGGCTGAGTTCACCAGATATGGAGATTGAACTCATTTGTGCGCTCAAACTCTGGCAAGGCACTATGCTAATTCTCGGTAATTTACATCCTCATTTCTCTTTGTAAAAAGAAAATGTGAGACAATTTCATTTTTACATATCTTAGTGCTGTGTATTTTGTTCACTCCGTATAACGTGTAAAATCTTTTTATTCTCTAAGAATCAACCACATCTATGCCCAGATAATCTTGTCAAACATTATGAACTTTTACCAAGTTGCTTAGAGTAATATGGAAATGTACCCTCGCCTTTGACAGTTTTCAATTTTTTTCTTGGACAAGAGCGAAGTTTATTGCTACTATTTTTTATTGGACTTGAGTGATTTGGACTAGTGATGCAGTTAGTTTTTACATACAGAGCTAGACAAACTCAAACTCACATCTTAAGACTCGTCTGTTTAATTCCAGATTGATGAGGTTGCAGCATATTTCAAGGTTGGTTTACGTGGAAAATGAATCGCATTTGGTGCCTGTACAAATTTACTAATAAGCAGGCCGGTCAATGGAGAAGGATGAACCAGTGAGGACTAGGCTTATTAAAATGAGAACGTGACCTCAACTCCACTGACTAGTCATTCAAGGCTATGTGAAGCATAAGAGCGAGAACCTTGTGCCGGTGGTCATCTGGAAGTGAAATCTGTTTCATAAGAACTGTGATTTGATTGACAGTATTATTTACATGCCTGAGAAGGAGATGGTGGATAGTCGTCATATTTGGTTCAACACTATTCGTATTTGTTTCCTAGAGGTACTTCTAATGCTGTATAATTTGCATTTACCGACCGCATTTTCCTTTCAAACAACTGTCCGTTCTGTCTTATTTTTAGCAATGACAAGGTACGTAATATTAGTTTACCTTCTGAGTTTTGAAGTCTTCTCTGAGTCGCACAAAACTTTACAAGACATGAATTTGTGTTTCATCACACACAAGTGGAAAGAAAAACCTTTTCATCGTGGATTCCCGTGAATGCTAAACGTCTGTTTAACAAATCTGTAATGTTGTATCTTTACAAAGAAAATCAACATGATGCGCCACATGTAACAACATTCCCATCTCTTATCCTAGTTGTGGCATGTTTGACTATGACCTGACCCTTTATCACCGTTATGACCCAATTTCCAATGACGTAGCATCAAAAGATCTTCTTCCACCTACTTTGAGATATATTCTCATTGCTATTCATTGTGCTCCCAATAACTTCCACAATTTTCCATACCGTTCGGCTCCAGCGATCACCATGGATCCACAGCTTAGCTTGCATGAATATTTGTCACTGTTAAAGGTAATGCCAACATCTGCCATAGTTTCCATAGAAATAAGATTCCTAAAAAGACCAAAAATATGCATCATGTCTACAAGATTCTTGATTATTCCATCTTTCATCTTCAACTTCACCTTTCCACAACCAACAATATATCAAGTGTTGTGTCATCTCCCATTCGCACTATACCTCCATGATATGGCTCATAACAGCAGAACCAATCTTTATGAGGTGTCATGTGGAAAGATGCTCCAATATCAATTATCCATGCATTGCAGTCACCCTGTGATGAATTACATACGAGATACATGTCTCCCGTGCTGCTATCATCATCCTTCTTTGTACTAGAGGATGATGTCTCATCTTGCTTTTTTTGGTCCTACACATTTGCTTTTTGCAAACTTTCTTCGACTGTCCAGGCTTTTGCACTTCCATCACGTTATTTCCAATCGATCTCAGCTTTTAGATCTTCCTCTAGACTTATTGCTACCACCAAATCTGGATTTGAATCGTTCACTATTCCTCCCCTTACAAAAAAGAGGCGTCTTGCGTTACACTATCAAAACATGCTCTCCTCATCTCCTCAGATAATAGAGTAGCTACAATGCCCTCAAAGTATAATGCACTAACACCAACACTAATCGAAATAATTATATATTCTCATGAATTCAGCAATGACACAACAAAGTACATGCTTTATCTTCCTCATCCATATTGACATTAATCAATGCAAGTTGCCCACAAATAGTATTGTACTCGTTTAAGTGTGCAGAAAAAGAATCACCTTCACTCATCCAAAGGTTGTACAGTTGCTTCCATTAATTGAGTTTGTTCACAAGCAACTTGCTCTAATAAAGGTTTTTCCAACTTCATCTAGAGATCTTTCACTGTCTTCTCGGAGGTCACGTTCACCATAATGCTATTCGCAAGGCATAGCCAGATTAGGCTTCGTGTCCTCCAATCACTGCTATTTCACGATTCAATTCATCAAATGTGGACTCGGACTCCTTTGCCTTCTCATTGGATTTTTCTTTAAGTTTATCTTCTTTGATCAAGTGTCAAAAATCTCTGTCCACAAGCAAAGCCTCCATCTTCAATTTCCATAACTCAAAACCATTTCCTCCGAACTTCTTTACTTCAATCCATGATTGACCAACCAACAACATTTTCCCAAGATTCGATTTTCAAATCTCTCTTCACTAAGAAACCCTAACCTCAAATCTTCTTTTGATACCGGATGTTAGGATTCGCCAAAAAAAATAGAGAGTAAAAAACGACAAAAAGAATCAAGACACAAGGTTTTTATCCTGGTTCACCCTTAAATTAAAGCAATGTTCAGCAAAGAATTTCACTATAATTAGCACCTCACAACTCTATGTTATATCTCTCAATTACAGGAGAAAGAGACTATATATAGACAATAGTTCAATTCAAAATAGGAAATCTCTTTTTAGAAAACCAATAGTTCGATTCAAAATAGGAAACCTCTTTTAGAAAACCTACTCTAATTTGAAAATTTACTCCAATTAGGAAACCATTTAATTAGGAAACATATTTAAAATAGAAAACTTAATTGAATTAGGAAAATTTCCTTTTTCAAGCTCAAACTATGAAAGTTCTCTAGCGGCTTGGGGCACTACCCCGTGACCCTCACCCGCTCACTGGGGAGTGGGACCCCGTGCTGTCTTATCATTGGGAGTATAAACCACACCCCAATAGAGAGAGGGTAGAGAGAGAACTTACTAAGGGAGACATGGGCAATGATGAGGCATAGGAGGGGACGACAACAGGGGACGATGAGGCGGCGTAGGATGAGGCAATGCTATGATAGTGACGGCAGCATGCGGCTATAAGATTTAGATCTCCTGGCGAGCTCCAGTCGATAGTTCGTTGTAGAAATGGAGGTGGGAAATAGAGTTCTTCTCATGAGTGACTTGCTTTGTCGACATGTATGAAGAACTCGAGGCGTTCAGGGCTCTGACTTTCCTCTTTTGAGCTCCTACTCGGCAGCATGTCGAGGCCGACTAAGGCTCGGAAGTGGAGGCCCTAGGGTCCTGGGATCGCGTCATTGAGGCCAAAGCCGCTGCGCACTATCGTCTTGACAGCGCTCATAGCTTCCTCAAGGTGCTGCTGCGAGAGATGCCGCGTTCAAGGTGAGAGAGATATGCCACAAACAACCCATTTATAACCAATGCAAACTCAATTTTTTAATGGGAAATAAATGTGTTTTTTAGAGAACCCATTTATAATCCACTCTAGTTGGACTTCAATATTTTAAACCCATTTTCACCCGGCCCTTCAAATATCTAACAACCCATTTACAACCCAAGCCCCAAATATATTAGTCAAAAATGAGTCCACGATACATTTTGACACATGATCTCAAAATGTATGACGATGCCCCTCGTTGCCTCCTGTTGACATGGCTTCCCTAAAGGACGTTGGCTCTCCTCTCCTGCCTATTTATCTTTAGAAATTCAATCGCCCCTATTCTCTATCAAGGAAACATAAACAAAACATTGGTAAACATGAACGAAACATCATGGTGCAACTCATCACAATCCCAAAAATTTGGAGATCGTTAATAATATGTCTTGAATTTAATCCAAGACCAGATATGAATTGAATCATCAATGGTGATCGGACCCTTACGCCGTTGAAGTCCTCATCACTTATGGATATATCTATCCACCGGAGGCGTACAGTAGTGTCAAGGAATTAGTGGGCCCCGGTCAAACATTGAGTTAATTGGTCGACTCTTTTTAAAAAATGAGGAAAGTGAAAAAGCAAGGGTTTTGCTTTTTGCTTCCCTGATCTGCAGTAACCATATAAAGGGACAAGAAAGACGGGACCACAAGTAAGGGCGCGGACAAGTGCAGTGAGAGAAAAGAAAGAAAAACAAAGGGTTTCGTTTTTGGGGTTTCCCTGCTAGGCGGCCCAACCCCAACAGTCCTTTTCACGAAGAAACGCCGGAGGGTTTCCTTGAACAGAGTAGCACGAGATTGAGTCACCGTACAAACAGAGAACAAAAGGTGAAGAGGACGTCTGCAGTTCTCGATCTTTGGCCGTGGGGACGAGCTTTGAACGCGGAAATTTTGTGCTGTGAATTTTACATTCAGTTGAGTTGTATATTAGTAAACACTTGAGATTTGAGTGTAATCTAGATATGGAATGTGTAAGCAATTATATTTTTATTCTCCGATTAATTAGTAGATTATTTTATCGCTAGCTCTCTTTCTATAAATATAAATACCGACATATCCGGATCAAATCATGTAAATTCTGATTTACTTTATCATTTCTCATTTATTTCTCCGATTATTTCACATTGACTTAATTTGTAAAATTCATTAGCATTTTCGAGACAAAATGCCATTAATCGACCGGAAGATTTAGCCCACCGGCTAGATCAAGCTCTTATTTGAATTGTCATGGTCACTTCAAGCCCGATCATTTTAGTTTTTTTAAATAAGATCCACTTTGGCCTTTATCAAAAAAAAAAAAAAAAAGATGACATTTTAAAACTTTATTTAGAAATTTTCCGGAGAAATATTGCTCCGGGTAAACGTTGGCGTCAATGACCATCCATTCTCGAAAGGTCCCACCGAAAACGCCTTTGTAGCTTGTTGACCTGAAGGCTTGTCGACCCGACCCGTCACAACGAACTATGCCTCCGGCGCGGGATGTTTCGAGGAAATAGGGAGTCCCTTCTTACAGGACGGAAGAAGACTTTTCCATTTTTAATGAAATTTTAAGAGGGCATAGTTGCCAGTTCACGGCCAATCTCGCCCCGACCAATGAAACTCTAGTTGTAAGAGAGGGCATATAAATCAATTCTTGCTTGGCCAATCCGATCCAACCATCGTTAAAGTGCCGAAATTGTAAGATGGCTTATTTGGCATAAATCCGGGTCCCACCAATGAAATTTTTCTCCCAAGAGAACGAAGACTTTCGACAATACTTTCCCACCTACTGAGCTTTTCCTCTCTTCTTTATATATGTGTGACCTTACAAACTTCAGACAAAAGTACTCATAGACCGAAAATCCACTTGACCCAAAAATTCCAAATGAGAGAACTCCACGCCATCCCACCCCATGCGGTTAACAATCCGTCTTCGCCATCTCCGGCGCAGCCACTGTCCGGCCGATACAAGCTGATCGCCAGCCACTGTATCGCATATTCAGTACCCACTATTCTTGGCCTACTCATGGTCATCTACCTGGCAATACCCGCCCTAATGCCCCTGGAATTCAGGCTCGACCCGGGCTCTTCGCTTTCCTCCCTCGACATCTCCACCTCCCACGTCACTACCCAATGGAACATCGCTCTCTCTGTTAAGAAACCCAGTAAGATCATCGCCGTCAAATACACCCACATGAAGCTCCGCTTGAGTTTTGATGGCCAACTCGCTCTCTCTCATCCCTCCCTCGTTCCTACCTTCATTCAGGGCCCCGCAACGAGACCACGGTCCGAGCCGAGGCCCTGTCAATGATTGCTGTCGTCAATGACTTGGGCGTGAAGGGCCTGGTGAGCATGTTGAAGGGCAGGGAGGTGACCATCGACGTGGTCGTGAAATCCAAGCGGAGGCTGCACTTGGGTCCATGGTGTGTGCCCGTGTTCGACGTTTATTTCTCGTGCATGGACGTGACCTTCACGGCTCCGACTGACAGCGAGAGTGGCGGTGATTGGATGATCCTCGGAGGCACCCAGAGCTGCACGCCGGACACCTTTACTATACTCTGGTAAGAAGAAACACTAACGAAGTTCCTGTCCATTTTTCTATTGCTATCGTCGTCAGAGTCCGTCCACCTGGTTGGGTTGGCAATGATTGGTCGAGATGGTGGTACTTCCCTTTCGTACTGGTCAAGAACCACGCAGCCCCTGTGATCCGTGCTTGCGGCCTGGCATGGCCGGAGGAGGCATATGATGAGGACACGTACGGCGGCCAGATGGGGGTGACTTCACTGGACGTGTAGGCGGCGAGCTACAGCAAGGCGGTGAAGGTATGGCAAAGGTGGGGCCGCCGTGTCGAACTCACCACAACAACCGCCACCATCGCCTGCAAGTGAACTCCCATCAAAATGAGTTGCGATGAGGGTTGCATGCTTTCCCGGGATAGAGATGGAATTCGAGTTGATGACGTGTTGATGGGCGTGCTTCTGGGGTACTATTTTGGTCGATGTCAGCTTTGGGTGGACGTGATTTATGATTATCATTGAGTGGTCTGAATAAATTTAGGGTTCTATTATGTAGCGAGTATTTAGTATATAAACGCTTAATTTTAATAATTTATTTGTGGCTTTCACATTAACAGTTTTTGTCCTAGCCTGTTTATTTTATTGATATGAACAATATTTGATTTTCATGATCATGTGTTTTGGTGTGACTTTTTCAGATTTTCTGGACTCTGGCTTCTACAAAATTTGAGCATCAGTTCGAGGTTCTCTTCTAGCCCATTACTTTGGCCAATACTTAAAAAGTATAGAAAAACTCGGTCTCATCACGCTGCTCTGTTGGTTTAATGTCATACTTTTTTTGAGATTTTGTATTCTCTGAATATTTGAATCTTTGAGTTACTTCAAGAAATAATTTACACTTTACATGTCTTTTGTTTTTGGTAAGGCGCACTTTACATGTCTTTAATATCTAAGGTTTTATAAGTTTTTCCCCTAACTTGGTTACGATGGTGCATTGGCATTCAATCTCCAAGTTCGGTTGCAAATTAGGTGAGAAAGTCAGCCCCAAAAAATTGACTGAATAATTAAGCATCTTGATTTGAATGCTTGCAAATTACAGTGTTTTCCACTCATAGTAATCTCGAAATTCATCAACATCAACTAGTGATAAAACCTTGCCCGATATAAATGGACATGACCTTTTATGTGCATTCATGGAGACTCATCGAGTAAGTAAAAAAATTTAATAAAGTGATGATGCTTAGATTAAGAAGACTGTCCGTTCCTCTTGAGGGATCTCGAGTTAGATAGCCTCACCATCCCTCTCCATCTTTATGCAGAATGTAACCAAAAAGATTGAGCCCCTAACATTTCCCATATTTGGTGATAACAAGTAGAAGATTACCGATGCATGATAGCCAACTTCTGAACATACTTTGCTTCCAAAGGAGCGGCTATTCCAAACTCACACCAATCCACTTAAACAAAATAACAATCATCTCGCCATTCCGCCTCACATAGGTGGCAGAAAAATGTGGACTTGATGAGAACCAGCGAATGATCTCGTGGTATCTACAAAATGGTAGATGCCGTCGATAAGAACAATGAGTTTTAAGGTTTTCTTACCAACGATACAAGTACTAGCAGACCCCTATTATCTTGATGCTCCATGCTAGTTACATTCTAGATAACATTCGGCTCCATCTTCTATATGCACTCCCCTACCCAATCGATGGCCCGTGCCAAGACTTTCCATTTGAGGTTGTTTCCAGATGGTCATCAACAATGAAGTGTTTCAACTCATTTCTCTCGTGTTGCACCCTCCCGGTGATTTCCAAGCATAATCCGCTCTTGAAACTCTTGTTCGGCACTTTATCCTTATCCAGCTTCTTCTTCGGCCTGGATCTATAAAAATTGGTTGAATCCTAAGGGTTGGGTTTGGTTTTATTCTGTTCACTTCCCTTTCGTCAGGGAGGCTATAATATCTTTGCTCTGTGATTCCATTTCTGAAACTTCATCTTCATTGAGGAGGACCCTGCACCCATTCCACATCATGCTAGTTTAATTTAAAGATCTGAAACTACTAATGAGAAAAGAACACATTGAGCATCCGTGAATGATCCTATTAGCAGTTTAAAGAACATGTAGGAAGCTTTCACCGATCATTGCAAAGTAAAGATCATTGGTTTCGCTTTCAAGAAGAAGAACAGCTAATTTTCAAAGTGGACTTGAGATACGTTGCTAACCTTGCCATCAGAACTCATCATTCACCAATTCCAGGTATTAACCACAGAGACGAAAAGCCACAAAAATGTGACAGTGTCGCTCTAAATCCTAAAAAAAACAGAGTGTGATAATCTGAAGGGCTCTTACAAAATGTTAGTGTTGCTACGGAACCGAACAGAATAGCATATGCACAGCACAATCGGACATTTTCACTAGATTTGTTTTTGGAAAGTCGGTGAGATTAAAGTCGTGTGGAATTAGACAAACTCATTAAAATTCCTACAGAGAATGTACTCACCTTGCGATCAACCAAGTCAAAGGTCATGACCACTTTGCTTCGTTTGGCCCGCTCAACTTCCTCAATCTTCCTTTCCGTCTATGCATCTTGCATGCCCTTTCTAGTGTACTAAGGTAAGTGCCATATAAAAAATTATACCATTTCTAGTGTCAATTTCCCGACCAGAAACTATAAATCCCAGCACCAAGCGCATACTGTTCATGCGCGGTGCTCAGTCCCAGTCGCATGTAGCTCACCCAGATGTCCGGTTGAAACACGGTTTTCACCGTTGAACTTAGCACAGTTAGCTATACACTACCTCAATTTTTCGTAATTTTTAAATAAAAAGTTTATATTCGCTGACATATGGAAATTGTGAGAAATTACTGAAAAAAAAAAGACATGGTTCTGTACTTTTTAAAAATTTTATGAAATCAGAGGGTTGTTCCCTTTAGTTGATGATCTTTGACCTCATGAAAATTTTAGTTCTCTGGAAACGTACAAGGGGATTACTCGATAAAAAAAAAAAAGATTTTCAGCTTCATTTAACAAATAACAGAGAAATTGTAGATTAAGTATGACAAGTCTCGATTTATAGACATTGAGCTTAGTTTAATACTTAGGCCGAGTCCATTGACCCGTTTTCATAATTCTCACCCAGACGGGCCCATTTGGCCCCAAAAAAGATACAATTTTATATTTTTGAGGGTATATTTCCGATATTTGGTTAAAATATTTATGATTAGGAGCTGAAGGAAATCCATTATTTTTTTTTATCAAAGAAACATTTTATTTATTTTCACGGATATACAATAGAAATACACAATCCAACCGCAAACCAAAACAACAAAACAAGTTACAAATAAAAAGATGAATTATCATAACAAGGTTATAGGTCACACACTCAAAAAGCAGATTTATCACTTCTTCAAACCAAAATCGGCGGCTAATCGCCGAACTCATTTTCAGTAATAAGCACATAGCGAGATCTTCATCTGTGGCTATGATTTTGCCTTTCGGCGGTGCATGCCTAGGTTCAGCATCCCTAATACCATCGTTGTGTAGGGTAACAAGGTTGAACGCGCACAAATCTGATACCTGTGAAAGCGAAACCTTCACAAAGCTCCTCTTATCTCCTTCAAAATTGGACATGTACACCAACGAAACCCAAGGAGAACGAAACCCCAAAATCATATACGCAAAAAAAAAAAAAACCCAAAATATAGACTAGATCGGGATAGAAACCTCCTCAAAACAAAAGAGAGGAACTTCTAGATTTAGACTCGATTAATTTGCAGTCCTTTTTTAGATGAAATTTGAGACAAATGGCTTTTTATCACTTGTATTGTATGCTTTTATAAACGTGCCTGACTTTTCATATACTGCGGGGAGAATCGCGTCTCGCCTTTTGGTCCTCGAATGAGAAGGAGCGTGGTTCGCCATGGGACAGGCCTCCGACGCTTTCCATCCGCGATGGGGGCGCAACGGGTGCGCCTGCCTCGTGAGAGGGAGACTCATGGGACAGAGCGGGCAACCGTGGAATCGGATAGAAATTCATGACATGTGGCGACCGTGATCGATCGGTTGCATTTTGTCATCGCCGTCTCGCGGTGGATCCGACAGATGGAAATATTTTCTCGTTTCGTCGCGCACGGAGGAATAGCTCGATGGATATGCACGGGATGTGTAGGGTACTTAACCAATGTCCGAGCAATGATGCTCGACTCGAATGGTGGGTCTCACACGATTGGGATGGTCTCCTCGTGTTTGGTGTATCGGGGGTTTTGGGGTTAATGTAACTGTTGTTTGTCTAATTCAAGACCGTTGGAATTGGATTTGTACTTAAGATTGTCTTTCGGACTAACTAGTGATAAAAAAAAAAAAAAAAAAAAAGAATTCAGAATTTTTTAAAAATTTTTTTTTAAAAATTATCGACGTCAAGACGGCGGCCGCCACAAAAGACGGCCAATACCGACTAGACCATCACGCGTCGGGGATATCCGCCAAAATTAGTATGAATGAATAAATTGACAATTCGTCAAAAGGTTTAGGACTATAAATTGGCACGGTTGAAAAGTTTATGACTAAATTGATATAATTAAAAAGTTTAGGACTGAATTGGCCACCGTACCATAAATTTAGTTCTTTTTGGACAATTTTCCCATCCGATCCGCTATGCTATGATACGTATACCGACAGGGACTTGATCGTGCTCGGGGCATATTTGTTTTATAAGGATGTATCCACGACTTTTCAAACCTACAGGTTTGTGGGGGCGTAGATTCCCGTTCCCCCCCACACGTCAGCACCCATCACTTGCAGCCTGAAAATGGTTGGCTAGAGATCCCATTTGAATGGCCTTCTTTTTCTCGTGACTTTTAGTTATTCTTTTTAATCGAGCGGAAAAGTTGCCCACTTCAGCTTCTTCGATTCACACGGGAAACGATCAGTTGCGCATCTTGATTTTTCGTGGCATTCACTTTTGTCTTTTTCCTCAATAATATCATCAATAATAGCATCGTGAACTTTGTTACTCCTAAATCTACGTAAACACCACATGCCGCGAAAATACTTGAGCCCCGTAAAAATAATATTAATTGGTTTGGATACTTTTCTTATACTCTTCTTCAGCACATTCAAGATGATGTCATTTATCCCTTTTTTTTAAATATTTTTATAATTGGGAGACACGGACGTGAAGACTTGGTTATTTGTAGATCTATTAAAAGCCTTATGAACCGATTGAGTCCAGACTTTTGACCCGTATAAGCTATCCAAAACAAATTGCACGCAATTAGTGGGAATTAAAAAAACGGTCGCTTTTTTCTCGACAATAAGGAAAAAGAAAATCTAATGTGATAAATGTTCTAAACACAAGTCTTGTCGGTTCCACTTGTTTTGCCAAGAGCGAGCGCAACAATGAAGATGATAACAGTATCGGCGTGTACATAGAAATCTATAAACCAATCATCCGGATGACGAAATAAATTTCCGTGATCATAAATTTCTTAAAAATAATAGCAATAGTTTCAAATAAATAAAACTAGAAAATAACCCCATGGGAACATAAAACTACATGAAAGTATGATAAAATCACATTCCACCAATTCCGATTGAAGTTGGATTATATCTTAATTTATTGAACTAAATTGATTGTGCTTGATAGCTGGCATTTAGAATGAAATGAATTGTCACGCTCTTTGGTACTAAAGAATGAATTTGGTTTGTCAAGCAATGCCGGAACACTAATACAAACTAACTTGGCCAGATTGTTATGTACCTGTCGAAATGAGAAAAAGATGACACAATTTTGTTCATCATTTGTTAATCCATGAATTTAACGGTAAACATTTTCTTATACTGCTAGTGTTGATCAGATTTCTTCTTTGGGATATTCACTAAATACCGATACACAATGAGAATAGGCCATCATGTCGAGATAACCTCTTATAATATTTTGAAGTTGACAAAATCATCTATTTCTCATTATTACTTGATAAATGCATATAAGAATATTACTTCACCACCTAGGGTCGCGCAACCTCAAACGACGACTGCCCGGCGCTAGATGACTTGCCTTGTGACCCTAGCCCTTCGTCGGAGCCAGTGAAGTGTTTTTTTTTTTTTTTTCAAAAAAAATAAACCCAAAAGCCCTTTTAAAAAAAAAAAAATTGCCAAGCACTACTTGGACCAAAATAGCTCTATAAAAGACTTTTTACCAAACGCAATTTACATTTTCTCAAAGGGATTTTAAGTTAAAGACATTTGCATTTTCCCAAAACCCATTTATAAAGCCAAAAAGCCACAGGCCTAGAATTTTGGAAAAGATAAACAAAGGAGAATCCTATCAATTGACAATCACTTTGATGAAAAGGATTATTTTTTAATATAGACAACTCTATTCATGGAAGCTACACCACTCTAGGAATTTTTAATTGTAGGGGCGACCAGACCTCTAAATGATTATGGTGATCATTTTCAACTGCTAAATTGATCATTTTGAAGATTATCCAATAATTAGTTTGGAGATTGAAAGCCATATGAGAATATTAACGCATGATGAAGAAAAGATCACAAGAACAACTGCTAACTGAGAAAGCTTGATACTTTTAACACTTTTATTGTGTTGTTGAGCAAGAAATTCATTTACTTATCACTGATTGTAATCTTGTTTGAGAAGTGTGCGAATGTTGTAGTAGTGCTTGAGTTTGGTAGTATGATCTACCGATTTTGGGTGGAAGCAACACAATCTATGTTGGAACTACCGAAAGGACCATTAGTGGATTTTAGCCTGATGGTGGTTATCATCAACTGTTATTTTTTTAAATGATGGAGCTTTTTTTTTTCGGAGAGGTAACTCCTACATATGGATAGGCCAGAATTTAATAATCAACCAGGTTTTAGATCGACAAAGAGTTAACCTCCGGTTTGACATTAAAAAAAATGCGATTCTTTTGACCCTCGCCTTAGGGCCGCAAGGATCAAGCCCCGCTAGATCCGACTAGAGCCACCCTCACCGCAATGACATGGCGAGGCCGAGCCTTGCCTAGAGACAGCAAGGCTAGCCTCACCAATGGCTGGTGAGGGTCTTGCCTCTAGCCAATTGCCACCGAGGAAGAAGGAAGGGAGGAAGGGAAAAAAATAAAGAGAGAAAAAAAAAAGGAAAAAAAATTCAAAAAATAAATATTATTTAAAAAAATATCCACATCAACGCTGGCCACGCCACGTAGGACAGCCGGCGTCCATGTGATCGCCAGCTGGGCAAAATTGGCCGAATGAACCGAATTGGCACAATTATAAAAGGTTTAAGATTCAATTGGCAAAAAAAAAGTTTTGGACTGACTTGAAATAATTGCAATAGGTATAGGACTTTGTTTGGTAATTCTCCCATTGTACTCGTGATAATGACCTTTCAATGGCAAAATGATTAAAAACAGAACTTACACTCGTCTCTTGATCTTCGTCGCCCATCTCTTACGTGAAACGCATCAAGCTCAGTCAATAATGAAATTATACATTTTCCTTTTAATATCTAATAAATATTTTGAATTACCCATTTGTAATGTGAAATACGTGAAAGATTCTTCAAATGAGACACTCTAAAAATATTATTTGTAAAAGTATGTTATATGAGATGTTTACTCAAATAGGTAAAAGATCTAAACATCACAACCAATTTGTTCAAATTAATCAATAATCTTACACTAGAAAATAATCCATAGTAAAGCCGCGCTATAATTCTAGTTCATTAAGATAATTCATACATTGGATATCTTAACCTTTAGCATGTAGTTCCATATGGACATAATTGTTGGCACGATATTTAACCGCATCTCCAAGCCATTTCGATATCATGATTTAGAAATAATTCAAGTAGCTAAAATCTATGAATAAATTGATAATAACCGACACAGAGAGACATAAAATTAGTAGGGCATTTATAGGCATGTTTAACTGTTTTTTTTTTTTTTGGTAACCGAGATTTATATGCATGTTTAACTTTTTTTTTTATAATCGAGATGTCGGGAGACTAGCACAGCTCCCACCACCTCAACTATTCCTTAAATCACAAAGCTCGGTTGAGGAATTGAACCTAAAACCCCCCACTTAAACCACATAATCCCAAGTATATCCTAACCAATTGAGCTACCCATGGGTGGGGTTAAGCATGTTTAATTGTTTATGCCATTTAAAAGCCAAACTACTCCTCTCTCTTTTTTTCGTTTTTTTTTTACATTTTCATGCCGTATATCTAATGTCAATATTGAAATATTTTGAAAGTTTACTTGTTTCAGGATGATCGAGTATGGAAAAGAACGAATAAGAAAAAAAAAGTAAGTCATTCTAAACGCATTGGCAGTTTTAGCATGCCAATTTCTTGGATTTCTCAAGCTGGACGGGAGGTAATTAGTTAGGATTCACCCCAATTCCTCTAGCTCGATCGCGTCCTAAGTAAAATGATTAGTTCACAACAGTATCTTAAGAAAACATAAGGTACGGAAAAATGATGATGCCCGATGATTGGGATCTTAATATCTCCATTATTTCAAGAGTTTTACTTATTGGATTGGGAAAAAATATCATCTATTCCTAGAGTAAAGTACCATCACCCCGTATCATGGGTGATCGGTTTTAGTGGACCGGTTCTCATCCTAAAACCGGAAATCGCCCCACCGGTCTTGGAACCGGATCGAAATCGGGCGGAATTTTTGCAAATGTGAGAAGTGAATAAGCAACTTAATATTTGATTATATAATCAGAGAGATTCATGCCCAATTCTCGACGATAAATCTAAGCTGAAAATCAGCGCTTTGAGGTGAATAGAAGATCACCAATCAAATTCTTGAGGGAAGAAAATCCCCAGAGTCTCATATCCAAATCTTTAGCAACTTTGAATGGTCCGGGTCAGCTGTAATCGGATTCGGATCAGTGTTCTCGAGAACGACCCAATCCAGCGAGTGTTCGGTCCCGGTCGGGCCGGTTCCTATTGCTCACCTGTACCTCGTATGGTGCGTTTATTCACATCCGTCGAAATCGAGATTGATGATTCAAAAATCATGGGAGACATGAACTAAACATCGGCAGAATTAATTTACGCCTCCCAAATTTTGGAAACTTTGGCAAGTGACTCGGACCAAAATGCCAAATGCAGGTTGATAAATAGTTCTGAAATACATTTTTGAGCCGTCCCTATATTATTCTCACGGTTATATAGAAGATATACGACGGATACGGGAGAAATATTGATTGGGGCCAACTCCTACGTGTGAAATGTTCGTCTTCATGGGGGCTTTAAGGTTTTAAGGGGTCGATGACCATCCTTTCTAGTTTGTGCAGTGGGCCCTACGTGTGAAATATTTTTCTTTATGGGAGCTTTTTGGGTTTTGGCGGGATCGATGACCATCCTTTGTAGTTTGTGTTGTCGGCCCTGCGTGTGAAATATTTATCTTCATGGGAGCTTTTCGGTTTTAGGGGATCGATGACTATCCAGGTCAAAAGTCCCACCAACCACAACGCCTCCGTAGTTTGTCTTGTAGGCCTTCGCGGTGCTGAATAACTCGCTGCTGGATGTCTTCGAGGAAACAGAGCCCCTCCCTGCTGACGCAACGTAAGACTTTTCCACGGCCAATGACATTTTAAAAACCCCTTTACCCTAAAAAATAACGATTTTCCCTCCTTTGGGCCTAATTCCCTAAAAAACCCCAACTTTACCCTTTGTCCCAATTATATCCCAAACTTTTTTTGTCTCTTAAAAAACCCCAAACTTTTACTTTTGTCCCAAATCTACCCCGTTTACTATTCATCCAATTTTTAATATTATTTCAATTTTTTCTTTTCTTTTCTTTTTTTTTTTTTTACCTCAGCCTCATTGATCGCCGGTCAGCGACCGGCCAGAGGGGAGCAGCAGTCGGCCCTGCACGTTCTTGAAACGAGGCCGGCCCAGCCGTGGCTGGCCAGTAGGCCTCTTGCGTTGTTAGGCGAGCCGAGCCTCGCCGGATCTGGCAAGGCTCGGCCCGCTGACAGCTAGCGAGTCGACCTCGCCGTTGCTCAAGCGGTGAGCCTGGCCAGCAACGGCAGTCGAGCCTCGCCAGATCGCTCGGCCCCGCCGAGCTGGCGAGGTCGGCCTCGCCGTTGTAGGGCGAGGTCACCCCCGCTGCCGAAGCGAGGTCGAGCCCCGCAGGGTCCGGGCGAGGCTAAGATCGCCGCTGCCGAGTGAGGCCCGGTTGTCCAGCCGGCAAGGCCGATGGCCATCGTCGGAGGGGCCGAGCCTCGCCCAAAGAATGGCGAGGCTCAACCTCACTGGTCACGGGCGAGGTCGGCCTCGCTGCCCTCCGGCTTGGCCGACTGGACCGATCATCCGGAGGTTGAAGGTGAAACAAAAAAAAAAGGAAAGGAAAAAAAAAAAATTCGAAATAATATTAAAAAATTAGATGAATAGTAAACGGGGTAGATTTGGGATAAAAGTAAAAGTTTGGGATTTTTAAGAGACAAAAAAAAGTTTGGGATATAATTGAAATAAAGGGTAAAGTTAGGGGTTTTTTGGGGAATTAGGCCCCCTTTGATATATTTATAAATATATAACTTCGCACAAAGTACTCAGAGACCGAAAAACCATATGACCCAAAAATTCCAAATGAGAGCCCTCATCGCCATCTCACCCCGTGCTGTCAATAATCCGTCTTTGCCATCTCCGGTGCCGCCACTGTCCGGCCGATACAAGCAGATCGCCCTTCACTGTATCGCATATTCAGTACCCACTATTCTTGGCCTCCTCATGGTCATCTTCCTGGCAATACCCGCTATGATGCCACCGGAGTTCGGGCTCGACCAGGGCTCTTCCCTTTCATCCCTCAACATCTCCACCTCCCACGTCTCCGCGCAGTGGAACATCGCTCTCTCCGTCAAGAATCCCAGTAAGCTCATCGCTGTCAAGTACACTCACATGAAGCTCCTCTTGAGTTTCGGCCAACTCGCTCTCTCTCGTCCCCCCTCATTCCCACCTTCATTCAGGGCCCTGGCAATGAGACCACAGTCCGAGCCGAGGCCCTGTCAATGATTGCTGTCGTCAATGACTTGGGCGTGAAGGGCCTGGTGAGCATGTTGAGGGCGGGGAGGTGACCATCGACGTGGTCGCGAAATCCAAGCGGAGGCTGCACTTGGGTCCATGGTGGGTGCCCGTGTTCGACGTTTATTTCTCGTGCATGGACGTGACCTTCACGGCTCCGACCGACAGCAAGAGTGGCGGCAATTGGATAATCCTCAGAGGCACCCTGAGCTGCACGCCGGACACCTTTACTATACTCTGGTAAGAAGAAACACTAACGAAGTGCCTGTCCAGTTTTCTATTGCTACCGTCGTTGGAGTTATTTGCTCTCCACTGAAGTTGATGAACAACATAAAATAAATGAGAAGCTGTCGATACTCAATATTTTCTCCGTCGATATCGTCACCTTCTCGGCGCCCGACCACCTGGTTGGGGTGGCGATGATTGGTCCAGATGGTGCTACTTCTCTTTCGTACTGGTCTAGAACCACGCAGCCCCTGCGATCCGTGCTTGCGGCCTGGCATGGCCAGAGGAGGCATTTGATGAGGACATGTACGGCGCGCAGATGATGGTGACCTCACTGGACGTGTAGGCGGCGAGCTACCGCAAGGCGGCGAAAGTATGGCAAAGGTGGGGCCGCCGTGTTGAACTCACCACAACAACCGCCACCGTCGCCTGCTAGTGAACTCCCATCAAAATGAGTTGCGATGAGTGTGGCATGCTTTCCCGGGAGGGAGATGGAATTTGAGTTGATGACGAATTGATGGCGTGATTTATGTAGTATTAAACGCTTAATTTTAATAATTCATTTGTGGCTTTCACATCAATAATTTTTATCCTAGCCTGTTTATTTGATTGATATAAGCAAAATTTGATTTTCACTGTCATGTATTTTGGTGTTTTTTTTTTTTTTTCAGATTCTGGGGACTCTGGCTTCTGCAACTTTGTGCATTAGTACAAGGTTTCTTTCCTAGCCTATCACTTTGACAAATACCTTAAATATTGAAGACGCTAAATCTCATATACACTGTTGTTGGTTTATTTTATTGTTATACTTCTTTTGAAAATGAGTATTCTCTGAATAATTGAATCTTGAGTTATTTCCAAATAAATATTTTGCACTTTACATGTCTTTGATATTGGAGGTTTTGTAAGTTTTCCCCTTAACTTGGTTCCGATTGTGCATGGGCATTCAATCCCCAAGTTCGGTTGTGAAGTAGGCTTATGAGAGTCGGCCTCAAAAATTGAGTGAATGATTAAGCGTCTTGATTTGAATACTTGCAAATTATAGGGTTTTTCACTCAAAGTAATCTCGGATTCATGAACATCAAGTTGTGATAAAACCTTGCTCGATATAAATGGACATGACTTTTTATGTGCACTCAAGGAGACTAATCGGGCAAAGAAAAATTTAATAAAGTGATGATGCATAGATTAAGAAGACTGTCTTTCCTCTTAGGGGATCTGGAGTGAGACAGCCTCATCATCCCTCTACATCTTTATGCAGAATGTAACCAAAAAGACCGCGCCCTGTACCACTTCCCACATTTGGCGATAACAAGCATAAGATTACCGATGCATAATAGCCAACTTCTAAACACACTTCGCTTCCAAAGGAGCGGCTATTCGACCTCACATAGGTAGCGGATAAAATGTGGACTCGATGAGAAAAAGCCAGCAAACAATTTGCAGTATCTACAAAATGGCAGATCTTTGTCATTATAAGAACGATGACTTTTAAGGTTTTCTTACCAACGATACAAGTAAGAGCAGACCCCTATTATCTTGATGCTCCATGCTAGTTACATTCTAGATAACACTCGACTCCATCTTCTATATGCACCCCCTACTCACCGATGGCCCGTGCCAAGACTTTCCATTTGAGGTCGTTTCGGATGGTCATCAACAATGAAGTGTTTCAACTCGTTTCTCTCGTGTTGCACCCTCCGGTGATTTCCAAGCATAATCCGCTCTTGAGACTCTTGTTCGGCACTTTACCCTTATCCGGCTTCTTCTTGGGCCTGGATCTATAAAAATTGGTTGAATCCTAAGGGTCGGGTTTGGTTTTTATTCTGTTCACTTCCCTTTCGTCCGGAGGCTGTAATATGCTGCTCCTTGATTCCATTTCTGAAACTTCATCTTCATTGAAGAGGACCTGCACCCATTCCACATCATGCTAGCTTTATTAAAACATCTGAAACTACTAATTAGAAAAGAACACAATGAACATCCGTGAATGATACTATTAGCAGTTAAAAGAACATGTAGGAAGCCTTCACTCTGATCATTGCAAAGTAAAGATCATTGGTTTCGCTTTTCAGTAAGAAGAGCTAACATTCAGTGGACTAACGATACATTACTAACCTTGCCATCAGAACTCATCATTCAACAATTCCAGGTGTTAACCATCGAGATGAGAAGCCACAAAAATGTGACACTGTCGTTCCGAATCCTAAAAAACAGAGTATAATAATCTGAAGGGCTCTTACAATATGTTTGTGCTGCTATGGAACCGGTACAGAATAGCGTATGCACAGCACAATCAGACATTTTCACTAGTTTTGTTTTCAATGTCCATCCATTTCGAAAGGTCCCACCGAAAAAAGTCCTTATGGTTTGTAGACCCATCACTACGCCTCTGTGGTTTGAAAGGACCACCAGTCGGTCGGCACCGGTTGACTAGAAAAATGAAGAAAGAGCAACGCCCTTTGCCTCCGGTGCTGGGGATGTTTCGTGGAAATAGGGAGTCCCCACTTACACGACGGAAGACTTTTCCACAACAAATGAAATTTTAAGAGGGCATAGTTGCCAGTTCGCGGCCAATCCCGCCACGACCAATGAAACTCTAGTTAAGACAGGGCATATATGTCAATTCTTGCGTGGCCAATCCGATCCAACCATCGTTAAGTTTCCGAAATTGTAAGATGGCATATTTGGCATAAATCCTGGTCCGCTAATGAAATTTTTCTCGCAAGAGAACGAAGACTTTCGAGAATACTTTCACACCTACTGAACTTTTCCCCTCTCCTTTATATATGTGTCCTTACAAACTTCAGACAAAAAGTACTCATAGGCCGAAAATCCACTTGACCCAAAAATTCCAAATGAGAGACCTCCACGCCATCCCACCCCGTGCGGTTAATAATCCGTCTTCGCCATCTCCGGCGCTGCCACTGTCCAGCCGATACAAGCTGATCGCCAGCCACTGTATCGCATATTCAATACCCACTATTCTTGGCCTCCTCATGGTCATCTTCCTGGCAATACCTGCTATGATGCCACCGGAGTTCGGGCTCAACCCGGGCTTTTCCCTTTCGTCCCTCAACATCTCCACCTCCCACGTCTCTGCAAAGTGGAACACCGCCCTCTCCGTCAAGAATCCCAGTAAACTCATCGCTGTCAAGTACACTCACATGAAGCTTGTCTTGAGTTTCAGCCAACTCGCTCTCTCTTGTCCCCCCCCTCATTCCCACCTTTACTCAGGGCCCCAGCAACGAGACCACAGTCCGAGCCGAGGCCTGTCAATGATTGCTGTCGTCAATGACTCGGGCGTGAAGGGCCTGGTGAGCATGTTGAAGGGCGGGGAGGTGACCATCGACGTGGTCGTGAAAGCCAAGCGGCGGCTGCACTTGGGTCCATGGTGGGTGGCCATGTTCGACGTTTATTTCTCGTGCATGGACGTGACCTTCACGGGTCCGACCGACAGCGAGAGTGGCGGCGATTGGATGATCCGCAGAGGCAACCTGAGCTGCACGCCGGACACCTTTACTATACTCTGGTAAGAAGAAACACTAACGAAGTGCCTGTCGAGTTTTCTATTGCTATCGTCGTTGGAGTTATTTGCTCTCCACCGAAGTTGATGAACAGCATAAAATAAATGAGAAGCTGTCGATACTCGATATCGTCACCTTCTCGGAGCCCGTCCACCTGGTTGGGGTGGCGATGATTGGTCCAGATGGTGGTACTGCCCTTTCGTACTGGTCAAGAACCACGCAGCCACTGTGATCCGTGCTTGCGGCCTGGCATGGCCGGAGGAGGCATATTGTTAAATTTATATCTCGAGCTTGAATCGTTTTACTTAAATGTGACTCGCTTAAATAAATTTCATATTTATCAAAAAATATATATTTTTCTTTTGAAGAAAATATTCAAAATTGCCTATAAAAGAAATCCTTCTGATGGCATGTAAAGTTGAGGACGTCTTCAACATAGAAGGAAACTGGTGGGCCTTGGTCAAAGTTATTCTTTGTTGACTCTTGAAATTAAATAATAAAATAAAAGAGAAAGAAGGGGCACACGTATAAAAGGCATGGTATCTTCCGCAAGGGTTTGAAGCTGCACACGCACAAAACCAAGACAAGCCGAGAACGCCCACAAAGCTCTCTCGGGGAAGGACGCCACGCGAGAACAAATAGAAAGTACATACGACGTTCTTGATTTTGATCATACGAGAGGCGTTTCACTTTGGGCTGAGTTTATTTTATTCAATTAAGTTGTTTATTCGTAAACACTTTGGGTTTGGGCTTAAATTTAGGTGTGGGAAATAGTCGAGCGTATGTTTAATTGTAACTCTTGATTCTCCAATTATAGTGGATTATTTGTTCTTGGCTCTCCCATACATGTAAATACCGATATTCGGACCGAGCCACGTAAATCTCGATGTTCTTTATCGTTCCTCGTTTATTCCTTTGATATTTTCCCATTGACTTAATTTGTAAAATCCTATCGTTTCTGCATTATATTTCCAACACATATGATGAGGACATGTACGGGCGCCCGGATGGGGGGTGACTTCACCGGGGCGTGTAGGCGGCGAGCTATGGCAAGGCGGCGAAGGTATGGCAAAGGTGGGGCCACCGTGTCGAACTCACCACAACAACCGCCACCGTCGCCTGCAAGTGAACTCCCATCAAAATGAGTTGCGATGAGGGTTGCATGCTTTCCGGGATAGAGATGGAATTCGAGTTGATGACGTGTTGATGGGCGTGCATCCGTGTGCTATTTTGGTCGATGTTAGCTTTGGGAGCACGTGATTTATGATTATCATTGAGTGGTCTGAATAAATTTAGGGTCGTGTTGTGTAGCTTGTAGTACTTAGTATATAAACGCTTAATTTTAATAATTTATGTTAAAGGAAGAAAATACTCAGCAAATATTTAGGGAATATTTGTTATTTCATACCTATACAGATCTTATCTGTTAAGGGAAGAAAATATTTAGGGAATATTTGTTATGATATTATCTTAAGTATCTTATCTCTTAGAGTCCTTGCAACACAATGATGTACAGAAAAAAGAGCAATAAAATTTTCTTCTCTAAAACATAATTCTTCTTTTCAAGTTGGTATCATAGCATCTTTGGCGAAAGCCTCACCGATCCATGTCTAAAGAAACATCATCTTCGCACCGACGTCATCAACAGCCTCGAATAACCCCACTCTCATGTCACCACCAAGTATTGGGGAGAAGCTAATCGGGATGAACTTTCCGATCCGGAAAACACAGATCTCACCGTATTTATGCGCTGCTCACTTGTTGTCCATTTTGACGGCACCGAACCTCGTACCGGAGGAGACCGTCAAGGAGATTGCACCGGGAGGGTTGCTACGCAGATGATCAATCCAGCGTTTGAAAACTGGAAATTTCGAGAGTCCATTGCCTTGGCTTGATCCTTAATTCGTCGACCGCTCCGATAGTTGCCCAATTGACGAGTCACACATCCGTGGCAAGTGTTTGGAAGTATCTTGCGGACTCGTATGCCGCTAAATCAATCGTCATGGTACCGCTTTTACGGCTCCAGCTTCAATCACTCTCAAAAGGCCACCGATCCGTCACAGAATTCCTACAAGAAGCAACCAGTCTCACGGACCAGTTAGCTACTATTGGTGAGCCTTTATCTATTAATGTATATCATACTCAATTGTTCCGTGGTTTGGTTCTTTGAATTCCAAGGTCTCGACACCGCAATTTCCGTTTTAACTCAAACCGGGTCTTTGACAAAGGACCAACTTCATGCCTTAATTCTTAATCACGAGGGAAGGCTAGAGCTAGCGTCGGTAACAAATAATTAGCCCCCACCGCAGCTTTTCGGACCAGCTAAGGACCGCCTTCTTCTCGATGGACTCGTCGCGGTTCCAACAACTACCATGCAACTTTTAATCAACTGGGAATTTTTCTAGAATATCCCATGGCCATGGCTCACATTATGGAACTGGAAATCGCGGGAGACGCTGCAATGGAGGAGGCTCATTTTGTCACTTTGTGGCAAGCAAGGCCATAGGGCCAATATATGTTATCATTTTGTTGGATCAATTCAATCAAGACAAGCCCACTTGACGAGTCCGGACTCACCGCCACAGTATTTACCGCCATCAAGTCCGCCCTCTACTCTCACATCTTCGACGTGGTTTGTTGATTCAGGTGCTACACATCACATTATGGACAATTCTGCAGGACTTACAAGAGTCAATCCATATTCAGGTCAAACTTAGCTTGTTGTGGGTGACGGCGTCTCCTTACCGATCACCCACACAGGTACACTCGTGTCCTCTTCTCCGTCATTTATACTTTGTCAAATTTTAGTCGTACCTGGAATCACTAAAAACTTACTTTCCGTGTCTCGATTTGCACTTGATAATCATTGTATTTTCCAATTCAACTCTAACTCTTTTATTGCCCGTCTATTAAAAAGGTCAGGAAATCCTCCATGAGTACTTGACACTGGGCTTTATCGCGTCATCCTTCCGTCCTGCCACTCTTCCACACCTTATGCGTCAGTTGCTTCCCTCACTCTATGGCATAACCGCTTTGGACATGCCACCACTGACCAGCTTGTTCATCTTCTCAATTCATCCAACATTAGCTTTAGTCGCCTTTTATCTTCAATTTGTACAGCTTGTGCTATGAATAAAAATCACCGCCATAATCATTATCCTACTTTGTCTAGGTCAAATCATCCTTGGAATGAATTCATTTTGATATTTGGGGTCCCTCTCCTGTTATTTCATTCAACGGCAATAAATACTATATTTGTTTTATTGACAATTTCTCACGCGTTTTACTTGGTTCTATTCATTCTCATCTCATGATCAATTTTGTTCCATTTTTAAAGCCTTTCACAAACTTGTTGAAAATGAACTTAAGTGCAAAATTAAGTCTATACAGAGTGACGGAGCACCTAAATTTGTCACATCCACGAATTTGTCCAATACATTAGAGAGCATGGCATTCACCAACAGATTTCTTGTCCTTATGCACCATATCAAAACGGGATCATGGAACGAAAACATTGACATATAGTCGAAACTGGATTGACTCTTTGTCATCAAGCTTCTGTTCCACCAGTATTTTGGGAGTTTGCTTTTGAAACAGCAGTTTACTTGATTAACCGCACGCCAACACCAGTCATTGATAATATTTCACCTTGGGAGGCTTTATTTCACACTAAACCCAATATTACGCATTTACATGTTTTTGGTTGTGTAGTATATCCATTTCTTCGCCCTTACTCGCCCCATAAGCTTGCACCAAGATCCAAGGTTTGCATCTTTATGGGCTATCCTCCAGGATATAAAGGATATCACTGCTATTGCCCCAAGGATAAGCGTTTTTATGTTGTTGCAGATGCCATTTTTGATGAGGCCATCTATCCTCTTGCTGCCACGCCAAACTCCTCTCAAAATGTCTCAACACCAACAAGTGTGGAACTATGTTGCCTGCTGATTTATCCCTATCATCCTCGACTTTTCTTTGGACCACCGGGGTCTCCGAGGGTTTCCCCATCAAATCCAGATATTCCGCTTGTTGACACCACCAACACTGCGAATCGAACCTATTGAGGTACCACAAGAAACTCCCGCCACGATACCAGCATCATTTTCACATCCTATGACGATCCGCCTTCAAGATGGGACCATAACTCGTCGTGACTTTTAAAAGAAATCACACCTCGACTCTTGTGGTTCGGTCCAGTATTCCTAAAGAACCCACTTGTTTTTCCAAGGCTGCAAAGGATGAGAAATGGCAGCTCGCAATGTAGTCCGAATACAAAGCACTAATGGAGAATGGCACATGGGATCTTGTTCCGCTTCCGCTCATGCTCGACCCATCGGATGCAAATGGGTGTATAAAATTAAAATCCGCTCCGGACGAAACTATTGAACGACATAAAGCAAGATTGGTCGCTAAGGGTTTTCATCAACGAGAGGGTATCGATTACACCGAGGCGTTTAGTCGAAGGGCCAAGCCCGTTACTATCCGTGACGGTCTTATCTTTGGCATATTCTCAACATTGGTCCATTCGACAATTGGATGTCTCTAATGCGTTCCTACACGGATTACTTGAGGAGGAAGTTTATATGACTCAACCGCAAGGTTTCGTTGATGCGAGTAAGCCCGACTATGTTTGTCGCCTTCGACGCTCGTTATATGGTCTTAAACAAGCGCCTCGCGCTTGGTACACCCGCTTGAGTTCCTATTTGTACGACTTGGGATTTGTCATATCCAAGGCCGACACCACCTTGTTTGTCAAACACACGGCTGATTTCACCATTTACCTATTGGTGTACATTGACGACATTATTTTAACCGGTTCCCCGAATGCTCCATTACATGATCTCATGCAATCCCTTCAGTTGGAATTTGCTATCAAGGATTTAGGGGACATTCATTATTTTTTGGGGATTGAAGTGCTTCATACCAACGATGGGTTACATCTTCACCAGGGTCAATTTGTGAGGAAAATACTAAAAAATGCTAATATGCAATCGCCAAACCCGCTACTACTCCTACCAATTTCGTGGAACCAGACATGATTGCTTCTCATGAGCCACTTGCGGATCCATTTCAGTTTAGAAGCATTGTGGGAGCACTTCAATATCTCACTCTTAGGGCCTGATATTGCCTATGCAGTGAATTCGGCATGTCAACATCTTCATGCCCCTACTATGGCCAATTGGCAGGCCGTGAAACGCCTTCTGCGTTACTTGGCTGGTATGGTCTCACATGATCTTCTTTTTACTCGAGCGGTAGCTACTAAGCTCCATGCATTTTTCGATGCCGGTTGGGCGGGCAAACCAGACGGACCATCGCTCCATTGGTGGGTTCTCAGGTCTATCACGAACCCAATCTCAAATCTCTTGGTCATCTCGCAAGCAACGGACCGTGGCTCGTTCCAGCAATCAAGCAAAATACAAATGTCTTATGGATACAACGGCGGAGTTAATGTGGCTTGAATATCTTCTTCGGGATCTTCATGTGCAGCCACCCACTTTTTGGTGCGATAACTTATCCGCCATCTACTTATATGTAAATTCTATGTTTCATGCTCAAACCAAACATGTGAAAATTGATTATCATTTCATTCGGGAATGCATTACTCGGGAAACAATTGGTAGTCCGCTACATTTCTACTGAAGAACAAAATGCCGATATCTTCACTAAAGGCTTGCCTACCCGATTTCTTCAATTGCGGTCAAAGCTAATGGTTCACCCTCACCATTAGCTTATGGGGGATGTTAAAGGAAAAAATACTCAGCAAATATTTAGGGAATATTTGTTATTCTGTTACCTTTTGTATCTTATCTATTAAGGGAAGAAAATATTTAGGGAATATTTGTTATGATATTATCTTAAGTATCTTATCTCTTAGAGTCCTTTATATACATTGTATTTGCAACACAATGATGTACAGAAAAAAAAAGAGCAATAAAATTTTCTTCTCTAAAACGCAATTCTTCTTTTCAAGTATTTATTTGTGGCTTTCACATTAACAGTTTTTGTCCTAGCTTTGTTTATTTTATTGATATGAACAATATTTGATTTTCATGGTCATGTGTTTTGGTGTGACTTTTTCAGATTTTCTGGACTCTGGCTTCTACAAAATTTGAGCATCAGTTCGAGGTTTCCCTCCTAGCCCATTACTTTGGCCAACACTTTAGAGTATAGAAGACTCTCGGTCTCGGGACGCTGCTGCTGATTTAATGTCATACTATTTTTGAGATTTTATATTCTCTAAATAATTGAATCTTCGAGTTACTTTCGAAGAAATAGTTTGCACTTTACATGTCTTTAATATCTAAGGTTTTATAAGTTTTTCCCCTTAACTTGGTTGCGATCGTGCATTGGCATTCAATCTCCAAGTTCGGGTTGCAAATTAGGTGACAAAGTCCGCCCCAAAAAATTGATTGAATGATTCAGCATCTTGATTTTGCTTGCAAATTACAGTGTTTTCCACTCATAGTAATCTCAAGATTCATCAACATCAACCAGTGATAAAACCTTGCCCGATATAAATGGACATGACCTTTTATGTGCATTCATGGAGACTCATCGAGTAAAGAAAAATTTAATAAAGTGATGATGGTTAGATTAAGAAGACTATCTGTTCCTCTTGAGGGATCTCGAGTTAGATAGCCTCACCATCCCTCTCCATCTTTATGCAGAATGTAACCAAAAAGACCGAGCCCCTAACATTTCCCATATTTGGTGATAACAAGTAGAAGATTACCGATGCATGATAGCCAACTTCTGAACATACTTCGGCTTCCAAAGGAGCGGCTATTCCGAACTCACACCAATCCACTTAAACAAAATAACAATCATCTCGCCATTCCGGCCTCACATAGGTAGCAGAAAAAATGTGGACTTGATGAGAACCAGCGAAGCGATCTGTGGTATCTACAAAATGGTAGATGTCACGATAAGAACAATGAGTTTTAAGGTTATCTTACCAACGATACAAGTACTAGCAGACCCCTATTATCTTGATGCTCCATGCTAGTTACATTCTAGATAACATTCGGCTCCATCTTCTAAATGCACTCCCCTACCCACCGATGGCCCGTGCCAAGTCTTTCCATTTGAGGTCGTTTCGGATGGTCATCAACAATGAAGTGTTTCAACTCGTTTCTCTCGTGTTGCACCCTCCCGGTGATTTCCAAGCATAATCCGCTCTTGAAACTCTTGTTCGGCACTTTATCCTTATCCAGCTTCTTCTTGGGCCCGGATCTATAAAAATTGGTTGAACCCTAAGGGTTGGGTTTGGTTTTATTCTGTTCACTTCCCCTTTCGTCAGGAGGCTATAATATGCTGCTCTGTGATTCCATTCCTGAAACTTCATCTTCATTGAAGAGGACCTGCACCCATTCCACATCATGCTAGCTTAATTTAAAGATATGAAACTACTAATAAGAAAAGGACACATTGAACATCCGTGAACAATACTATTAGCAGTTTAAAGAACATGTAGCAAGCTTTCACCGATCATTGCAAAATAAAGATCATTGGTTTCACTTTCAAGAAGAACAGCTAATTTTCAGTGGACTTGAGATACATTGCTAACCTTGCCATCAGAACTCATCATTCACCAAGACGAAAAGCCACAAAAATGTGACAGTGTCGCCCTAAATCCTAAAAAAACAGAGTATGATAATCAAGGGCTCTTACAAAATGTTAGTGCTGCTATGGAACCAGAACAGAATAGCGTATGCACGGAACAATCGGACATTTTCACTACATTTGTTTTTGGAAAGTCGGTGAGATTAAAGTCGTGTGGAATTAGACAAACTCGTTAAAATTCCTACAGAGAATGTACTCACCTCGCGATCAACCAAGTCAAAGGTCATGACCACTTTGCTTCGTTTGGCCCGCTCAGCTTCCTCAATCTTCCTTTCCGTCTATGCATCTTGCATGCCCTTTATAGTGTACTAAGGTAAGTGCCATACAAATATTATGCCATTTCTAGTGTCAATTTCCCGACCAGAAACTATAAATCCCAGCACCAAGCGCATACTGTTCATGCGCGGTGCTCAGTCCCAGGCGCAGCCACTTCAAGGGGCACGTGCAGCTTACCCCGATGTCCGGTTGAAACACGATTTTCACCGTTGAACTTAGCACAGTTAGCTGTACACTACCTCAATTTTTCGTAATTTTTAAATAAAAATTTTATATTCGCTGACATATGGAAATTGTGAGAAATTACTGAAAAAATGAAGACATGGTTCTGTACTTTTAAAAAGCTTTATGAAATCAGAGGGTTGTTCCTTTTAGTTCGTGACCCTTAACCTTATGAAAATTTTAGTTCTCTGGAAACGTAGAAGGGGATTACTCGATAAAAAAAAAAAGATTTTGAACTTCATTTAACAAATAACAGAGAAATTGCAGATTAAGTATGACAAGTCTCGATTTATAGACATTGAGCTTAGTTTAATACTTAGGCCGAGTCCATTGACCCGTTTTCATAATTCTCACCGAGACGGGCCCATTTGGCCCAAAAGACACAATTTTATATTTTTGAGGGTATATTTCCGATATTTGGTTAAAATATTTATGATTAGGAGCAGAAGGAAATCCATTATTTTTTTTTTTGTATCAAAGAAACATTTTATTCATTTCCACGGATATACAATAGAGATACGCAATCCAACTGCAAACCAAAACAACAAAACAAGTTACAAATAAAAAGATGAATTATCATAACAAGATTATGGGTCATACACTTAAAGAGTAGATCTAGGACTTCTTCAAACCAAAATCGCGGCCAATCGCCAAACTCGTCTTCAATAATTAGCACACACACCGAGATCTCCATATGTTGCTACAACTTTTCCTTTCAGCGGTGCATGCCTATGTTCAACATTCCTAACACCATCACTGTGTAAGGTAACAATGTTGAACGTGAACAGAATCGACACCAAAGTGAGAGCGAAACCTTCACGAAGCTCCTCTAATCTCCTTCAAAACTAGACTTGTACACCAACGAAACCAAAGAAAAGCGAAACCCCAAAATTTATATAAAAAACCTCAAATCTAGACTAGATCGGAATAAAAGCCTCCCCAAAATGGGAGAGAGAAACTTCTAGATTTAGACTAGTTTGCAGTCCTTTTTAGAGGAAATTTGAGACAAATGGCTTTTTATCACTTGTGTTGTATGCTTTTATAAACGTGCCTGACTTTTCAAGTAAATTAAATATTTCCGCATGGCATGTACTTTATGATGACATAAGAAAAAAAAAAGATTAATTTTACGGCCTGAGCCCTCACCAAGTCCATCGTAAGCCACAGTGTTGGCGCGCGACCCTTGCCTAGGGTCCGATGGGGGGTCACCGACCCTTGCTTAGGGGTCACGACCCGCTCGCCCCCACGTAAAAAAGGAAAATTTTTTTACAAAAAAAAATTCAGAATTTTTTAAATTTTTTTTAAAAATTAACAACGCCAACAACATTTCTGTATACAAAAGGACGGCCAATACCGATTGTAGACCGTCGCGTCAACGATATTCGCCAAAATAAATTGACAATTCATCAAAAAGTTTAGTACTATAAATTGACACGGTTAAAAGGTTTATGATTGAATTGGCCACCGCACCATAAATTTAGTTCTTTCTGGACAATTTTCCCGTCCTATCTGCTATGCTATGATACGTATACCGACAGGGACTTTACCGTGCTCGGGGCATATTTGTTTCATAAGGGTGTATCCATGACTTTTCAAACCTACCGCTTCGTGGGGGGTGTAGATTCCGGTTCCCCTCCTCACGCCAGCACCCATGAATTGCAGCCTGAAAATGATTGGCCAGAAATCCCACTTCAATGGCCTTCTCTTTCTCATGATTTTTAGTTATTCTTTTTGATGGAGTGGAAAAGTTGCCCACTTCAGTCTTCGATTCACACGGGAACGATCAGTTGCGCATCTCGATTTTTCATGGCATTCACTTACGTCTTTCCTCAATAATATCATCAATAATAGCATCGATCGTGAACTTTGTTACTCCTAAATCTACGTAAACATCACATCCCGCGAAAATACTTGAGCCCCGTAAAACTAATATTAATTGGTTTGGATACTTTTCATATACTCTTCTTTAGCACATTCAAGATAATGTCATTTATCTTTTTTTAAAAATATTTTTATAATTGGGAGACACGGACGTGAAGACTCGATTATTTGTAGATCTATTGAAGCCTTATGAACCGATTGAGTCCGGACTTTTGACCCGTATAAGCGATCCAAAACAAGTTTGCACGCAATTAGTGGGAATTAAAAAGCGTGTCGTTTTTCTCCTGGCGATAAGGAAAAAGAAAATCTAATGTGATAAATGTTCTAAACACAAGTCTCGTCGGTCCCACTTGTTTTGCCAAGAGCGAGCACAACAATGAAGATGATAACAGTATCGCGTGTACATAAAAATCTATAAACCAATCATCCAAATGACGAAGTAAATATCCGTGATAATAAATTTCTTAAAAATAATAGCAATATTTTCAAATAAATAAAACTAGAAAATAACCCACGGGAACATAAAACTACATGAAAGTATGATAAAATCACATTCCCACAATTCAGATTGAAGTTGGATTATATCTTAATTTATTGAACTAAATTGATTGTGCTTGATAGCTGGCATTTAGAATGAAATGAATTGTCACTCTCTTTGGTACTAAAGAATGAATTTGGTTTGTCAAGCAATGCCGGAACACTAATACAAACTAACTTGGTCAGATTGTTATCTACCTGTCGAAATGAGAAAAAGATAACACAATTTTGCTCATCATTTGTTAATCCATGAATTTAACGGTAAACATTTTCTTCTATTGCCAATGTTGATCAGATTTCTTCTTTGGGATATTCACTAAATACCGATACCTAATGAGAATGGGCCATCATGTCAAGATAACCTCCTATCATATTTTGAAATTGACAAAATCATCTATTTCTCATTATTACTTGATAAATGCAAATAAGAATATTACTTCATTGCCTAGGGTCGCGCAACCTTAGGCAACATTCGCTGGCACTAGATCTAACTCGCCTTGCAACCCTAGCCCTTTGTCGGAGCCAGCGAAGGGTTTGCTTTTTTTTTTTCAATAAAAAAATAAACCCAAAAGCCCTTTGCAAAAAAAAAAAAAAATTCTAAACACTACTTGGGACAAAGTAGCTTTACAAAAAACATTTTACCAAACGCAATTTGCATTTTCCCAAAAGGGTTTTAAGTTAAAGGCATTTGCATTTCCCCAAAGCCCATTTACAAAGCCAAAAAGCCATAGGCCTAGAATTTCGGAAAAGATAAACGATGGAGAATTCTATCAATTGACAATCGCTTTGATGAAAAGGATTATTTTTTAATATAGACAACTCTATTCATGGAAGCTACACCACTCTAGGAATTTTTAATTGTATGGACAACCAGATCTCTAAATGATTATGGTGATTATTTTGATCATTTTGAAGATTATCCAATAATTAGTTTGGAGATTGAAAGCCATATAAGAATATTAGATCTTGCATGACAACCATTCGCCATTTTCTAATGATTCTTATCGAAATGATTCTTGTTTATTCCGTGCCTAGGAACCGATTCTCGAACATTTAAAGGCGTTTGGTAATGATCCAAAATTCTGTGTTTCGGGATCGAAATATGTTTAGTAGCAAGCATAAAATTTCTTTTTATTAATAATATTTTAATAACATTTTAAATATTTTAATATTTCTTTCTTTTCTTTTTTCTTCTCCTCCCTCTTGGCCATGGCGGTAAAATATTTTTTAATTAATAATACCTTTATTAAAAATTTTTTTTTGGTCATGGCCGGTAAAAAAATTTTCTAATAAATTTTTTAATTAATAATTTTAAAAAATATATTTTACTAAAACATATATTTTATTGAAAATATTTTTTTTTTCGCCATGGCCTGGTCGTTCATATTAATAATTTTTGGTCATGGCGGTAAAATTTATTTTTTAATTTTTTTAATAAAAATATTTTTTATAAATGATTTTTTATTAATAATATTTTTTATTAAAATGTTTTTTTTTGAAAAATTTTTTTTTTTTTTTTGCCATGGCCTGGTAGCTGGCCATGGCCGGTAAAAATATTTTTTATAAATATTTTTATGAATTAAAAATATATTTTAAATGAAATTTTTTTTTTTTGCCATGGCCTGGTCATTGGCCATGGCTATTAAAATATTTTTTATAAATAATTTTTTATTAAAATGTTTTTTTGAAAATATTTTATTATTTTTTTGCCATGCCTGGTCATTTGGCCATGGCGGTAAAATATTTTTTTATAAATATTTTTATGAATTAAAAATATATTTTAAATGAAATTATTTTTTTTTTTGCCATGGCCTGGTCATTGGCCATGGCTGTTAAAATTTTTTTTATAAATAATTTTTATTAATATTTTTTATTGAAATTATTTTTTTTTTTTTTTTTTTGCCATGGCCTGAGCGCTGGCCATGGCTAGTAAAATATTTTTTATAAATAATTTTTTATTAAAATATTTTTATTAAAAATATATTTTTTATTTTTTTTCGCCATAGCCTAGTTGTTGGCCATGCCATGGGCGGTGAAATTTTTTTTATTAATAATATATTTTTATTTTTTTTCGCCATGGCCCGGTCGCTGGCCATGGCGGTAAAATTTTTTGTTAATAATATATTTTTTTTTTTTTTGCCATGGCGGTAAAATTTTTTTTTATTAATAATATTTTTATTAAAATATTTTAATCTCGCTAAACACGACAAGGGTGGCCCTTGCTTTACTTGGGACATTAGAAGTTATATTAAAAATCAAGAAAAGAAGAAGAAAAAAAAATTAATTCTCATTTTTGTTCCCAAAATCAAGAAGTTACTTTTTTTGTTATTCTTGATTTTGTTTCAAAATCGATTCAGGCACAAATTTATAAGAATTTGTGCCCAGTAATCAAAAATTAAACAAACGGATTTCTATTCCCAAACCGATTCGGGAACAAAAGAACATAATCAAACACTATTTGGCAAGTTGACATGCGCAAATTTTAACGATATTGAAGAAAAGATCACAAGAACAACTACGAACTAAGAAGTTTGATACTTTAACACTTTTATTGTGTTGTTGAGAAAGAAATTCATTTACTTATCACCGATTGTAATCTTGTTTGAGAAGTGTATGAGTATTGTAGTAGTTCTTGAGTTTGGTAGTGTGATCTATCGATTTTAGGTGGAAGCAACACAATCTATGTTGGAACTACTCAAAGGACCATTAGTGGATTTCAAACTGATGGTGGTTATCATCAACTATTTTTTTTTTTTTAATGATGGAGCATTTTTTTTGGAGAGGTAACTCCTACATATGGATAGGCCAGAATTTAATAATCAACCAGGTTTTAGATCGACAAAGAGTTAACCTCCGGTTTGACATTAAAAAAATGCGATTCTTTTGACCCTCGCCTGGGCCGCAAGGATTGAGCCCTCGCTAGATCCGACTAGAGCCACCCCCGCCCGCAATGACATGGTGAGGTTGAGCCTTGCCTAGAGGCGGCAAGGCCAGGCCTTGCCGATGGCGGTGAGGGTCTTGCCTCTAGCCGGTTGCCACTAAGGAAGAAGGAAGGGGGGATGGGAAAAAAAAAAATAAAAAAAAAAAGGAAAAAAAATTCAAAAATAAATATTATTAAAAATGCCCACGTCAACGCCGGCCGGATCACGTAGGACAGCTGGTATCCATGTGATCGCCGGCTGGCCAAAATTAGCCGGATGGACTAAATTGGCACAGTTGCAAAAAGGTTTAAGACTCAATTGATCAAAAAAAAGTTTAGAATTAAATTGAAACAATTGTAATAGATATATGACTTTTTTTTGGTAATTCTCCCATTGTACTCATGATAATGACCTTTCAATGGCAAAATGATCCAAAACAAAACTTACACTCGTCTCTTGATCTTCGTCGCCCATCACTTACGAAACTGCATCAAGCTCAATCGATAATGAAATTATACATTTTCCTTTTAATATCTAATAAATATTTTGAATTACCCATTTGTAATGTGAAATACGTGAAAGATTCTTCAAATGAGACACACTAAAAATATTATTTGTAAAAGTATGTTATATGAGATGTCTACTCTAATAGGTAAAAGATCTAAACATCACAATTAATTTGTTCAAATTAATCAATAATCATACACTAGAAAATAATCCATAGTAAACCCGCACGATAATTCTAGTTCATTAAGATAATTCATACATTGGATATCTTAACCCCGAGCAATGTAGTTCCATATGGACATAATTGTCGGCACGATATTTAACCGCATCTCCAAGCCATTTCCATAGCATGATTTAGAAATAATTCCACTAGCTGAAATCTGTGAATAAGTTGATAATAATCAACACAGAGAGACATAAACTTAGTCGGGCATTTATCACATACGTTTTTTTTTTTATATGGGAACCCCCACATGGCCGACGGTAGGAGGGGTAAACCCAGGGTGACGCTAGCATGATGACCCACCACCATGGCGCCACACTTAAGAATCCCTAGCGACTACGCTGGGAACGCATGTTTAACTTTTTTTTTGGTAAGGAAAACTAAAACGCATGTTTAACTGTTTATGCCATTTAAAAGCCAAAATACTCCTCTTTTTTTTTTTTTTTTTTTTTTTGACATTTTCACTCCACATATCTAATGTCAATATTGAAATATTTTGAAAGTTTACGTGTTTCAGAATGATCAAGTATTGAAAAGAACATATAAAAAAAAAAGTAAGTCATTCTAAACGCATTAGCAGTTTTAGCATGCCAATTTCTTGGATTTCTCAAGCTGGACGGGAGGCAATTCGGTAGGATTCACCCCAATTCCTCTAGCTCGATCGCGTCCTAAGTAAAATGATTAGTTCACAAGAATATCTTAAGAAAACGTAAGGTACGGCAAAATGATGATGCCTGACGATTGGGATCTTAATATCTCGATTATTTCAAGAGTTTTACTTATTGTATTGGGAAAAAATATCATCTATTCCTAGAGTAACGTACCATCACCTCGTGTTATAAGTGATCGGTTTCAAGGTGGGCTGGTTCCCACCGTAGAACCAACGAATCGCCCACTTGGTCTTGGAATCGGACTGAAATCGGAGAGGTGAATAAGCGGCGAATATTTGATTATATAATCGGATAGATTCATGCCCAATTCTCGATGACAAATTCGAGCTAAAAATGAGCGCTTTGAGGTGAATAGAAGATCACCAATCAAATTCTTGAGGAAAGAAAATCCCGCAATCTTGGATCCAAATTTTTAGCAACTTTGAATGGTCCGGGTCAGCCAAAATCGAATCCGGACCGGTGCTCTCGAGGAATCGCCCGAGAACCAGCCAATTCGGTCCGGGCCAAGCTGGTTCCTATTGCTCACCTCTACCTCGTATGGAGCATTTATTCACATCCGTCAAAATCATAGCTTGATCATTAAAAATCAGGGGAGACATGAGCGAAACATTGGCAGAATTAATTTCCGCCTCCCAAACTTTTGGAATTGTGGCAAGTGACTCGGACCAAAATGCCAAATGCAAATCAATAAATAGTTCTGAAATACATTTTTGAGTCGTTCCTATATTATTCTCACAGTTATATAGATGATATACGACGGATACGAGAGAAATATTGATTGGGGCCAACTCCCACATGTGAAATATTCATCTTCATGAGAGCTTCAAGGTTTTGGGGGTCGATGACTATCCAGGTCAGAGTCCCACCACCACAACGCCTGTGTAGTTTGTGTTGTAGTCCCTACGTGTGAAATATTCAACTTCATGGGAGCTTCTTTGGTTTTGGGGATCGATGACTATCCAAGTCGTAGTACCGGCACGACAACGCCGCTGTGGTTTGTGTTGTAGGCCCACCGGTCGTTTTGCTTCACGATGCTGAATGACTTGCTGCTGGATGGCTTCGAGGAAATAGAGCCCCTCCCTAGGGATGAGCGGTTCCGGTCCGGTGGGGGTTCAAGGTGGAACAAGGAACCGGACCAGAGAACCGGTTCCCAATTTTAGGAACATTGATTTGGGTGGTTGGTTTTAGGACGATGGGAATCGGACCCGACCGTCGGTCCGATCCGGTCCAATGGAACCGGTTAATTAGAGTTTGGGGTTTTTTTTTGGTCAAACACTTAAGGTTTTGTTCAATTTTAATAATTTTTTCAATGAATTTATGTCAATGAAGTCACTTAGGGTTTAATTTACATTTTACTAATTTTTATCAATGAGTTTATAATAATGAAGTTCACTTAGAATTTAGTTTATATTTTATTAATTTTTTAAAGAAAAAAAATAACAAAAATATATATTAAATAATCCGTCCGGTCCGATCCGATCGGTCCGGTCTGGTCCGGTTTTTCCTTGGAATTTAAACCGGACCGATTGGAAACCGGTTCCGCTTTTAGGAACCGGGGAATCAAACGACGATCCAGAAACGGACCAAACTCGTCGGTTTGATCCGGTCCGTCCGTCCCCCGATTTGGGCGGTTCAAGTTGCTCACCCTAGGGGTTTATCGGTTAAAAGATTTGGTTGGAAAGTGTGCGGCACGAACGCGTGATTTCTGGGAACTTTTAGCCGCGCGCCAGTTGGTTTTTTTGGTGAGGCGTCATGTATTGTAGCGCACGTCTGGCCGAGGCGAAGTTTCGCCGCTGCTGCTGCTCGCGGCCGCGCGAGCGGGAGGCCTTTGTTTCTAGGGAGGTCTGGAGTTGTCCCCGGGGCAATCCACGTGCTTCCGTCGTAATTGTTGTTTCTGAAAAAGGAAAACGGGGAAATTTTGTAATTTATTTACGTTCCGCGGTTCATTAAGTGGATACCTACGGGATGATCCGAAAGCATCTCAAATTTACTTCTCTTGCCCCTCGATGCCGCAATTACCTCTCTTACCCTTGTCATTACGGTGAGGAGCAACCGGAGAATAACTGTCAACGTGAAACTTGCTTTTATAATGGGAGAAAGGAGGAGTGCGTTCGCTTCAATACGAAAGTTACGGAGCGATGGTACGCTCTTTGACTTGATCGGGCGCCTGTTGGGTCACAGACTCAATTTATGTCCTCTGTGACCCAAATGAGCCCGAACGGCATTTTCGAGTAAGTGTAGGGAAAACTATAATTAATGCAAAGGCTAGGTCGAGCTAGCCTATCATGGCTGGACCAATTTATAAACATATATAGCTTTTTCCATTATATTCAGACATGAGCAATAAGTTAGATTCGATGCAGCCTAGCTCGAATAAACACCTCTAGACACTCCAATTGAAGGAGGCCATGATCCTTGGTAACAATAGGTGTATATTATGGACCGTGGACTCAATCGCTAAGTCGTGTATCTATAGGTATATTGTCACTAAATGCTTCATTTGTTTCGCAAAAAATGAGCGATTTGAAAATCAATTTTCTAAAATACAATCGTTCACAAAGATAAATGAGCGAAAATGTTTTCATTGTCTACAAAAATATTTAGACATAAAGGGGTATTAAGATGAAAATATTTTTTATTGATTAATATTTTAAAATTACACAAATGATATTTTTTATAGAAATATTTTTCAATTAGTTTGATTTTTTTACGAAACATACGGAGGCTAAATATCAATAATAATTTATATGGTGTGGCCGTTAATGTAAAATCGATATGGCCGTCACGTAATCATGCGGCTTATTGATATGTATCCTTTCAACAAGAAATTATATGGTGTGGCCGTTAATGTAAAATCGATATGGCCGTCACGTAATCATGCGGTTTATTGATATGTATCCTTTCTTCCTTACTCTTAAGGTGGGGAAGAGAAAAACAAAAAGTCACGTCTACGTGGGCCCGGCAAAAAATCGGTGCAAAACAATCGGCACAGTCTCCTGTATTGGTTAGCACCATATCAACATTTTTCAATGGTTATTCACCGGAACGCAGTGGTTTTCCCCCCCTTCCCAATATTGCTGGGGTCAAGCCCTCGCGGTCAAGTCCGCCACTTTTTCAATTTTCAGTAGGGGTGAGCGGTTTAGGCCGATTTCGGTTCCACTCTGGTCCGGTTCCACCTTGGAACCGGGAACCAAAACCGAGAGAATCGGTTCCTAATTTTGGGAAGCAATGGACGGATGGTTAGTTTTAAGACCGGGAACCGGACCGACCGTCGGGTCCTATCGGTCCAATAGAACCGGTTATTTAGAGTTTAGGGTTTTTTTTTTGTCAAACACTTAAGGTTTGGTTCACATTTTACTAGTGTTTTTCAATGAATTTATGTCAATGAAGTTCACTTAGGGTTTAATTTATATTTTATTAATTTTTATCAATGAATTTATAATAATGAAGTTCACTTAGAGTTTAGTTTACATTTTATTAATTTTTTTAAAGAAAAAATAATAAAAATATATATTAAATAGTCGGTCCGGTGCTGGTCCGGGTCCCCGCTTGGAATCGGAAACCGGATCGATAGTCCCGAGAATCGGACCAAACTCGCTTCGGCCCTGGTCCTAGTCGATCCGATTCGATTTTGGACGGTCCTATAAAGTTCTTCACCCCTACCCCTTCCTACTAACTCGACCGAAAACTTTTCCACGACCAATGAAATTTTAAGAGGGCATAGTTGCCAGTTCACGGCCAATCCCCGCCCCGGCCAATGAAACCCTAGTTGTTAGGGAGGAGGGAGGGCATATATGTCAATTCAGAAGTTCTGAAATTGTAAGAATGCGTACTGGTCGGTTCACGGCCCGATCCGGTCCCCGATGAAATTTTTCTCCCGCCTACCGAATTGTCTCCTCGGATACATCCATAAAAAAAAAAAAAAAAAACTCCCCTTTATATATATCTATAAATATATAACTTCACACAAAAGTACTCAGAGACCGAAAAACCATATTGACCCAAAAAATTCCAAATGAGAGCCCTCCAAGCCATCCCACCCCGTGCGGTTAATAATCCGTCTTTGCCATCTCCGGGCGCCGCCACTGTCCGGCCGATACAAGCTGATCGCCAGCCGCTGTGTCGCATATTCAGTACCCACTATTCTTGGCCTCCTCATGGTCATCTTCCTGGCAATACCCGCCACCATGCCACCGGAGTTCGGGCTCGACCCGGGCTCTTCCCTTTCGTCCCTCAACATCTCCACCCCCACTTCTCCGCACAGTGGAACATCGCTCTCTCCGTCAAGAATCCCAGTAAGCTCATCGCCGTCAAGTACACTCACATGAAGCTCCTCTTGAGTTTCGATGGCCAACTCGCCCTCTCTCGTCCCCCCTCATTCCCACCTTTACTCAGGGCCCCGGCAACGAGACCACAGTCCGATCCGAGGCCCTGTCAATGATTGCTGTCGTCAATGACTTGGGCGTGAAGGGCCTGGTGAGCATGTTGAAGGGCGGGAGGTGACCATCGACGTGGTCGTGAAAGCCAAGCGGAGGCTGCACTTGGGTTTATGGTGGGTGGCCGTGTTCGACGTTTATTTCTCGTGCATGGACGTGACCTTCACGGCTCCGACCGACAGCAAGAGTGGCGGTGATTGGATGATCCTCAGAGGCACCCTGAGCTGCACGCCGGACACCTTTACTATACTCTGGTAAGAAGAAAAACTAACGAAGTTCCTGTCCAGTTTTCTATTGCTATCTTCGTTGGAGTTATTTGCTCTCCACTTTAGTTGATGAACAACATAAAATAAATGAGAAGCTTTCGATGCTCAATATCGTCACCTTCTCGGAGCTCGGTCCCCCTGGTTGGGGTGGCGATGATTGGTCCAGATGGTGGTACTTCCCTTTCGTACTGGTCAAGAGCCACGCAGCCCCTGCGATCCGTGCTTGTCGCCTGGCATGGCCAGAGGAGGCATATGATGAGGACATGTACGGCATGGTGGTGACTTCACTGGACGTGTAGGCGGCGAGCTAGGGCAAGGCGGCGAAGGTATGGCAAAGGTGGGGCCGCCGTGTCGAACTCACCACAACAACCGCCACCGTCGCCTGCAAGTGAACTCCCATCAAAATGAGTTGCGATGAGGGTCGCATGCTTTCCCGGGATAGAGATGGAATTCGAGTTGATGACGTGTTGATGGGCGTGCTTCTGGGGTGCTATTTTGGTCGATGTTAGCTTTGGGAGCACGTGATTTATGATTATCATTGAGTGGTCTGAATAAATATAGGGTTGTGTTATGTAGCGAGTACTTAGTATATAAACGCTTAATTTTAATAATTTATTTGTGGCTTTCACATTAACAGTTTTTGTCCTAGCCTGTTTATTTTATTGATATGAACAATATTTGATTTTCATGGTCATGTGTTTTGGTGTGACTTTTTCAGATTTTCTGGACTCTGGCTTCTACAAAATTTGAGCATCAGTTCGAGGTTTCCCTCCTAGCCCATTACTTTGGCCAATACTTAAAGTATTGAAAACTCTCGGTCTCATCATTTAATGTTGTTGGTTTTAATGTCATACTTCTTTTGAGATTTTGTATTCTCTGAATATTTGAATTTTGGAGTTACTTCAAGAAATAGTTTGCACTTTACATGTCTTTAATATCTAAGGTTTTATAAGTTTTTCTCCTTAACTTGGTTACGATCGTGCATTGGCATTCAATCCCCAAGTTCGGTTGCAAAGTAGGTGACAAAGTCAGCCAAAATTGACTGAATAATTAAGTGTCTTGGTTTGAATGCTTGCAAATTACAATGTTTTCCACTCATGGTAATCTTGGGATTCATCAACATCAACTTGTGATAAAACCTTGCCCAATACAAATGGACATGACCTTTTATGTGCATTCATGGAGATTAATCGAGTAAACAAAAATTAAATAAGGTGATGGTGCATAGATTAAGAAGACCGTCTGTTCATCTAGGGATCTCGAGTTAGATAGCCTCACCATCCCTTCTCCATCTTTATGCAGAATGTAACCAAAAAGACCGAGCCCGTAACATTTCCCATATTTGGCGATAACAAGCAGAAGATTACCAATACATAATAGCCAACTTCTGAACATACTTTGCTTCCAAAGGAGCGGCTATTCCAGACTCACACCAATCCACTTAAACAAAATAACAATCATCTCGCCATTCCAGCCTCACATAGGTAGCAAAAAAATGTGGACTTGATGAGAAAAAAGCCAGCGAATGATCTGATCTATCTACAAAATGGTAGATGCCGTCGTATAAGAACAATGAGTTTCAAGGTTTTCTTACCAAAGATACAAGTACTAGCAGACCCTATTATCTTGATGCTCCATGCTAGTTACATTCTAGATAACATTCGGCTCCATCTTCTATATGCACTCCCCTACTCACTGATGGCCCGTGCCAAGACTTTCCATTTGAGGTTGTTTCCAGATGGTCATCAACAATGAAGTGTTTCAACTCGTTTCTCTCGTGTTGCACCCTCCCGGTGATTTCCAAGCATAATCCGCTCTTGAAACTCTTGTTCGGCACTTTATCCTTATCCAGCTTCTTCTTCGGCCTGGATCTATAAAAATTGGTTGAACCCTAAGGGTTGGGTTTGGTTTTATTCTGTTCACTTCCCTCTCGTCTGGAGGCTTTAATATGCTGCTCTGTGATTCCATTTCTGAAACTTCATCTTCATTGAGGAGGACCTGCACCCATTCCACATCATGCTAGTTTAATTTAAAGATATGAAACTACTAATAAGAAAACAACACATTGAACATCCGTGAATGATACTATTAGCAGTTTAAAGAACATGTAGGAAGCTTTCACTCGATCATTGCAAAGTAAAGATCATTGGTTTCACTTTAAGAGAAGATCAGCTAATTTTCAGTGGACTTGAGATACATTGCTAACCTTGCCTTGCCATCATCATTCATCATTCACCAAGACAAAAAGCCACAAAAAATGTGACAGTGTCGCTCTAAATCCTAAAAAAAACATAGTATGATAATCTGAAGGGCTCTTACAAAATGTTGTTAGTGCTACCATGGAACCGGAACAGAATAGCGTATGCACGGAACAATCGGACATTTTCACTACATTTGTTTTTGGAAAGTCGGTGAGATTAAAGTCGTGTGGAATTAGACAAACTCATTAAAATTCCTACAGAGAATGTACTCACCTTGCGATCAACCAAGTCAAAGGTCATGACCACTTTGCTTCGTTTGGCCTGCTCAACTTCCTCAATCTTCCTTTCCGTCTATGCATCTTGCATGCCCTTTCTAGTGTACTAAGGTAAGTGCCATACAAAAATTATACCATTTCTAGTGTCAATTTCCCGACCAGAAACTATAAATCCCAGCACCAAGCGCATACTGTTCATGCGCGGTGCTCAGTCCCAGGCGCAGCCACTTCAAGGGGCACGTGCAGCTTACCCAGATGTCCGGTTGAAACACGATTTTCACCGTTGAACTTAGCACAGTTAGCTGTACACTACCTCAATTTTTCGTAATTTTTAAATAAAAAGTTTATATTCGATGACATATGGAAATTGTGAGAAATTACTGAAAAAAAAAGACATGGTTCTATACTTGTAAAAGTTTTATGAAATCAGAGGGCTGTTCCCTTTAGTTGATGATCTTTGACCTCATGAAAATTTTAGTTCTCTGGAAACGTACAAGGGGATTACTCCAAAAAAAAATTCAGCTTTATTTGACAAATAACAGAGAATTTGTAGATTAAATATGATAAGTCTCGATTTATAGATATTGAGCGTATTTTAAGGCTTGGGCCGAGTCCATTGGCCCGTTTTTACAATTATCACCGAGACAGGCCTCTTTGGCCCAAAAGACAGAAGTTTTGTTTTAGGGTATATTTCCGATAATTGGTTAAACAAATTATGATTAGGAGCAGAAGGAAATCCATTATTTTTTTTTTTCAAAGAAACATTTTATTCATTTCCATGGATATACAATAGAAATACGCAATCCAACTGCAAACCAAAACAACAAAACAAGTTACAAATAAAAAGATGAATTATCATAACAAGGTTATGGGTCATACACTTAAAAAGTAGATTTAGGACTTCTTCAAACCAAAATCGGCGGCTAATCACCAAACTCATTTTCAATAATTAGCACACACAGCGAGATCTTCCATATGTTGCTACAATTTTCCTTTCGGTGGTGCATGCCTATGTTCAACATTCCTAACACCATCGTTGTGTAGGGTAACAATGTTGAACGTGAACAAAATCGACACGGTGAAAGCGAAACCTTCACAAAGCTCCTCTAATCTTCTTCAAAACTAGACTTGTACACCAATGAAACCAAAGAAAAGCGAAACCCCAAAATTATATACAAAAAAAAAAACCTCAAATCTAGACAAGATCGAAATAAAAGCCTCCCAAAACAAAAGAGAAACTTCTAAATTTAGACTAATTTGCAGTCCTTTTTTAGATGAAATTTGAGACAAATGGCTTTTTATCACTTGTATGTTGTATGCTTTTATAAACGTGCCTGACTTTTCAATGAAATTAAATATTTCCGGCATGGCATGTACTTTATGATGACATAAGAAAAAAAAGAGGGATTAATTTTACAGCCTGAGCCGGATAGAAACCAAGTCCATCGTAAGCCACAGTGTTGGCGCGGATGGAAATACCGTTCCATGCCTATGGGAATCTCGACGGATATGCACGGGGGTAGGGTACTTAACCCTTGTCCGAGCAATGATGGTCGAATGGTGGGTCCGGCCGATTGGGATGGTCTCCTCGTGTTTGGTGTATCGGGGGTTTTGGGGTTAAAACTGTTGTTTTTTAAAAAATTCGGAAATTTTCAAAATTGTCTTTTAACTAGTGAAAAAAAAAAATTCAGAATTTTTTAAAAATTTTAAAAAATTATCGATTATCAAAGACGGGCCACGCAAAAAAGACGGCTAGCGCCGACTAGACCATCACGACAGGATATCCGCCAAAATTAGTATGAATGAATAAATTGACAATTCGTCAAAAGGTTTAGAACTATAAATTGACACAGTTGAAAGGTTTAGAACTAATTAGCATGATTAAAAGGTTTAGAACTGAATTAGCAACCGTACAATAAATTTAGTTCTTTTTGGACAATTTTCCCGGCCGATCCGCTATGCTACGATACGTATACCGACAGGGACTTTACCGTGCTCGGGGCATATTTGTTTCATAAGGGTGTATCCATGACTTTTCAAACCTACCGCTTCGTGGGGGGTGTAGATTCCCGTTCCCCCTCCTCACACCAGCACCCATCACTTGCAGCCTGAAAATGGTTGGCCAGAAATCCCACTTCAATGGCCTTCTCTTTCTCATGATTTTTAGTTATTCTTTTTGATGGAGTGGAAAAGTTGCCCACTTCAGTCTTCGATTCACACGGGAACGATCAGTTGCGCATCTCGATTTTCCAAGGCATTCGCTTTCTTCTTTCCTCAATAATATCATCAATAATAGCGTCGTGAACTTTGTTACTCCTAAATCTACGTAAACATCACATCCCGCGAAAATACTTGAGCCCCGTAAAACTAATATTAATTGGTTTGGATACTTTTCATATACTCTTCTTTAGCACATTCAAGATAATGTCATTTATCCTCTTTTTAAATTTTTTTTTTTTACAATTGGGAGACACGGACGTGAAGACTCGGCTATTTGGAAATCCATTGAAGCCTTATGAACCGATTGAGTCCAGACTTTTGACCCGTATAAGCGATCCAAAACAAATTGCACGCAATTAGTGGGAATTAAAAAACGTGTCGTTTTTTCTCTAACAGTAAGGAAAAAGAAAATCTAATGTGATAAATGTTCTAAACACAAGTCTCGTCGGTTCCACTTGTTTTGCCAAGAGCGAGCGCAACAATGAAGACGATAATAGTATCGCGTGTACATAGAAATCTATAAACCAATCATCCGAATGACGAAATAAATATCCGTGATCATAAATTTCTTAAAAGTAATAGCAATAGTTTCAAATAAATAAAACTAGAAAATAACCCCACGGGAACATAAAACTACATGAAAGTATGATAAATCACATTCCACCAATTCCGATTGAAGTTGGATTATATCTTAATTTATTGAACTAAATTGATTGTGCTTGATAGCTGGCATTTAGAATGAAATGAATTGTCACGCTCTTTGGTACTAAAGAATGAATTTGGTTTGTCAAGCAATGCCGGAACACTAATACAAACTAACTTGGCCAGATTGTTATGTACCTGTCGAAATGAGAAAAAGATGACACAATTTTGTTCATCATTTGTTAATCCATGAATTTAACGGTAAACATTTTCTTATACTGCTAGTGTTGATCAGATTTCTTCTTTGGGATATTCACTAAATACCGATACACAATGAGAATAGGCCATCATGTCGAGATAACCTCTTATAATATTTTGAAGTTGACAAAATCATCTATTTCTCATTATTACTTGATAAATGCATATAAGAATATTACTTCACCACCTAGGGTCGCGCAACCTCAAACGACGACTGCCGGCGCTAGATCTGACTCGCCTTGCGACCCTAGCCCTTCGCCGGAGCCAGCAAAGTGTTTTTTTTTTTTTTTTCAATAAAAAAATAAACCCAAAAGCCCTTTGCAAAAAAAAAATTGCCAAACACTACTTGGGTCAAAGTAGCTCTACAAAAGACTTTTTACCAAACGCAATTTATATTTTCCCAAAGGGTTTTTAAGTTAAAGACATTTGCATTTCCCCAAAGCCCATTTATAAAGCCAAAAAATCGCAGGCCTAGAATTTCGGAAAAGATAAACGAAGGAGAATCCTATCAATTGACAATCACTTTGATGAAAAGGATTATTTTTTAATATAGACAACTCTATTCATGGAAGCTACACCACTCTAGGAATTTTTAATTGTAGGGGCGACCAGACCTCTAAATGATTATGGTGATCATTTTCAACTGCTAAATTGATCATTTTGAAGATTATCCAATAATTAGTTTGGAGATTGAAAGCTGTACAAGAATATTAACGCATGCTGAAGAAAAGATCACAAGAACAACTGCTAACTGAGAAAGCTTGATACTTTTAACACTTTTATTGTGTTGTTGAGCAAGAAATTCATTTACTTATCACTGATTGTAATCTTGTTTGAGAAGTGTGCGAATGTTGTAGTAGTGCTTGAGTTTGGTAGTGTGATCTACCGATTTTGGGTGGAAGCAACACAGTTTATGTTGGAACTACTAAACGGACCATTAGTGGATTTCAGCCTGATGGTGGTTATCACCAACTGTTTTTTTTTTAAATGATGGAGCATTTTTTTCGGAGAGGTAACTCCTACATATGGATAGGCTAGAATTTAATAATCAACCAGGTTTTAGATCGACAAAGGGTTAACCTCCGGTTTGACATTAAAAAAAATGCGATTCTTTTGACCCTCGCCTAGGCTGCAAGGATCAAGCCCTCGCTAGATCCGACTAGAGCCACCCTCACCCACGATGACATGGCGAGGCCGAGCCTTGCCCAAAGACGGCAAAGTTAGCCTCGCCAGTGGCTGGTGAGGGTCTTGCCTCTAGCCAATTGCCACCGAGGAAGAAGGAAGGGAGGAAGGGAAAAAAATAAAGAGAGAAAAAAAAAAGGAAAAAAAATTCAAAAAATAAATATTATTTAAAAAAATATCCACATCAACACCGGGGCGCCCATGTAGGATAGCCGGCGTCCATGTGATGATCAAATTTGGGCAAAATTGGCGGATGGACTGAATTGGCACAATTGCAATTTAAAACTCAATTGGCAAAAAAAAAAAAAAAGTTTTGGACTGACTTGAAATAATTGCAATAGGTATAGGACTTTGTTTGGTAATTCTCCCATTGTACTCGTGATAATGACCTTTCAATGGCAAAATGATTAAAAACAGAACTTACACTCGTCTCTTGATCTTCGTCGCCCATCTCTTACGTGAAACGCATCAAGCTCAGTCAATAATGAAATTATACATTTTCCTTTTAATATCTAATAAATATTTTGAATTACCCATTTGTAATGTGAAATACGTGAAAGATTCTTCAAATGAGACACTCTAAAAATATTATTTGTAAAAGTATGTTATATGAGATGTTTACTCAAATAGGTAAAAGATCTAAACATCACAACCAATTTGTTCAAATTAATCAATAATCTTACACTAGAAAATAATCCATAGTAAAGCCGCGCTATAATTCTAGTTCATTAAGATAATTCATACATTGGATATCTTAACCTTTAGCATGTAGTTCCATATGGACATAATTGTTGGCACGATATTTAACCGCATCTCCAAGCCATTTCGATATCATGATTTAGAAATAATTCCAGTAGCTAAAATCTATGAATAAGTTGATAATAACCGACACGAGAGAGACATAAAATTAGTCGGGCATTTATACGCATGTTTAACTGTTTTTTTTTTGGTTTTTTTTTATGCATGTTTAACTTTTTTTTTTTTTATAATCGAGCTAGCTTGCATGCAAGACCTCAACTATTCCTCTGGGAGAGGAGACTAGCAGAGTTCCCACCATCATGGCCATCCACTTAAATCACAAGTGTTCACTTAAATCACAAGACCTGGGACCTAGGAAATTAACCACATAATCCCAAGTATGACTATAACCAATTGAGCTACCCATCAAGTTATGTCCATGTTTAACTGTTTATGCCATTTAAAAGCCAAAATACTCCCTCTCTTTTTTTTTTTTTTTTTACATTTTTTTCATTTCATTATATCTAATGTCAATATTGAAATATTTTGAAAGTTTACTTGTTTCAGGATGATCGAGTATGGAAAAGAACGAATAAGAAAAAAAAAGTAAGTCATTCTAAACGCATTGGCAGTTTTAGCATGCCAATTTCTTGGATTTCTCAAGCTGGACGGGAGGTAATTAGGTAGGATTCACCCCAATTCCTCTAGCTCGATCGCGTCCTAAGTAAAATGATTAGTTCACAAGAGTATCTTAAGAAAACATAAGGTACGGCAAAATGATGATGCCCGATGATTGGGATCTTAATATCTCGATTATTTCAAGAGTTTTACTTATTGTATTGAAAAAAATATCATCTATTCCTAGAGTAAAGTATCATCACCCTGTAGTATGGGAGGTGATCGGTTTCAGAGTGGGCTGGTTCTCACCCTAGAACTGGAAATCGGCCCACCTAATCTTAGAACCGGATCGAAATTGGCGGAATTTTTGCAAATGCAAGAAGTGAATAAGCGACGAATATTTGATTATATAATCAGAGAGATTCATGCCCAATTCTCGACGATAAATCTAAGCTGAAAATCAGCGCTTTGAGGTGAATAGAAGATCACCAATCAAATTCTTGAGGGAAGAAAATCCCCAGAGTCTCATATCCAAATCTTTAGCAACTTTGAATGGTCCGGGTCAGCTGTAATCGGATTCGGATCAGTGTTCTCGAGAACCGCCCAGAACCAGCAGGTTTGGTCCAAGTCGGGCCGGTTCCTGTTGCTCACCTGTACCTCGTATGGTGCATTTATTCACATCCATCAAAATCATAGATTGATGATTCAAAAATCATGGGAGACATGAACTAAACATCGGCAGAACTAATTTCTGCCTCCCAAATTTTTGGAATCGTGGCAAGTGACTCGGACCAAAATGCCAAACGCAGGTTGATAAATAGTTCTGAAATACATTTTTGAGCCGTCCCTATATTATTCTCACGGTTATATAGATGACGACGGATGGGAGAAATATTGATTGGGGCCAACTCCTACGAGAAATATTCGTCTTCATGGAGCTTCAAGGTTTTGGGGGGTCGATGACCATCCTTTCTAGTCCCCACGTGTGAAATATTCATCTCCATGCTTTTTTTTTGGTTTTGGGGGTTGGATGACCATCCTCTGTAGTTTGTGAAATGGGCCCCACACGTGACATATTTATCTTTATTGGGAGCTTTTTGGTTTTGGGGGATCGATTTTGAAGTCCCCGCACCACGACGCCTTTGAGTTTTTGTCACCTAAATATTCAGCTTTTTGGGGGGATCGATGACCATCCGATTTCTGTGGTTTTGTGTTGTGGGCCCCGTGACATAATTATCAGCTTTTCGGTTTTGGGAAATATTTATCAAGGTTTATGGTAGTTTGTGTTGTAGGCCCTTTGCGAAATATTTATCCTTTTTGGTTTGGGGGGATGGATGACTATCCAGGTGGTCAAAAGTCCCAACCACCACAACGCCTCTGCCTGTAGTTTGTGTTGTAGGCCCACCAGTCGGTTTGCTTCGCGGTGCTGAAATGACTTACTGCGTAAGACGGCTTTTAAGAGGGAAACAGAGCCCAATCCCCGCCCTGAAATTGTTAGGGAGAAGGCATATTCAATTCAGAATTAAGTTGAAATTGTGAGAAGGCGTATTGGTCAGTTCACGGCCCGATCCGGTCCCCCAATGAAATTTTCCTCCCACCTACCGAATTGTCCCTCGGATATATCCCACAAAAAAAATAATAATTTCCCCCTTTATATAAAACTTCACACAAAGTACTCAGAGACCGAAAAACCATATGACCCAAAAATTCCAAATGACAGCCCCCATCGCCATCTCACCCCGTGCGGTCAATAATCCGTCTTCGCCATCTCCGGTGCCGCCACTGTCCGGCCGATACAAGCAGATCGCCCTTCACTGTATCGCATATTCAGTACCCACTATTCTTGGCCTCCTCATGGTCATCTTCCTGGCAATACCCGCTATGATGCCACCGGAATTCGGGCTCGACCCGGGCTCTTCCCTTTCGTCCCCCAACATTTCCACCTCCCACGTCTCCGCGCAGTGGAACATCGCTCTCTCCGTCAAGAATCCCAGTAAGCTCATTGCTGTCAAGTACACTCACATGAAGCTCCTCTTGAGTTTCGATGGCCAGCTCGATCTCTCTCGTTCCCCCCTCATTCCCACCTTCACTCAGGGCCCCGGCAAAGTGACCACAGTCCGAGCAGAGGCCCTGTCGATGATTGCTATCGTCAATGACTTGGGCGTGAAGGGCCTGGCGAACATGTTGAAGGGCGGGGAGGTGACCATCGACGTGGTCGTGAAAGCCAAGCGGAGGCTGCACTTGGGTCCATGGTGGGTGGCCGTGTTCGGCGTTTATTTCTCGTGCATGGACGTGACCTTCACAGCTCCGACCGACAGCGAGAGTGGCGATGAGTGGATGATCCTCAGAGGCACCCTGAGCTGCACGCCGGACACCTTTACTATACTCTGGTAAGAAGAAACACTAACGAAGTTCCTGTCCATTTTTCTATTGCTATCGTCGTCGGAGTTATTTTCTCTCCACTGAAGTTGATGAACAACAAAAAATAAATGAGAACTTGTCGATGCTCAAGATCATCGTCACCTTCTCGGAGCCCGTCCACCTGGTTGGGGTGGCGATGATTGGCCCAGATGGTGCTACTTCCCTTTCGTACTGGTCAAGAACCACACAACCCCAGCGATCCGTGCTTGTGGCCTGGCATGGCCAGAGGATATGATGAGGATATGTACGGCGCCCAGATGGTGGTGACTTCACTGGACGTGTAGGCGGCGAGCTACGGCAAGGCGGCGAAGGTATGGCAAAGGTGGGGCCGCCGTGTCGAACTCACCCCAACAACCGCCGCCGTCGCCTGCAAGTGAACTCCCATCAAAATGAGTTGCGATGAGGGTTGCATGCTTTCCCGGGATGGAGATGGAATTGGAGGTGACGACGTGTTGATGGGCGTGCTTCTGGGGTACTATTTTGGTCGATGTCGGCTTCGGGAGATGTAGCGAGTACTTAGTATATAAACGCTTAATTTTAATAATTTATTTGTGGCTTTCACATTAACAGTTTTTGTCCTAGCCTGTTTATTTTATTGATATGAACAATATTTGATTTTCATGGTCATGTGTTTTGGTGTGACTTTTTCAGATTTTCTGGACTCTGGCTTCTACAAAATTTGAGCATCAGTTCGAGGTTTCCCTCCTAGCCCATTACTTTGGCCAACACTTTAGAGTATAAAGACTCTCGGTCTCATACGCTATTGCTGGTTTAATGTCATTCTTTTTTTTGAGATTTTATATTCTCTAAATAATTGAATCTTCGAGTTACTTTCGAAGAAATAGTTTGCACTTTACATGTCTTTAATATCTAAGGTTTTATAAGTTTTTCCCCTTAACTTGGTTGCGATCATGCAGGTTGCAAATTAGGTGACAAAGTCAGCCCCAAAAAATTGACTGAATGATTAAGCATCTTGATTTGAATGCTTGCAAATTACAGTGTTTTCCACTCATAGTAATCTCGAAATTCATCAACATCAACTTGTGATAAAACCTTGCCCGATATAATTGCACATGACCTTTTATGTGCATTCATGGAGATTAATCAAGTAAAGAGAAATTTAATAAAGTGATGATGCTTAGATTAAGAAAACTGTCTGTTCCTCTTGAGGGATCTCGAGTTAGACAGCCTCACCATCCCCTCTCCATCTTTATGCAGAATGTAACCAAAAAGACCGAGCCCGTAGCATCACCCATATTTGGCGATAGCAAGCAGAAGATTACCGATGCATAATAGCCAACTTCTGAAAATACTTCGCTTCCAAAGGAGCGGCTATTCCAGACTCGCACCAATCCCCTTAAACAAAATAACAATCATCTAGCCATTCCGGCCTCACAGAGGTAGTGAAAAAATGTGGACTTGATGAAACAAAGCCAGCAAATGATCTGCGGTACCTACAAAATGGTAGATGCCGTCGTATAAGAACGACGAGCGACGAGCTTTAAGGTTTTCTTACCAAAGATGCAAGTACTAGCAGACCCCTATTATCTTGATGCTCCATGCTAGTTACATTCTAGATAACATTCGGCTCCATCTTCTATATGCACTCCCCTACTCACTGATGGCCCATGCCAAGACTTTCCATTTGAGGTTGTCTCTAGATGGTCATCAACAATGAAGTGTTTCAACTCGTTTCTCTCGTGTTGCACCCTCCCGGTGATTTCCAAGCATAATCCGCTCTTGAGACTCTTGTTTGGCACTTTACCCTTATCCGGCTTCTTCTTTGGGCCTGGATCTATAAAAATTGGTTGAACCCTAAGGGTTGGGTTTGGTTTTATTCTGTTCACTTCCCTCTCATCCGGAGGCTTTAATATGCTGCTCCGTGATTCCATTTCTGAAACTTCATCTTCATTGAAGAGGACCTGCACCCATTCCACATCATGATAGCTTAATTTAAAGATATAAAACTACTAATAAGAAAAGAACACATTAAACATCCGTGAATGATACTATTGGCAGTTTAAAGAACATGTAGCAAGCTTTCACTCTGATCATTGCAAAGTAAAGATCATTGGCTTCACTTTCAGTAAGAACAGCTAAATTTCAGTGGACCTGAGATACATTGCTAACCTTGCCATCAGAACTCATCATTCACCAAGACGAAAAGCCACAAAAATGTGACTGTCGCTCTAAATCCTAAAACAGAGTATGATAATCTTAAGGGCTCTTACAAAATGTTAGTTTTACTATGGAACCGGAACAGAATAGCGTATGCACAGTACAATCGGACATTTTCGCTGCATTTGTTTTTGGAAAGTCGGTGAGATTAAAGTCGTGTGGAATTAGACAAACTCATTAAAATTCCTATAGAGAATGTAATCACCTTGCGACCAACCAAGTCAAAGGTCATGACCACTTTGCTTCGTTTGGCCCGCTCAGCTTCCTCAATCTCCTCTTTCTTCTTTATCAACAGCTCCTTCTCCTGCGAGGATGAGAGAACATTTCAAAAAAGGCCTCAAGTAGGAAACTAAATCTCTCAACTCATCAAGATTCCTAAAGATGAAAATACCTCCTTTGACAACCAGCTGTTGCCCTCAATTTCGTAATAATCACTTTGATCATCAATAACCGTTGTACGCGCCGCAGAGTTCCGATCATAATCCACGAGTCTCTTGGCATAAGCTTCTGCGACAGCTTCAGCCTCTGTGAGGACCGGCACAGTTTGGTTGAGACCGGCATACTGGCTTCCTTCCTTCAAAACAAGGGCACCACAAAATTGACACGGCCCCTCTCCCTCCTGCTCGCAAACAATCTTGCCACAGGATAAGCAATTGCTGACCAACCTGTGCCTGCGGGTTTGGCACGAGCAGGGCTTACCCTGCTGGAACACAAAGGAACCTTTGGCTGCCTCAGCTAGCGACACGACCTTGCCAGATTTCTTTTTCCGAGAATTACTTTGATTCGCAGGTTTCGGCTCATTGGCTCTGGTCACTGCCGACTTTTCTTGACTACTTGAGCTGCCAGCTGCCTCTTTAGATGCTCTAGGGGGTTTCTTGGTACCGGGGATGGAAACTTCAGCTGAGGGCGGCTTGACATAGGCATGTAATTTCGAGGACGAAACATCAGAAACCGTGCTGCTGCTGCTGCCGAGATTTGAATGGCCTCTTTGCCGCAGATATTCATCGATCACGCCTTTCCCCACTTCTTGCCCGATAATGTTCTGAGCAGAAATTTCAAAACACGAAGTCAAAACCAATCTACAGCCAAATTAAATTGTCTGCTCATAAGAAATTCATTCCCTTCGCTCGAAGAACAAATCCCTCATAAACCAATCGTCAATCCACCGTAACATTATCTAATCTCTTCCTACAAACAAAACAAAAAAGAAGCCCGAGATTTCTGAAGAGATTTCTCAGATAAAAAGTGAGATCTTTGAGGACGACGATGCTCCATCTTCAATACCCATATGAAAATTCGATCAAGAAAATCAAAAAAGCGAGAAACCCAATTCACAGTAACACCGCACCATCGCGAGCAACCGAAGAAAGACGCGCAAGACACGAGAAAGACGGGAGATTTACGTCGAGGTACTCCTTGGCGTCGGAGGGCTGGGCTAGGTCGCAGTAGGAGACGAGACCCGAGATCACGTCCCTGTCCAAGTCCAGAACCGAGTCTGCTCGGTCGCAGAGATCCAGCAGCGCCTTCTCCAGCCACTGCCCAGGCGACTCCATTGCTCTCTCTCTGCAACCTCGAAGGCGATAGGAGAGGGCTTCGCAGAAGAAGGTAAAAGGACCTTCCTTTTCCCCTTGGTTCTCGGTAGGGCAGCTCCGTACGACGTCGTTGGATGTAATTTTGTGAAAGTTTATCATAACTCATTATTGTCCATTCAGTTTCAATTTTAGTTAAGTTTGCACGAGCTTGATGTCCCGTAAAAAAGAAAATATTTTCTAAAAAGTTGATTATAGATAGCATGAGATTAGTGCATTAGAAAAGATATTAAATTTTAGCTAGTTGCTTAACAAGATATGTTAGCAATACAAAATGAAAATAATGTGGTATCATATACATTAGGGTATATATGTTAAAAGCACGTGAAAAAATTCGACACATTAGAATCTAAAGACGATGTTATAAAAAATTTTATCTTAATTGTATAAAAAAACAAGAAAAACATGCCTACAAATAAGAAAATATTCAATGGCTAGAGACTATCGTGTTAGGGTGCGATAGTAACGTTTTTAAAGGAACAATTTCTTTTTTCGGAAAAGCAAAATAATGCGTTTAGTAGCTAGACAAAATTTCTATTTCTAGAACAAAATGTGTTTGGTAATCGTACAAAATTTTTATTCCTAAAATAGAAAAAGGCAATCGTTTAGTAGCTGCATAAAATTTCTATTCTCAATTTTTTGCATTCAAATCTATATCTTTTATTTAACTATAAGTGCAAGTTATAAGTGAAAAAAATCAATAAGCATGATTTATTGGTTTGTCTAATCCTTTTTAGGGGTTTAAAACCCCTTTTAATCCCTAAACTAAGGAATCTTAAAAAATACCACTTGGGCACATCAAAAATTTAAATTTCACTCAAAGTGAGTGGCCATAGTATTCTAAGCCATTATGTGAATTTTTTTATATTTTTTTGGGGTAAAATTTATTAAAATTTTTTACTTTCCCTAAATCTTTTTCTTTTTATTTTTCCGAAAATGTTTTATGAAATTTTTTAAATTTTTTCAATTTCGGAATTTTGCAAATATTTAAGGGTTTTATGAGTTTTTCTGATTTTTATGGATCTTTTGAGAATTTTTTTTTTATTTATAAGAATTTTGGGAATTCTTTAATTTTCTAATTTTTCATGGTATTTTTCTGAAATTTTTCTAATTTTTATGAATTTTCGGAATTTTTTAATTTATTCTAAGCCATTATGTGAATTTTTTATTTTTTTTTTTTTGGGAAAAATTTTATTAAAACTTTTTACTTTCCGAAATTTGTCTCTTTTATTTTCGGGAAAGCTTTTTATGAATTTTTTTTTTTTTTTTCAATTTCGGAATTTTGCAAATTTTTATGGGTTTTATGAGTTTTTTGATTTTTATGGATTTTTGAGAATTTTTTTGATTTTTATGAATTTTTGGAATTTTTAATTTTTATAATTTAATTAATTTTTTTAATTTTTTTTTTATTATTTTTGCCGAGAATGGACCGAACCGGTGGCTTTTGAGACGGTTTTGAGATGACGGAGGATGGAGGAGGAGACGCGTTGCGGCTGAGGACCGGACCTTTCTATTTCTATTTCTATTTCTAGGAACAAAAAGTAAATTTTTCTACATTTTATTTCTACTCTAAATCTATTTCTTGGCCACTTTTCTATTTCGGGAAATAGAAAAATAAAATTCGTTACAAAGCAGGATTTCTTTTTTTATTTCGAGGGGAGCAGAAAAAAGAAAAATAAAAGAAAGCGTTACTAAACGCGCCCTAAGTTTCTAACATGGCATGTATGTTTTTTACTTCCAACTACATACATTCGTGTGACATATTTTCTATAGTTGACGTGGAAATAAATAAAAATCTAAACTTTTTTCTTTTCTGTTTTTCCTTCACCTCCATCCGGCCACTCTTGGAAGGCAAACGAAAGCTTCTTCACATAGTTGGTGTTGTAGAAACTCCCCTCGCTGTCGCTAGGGGTGAGCACAGTTTTAGGGTAGAACCGAGAACCGAAGAACTGAACCGACGGGTCCAGTTCGATTTCCAGTTCCAAGGTGGTAGTCTCCGGTTCCCGATTCAAATTTTTAGGAACCGCCACTTCCGGTTCCGGTTCCTAGGAACCAAAACCGGGGAACCGGAACCGAAATCAAAACCGGTTTACTTTACTCTCTAAAAACCCTAGTTCTTTAGTTTCTTGTTTCTTCCCCATATTTCCCCTCGCTCGATCCTCCTCCAGTCTGCTCTCTCTCGCACTCCCCACACCCACGACTCGACGAGCTTGCCTCTCCTCTCTCCGTTCGGCGTCGCCTCGGCTCTTCCTCTGTCTTCATCAACCGCACCCAGCAGAGGAGCTCCGCCGCGGCGGCGCCGGCCGCGAGGGCGGGCTACGGTGGCGCGCAGCGGCAGATTGGGGGCGGCGGCAACAAGAACAGGGGCAGCAGCAACGGGAATAGGAGGGTGGTCGACGACGATGACGATTCGGACGTCGAGATGCTGAGCATCTCGAGCGGGGACGAGGATTCTGCTAAGGATCGCGCGGGTTCGAGGGCCAGAGGTGGCGCGAGTGGTGGTTCGAGGCCCGGGAGGGACGACGACAGAGCGTGGGATGGCGAAGAACCTGATTGCTGGAGGCGCGTGGACGAAGACGAGGTGAGTTTGAGATGGTAAACCTAAGGAGAAAGGGAGAAGTTTCAGAGCACGACAAGAACGAGGGATGGAGGAGGGTCTTCCATGTCCGCTTCGGTTCCAGGGTATGTCCGAGTCAACGTCTCTCTCTCTTCGCAAAACCCTTGTTAGTTTTCATCACTGTTACGCACTTGCACAATCTGAACTTCATGCGCTGCGTTAAGGGGAGAAGAAGAAGAGAGATTGATTGTTGAAGCTCGATCGAGGGAGAAAGAGAAATAGAAAGGATCGTCTTTGGGCGTGGAAATATTACCTTTTTTTGAATTTTCGGTGACCCTTTTTCTTATCGTTGTCGTTGTGATCGATAGAGAGTAGCGAGAACAAGAAAGATGGTGTTGGTGTTGGCATTGGGGGATCTGCACATACCGCACAAGGCGCCTGATCTGCCCACCAAGTTCAAGTCCATGGTCGTCCCTGGCAAGATCCAGCACATCATCTGCACCGGCAATTTATGCATCAAAGTGGGTCCCTTTATCCTTCTCTTGTTGTTGTTGTTGTTGATTGAATTCCCTGACCCATTTGCAATCCTGATCTTATTTGGATTTCTTTCAGCAATTTCGCGTTGCTCGGTCGTTGTTGTCTTTGTTTTTTTTTTCGTTTTTAGCTGCAGCTCCCATGAGGTGATGTAGCGATGGCATTTTTTGATTCATTGTTGTTTTCGTTTGATGTCATTTTAGTCTATGCCCTCTAGCATATTGTGGGGATTTTTTTGTTTTGGGAGGGGTGTTGGGGGTTACATGCATTGTTCTGTTAGTGATTTTTCCTTTCCTTATTTTTGGCCTCACTTATGGGGCCTTACCTTGAGGCTCATGGATGCAGTTGAAAGTTTTGTTTGAATCACTAGATTGGTGTATTCTTGGCACTCTGCGGTTCAGCCCTAAACCCTTTTTTTCTGAGAGAGGAGGCTTTTAGATTGCTGACCTTAAGTGCCTCATTGTGCAATTACCGGTTGTCTCGCAAATTTCTTTGATTTGTGGAAATTGACAATGTTCTTCGTCACTTTTGCTGTGCAGTTGCTGTGTCAAGGTTTCTTGCTTGTGTTGCAAATGATAGTTCACTTACATTTGAGTTGCAAGTAGAGCTCTGTTGGGCATGCTATATGATAGGAATGTGTCTTATCTGTCATATTCTCCATTGTTTCCACTGAATTTTAATAAACTAACACTTTGGAAAGAACGGTCTTAGGTGCTGCCTCTGGTAAGAAGGATTCTTGCGTATATTTTCGTTTTGTTTAATACAAAACGAAATTAAACAAAGAACCTGTTGGAACGAATCAACCCTGGAACCTATGACAGGGTAGGTTCCACGTTCCGACGGGTAGGTTTCAGGTTCCTTATTTTTTAGGAACCTGTACTCAATGGTAGGTTCCAGGTTCCAGGCGGAACCTACCTGGAACCTGGAACCGCTCACCTCTAGCTGTCGCCATTGGCAAAGTAATATAACTAATTGTTTTTCCATGCACACAATACAGCTAACTCTTTTTGGGGTATGATAATATCACTAATTTAAATATAATATTGTATAAAAACATTTCATCTTATAACTATTTCGATAAATCAAAATAATTTGATATTTTATTTGCGTGAATGTGATATGATATGGTCTTATATTTTGTATATAACTAATAATTGACACGTTACATTATTAATTCATCAATGAAAAAATGTGAAATGATTAAGAAATTGAAATATCGTTACATGAGCATTGCACATAACTCGTTTGAGTATTTTTCGTCACATCTTCACCTCTCTCCATATTCTGTCATTCCTGCTCGATCCCTCAACGCCACCTGCCATCCTTTCTCCATTTTCGCGTTGATTTCGATCTTGTCGCTTGGATCGCTCAACTGGGTAAGAGACCTGCCTGATTGGTTCGTCCCTTCATTTGACGAAATGGGACTTCCGCGTTCGTCTGCATTTTTACCGTGCAAAATACGCATGCTTGTTATGCGTTCGATGGAATTCCTAGCTGAAGTTGTGAGATTGATGAGCAATACAGAGTGAGTTCTTTGGAAGCTTCGTTGAACTACTGAATGTTACAATCATAGGTTTATGTCGAAACATGGCTTAGCATGTACGAGGAGAGCAGTCTAGTGTTCGGCAATGGGATACTGAGCAAACTATCCATGCCCATAACCCGTTTGACGGAATTCCAGTGTGAAATGTTGAGTAACTGAGTTTGTATGTGCAATTGTCGAGTAGATTCGATGATAGCATTGTTGGATTAGTGGATGTTGTAGGGGAAAACAAAATGAGTTTGGAATGGTGAAAATCAAACATTCTTCAACATCACTCTATTTCTGAAAACACAGCGTCTTCTTTCACCGGTCTTCCCTCCACTGTCAATAGCAAACCCTAGCAATGCACCTCCCTTGGTGATGCAAGTATCATCCGCTAGGCTCAACTTTCTTGCAACCCTCACCGATTAACTCGAGTTGGGTGGCGCTTCCTTCCCTGCAGTACACGCAATTCATTCGCAAATTTCTCTGTCTTGATTCGTTTTCTTGTTTCGCTAAGAAAGGAAGTCTATGCTTAGTTTCTTGAAAAGATTTTTTCTCATTGATAAAAGATGAACTGGAAAAGAGGGGAAACAAAGAAAAGACCTACGCACCCACTGTTGTGATTCTTTTTATTGTGTGGAAAATTTCCAAAGTTGGTACGTGATTCAAGGGAATGATCAATTGTGTATGTCAATTTTTCAAGGCATCACTTTCTTGTTTTATCCTTTTTGCTGCTCCCTTTCCTCGATCCCAACAATTGGTTGAACTCACGACTTCTGTGTCTTTCTCTCTTGTTCAAGGGATCACGGGTATGTATGTAAATGGAGCAGAAAAAAAGTTCACACTAAATAATTGATGGATTTCGAGCTGTCTCGTTGTTAGACAGTCGGTCTTGGAATGCGTCGTGCTATACTTCCAAAACATGTGGCCGCGGTTGTTAGGTACCAAAGGGATCCTCTCATAGCATTGGAGATGTTCAATTCAGTTAGAAAAGAAGATGGCTTCAAGCACACATTGTCGACTTACAAATGCATGATTGAAAAACTCGGGTTTCATGGGGAGTTTAAGGCTATGGAGAATTTGCTGGTAGAGGTGAGATCAAACATCGATAGCGGTTTACTTGAAGGAGTCTATATTGGGGCCTTGAGAAGTTATGGAAGGAAAGGCAAGATTCAGGAAGCCGTCAATGTGTTTGAGAGGATGGATTTCTACGGTTGCGAGCCATCAGTCCAATCTTACAATGCTATCATGAATATACTTATTGAGAATAGTTACTTTAATCAAGCCCATAAAGTGTATCTGAGGATGAGGGATAAAGGGATTGCTCCAGATGTGTACACTTTCACAATCAGGATAAAGTCCTTTTGTCGGACAGGTAGGCCTCATGCTGCTCTAAGACTTCTCCGAAATATGACTTCTCAGGGTTGTGATCACAATGCTGTTGCATATTGTACTGTCATTGGTGGGTTCTATGTAGAGAATTATCGATGAAAGGCATATGAATTGTTTCTCGAGATGTTTAGTTTAGATATTTATCCTGATATCACCATATTCAATAAGCTTATTCATATACTTTGCAAGAATGGGGACATCCAGGAGAGTGAAAAGCTTTTCGCCAATGTCCTGAAGAGGGGATCAAGTCCAAATTTGTTCACATTCAATATTTTCATTCAAGGACTTTGCAGGAAAGGAGCTCTTGTTGAGGCTGTGAAGTTGCTGGAAAGTGTAACTACGGAGGGTTTAACTCCAGATGTTGTCACGTATAACACTTTAATCGGTGGATTGTGTAAGAATTCTACGGCTGTGGAAGCTGAAAGCTATGTGCGTAAAATGGTGAATTTTGGGCTTGAGCCAGACGACTATACATACAACACTATAATCAATGGATACTGCAAAGTTGGTCTGACAGAAAATGCAAATAAAATTCTTAATGAGGCCATTTTCAAGGGATTTGTGCCTGATCAGTTCACATATTGTTCTCTCATCAGTGGGTTCTGCCAAGATGGTGATGTCAGGCGTGCTGTGGCTTTATTTAATGAGGTATCAAGAAGAGGAGTGAAATCTAATGTTGTTCTCTACAATACAGTGATCAGAGGCTTGTCCCAGAATGGGCTCATAATGGAAGCCTTGGAATTAATGACTGAGATGTCGGAAAATGGTTGTTCCCCCGACATATGGACATACAATCTTGTTATTAATGGACTTTGCAAGATGGGCTGCGTATCTGATGCTTATGGCCTGATGGATGATGCTATAACCAGAGGCTACATTCCTGACATTTTTACTTTCAATACATTGGTTGATGGCTTTTGTAAGCAATTGAAGTTGAATAGTGCAATTGAGATTATAGAGAGAATGTGCAGTCATGGTGTTTTTCCCGATGTGATCACATATAACTCTTTGTTGAATGGCCTATGCAAGGCTTCAAAGTTTGAACATGTGATGGAAACGTTCAACACGATGATAGTGAAACAGTGCATCCCTAACATCATTACTTACAATATACTCATTGAGAGCTTATGCAAGACTCACAAAGTAAAGGAAGCCTTGGATTTGCTTGATAAGATGGAAATAAAGGGGATTGCACCAGATATTGTAAGTTTTGGCACACTGATTAATGGTCTTTGTGATCATGGGGAGCTGGATGAAGCCTACAACTTTTTCAGGAAAGTGGAGGAGCATTATAAGGCTTCTCATACGACAGCAACATACAATATAATGATCAATGCTTTTCTGAGAAAACTAAAAATTGAACAGGCAGGAAAGCTTTTTCATGAGATGAGTGTCAAAGGTTGCCTTCCCGATAGTTACACATATCTTGTGATGATTGATGGATTCTCTAAAGCAGGGGATGTTGACTCTGGATATAACCTTCTACTCGAAAAAATTGAGAAGGGTTTTATTCCAACTCTTGCTACATTTGGACGAGTAATAAATTGCCTTTGTGTGAAGCATAGGGTTCATGAGGCTGTTGGGATCATTCACCTTATGGTTCAAAAGGGAATTGTTCCTGAGGTAGTGAATGCTATTTTTGAGGCTGACAAAAAGGAGGTGGCCGCGCCTAAGATTGTTGTGGAAGACTTGTTGAAGAAAAGCCATATAACTTATTATACTTATGAACTTCTCCATGAGGGTGTTCGGGATAAAAAGATGCGAAAGAAGATGCCTCCTAGTAGATTCTTGCGTGATCCGAAGAAGATGTCCTCGTCTGTTGATACATCGATATCTTGAAAGTATGGAACAGTCATACTTTTTGGATGATTTTAGTTCCAAACCTTGCAATGCTTCAATTACTATTGCCATATAAGAAAAGGTCTACCGGTATATTGACAAAGAAGACATATTACAGGATTGTATGAGGATGTGGCGACAACCAAATATTATGTCGAACTACATGAGCACGCACGTATGGATCCATAGCTCTATCATAGGCTGCTCTTTCCTTTGTCAACAGAATTCCAACATGTCAGCAAGCTCCTTCACTGAGAGTCCTGTGTATATAGCTTCGCTTGGGCCGAGATCATCTTCAATATACTATTGAGGCTCAACTCTTTGCTGCCATGGAAGCTAGGGTAAGGCATTTAGCTACCTCTTGGTAATTTACATTCTCATTTCTAGTGGAATAAAGAAAAAAAGTACATTTTTGTAGATTTTCTAGTGCTCCATATAAAGCTCACTCTTCCACCCTCTCCGGGTCAGAATTCCCTATATATCAGAAATCTTCGCTACAGGGAATCCTGCCCATATGGCTTCTTCAGGCTGAGTTCACCAGATATTGAGATTGAGCTCATTTGTGCGCTCAAACTCTGGTAAGGCACTATGCTAATTCTCGGTAATTTACATCCTCATTTCTCTTTGCAAAAAGAAAAAGTGGGACAATTTCATTTTTACATATCTTAGTGCTGTGTATTTTGTTCTCTCTGAATAACGTGTAAAATATTTTTGTTCTCTAAGAATCAACCACATCTATGCCCGGATAATCTTGTCAAACATTATAAATTTCTACAAAGTTGCTTAGAGAAATATGGCAATGTACCCTCGCCTTTGACAGTTTTCAATTGTTTCTTGGACGAGAGCCTTTGAAGTTTATAGCTACAATTGTTGATTGGGCTCGAGTGATTTGGACTAGTGATGCAGTTAGTTTTTACATAAGAGCTAGACAAACTCAAAGTCACATCTTAAGACTCGTCTGTTTAATTCCAGATTGATGAGGTTGCCGCATATTTCAAGGTTGGTTTACGTGGAAAATGAATCGCAATTGATGCCTGTACAATTTACTAATAAGCAGGCCAGTCAATGGAGAAGGATGAACCAGTGAGGACTAGGCTTATTAAAATGAGAACGTGACCTCAACTCCACTGACTAGTCATTCAAGGCTATGTGAAGCATAAGAACGAGAACCTTGTGCCGGTGGCCATCTGGAAGTGAAATCTGTTTCACAAGAACTGCGATTTGATTGACAGAATTATTTACATGCCTGAGAAGGAGATGGTAGATAGTCATTATATTTGGTTCAGCACTATTCATATTTGTTTCCTAGAGGTACTTGTAATGCTGTATAATTTGCATTAACAATCACATTTTCCTTTTCAGACGACTGTCCATCCTATCTTATTTTTAGCAATGACAAGGTACGTAATATTGGTTTACCTTCTGAGTTTTTAAGTCTTCTCTGAGTCGCACAAAACTTTACAAGACATGAATTTGTGTTTCATCACACACAAGTGGAAAGAAAACCTTTTCAGTGGATTCCCGTGAATGCTAAATGTCTGTTTCAACAGATCTGTAATGTTCTATCCTTACAAAGCAAATCAACATGATGCGCCACATGTAAGAACATTCCCATCTCTGATCTTAGCTGTGGCATGTCTGACTATGACCTGGTCAGCCACTACTATCTTCTCCTTTATAAAGCGATCTATATCAGAACAAAGAGAAACTTTTCTGAAATTGGGAAACGGTTCCGTGTCATGGCAGTTGATTCGTGCCCAAAACTTGAAGGCCAATCATTACTATGTAGGCTGATAGATAAAGGGCTGAATGCTTTGGATCATCCGCAAGCACATGGTCAACAAATCTACTTTCCTGCTTTTGCATGTGTGATTTCTCCGTTGGATACTCTCAAACCCCTATCCAGTTGATTAAGTCCAATTGACAATCATATGGTCTATCATCACTGAATTTGCCCATGGCCCAAACCTGCCAAAGATGGAGCTAGGTCAGCCTTTAGACTTATTTCATTGTTTCTCCAGTTCTGACCATTTATGCGAGAGATTGAGAAAGAAAATGAGAGAGCTCACTTGATTTTTTATGGGAGAAGAACATCTAATGTGATCATGCCGGTAAGTTTGACGTCCTACCTCGATCAAAGACAGGCAGGATCTTCTGGGAAAGTATACTAAGATCAAAACATGAACAGCTACGAAAGCGACGGAAAAATTATCACTGGGAAGACCAAATTCATTCTTTACCTTTTCATTTTCCGTGCTTCTTTTGGGAGGCAACGTGCTGCACTGTTCCGAAGTTCTGCAAGTGACACCGTGATTTGATAATGCCTGAATCGTCTAAAATCCAGCATCATTGCATGGTTCCGTTAGACCACTGTGATAATATAAACAAAAATGCATGGTCAAGGTGAGCATAAAGAGCAAAGAATCACTAGGCTATCGAGTATTTAAGGTAATCCAGCCTTGGCATCTTAAACAATCCTATGAAGCAAAAGCTAGCAAAGAGGGCGCTGGCAAAAATGAAGTGATAACTCATACAGAGAAGCTGGCTGCATGCCAACTCCAAGCCCTACTTCCTACTATAAGAAGTCAATAAAGAGACCATTGTTGAATACAAGAGAGCAATTGAAGAACATGGCTCCTTTGGTCGCGTTAATCGCACTAGCTGACTCCCATTGCGTAAACTACTGTGTTCATCTAAAGGAATGGTCAAACATGCTCAAAATGCAGTGCTGGTAAGCTCAACTTAAGTACTTAGACAGCGGGATGCTAACCCACGAGGTTATCCCATTAAATTGGTAACGATAAAGTTGATATAGAAGATACAGTTGTTTAACTGACATCTGTCTGTTCTCAGGATTGCCAGCCTGAGAAGTTCAAGGAATGGGCTGTGTTCTGTAGCATCCAGAATCCGGATCGTCTTCTGGACACACATATAGGCAATGGAAGCAAACAAATATTTGACTAGTTTGCCTCCTCAATTTATATTCTATCTGGTAAAATCCTCGATCACCACCTGAAAGAAGCACAAATAGTTGCACAAGATCTGCCCATCCACCCAATCAAAGTCTCAAAGTATTTCTACCTCAAACAACACTCCAACCAGGTTCCTTCTTTGCTTTAGCTCCTTTCATCGAACTTCTAATGTTCATGACTTCTTCCCACTGGCCCATGTCAGCGTAGATGTTTGACAAAGAAATATAAGCTCCAGCATCAGATGGCCTGCACTTGGTGATCTGTTTTGCTGCTAGTTTTCCGAGCTCAATGTCACCATGTACTTTACAAGCAGCAAGCAGTGTCTCCCAAACCAAAGCATTAGGTTCAACTGGCATGTTGCTGATGAACCTTTCAGCCTCTTTAAGTCTCCCTGAGCGACCAAGAAGATCAACCATACAGGCATAGTGGCGGTAGTTAGGCTCGATGCCATAATCCTTAACCATCGAATCAAAATAGAAATGACCTTCTTCAACCAAACCACTGTGGCTACAAGCTGAGAGAACCCCAACAAAAGTCACTGGATCAGGTCGCATCTTCTTTCTCTTCATAAGCTCGAAGAGCCTCAAGGCCTCCTCACCTATTCCATGTCTGGCATAACTCATGATCATTGTTGTCCAACCTATCAAATCAGGTGACTCAATCTGATCAAATGCTTTAACACAATCATTGATGCCTCCAAATTTGGAGTACATTGCCACTAGTGAACTACCAACAGCCACATTGGAGTCCAATCCTACTTTCATTGTGTAAGACTGTAGCTGTGTTCCTATGTCTGATCTGTTTGTGAGAGTAACAGCCTGAACAACGGATGATATACTGAAGGAGTCAATGGCAAAATTAGCCTTGAGCATCTTGTGAAACATCAACAATGCCTCCTCAATGTACCCATTCTGGGCATACCCCGAAATCATTGACGAACATGCAACATCATCCCACAAGGGTAGTAAGTCAAGTAGCCTTCTTGCCAATTTCAGATATCCGCATTTGGAGTACATCATAACAAGAGCACCACCAACTGTGATCTCTTCACCAAATCCTAATCGGATAACTTTGGCATGAATTTCCTTGCCTTCACGTACTGAGTTCAGTGAACAGATTGCAGTTAAAATTGCAACAAAGGTCGATTGATCAGGACTACTCCCCTCAAGCAGCATATTTCTGAATAGTCGAACTGCTTCATCTGGATGATTATTATTAGCAAAACCAGCAATCATAGATGTCCAGGAGACATTGTCTTTTTCACAAATTTGCCCAAAAATTTCATATGATTCTCCCAAACTATGACATTTAGAATACATTGTAAAAAGTGAACTAGCAACCGAGACATCAAAGACCAAGCCACTTTTAATAACATGAGAGTGGACCTGTCTCCCCAAGCTTAATGTGTTTACAACACTTAAGAGACTGGAAGTACAGTACTTATCTGGTCTCAAACCTTCCTGTAACATTCTCACGAACAATTCTACTGCCCTTTCGGCATCATTAGCCTGTGCGTGCAGAGATATCACAACTGCATGACTATGGGGATTTCTCCCTCTTTCCATTTCTCCAGATATTAATTCAGATGAGTCAACAGCTCCAACTTTGGAATACGTATTGATTAAGGAAGCCCCCACTGCCGGGTCCAAGTCAAATCCACATTTAATGATCAAGGCATGGAATTGTGCAGCACTTTTAGTTGATCCTGGTCTGCCACAAGCACTAAGTAAACTAGTAATAGTAAAGGTGTTTATTTCCTCCCCCAATCTTCTCATTTCTTTGAACAGTTGGACTGCAGAGATAGAATCATCCAGCTGCACAAAACCTGAAATCATGGCAGTCCAAGAAACAACGTTGCGGAAGCGCATCCGAGTAAATATCTTCATAGCTCCTTCCATATCTCCGCATTTGGCATATAAATCAGAAAGCGAAGTACTTACGTACACATCATAACTTCCACACTTAATGATCCATCCTTGGATCACCTTTCCAGTCTCAAGGTCTCCAAGCATTGCACAGGCCGTAAGAACACAAGGAAAAGTGAAACTATTCGGCAGAAAAGTGCCATGACGACATAATTGCCGGAAAAGATCCAAAGCAATCCGGTTCTCTCCATTCCTAACTGCCCCTGCGATTATAGCATTCCAACAAACCACATTCTCACACAACACATCATGAAAAACCCTCAAAGCATCATCAAACTTGTAATTCTTCGCAAGCAAATCAATCATCCCAGCTCGAACATAACTGTTTGCGCGAAAACCTTTCCTCAGTGCCAGAGAATAGACTTGCATACCATTCAGTGGAGCCTGCATCCTGGTACAGGCCGAGATAACACTTCCGTACGTTATCTCATCCGCCTCAAAACCCGACTTATGCATCCTGCAAAATTGCTTCCACGACTCCAAGAACAAAAATTCATTATTACAACCTGAAATGAGAACGTTCCAAGAAACAACACTCCGTTCAGGACCTGTATCAAACAGCTTGAGTGCATATCCCGTGGCATCGCATTTCCTGTAGCAATCCATCAAAGAATCCGAAATGCCCACTTGGGATTGCAAAAGATGTCTTTTGAGCAAATGGGCATGCAAGACTTTCGTGTTTGGCGCGGTGCACTGCCCAGACTTGGCATAATCATTGAAGAGGGCAAGAATGGGGTCGACCGTAGCGGCAGCCAGTTCGGGTTCTTCATCGAAGAAGATCGATGGAGGGTCAATGACGGCCAAGGAGTGCTTGAGGTGTATAGCAGACGATGATGATGATGATGAAACTCTCTCGTGGATGTTGCGAATGAAGAGAGGTTTCATTTGGGTTCAGAGAGAACAAACGGCTCAGTTCGATGAAATTAACGGGATGAAGATGCGCGGGAAAACAATGTATATATATTTGTTTTGTCAAACGAAACCAACACGACATGTCAAGATGGCCGAGTTGGTCTAAGGCGCCAGTTTCAGGTACTGGTCCGAAAGGGCATGGGTTCGAATCCCATTCTTGACAATTCTTTTTTTTTTTTTGAGGTAAATCTCTTTTTATTTTTAATTTTTCTAAAATTAAACAACCTGGTAATTTTTCTGTGAATATAGAATCTAATGGTTCCGATGACACAAGAAATTGATAAAATCCATCATACTGTTGTTAACAATTGATTCAAACATTATATGAATATTTGTTTGGAACGATGGTTACATCGGATTTTTTTTCCAAGTAAATTTAAGGAAAAATAATATAAATGGTCTCTGAACTTTTGTCAAATGTGCGATGTGGTCCTTAAACTTTTAATTTATTCAGTGTAGTCCTTAAATTTTAGCCTAATGTGCAACATGATTCATAAACTTTTAATTTGTTCAATGTGGTCCGTAAACTTTTGGTACATGTTCAAACTAATCTTGGGATTATATAAAGATGCTAAATGTTGTCCTTCTATTAATTTAAGTTCAAAGACAATATTAAATATTTTCATATAGTTCAGGGATTAATTTGAACATGTACAAAAAATTCAAAGACCAAATTCAATAAATTGAAAATTCAGGGATCACATTGGGCTAAAATTCAAGGATCATTTGTGTCATTATTCCTAAATTTATTTAGTGAAAAAGAAGAAAATGAATTACCTAAAATTTGTACAAATTCTATTCATTCTACAATAGTTTCTTTAATTAGATTTCTAATTGTAGATTTATTGATGATCGTTTAGCCTAGACTAATGGATACGATGAGGAAGGAATCTTGTTTACCACAGAAGGTGTGGATTAGTACCAAAACATTCCGCTGAGAAGTCAAATAAAATTAGTCACCATGTACATGCTTTTAAGAATTTTCACGTTCGTGCTAAAAATTGGATGATACTTGCGATTCGGGATAAAAATGACATTGAGCTATATAAAAATATATAGGTGAGTAGGAGTTAGCATGGTCCGAGTGAGTGGTTCTCAATATGAAATCGAGAACCACTCATTAAAGATTGGTTTCCAAAAATTGGAATAGGAAATCATCTGTTGGTTTCATAGACCCACCCGTCCCACTAGCAAATGGAGGTGACCGAGAGCGAGAAAGTGAGACGATGAATGGCCAGAGTCAAGGCCATGAGTTGATGGGAGTTGAGAGTGGTACTTCAAATTAGGGAATTTATGGTTTTCATTTTTCTTAAAATTTTTTCTTTTTTTTGTTGAAATTTTTCTTAAAAATTATATATATGATAGGAGTTGAGGGTTGAGCTTCAAATTAGAGAATTTATGATTTTTCATTTTTCTAAAAAATTTTTTTTTTTGTTCAAATTTTTCTTAAAAATTATATATATTACGGTTGTGGTCGGGTCCCGGGTTCGAACGAGTTCCCAATTTCTTTAAAACCAGTAAGGGAACCGGAGGTGAAAATAATTTCAATTTAGTAACAATAAGCAAATTGACAAACTTTGAGGACCAAAGTGTGAGTCTCCTCTTCATTTTCAAACCATGCTGACGCCCGAGACGTGGTTTCGCGCTTTCTTGAGAAACAAGAACGATCTTGGTCAACGATCTGACATTTCTTCTCCTTTCTTTCTTTTCCATTTTCAAATGGTTAGGTGATGAACACATTAATTTGAATTCCACAGCACACAACCGTAAAAAGTCACCAAAACCTCAAACTTTAAAATAAGTTCAATTTTTTAGTAACAGTGGGCAAATTGACAAACTTTGAGGACCAAAGCTTTTTTGCAGTTTGTTTCTTCTTTTTCAAACCATGCTGACGCCTCGCCCTCGCTGAGACGAGGTTTCGCGGTTTCTTAAAAAAAAAAAAAAACAAGAACGACCTTGGTCAACGATCCGACATTTTTTTTTTGTTCTCCTTTCTTTATTTTCCATTTTCAAATGGTTAGGTGATGAATAAAAGTTTGCTGGCTTTTGATGTCACAAAAAAATTTGAATTCCACGTTAAGCAGATCATTTCTTTAATATTTAATATGTATTCGGTCCGTTTCTTGCAGAGAATGCCTCCTACTTGCTCCTCAAGCTGTAATAATGGCCGCGGTTCTTGTCAATCAATCCAAAGACGCTTTCGATTCGAGTTGAGTAGAACAACGCGTCGCATATTTAAGCACTTAACCCATGAATCACCATGTCCAATCTGAAACTCAGAGAGAGAGAGAGATGGCAGGAGAAGAAAACCGAGTGGTTCTTTATGGAATGCGGGTTAGTCCGTTCAGCGCGAGGGTGGAGCTAGCCCTGAAAGTGAAAGGGATCGAGTATGAGTTCGTGGAAGAAGATTTGATGAACAAGAGCGAAGCCCTCTTGCGGTACAATCCTGTTCACAAGAAAATCCCTGTTCTTGTTCACAACGGCGTGCCCTTCGCGGAGTCGTTGGTCATTATCGAGTACATCGACGAGACTTGGAAGGAGGGTCCTCGGCTCTTGCCCCACGATCCCTATGAAAGAGCCAAAGTTCGATTATGGGCCGGCTTTCTCCACCAGCAGGTCAGTGCAAATTTTCCTGCAAAATGTTTGATGAAATTTCTCAACGTGTACATGATCATTTCTTGCATTACTCATCCTCACGGGACAAGCAGATCATGCCTTTTGGTTCGCAGCTTTACATGATTTACCATCTTGTTTATCTATCAGTGTGTGCGAGTGTCCGCAGCGATGATCTTGACTTGCAAATTTATTGAGTATGCATTGGATTAATTAAAAGACAGGGAGTAGGAAATGAGGACCAGTTTTCTCTTTTCCTTATAAAATCTCAAGAATGTGTGTCCGGACGACCGGGGGAGCTGTATTTTACAGCGACGAATGACTATAACAATAACACTGACAACAGTTGCAACAACCTACTGTTGTCTTTAATTGCTATTTCCTTGAGATAGGTAGGCTGCTGCCTGATTGTTGTTCACTGAGCATGAGAAATAGAAAGATGTTTCTTTAGCAAAATTGACCGATCTAAAAAAAGTAGGATCAAACTAGCGTTCAGGCAATTTGATCGTTGGAAGTTGTTAACTGCAGTTGTTTGAGGCTGTCGCCTCTGTGATCAAAACTGATGGAGAAGCGCAAGAGAGAGCTGTCAAGGAAGTGCACGAGAAACTGAAGGTGTTGGAAGAGGGCATCAAGGGCAGTTACCCCGGGGGGTCCCCATTTATCAATGGCGACAACATGGGACTCCTAGACATTGTTGTCTGTTCAATATTGGGTCCTCATAAAGCTCAGGAAGATGCCCTCGGTGTAAAATTTCTGGATCCAGAGAAGCATCCAAGGGTGACCTCTTGGGTGAAAGCTCTAACGGAGTTGCCATTGGTGAAAGAGGCAACGCCTCCTCATGAGAAGCTGGTGGGCATTCTTCAGCTCTTCAGGGCTAGGGCTCTTGAATCTGCAGCAGTTTGATGCTTATAAGGGTCTCCTTGATAATAAAGTTCGGAACTTCGTCTGTCACAATCGCATGTTATATTTGATTGCACTTCTGTGTAATCTGAATGTCTTTGCGGCATAAGCTATTACCTAGTAAAGTTTACTTAAAATGTTTCAATACTTCTCAGTCTCTCTATCAATTCTGTTACTGCAATAACACTGAACAAGCCATTCGTTTCATCCTACTGTTGCTATATTATGTTGCTATCGACTATTGATACTACTAGCTGCATAGAAAACTGACTGCACACAACCTGCAACGTCGCTGAACACGATGAAAGGATCTAACTTTGTGAGAAGATCATCACTTGCTTTTGCCGATAACCTCCTTCTGCGGTGTAAATCCCTACATTTCTGATAACCATGTTCGGTTGTCAACTCCAACAAAAGATTTACTTTTTTTCCCTCTTTGCATGATATGGTCCGTCACTGTGAACAGATTTCTGCTTGAAAATAGCTGAACTGGACTGATTGAAGTCAATTAAGATCATGTACTATTGGATGGCTAATCTTTGCATTGCCAGAGATGTTTTCAATGTGAATCGCCCAATAACTTTCTTTCCAAGCTAGTCCGGTGGAAATGCTCTAGGGACGAGGCATATTCTTAGGAAAGCGAGATTTGTTCTTATGGGAAAAAGAATTGAATCTGTAATTTGAATACCATGAATGATGATCGTGGGCTCTCCATTTGGTCGATTTGACAGTTAATATGCCGTGCTGTTTCCCAGAAATGGTAAAATCACGCATTTACGTTGTTATATCATTGATTCAACCACCATGGTACATCAGCACATTGATGTGCTTGATATACAGCTCAGTTATATCTCACGTCATGACCCAAATATGATTGTAACTGTGTAAAATCATGACCTCGCGACTGTTGCTTTAGCTAAATGGAACCTTGCTATGTCTATGACGTGTTCAAAAATGCCATTTCGTTTGACTGCATCCACTATGGACACTTGAGATGGATGCTTTTGCAGCTTAATGATTCCCCATTGGAAGGTTCAACACAGAAAGAAATTGAAGGGAAGTGACTTCGTTACTCTGAACAGAGAAGAGATTCAGAGAAGGATCTGACTTTATGTTCGTCAACTGAGAAATCGACGAAACAGTTTGAGCGCATATTCGAGGAGGAGGAGGTGATTCGCTCCAGATTTCTTCTTTGAATTGTACAGAACATTTGTATTTGAACAGCAATTTGAAAAGAAAAGGCAAGTTTGCTTGAAAAGAAGCAGAAGACAAGAAAGACTACCATACTTGCCTGTAGGCTATAGCATGTCCAGTTAATTAGTTTGTAAGTTAAACAGGGACCTCTTTAAGCATGATATCCCATGGAAGGGATGAATTGCCGTCGCTCTCTCTGTTTTTGTTGTTTTGTTTCTTATCAAGGACCATAGAAAAAACCTGTTAATTCATGAACAGAGAATCCAATGTTTCGACGACACGAGAAATTGATAAATCCATCATGCAATTACTTATGATTGATTAAAAAATAATTTACGTATATTTACTGGGAATGGTGGTTCTCCGGTTTTATTCCCAAGTAAATTATTTTAGTGAAAATGGAGAAAATGAATTACATGAAATTTGTGCTAGTTCTATTCATTCTAGATTAGTTTTTCTTAGATCTTTCATTGTAGATCAATCGATAATTGTTTGGCCTAGACTAATGACATAGATCCAGGAGAAATCACGTCGCATGTTGAAAATATCTGTAACTAGGGCAAAGAAGGTGTGGATAAGTACGAATTGTTATTTCCGTCGAAAAGTTCAACTCAAAACCATTCGCCTTGTGCGTACTTCAAGAAATTTTAAATCCGCGCTAAAAATTATACGACGATTAACAATTTGGGATAAAATTGACACAAGCTATACAAAAATAGGTGAAGTGAAAATAAAGTTAATAACAAGGAGCGAATTGATGAACTTGAGGACCGAAGTGTAATTTCTCCTCTTCATTTTCAGACAATCCTTGCGCTCGAGACGAGGTTTCGCGGTTTCTTGAGAAACAAGAACGATATTGGTCAACGAGGGAAGAAAGAAGGATCTCATCTCCTGACATTTTGTCTCCTTGCTCTTTTCCATTTTTTAATGGGGAGGTGATGAACACATTGAGTTGAATTCCAGAGCACATCATTTTCTTTAATATGTATGCCGTCCATTTCTTGCATAGGATAATACCTACCGCTTGCTCTCGTCAGAAAGCTTTTAGTAATGGCGATGGTTCTTGTCAAACAAGCCAAAGATGTTTGGACTCCACGTTAAATTGAACAACGCGTCGTATAATTAAGCACTAAACCCATGGATCCTCCACGTCCAAGCTGAAACTCAAAGATAGAAACGCCGAGAGAGAGAGAGAGAGAGATGGCAGGCAGAGTGGTTCTTCATGGAACTGGGGCTAGTCCGTACAGCAAGGGGGGTGGAGCTAGCTCTGAAAGTGAAAGGGGTCGAGTATGAGTTCGCGGAAGAAGACTTGACGAACAAGAGTGAAGCACTCTTGCGGTACAATCCTGTTCACAAGAAAGTCCCTGTTCTTGTTCACGACGGCGTGCCCATCGCCGAGTCGCTGGTCATTATCGAGTACATCGACGAGACTTGGAAGGAGGGTCCTCGGCTCTTGCCCCAAGATCCCTATGAAAGAGCCAAAGTTCGCTTCTGGGCTGGCTTTCTCCACCAGCAGGTCAGTGCAAATTTTCCTGCAAAAAAATTTGATGAAATTTCTCAACGTGCACATGATCATTTCTTGCATTACTCCATCGTCACAGGACAAATGAATTATGCCTTTTGGTTCACAGCTTTACATGATTTACCATCTTGTTTATCAATCAGTATGTGCACTTGTTCGTAGTGATGATCTTGACTTGCAAATATATTGACCATACTAGTGAGTAATTAAGAGACATAAAGTAATAAATGAGGACGAGTTCTCTTTTTCCCCAATAAAATCTCGATAACATGTGTCCGTGCGACCAAGGGAGCTTTATTTTACAGCGATGATAACATGACACTGACAACAGTTGCATCAACCTGATGTTGTCTTTAATTGCTATTACCTTGAGATGGGTAGCTGCCGCCTAATTGAGCGTGCGAACTAGAAAGATTTTCTCTTTGCAAAATAGAACAATCAAACTAGAGTTCAAACAAGTTTATGATTGGAAGTTGTTAACTGCAGTTCTATGTGGCCATGGCCTCTGTGATCAAAACTGATGGAGAAGCGCAAGAGAGAGCTGTCAAGGAAGTGCACGAGCAACTGAAGGTGTTGGAAGAGGGCATCAAGGGCAGTTATCCCGGGGGGTCCCCATTTATCAACGGCGACAACATGGGACTCCTAGACATTATTGTCCTGCCGATATTGGGTGCTCATAAAGTTCTGGAAGAAGTCCTCGGTGCAAAATTTTTGGACCCAGAGAAGTATCCAAGGGTGACCTCCTGGGTGAAAGCTCTAACTGAGTTGCCGTTGGTGAAAGAGGCAACGCTTCCTCATGAGAAGCTGGTTGGCCTTCTTCAGTTCTTGAGGGCTAGGGCTCTTGAGTCTGCAGCAGCTTAATGCTTCTATGGGTCTCCTTGATAATAATGGTGGGAACTTCGTCAGTCACATTCGCATGTCATGTTTGATTGCACTTCGATGAAATCCGAATGTATTTGCGAATAAGCTATTGCCCAATAAAGTTTACTTCAAATGTTTCCCTACATCTGTCTCCTTTTCAGTTATTTTATTGCGATAATACTGAACTTGCTATTTGTTCCATCCTACTGTGCTATATTATGTAGCTACTAATTATTGATACTACTAGCTGTATAGAAATCTGGCTGCCTGCAACTTGCAGCTTAGTTGAACAGAACGAAGGATCTAACTTTGAACAATATAGTTCATTGCCTGGAAAAGATTTCTGCTTGAAGTCAGCTGAACCGGACCGATTGAAGTAGTTTAGATCATGCCTATTGGATGGCCGATCTTTGTATTACTAGGGATATTTTCAATGTGAATTGCCCAAAAACATTCTTTCCAAGCTAGTCTTGTCGGATGTGTTCTCACGCTCGTGCACATGTAGATATATGCTCTTATGCCTAGGTGGAATTGCTCTAGGGACAAGACATCTTCTTAGGCTAGCCAGATCTGTTCTCATTGGAAAGAGTATGAAATCTATGATTTGAAGACCTTGATTGATAATCCATGGGCTCTCCATCAGGTCGATTGACAGTAAATCTGCCATGTTGTTTCCTAGAAATAGTGAAATGACTCATTTACATTGTAATGTTATTAATTCAATCATCATGGTACATCTTAACATTGATATATTTGATATACAACTCTTGGTTATTTCACATTGTCTTGACTCAAAATTTTGATTGTAACTATGTAACATCTAGGCCTTGTGCCCGATGCTTTAGCTAAATGGAGCCTCGCCAATTTCTATGAGGGGTTCCAAAGTGCCATTTCGTTTGACTGCATCCAATACGGACACTAGAGATGGGTGCTTTTGCAGCTTAATGATTCCCCATTGGAAGGTTCAACAAAAGAAAACGGAAATGAAGGAAGTGACTTTGTTACTATGAGCAAAGAAGAGATTCCGTGAAGGATCAAGTTTTATGTTCATCAACCAAGAAATCGATGAATCAGTCTCTGCGCATTCGAGGAGATAAAATTCTTTAGTATGTGTACCGTCCATTTCGTGCAGAGAATGCCTACTACTTGCTCTCGTAAAAAAGCCATAATAAAGGCCATGGTTCTTGTCAAACAAGCCAAAGATGCTTTCGTTTCAACGTTGAATAGAACAATGCATCGTATATTAAAGCACTAAACCCATGAGACCTCTACGTCTAATCTGAAACTCAAAGATAGAGACACCCAGAGAGAGAGAGAGAGAGAGAGAGAGAGAGAGAGAGAGGGAGGAGGGAGAGAGAGAGAGATGGCATAAGAAGAAACCGAGTGGTTCTTCACGGACAGTGGGCCAGTCTGTTCAGCGAGAGGTTGGAGCTAGCTCTGAAAGTGAAAGGAACCGAGTCTGAGTTCGTGGAAGAAGATTTGGCGAACAAGAGTGAGTCACTCTTGCGGTTCAATCCTGTTCACAAGAAAGTCCCTGTTCTTGCTCACAACGGCAAGTCCATCGCCGAGTTGCTGGTCATTATCGATTACATCGATGAGACTTGGGAGGAGGGACCCCGGCTCTTGCTCCAAGATCCACATGAAAGAGCCAAAATTCGCTTCTGGGCTGGCTTTTTCCACCAGCAGGTCAGTGCAAATTTTCCAGCAAAATGTGTGATGAAAATTCTCAACGTGTACATTATCATTTCTTGCATTACTCCATCGTCACAGGACAGACAGATTATGCCTTTTCATTCACAGCTTTACATGATTTACCATCTTGTTTATCAATCAGCGAGTGCACTTGTTCGTAGTGATGATCTTGACTGGCAAAATTATGCATTAAATACATGCAAATAATTAAAAGACATGGAGTAGGAAATGAGGACAAGTTGTCATTGTTCCCAATAAAATCTCAAGAACGGGTGTCCGTGACCAAGGGAGCTTTTATATGACAGCGATGATAAAGATGACACTCTTACATTAGTCGTGTCAACCTGCTGTTGTTTTAATTTGCTATTACCATGAGATAGGTAAGCTGCTGCCTAATTGTTATTCATCGTGCATGAGAAATTCTCAAAATTTTAACAGGAGCATTTGCCATGATGAAAGATTTTCTCTTTGCAAAATAGACGGGTTAAAACAAAGTTTAGATCAAACTAGAGTTCGAGCAAGTTTATGATTGGAAGTTGTCAACTGCAGTTGTTTGAGGCCATGTTCTCTGTGCTCAAAACTGATGGCGTAGCGCAAGAGAGAGCTGTCAAGGAAGTGCACGAGAAAATGAAGGTGTTCGAAGAGGGTATCAAGTGCAGTTATCCCGGGGGATCACCAATTATCAACGGTGACAACGTGGGACTCCTGGACATTGTTGTCTGTTCAATATTGGGTGCTCATAAAGCTCAGGAAGAAATACTCGGTGTAAAATTTCTGGACCGAGAGAAGTGTCCAAGGGTGACCTCTAGGGTGAAAGCTCTAACCGAGTTGCCATCAGTGAAAGAGGCAATGCGTCCTCATGAGAAGCTGGTGGGCGTTCTTCTGTTAAAAAGGGCTAGGGCTCTTGAATCTGCAACAGCTTGATGCTTATAAGGGTGTCCTTGATAATAAGGCAGGAACTTCGTCTGCGGCGCTCACATGTTATATTTGATTGCACTTCTATCATAGAAGTGCAATCAAATATAACATGTAATCTGCATATACTTGTGGAATAAGCTACCGCCCAATAAAGTTTTACTTTGAATGTTCCGTTATATTTCAGTCTCTCTATAAATACTTCTACTGCGGTAACACTGAACTAGCCATTTGTTCCATCCTTCCGTGATATATTGCGTAGCTATTGATCACCAATTATACTAGCTGCATAGAAAACTGACTGCCTGCAACTTGCAACCTCGCTGAGCACGACGAAGGATCTAACTCTGCAAGAAGATCATCACATGCTTTCGCCAATCTTTGCGGTGTAAATACCCAACATTTCTGATAACCATGTTTGGCCGTCAACTCCAACAATACAATTTCTTTTTCCCTCTTTGAGCAATACAGCCCATTGCTGCCGGGAAAAGATTCTGCTTGAAGTCAGCTGAACTGAACTGATTGAAGTCAATTTAGAGAGAGGAACAAGTAACGGAGAGAGAGGATAGAGGAAATCTCAAAATTTCTGCAAGGTGGGCCCGGCGCGACATATGTCAGTGCTTTCTGGATGGACTATCTTAAATATGACGTGGCTCAACAGTTGTACCCAATATTTTCTCGATAATCCATGGGCTCTCCAATAGGTAGATTTGACAATATATCTGCCATGTTGTTTTCTAAAAATTTTGAAATCATGCATTTATATTGTTCTACTCTATTGTGAGGCTCTCGGCTATATTTAAATTATCAATTCAATTATCGTGGTATATCAGAAAATCGATATGTTTGATATACAGCCCTTAATAATTTACATGTTATGAACCGAATATGATTGTAATTTTGTAAGATCATGACCTCGATGTGTTCCAAAATGCCGTTTCGTTTGACTACATTCAACATGGACACTTGAGATATATGTTTTTCAGATTAATGATCCCCCACCGGCAGGTTCAGCAAAGAAATGAAAGAAAAAGAAAGGGAAGTGACTTTGTTATCATAACATAGAAGAGATTCAAAGAAAGATCTATTTTTCAGTTCATCAACCAAGAAGATGAATTCCACCGGACATGCGACCTTAATGGTAAAGGGATTGGGGATGGGGCTGGAGAGTACTAAATCCGGATTCGATTCTTGTGAGTATCGCACAAACATGTACATAAAAGAGATGAGTGAAGACCTACAAAAAAAACCAAGAAAATGAATCCATCAATCCGGATATGCATTCAAGGAGGAGAACCTGACACGATGCAAATTTCTTAGTCGAATTGTACAAAACATTTTTGTTTGAACAGCAATCTAAAAAAGGAAAGGCGAGCTTGCTTGAAAGAACCGGAAGACAAGAAAGACCGACATACTCGCTTACAGCATGTCCAGTTAATTGGCTTGTAAGTTGAACAGGAACCTCTGTATGAACTCCCGTGAACGAGATTAACAGCACAAACGTTAGATCGATGGCACGTGCTCGTATAGTTTTTTTTGTTTTCTTAGTCCGTCGACTGTAGATGGTGGAAGAAAACCGAGCCAAATTTTCAGATTATCGTTAAAGAGTCGAGATCCACCGTCCAACCAAAAGATGAAAAGGAAGAAGGGAGGTGACATTTCTCGCAACGTCCTAAAGATCTTGGTGTTCGGTTGACTTCTTAGCTCTGGTTCGCTGCTGTTCAGGCGACTCCAATTCATCCAATTTGGCATCTTTCTTCCTCAAATCCCAGTTCTTCCCAACACCCGCCTCTGAGGATTCTGTCCTTGTCGCACCCACCCCAAGATAATGGCTTCTTCCGCCGCAGCGTTTTGCGTTTCCTCGCCATCTTCTCTTGCGCTCGCTCACTGGAAGACCCGTAAAGCTCTTTGCTTTGTGAAACAAGCCGTGTCAATTAAGGCCCTTTCGGCTTCTGTGGATTATTCCGCCGTCTCGGTTGCTGATAAGCCCTCGAGCTCATCAAGGGTACGTGCGCTTCTACCAGTCCTACAGTTCACCTTGTTTGTTGAATGGTTGAATTTTGATAAGCTAATTGGGTGGGGGGCGGTTGAAACAACTGATGGATGATGATGGGTTTTTCGATTCGAGTGTTAATTTGCTGGATGGTGATGGGTTTTCCGATTCGAGTGTTAATTTGCTGGATGGTGATGGGTTTTTCGATTCAAGTGTCATTTACCCATGAAAGATTTGCTCTCTCTTGTAAGTTTTGTGAAATTTTGAAGAATTACAAATAGAAAATGTAGAAAACAAGAGCTTGAGGACTGCAAGCATTGTCCTCAAGGATAAATTCTGCCATTCATAAAGTGGAGATGGCATGTTGCGGCAATCCTCCAGGATACAACAGACTGTCTAAACAGGGCAATATAGGAACATCATGATTCTTTTGATACAACAAGTCTCTTTCTCTCTCTATCACTCTCCCTCTCTAAACACTTGTGCTTACATTCGAAACCTTGTGACCTTGTGCTTTTCTTAAACACATTCTTTTTCTTAGAGAAGTACATCAAACACATTAACATACATCTATGGGAGTCCATGACCTAGTATAGATTGCCTCTCGTTGGTTCAAGTTGCTGCCGAAGACCATTTCATTGCATTTGATGCGAGCTGGCTTCTCAAGTCAACATAGTTTTTGGACTTGGCTACTTCTTGCTTCGTTGTGTAGAAATTTCCAGCTTGCTCATGTACTTGCCACTGTCTCAAATTTGCTTCGTAAAGAAGCAAATGTTTCGGACTTTGTTCATGGTCCATTTGCTTGACTTCCACCGCCAAAGGCTCTTCACCGAAGTTCTTTTTTCAATGTTGCTTTAAACTCTTAGAATTCAGTAAAGTGAGAATGTAAGCCTTTTGAAATACTTATTTTATACAACAGTAGGTTTAGTGCAATTCTCCTTGATAATTGGTGTTGGCGATTCACCTCTGATCTAGGTTTCTCAAATGTAAACTTGTCTCCCTCTTGATGGAGATTTTTATCACACTCATGTTTTAGCTGCTTAGCTTGTATTGTTGGGCAAAGATAGCTTGTACGACCGAATTAAATAAAAGTGAAGTAGCATTTTATTGGTGATTTTTTGTCGTTGTGCAACAGATTGGCTGATAGACTAACTAAATTTGCCCGACGTAGAGGCTAGCAGACTGGCTGATATTGACTAGCCAAATTTGCCTGATGAAGAGGCGAGCAGACTGGCTGATCTTGACTTATATTGTAGGGTTAGATGGTCCTGCATTTCAACTCAATTATTAATTGGTGGGCAACTTGTTATGCAAAATCTGGGTGTTTCGTGATTTTCATGTTACCTAACGTAGTACATGATTGTGACTAAAAATATGTGGACATCTGCTATTTATTGTTTGCAATTTATCTGATCGATCTAAATCTGATTTCAGTCCAACAATTGGCTATGGAAGTTCAAGGACAATGATATCAACATCCACTACGAAAAGCATGAAAGCGAAAGCTTTGATGATTCTAAAGATATTCTCATGGTGCCAACAGTATCTGATGTGAGTACTGTAGAGGAGTGGAGGCTAGTGGCCAAAGATATAGTCGAACGAGTTGGGAAAGTTAATTGGCACGCTACTATCGTGGATTGGCCCGGTCTGGGCTACTCTGATCGTTTAAAGATGGATTATGATGCGGATGTCATGGAGAAATTCCTGGTTGATTTTATAAATGCGCCTGATAGCCCTCTAAGTCGCTCAGGTAGTGCATTCCAAGTAAAATACATGTAAATGATTACATTTACTTCACTGAAGCTTCCATTTGAAACTTTTTCGACTACATACACCGTAGTGTGGTGGTGATAAAGCATTTTTAACAGTTAAAATCCTACAATGTCAAGGCTTTTAACAAGGCATCATTTTCTTGTACAATCAAGCAAACAAGGTGATTGACATATGGCTATATGTGCTGTAGAAGTGTCAGTGATTTTCTCTATGAGGGTCAGAGAATATTAAAGGTGTAGGACAGACAAAAATTTATTTATTCTCATGTATTTCTTCTCAATATAGTAAAAGAGGTTAGTATATGCAGCCATTAGGCTGCTTAAAGATCAAACCTTTAGTCTTGCTTGTTCTGCACGAGGATAAGCAATTTGAGCTCAATTGTCTCAACCCTGCTCACAACTATCTTAAAGTTCCGGTCGTCTTTAATTACTTACTGGTTTATTTTGTCTGCTGCTCTGTTTAAAGCTTTTATCTTCTAATAGTGCCTGTTTGTCTCTCAAGTTGTATGGATTATACTCTTGATAACTCTCTTATGTTAATACCAGGAAATGATTTGGTGGTTTTTGGAGGAGGCCATGCCGCCACAATCGTAGCTCGTGCTGTGAAAAAGGGTTTGGTGAAGCCAAGAGCCATTGCTGCTGTTGCTCCAACATGGGCTGGCCCTCTCCCTATTGTGTTTGGCCGAGACTCCAACATGGAAACAAGGTACCTTTGGGCTTCTTTTGTTTCCTTTTATAATTTCAATTTCCAGGAAGGAATTGTTTTCTAGCAGTTTGAAAAGGGAGAAGCTAAGTGCATGCTTGTTTACTTGGTGATGTAGTGTAGCAAGTTGCTGATACAGCCAACCGCTTGAAGGTAAAAGAAGAGAAAAAAGGAGGAAAATAAAGCCAATTTCTTTAGTCTTGGACCATGATTCATTGTGCTAATCCACGCCCATGTTTATTGTTGCGCTATCTGCTGAAAGATTTGAGTACCGATTTAGTATCTCTCCTGGAAACAAAATTGAGAATTGTTGAACATGGCATTTCACCTATGGACTTGGTTTCGTGTTCCTCAAAGCATGTAGACCACCGAGCCACTTGTCCTGTTGAAAATGAGACATACTTTTGCCAAATTCTCAGCTAGTTTATATTTGAATGTCACTATTCTAAACTTTAACTGAACTAAATCTATGGCTTGTCCTTGCCAACATCGTTCTGGGTAGCCTTTCAAAAAGATTGTCCCCCTTGGTCCCTGTAAGCAGCGCTATTTCCCCAAGTTCAGAAGTAGTTCTCTTTCTCTTACTCTATTTTCTATCAGGTACGGATTGCTTAGAGGCACTCTAAGGGCCCCTGCTTTGGGCTGGATGATGTACAAAGTACTGGTCAGCAACGAGAAGGCAATCCAATCCCAGTACAAATCTCATGTATACGCAAACCCCGACAACGTGACGCCAGAAATTGTCGAGAGCAGGTATGGGCTAACTAAACGACCAGGTGCCCAATATGTGCCTGCCGCTTTCTTGACGGGTCTACTTGACCCCGTGAAATCGCGAGAGGAGTTTCTTGAGCTATTTGCCAGTTTGGAGGCAAAGACGCCAGTCCTAGTCATGTCAACCGAAGGCTCTCCTAGGAGGTCAAAAGCAGAGATGGAAGCCCTTCGAGGAGCCAAAGGGGTTACCAAATTCGTGGAGGTTCCAGGTGCGCTCTTGCCACAGGAAGAGTACCCATCTGCCGTTGCAGATGAGCTGTACCGCTTTTTGCAGGAGAATTTTGAATCTTGAAAGCTTCTCAACTTGATATCGATGGTTGTAGTGTTAGTATCTCAATATGTTGCAGCGATTAGTTCAGACTCTTTGCCTATGAGATCTCATGATGCACATTAACATTTACCGGAAGTTACGGCATGATTTTACGTGAATAGATTTATACTGCAAAAACTTGTCCAGGGATCGGTGACAAACTTGAAGTTTTTACCTAGTCTCACTTTCCTGTTGTACTTCTGTTAAATCAGTTTCCTGACATTCTAAGATAGATCAGCTTAGTGTTCACGTGACTGAGGTTTTTCACCTCAAAATATTAAAATTAAAGATATCCTCTGTTATTGAGAGGCTATAATCTTGGTGATGTTTGTATATAGATGCAGATCAGAGGCCATGATTCCTTACCCCATGGACAGAAACCTCTTTGATCACTCTTTCTTGCTAACGTGACATGACGAATCCCACGAACATATCCACTTTGACATGCCTGTAGCTTCCAATGGTATGGTTGGACAAGTAACGCACAGTTAATATCAGTTCCGTGCCACCCTACTCGAAAAAGATTCGTTAACCTGCTCACCAAGTACCACTCCACCAATCTCCTCGCCAATAGACCACGAAACTGAGGATGGCGAATTCGGCGCACGGACTGCACGGTTCAACTCCGCCTAGACAAATCTGTCCTCAATCTCCATCATGCTGCGGACTCTCCATCATCAGTGCAGAGGAGGTGGTTGAATCACAGGACAAGAACTGCATCTCCCATCGTCACCCTGTACCCTGTGAACTCAAACTACACAGCACAGCCTCCAATCCCAAACCCCGTTACGGGAAAGATTTGCTGCACCACTTCCCCCAAAGTGAACAGAACCCTGCAGAGATATGACTTTTCGGAGCATTTTCTCATTCAAGGCACGCACCAACCTTAACCGGGTCACCGTCAATCCAAATATAGAGAAACAGAGAAGTCGAGATCCCGCACTCAATTGGATGCGTATGGGAACAACTTTGCAAAGCTCTCTGGACCTCTAAAGGCCCTTAACAAAATGCTAGTGTGTTTGGCATTTATATTTGGGAGCCCATTTGCCCAAATACTAGCATTTCCAAAAGGCCTTGGGGCCTATTTGGTTCGTTTTTTGGGGAATATCTTTGGCAAAATACAAAAACCTTTGATCTAAAAGGGTTTTTCAAAATACAAGAAGTGTTTGATAATGTGTATTTTAAAATTACATTTGAAAGCAACTTTGGTTTAAATACCATTTGATAAAAACTAATTTTGTGAAGGACTTTTGCTACTATTTAAAAAAAAAAATCGGCAAAGAACTCAGCCACCGCCGGCAGGCCAAAACGGCCATCAGCCAACCTCTGCCGAGCCAACCGCCAATGGGCCGTCGGCGGCCCGCCACACCTCAGGTCGCCTAACCTCAGGCGAGGCAACACTGTCGCCTGAGGGTCGCGCAACCCTTAGGTGGCGTCGCTTGGGTTGCACAACCCAGGCGATCGCCGCCTAGTGTCACGCGACCCAGGCCGACGCTTGCCGGGTCACCGCCTCCGGTTTGGTTCCTCAAGAAGATGAATAGTGTGTATGAACAGTGCACCCTACATTTCGAAAATGCAATTTGCCAAAGTGCCTCTAGATCTACCTTGGGCTAAATGACTTTAGAAGCATTTGGAAATGCAATTGCATTTTCCCGAAATGCTCCAAAAAAATTGTCAAACGCCAATTACATTTGGTCAAGGGACTTTAGAGCCTAAATGAGTATTCCAAATACTGAACCAAACATGCCCTTAAGCTCAAGGCTCCCCCACACCTGATTTTATACGGTATTCAAGCTTAGGGGAATTGGAGATCTGGTTTAGTTTCTGGCGAAATGTCGATTATTGCTTGTTTTGCGTAAAAATAATTGAAATTACCATCCTTAGTGTCGCCTCGCTTGGGCTGCCCGAGGTTGCGAATGATCTGGGTTTGCTTTGCCTCGCCGGAGTCTCGGTCAGGAACACGCGACGCAGCACGGTCCTGCACGCCATTATTTGTTCGATTGGGTCTTCAACTTCGATTTTTCTGAAATCTGGGTTCTGCGGGTCGTGCGTGTGAGGGCAAGTGTGAATTCTCCATTAAGCACTCGCCTTAAGGAGAATCGAAGATACGATTCTTCATGAAGTTATGAATTCTCAAATTCTTTCTGGGTGGGTCTTGCCTTACGGAGAATCGCGTGCTCTCACCTTTAATGAAGGCAAGTACCTCTTCGATTCTTTGGAAGGCAAGACCCTTTCCTCTCTCGACTTCAACTTTGACTTCAATTCTTCTCAAGTTAAGTATGAGTTCTCCTTCCCGTCACTTTATTTATCATTTATCTTTTCATATGTATTTTATATGGAGGTTGGCCTTCCTCAATAGTTTGGTGGGTCGTTAATGGCACTGGACTCGCAGTTGATGATCTACTAGGCGAATATTTGTGCATCAAACGTGAACTGCAGGAGATTCCCACCCCATGGCGTCCAGTATGGCTGTTTTTTCCCCTCCTTGTCTGCTAGAATTTGACTCGTGTTTTTTTTTATCTCTCTGTCGCTTCCCTCTGCAATGGTTCATCAAAGCAACAGTTAAGAGTCATCTCTAGCTTTTCTATACTGTACTTTCTCAAAGATGTTGGAAAAGATATTGCTTTGTGTCTCTTCATTTGAGTTAAAGTTTTAATAGCTTTCTTTAGTTCACTGTTTTGAGCTGGGATCATTGGCGCAGGAGTTTGACCCACCGGAGAAACACTGCCGTAAAAAGCAAGTTTCGTTGGAGTATGTGGGTTATTCCTTCGGATGATGTTCCGGATGCTTAGGGAGATTGGATTGTGCATGATGGTTATGAAATAAAGGGATGGCAACAATGACCATAGAGGAGGAGGTTGGAATTGTGCTTGTGGGACAAGAAGGTCCAGCTGAAGAATCAGAATTGTTTTGGATATTCTTGACATGCAATTAGGTGACTTCAATAAATCGATGCCAGCTGGGAGCAATTTATTGGTTGGGATGAAATGTTCAGTGTCGGAGTGTATGCCTTTCGAATGAAGTTTACATAATTTTCTGCAATTTAAGTACGTCGATTTCTAGTTCGAAGGGTGCTTTCCAAGAAAATCATGGATTGACTGATATAGACTATTGAGAACACACTTGTTTCAATGAAAGGTTGAGCTTCTTTAACCAATTGAACTTAACGGATGAAATGGAGTTCTATGGCTGCTTCAATTGGACAGCTTTACTTTTTCACGTCTCTCTCTCATTTTGCTGGTTTACACAGTGGACTCATGCTGGATCTTATCGTTAAACCTCCAACAAATTTACAAACAAAAATGCCACTAGCTCTTGAAAAGATTTTGACAGGGGGAAGTTCTTGATCGATGATGGCAGGGAGAAGTTACGAGATAAAAGATGCCACAATCAGCGGTTACAAACAAGGACGCGGCAATCAATATTATGGTTTGGTCTATCAAAATCAGAATCACGGCTTTTTCAAGCCGAGCGTTTTTCTTCTCGTCGCAACTTGCAAGCATGGATATGATCAGAAAGATACATAAATTTTCTTTTTCGGCCCGTGAGAAGATGCATGAATTGATATAATATAGTTTTTGCATGGCATTTGCAATGCCAATAAAAACGAAGTAACAATCCTGTTTTGCGAAAGAGTCGTGCGAAAGATCTACACATGTAATCATATTTATTATGATGAAATTAATTTATTTGAGAAAGATTCACTTTGATGTGATTTTTTTATTTATAAATCTGTTAATACGTCTCTTTTAGATTACTCTCGACACGAAAATATAAAACTTACCATCATTATATTAATTCTTAAATTTTGGAAAGAAAAATTAGAATCAAAAACTTAAAACGGTCACACCAAATCTCTATCCCTAATTAATCCAACGGCAGCGAGTGTCCCGATCGGTCCGAATGCCGACAAAACACACTCGCCGTCTTGTCCAGCTGGATCGCGACACCTCAGCATCCCGCGGTGACTTGCCCCCAACTTGCGCGGGCCCCGCGGGCCTTTTGGCATAATGCTTTCTTTAAAAAAAAGCCTTCTTCTCGTGGGGTGGGGTGGGGGGGCTGCTGGCGTGGGGGCTCCAATTCGCACCTACCAAAAGCCCAATCAATTTTCGTGCGATGCCCTTGCTCAATTCTGTCGCCCCCTGCCTTCCCCTACCCCTCGTCCTTCCATTAATGTCAGGAAAATAAGTTAACTAGGAGTGAGCGATTTCCGATCCGGTCCAGTTTCAAAGTGGAACCGAGAACCGAACCGAAAGAACCGGTTCCCAATTTTGGGAACGCGAACCGGACCGGTTAGTTTTGGAAAGGGAGCAGGGGCGGGACCGTCGGTCCGATGCGTCAATGGAACCGGTTACTTAGAGTTTAGGATTTTTTTTTTATCAAACACTTACGGTTTGATTTAGGGGTGTGCAAAAAACCCGGTACCCACCCAACCCGCCTAGGACCGCCCGGAACCGGACCAGGACCGGTGGGTTCTAAGGGTTTCGGTCCGGTTCCCGGTTCCAATTTTTTGGAACTGGTGAGTACCGGTCCGGTTCCCGGTTCCGGGTGTGGAACCGCCCACCCGCCCACTCGAACCGAACCGGTATAATATATATAATATAATATTTTTAATTTTTAATTTAAAAAATTCAAAACCCTAAATCAAGATACTCTCCCACAAGTTGTGAGAGTGCTCGTCCGGTTCCGGCCCGGTTCTGATCTTGTTATTGAAAGTGCTCGTCCCCTCACTACTAGCCTTTTTTGCTCGCCACCGCCTTGGCCTCGGTCCGATCTGAACCCATTGGGTCGGTTGGTCGAGGGGTTAAACACAGTACAAAAAATGAAATAAACAAATTATCGATTGGTCTCGGGTTGACCCTGGACTGGACCGAACCCATTGGGTCTGTCCGGTCCTCGGTCCTAGGCTCAATAGGGTCGGTCCTCGGTCCCAAAAATTGAGGACCAACACTGTTCGGGTTGGTCCTAGGGTTAGGAGGTGGACCGGCCCAACCCGGACCATGCTCACCCCTAGTTTGATTCACATTTTACTAATTTTTTTCAATAAATTTATATCAATGAAGTTCACTTAGGGTTTAATTCACATTTTACTAATTTTTATCAATGAATTTATAATAATGAAGTTCACTTAGAGTTTAGTTCACATTTTATTAGTTTTTTTAAAGAAAAAAATAACAAAAATATATATTAAATAATCGGTTCGGTTCGGTTCCCCCTTGGAACCGGAAACCGGACCGCCTGGAAACCGGTTCCGCTTTTAGGAATCGAGAACCGGACCGATAGTCTCGAGAACCGGACCAAACTCGTTGGTCCGGTCCGGTCCCGATTTGGACGGTCCAAGTTGCTCACCCCTAAAAATGACACGAATAGTCTCCGAACTTTAACTTAATATATAATTTGATTCTTGAATTTTTAATTTATTCAATATAACCTTTGAACTTTAACCGAATGTGTAATGTAATCCCTGAACTTTTAATTTGTTCAATGTCATTCTTGAACTTTCGGTACAGGTTCAATTTAGTTCCTGAACTATAAGAAAATGTTCGATTTAGTCCTTGCATTAATTCAAGTTCGGGGACTACATTAAACATGTACCAAAAGTCCAAGAACTATATTGAACAAATTAAAAGTTGAGGGATCACATTGAACATTGAGCTGAAGTTCAGGGAGTATATTGAACAAATTAAAAGTTCGGGGACCAAATTGCACGTTGGACCAAAATTTAAAGACCGTTTATGTCATTATCCCTTTAATGTTTGATGATACTACGTTGTATCTCTAGGGACCACACGCGTGTCGACCCCGTCCACGTAGGAGCGGCGGGGCCCGCGGGTAGCTCCCGCATTGGTCCGGAGGTGCCGCGGGGTGCATGGAATCCGGGAATGGTGGAGAACATGGCAGGTCGCTTGGCGAAGGAGTTTGGACGAAATTCGATGCTGGGTCACCGTCTGTCTAGGTCGATGTTTCTGAGGATGAGGGAGGGCGGCCAACGATCCGAACCTCGGGGAAAAGATATGAACTTAATGAGATGGTTAAGCACCGCTGTTTTAGTGGAATTGATGCCCACTACACCGAGGAGTGATTAAGAGCCGCCATTATTTCATCGGACAACATGATATCGATGGGGCTCAAATTGGCAGAACTAATCCCGTGTTCATCGACCGGCGAAAAAATAATCTACGTTGCTATTTCGGTTCGTCTCAGAAGGGCAATGTATGAGTGATTCGAGGATCGACAGGCAGATTTCGAAAAAGGGCACGTGGGCTTTATCGTGCTTGGGAACGGTAACCGGTTCAGTCTTTCTCATCGATTGGCTTTCAAGAATCGCCATCGCTCGTCAAATCGATTGTGTTAATACAGAAAAGGCCATTTTTAAGAAACAAAAGGCGGCAGTATTCTACTCCTTACTCCTTTCCATCTACATGAATTGGATGGCGGAGATTGACAGTCCAACCTCACTATTCTTGGTATTGTGTCATTAGATGGAAACATAGATGAAAATGTTGTATTTGGCATGGCCATATTGTGGGCCTAATGGTGTAGAACGGGTCGCGTCAACATCAATTTTTGCCCAATGAATAAATCCGACTTAATCACCAAGGATTGCTCCAATGGCCACCTTTCTCACTTGGGAAATGGGAAGAGGGAGGTGGGGAGTTTGATTCTCTACCTTCTTAAGAGGTCTAGAGATGAGGATGCGTGAGTGAAGGAGCAAAGTTTCAATATCTGCGCACAACATATAGCACACACAGTGGCTTGTTAAATAGAAACAGGATAGAATGAGACAAAAATAAATAAGTCAGACTTTATATTTATGATTGTCTCTCCCTTGAGCTCGTGAAGAACTAGAAGGGGGAATTTACCGAAAATGTTTTAGATTTGTTGCACTCATATCAATTTAATCCTAAATATTTTAATTGTGTCAATTCAGTCATAAATTTTTTGACGATTTGCTAATTTAGTCCTAAACAATTTAACGATTTGCCAATTTAATAGTAAACATTTTGTCAATTTAGTATTTCCAACTAATTTTAGCCTTAAAACGCTGACATATCAGTCTAGTTAATGCTAGCCGTCCTATGTGGTTTGAGATTGGCAAATTATCAAAATGTATAAAATAAATTAACAAATCGACAAAATGCTTATGACTAAATTGACACAATTGAAAGGTTTATATCTGAATTGGTAAAAGATTTAGAACTAAATTGGTCAAATTAAAAAATTTAGGACTGAATTAGAATAAGTGCAATAGATTTAAGATTTCTTTTTGGGAAAATTTCAAATAAGGACATGAAGGGCTCTTATTTTTTTCAAATAAAGGTACAAAGTAGATCTTATTTCAAATAAGAGCCTGAGTTGCCAAATTATCTTAAATAAGGACATTTGGCCAGCCGGCTAATATGTGACTATTTCAACCGTTGAAAAAGGGCTAAAAATTATAAGTATATATTTTTAATTTTTTTTTATTTTTTACTTTCCTTCTTTTTTCCTTTTCTTTTTCTTTTATTTTTTATTTTTCTTTTTTTCTTTTTCCCTATTCCCTCCCCCGGTCATTGTCGTGCCTCATAGGCAAGGGCCTCCCTCGCCGGCGTCGGGCAAGAGCATTCCTCACCTAGGCAGGTGAGAGCTACCCTCGCTTGATCTAGCAAGAGCGTTCCTCACCAAATCCAACAAGGGCGAGGGTTGTACCGACAACACCAAGCAAGGGTAACCCTCACCCATATAGCCCAAGCCGACCTCGCCTAAGTCCAACAACCTCCTCCAACCATCGATAAGGCTCGGCAATGGTCGGCAAAGGAAAGAGGGAAAAAGAAAAAAAGAAAATGAAAACAAAAAAAGAAAGAAAGAAGAAAAAAATTTAAAAAGTAAAGGATGAAAATGGCATTGAGGTGAGACCCTTCTTTGAAACTGATATGGCCACTTTATGCTATTATTTGAAACAAGGTCCACTTTAGGACTTGTTTCAAAAAATAATAGCACTTCAAGTCCTTATTTGAAGTAAGATCCACTTCATGCCTTTATTTGAGAAAATGATAGTACTTCATGCTCTTATTTAAAATTTTTCATTTTTTTTTAATAATTTTTCATTACTCGAGGCTCATTGTGTCATCAATCCTAGCTAGGAGAGGACAGGTGTTAAGGCAAATGTGCCGTCGTCATTGATAGATGAATGTAGACGAGTGCTTCCATTTTCAAAGTCTCCCTTTTATTTTTATGTTATATTATGATATTTTTATTTTTATCGTATTTTTGCTGGACAAAAAGTTGAATAAAGACACACCCAATGTTTCTAATGCAGTATTCAACTTTTTTGCTTCTTCTTTTTGGGTTCATTTGGCAGCATACAAAGGAGATGAACGAGTCATGCTTTGGTGTAACTGAGAATGTGAATTTCTCCGTACGAAGATACAATAATGTCATGTTCATACACAAAGAGGCATTCGAGTTTGTCTTGACGTTTGACATGTTACATCGGTTTGTTCATATCAAGATCTTTTACGGTAGAATTCGATTGCAATTCAATTTGTGATGGCCCACAATATGAAATGCACGTGCCATCTCTATGAATGGTGACCGGCGGAGAGAATGGCTAACCATATTTCATCTCTTCGACAAATTTAGCAACGAGAATATCGATTTCATTATCGGTCTATCTTGATATAATTTTTTTTTATCAAGAAATCTCTATTCCTTACACGTATTGGGGGGTTTTTTTAGTTTATCGGACTAATAAAGTAGGTAGAGTCACCCATCCATCGGTGGTCGCATTGATTTGCGCTCCGTTCCTTTCACGAAGATCCGAGATTCAAACTCGCCCATCGGTGATTAATTTAAGTGGGGTTCGTGGTGGTGGGATCTTCTTTAGCCCCCCAGAGAGGAAGGAAAGCATCACCATTGGTTTGAGCCCTAACTCGGTTATCAAAAAAAAAAAAAAAAAGAAAGTGGGTAGAGTCTTAAGGTGCATGTGAAAAGGGTGTTAGATGAATGAAGCCTCGCTTTAGAGACATCGCGTAATGTGGAGCAACTAATACAATTCATCGGCTTAAACTTTTGGGCAAACATCGGTCAAATTGGATATCCTGACAAGTCCGGACTTGGGATTCCATTGATGACCTCCCCGTTCGCAGGTATGTGATTTTTGCCTCGTCGACCCAACAATATAAGCACCGTCTGTCAGGGAAACAACGTAACCCTAAGATAATGAATTCTACTTTGATTGCATGTCTACAGCTCCAATTCCGTGTGCAACGACACAAAACCATTTACGTAAAGGCGAAGCAAAATGGAGAGGTAGTATGTAACACTCATCCTTGCGCTATCCGATCTAGAACGCTACCTTTGGCTTCGCAGAATTCCGTAGAATTCGTGCCTCATACATCATGGAAAGCAATTTGTCTATTACTTTCATAGACGAATTGGGAATTTCTTTTGAAATTTGGCCCCCAAAAAAATTGCAGATGAATCATATGCATCTAACCCGTTATTTATACAAAATTTTGTCCCCTTTTCTCTACATAGTCTACATATTTATTTGCGCAGCTGTACCGTAGAGAATTTAATATTTCTCCTGTCTACTCTACGTTCATCTGTTTTTCTTATTGTGACGCATCATTTCTAATAAATTGTGAATATGAAAGTTAGGTTCTCGATCTTATGGCGTGTCGTCACGATCATTAATTAATGGGCCCAAGCCCAATAATATGGTTTTAATCAGTGACCCGGTCTCTATCTATCTCCCCCTCCCGTCACCGCGCAACACGTAATTTACATTACTGAAAAACCCTAGCTTCTTCGAAAAGATCCGATGGATAGCATCCCCCTCCCTAGTCTTATTCTTACGACGCCACAGGGCAGTAGTCGTTCCGGGAGCTAGACAGCATCCCATTCACTCATAAAGTCACGACTCAATCGCTGTCTCCTCCAAGAAGATGTCGGACTGATTGCGCAGTATAACCTTCCCAAATTCAACTGTTCATGCCCCCGCGTGTGGAGGGGCCCCCATTGAAAAAGGGTGTGTGAATCTGAAGCCAATGTGTGCGCTTTCATATTGCGGTTTTCGCTATCAAGATAGAAGGTGTGAAAACCCTATGGTTCATGCCGGCGGGTTTTCTTCCCGGAAAAGCCTCCTCCCTAATGATTGGCTCGCCCATAGCCGCCTTCAAGTCTCGCCTAATGATCGGCTAACCAGGGACTTCAAACGGAAACCTAATTGATTTGATTCGGTGCGAATACGACTACCTCGTCCAGGTACGTACACGTCGCACGTGCGACGTGCATGCATGCATGCGATGCGCATGCACATATAGCTACCCGCGATGTATTCACGCGTTTAATAACGTGTAAATAATCCGAGTGCGATATATTTATATGCACCGATTGAGTCCGAACGAATCACGGGTCATTCGGCATATCGGGGCTGTATAAATGGTGACACATTTGATCCGGTGATGTGGCCGGAGTCGCCTACGTCCACTTGGCAAAAATTAGCGGGGAAGATATTCCCCAAATTAATTAGTATGTAAATAGCTAGGAGGGTTTAAAATTTATGAATTGGTGATTATTTCGATTTGCATACGAAAGGGGAGGATGCTACCATATATGGCAAGCTCTATGAAACTCTCCTCGTATATTGAGAGAAAGCACAAGGAATAGATATTGTTCTCTAAAGTGGCTTTGTTAGTATAAAAGGAGACAGACTTAAGTAATTAGCTCGGTTTGCTTAATTAATATATGAATCACTTTCACATCAAATGCATGTGATTAGTCAAATTAAAGTCGAACTATTCGTTTGCTCATCGTCCGCTTTCTCTAGTCGCGATGTACCGTATGACACATAATCTTTCCCAGCAACTTTATAATAGAGGATTTAGCGAAGTGAGTATAGCAAAAATTTTGCAAATTAATAATATGCAGAAAAAATTCATATTTTCTTCCTCAAATTTGCAGTCAATCTATAATCTCGAGATTTGAAAAATAGGATGAGTTGGTTTGTATAAATGTCTTGATGGCCATTGTGGTCCTTGGCTGGAGAGGGAAGATTAAAGCGTGATTGTGATCGCATAACAACCTACGATATTTGGAAAAAATGAAAATAAATTACATTAAAAACTATTTGGATTAAAACTATCCCAAGAAGAGAACCTGTAAATATCAAGAAAATAACAATCAGCATTCAATGTATCCAATAAATTTCATCAATTTATTAAAAAATATTTTTAATCATCTATTATCGTTCTGACGATTTTTCTTTTATTTTTACTTCTTTTATCTCTCTCACTAAAAAAAATATCACTATCTCAAAGCATATTTTTACATCTTACCGAAATATTATCATAGCTTCTACACACCATCTTTTGCTTTATTTCAATATCAATATTTTTTTTCTTATAGAGATGTTAAAGTATGAGGCCGCTAATATTTTATTGTTGTGGCATGAATGTTTATGTAACGTATCAAATATAGTAATAAAACTAAGAATTACAAACAAATAATCATGATACGACTAAATTATAATTTACTATGTTAGTAAAAATAATTAACTTCAAACATCAATAAATCCAAAATGTACTAAACAACTGCTGGCAACGAAATTTTCAAAAGAAAAGGAAATAATAAATTAATATTCTTATTCTAAAAATATAAATAAAGGGAATCCTAGATATGCATTATTGATTAAAAAAATATTGCGAACTTCAAAAATTAGTAAGATGACCATGTGTTAATTCTCTTTGTGCCACATTATCATTGATCATGAGATATCCATCAACTTTAGCCGAAAGTCCCTGAACTTGATTTAATGGAATGACAACATTAAACATTTTTATACAGTCTAGGGATTGAATTAAACGTTTATAAAAAGTCCATGACCACATTAATAAATTAAAAGTTTAGGGACAATATTGCACATTGAGCTCAACTTCAGGGATCACATTAAACAAATTTAAAGTTCAGGGATCATATTGGGCCAAAATTCAAAAACAATTTGTGTAATTATCCCAATTACAAATTGATACTGGAAAAATCAGCTCTAACTCCCTATAAATTCATGTGAGCAAATGGAAGACAGAAGAAACCATTTCAAAAATCTACACGAATAGCTTGCTTCGCCGCTTCCTCACAACAAGTCGATGACAGAAATGTGAAAAATTTCAACAAACGAAGGAAAGCTATGAAGAGAGGGTAATTTACGTTCTTACTTATGTTTTCATGTTTCTTGCTATTCATATCATTTTATGGGATCTAAATTTTGCATGTAGAGTCCATAATATTGCAATTTTGCATCTCATATTTTCTTTTAATCAGAGGACAGATTTACATAATGAGGTTCCGATCCACTATAAATAAAACTTCCCAGAAACTTTAGCGGAGAAGTTGATTGATGTGAAAATTTATTTTATTGTAACTTTCTGCATATTGTTTCTCTTGCTAAAATTCACATGAACACAAATATTTAAGGAAGTATAACAAATATAGTCTTAGACCCATGGAATGCACGAGCTCTTGTCAGGTAGCTAGTCAATAAGTTTTACCTGGGACTAGAATTAAACTCGAACTTGAGCTCAAATTCTGAAAGTACACGGCAATTGAAGAATTAACAAGTTTATCTGTATCTTTATATTTGAAAATATGATTAAAAAATAACAAAAAAATATAACAACTAGCCTTCCAAGCTGCTCCAATAAAGTGTTTTCAAGTTCGAGTTCCATTGAATTAACTACTCTAACTCGAAGTAAACTCGAAAAGAATCAAACAAAGTTCGAGTTTTTTGCGAGTTAAACTTTAGTAGATCACGAGTAGCTCGACTTGCTTGTATTCCTACTGATATGCAAACTTCTAAATTTGTGTGTTGTTTCAACTATTGGTTCCGTAGATAATGAGGGTTTGTTTCCCCACCAATTCACATTAGGTTCTTCTTAACAAGTGCTCCAATTATATCTAACAAGGATTTACTACACTGATTATACATAATACGAAAAAAAAATGATGCTTTGGAAATGAAATTTTTTTTTTATTTGAACATTTGATCAATATCTTTGAGACATTCGTTAATAAATATTTTTCATGGTGCACCATTTTGCTACTTGATTTGACCTGAAAAGATGTTGATTGACTAACATGACACGAGTTTGTTACACGTCATTAATCCAATTTTTCAGATTTCAAGCTGCATTAACGAGGCCCTGACCCTCGACAAGAGACACTGTAGTAAACAAAGCCTGCATGGAGTCTTCACATTGGAGGCATCATTAAACAATGAAAAGGACTAATCTTTCCCAAACGGATATGCATGTCAATTGTTAATAAAATCTGATCCCTTACGTCATATATCACTTCCACTAGTCACTACACTATCCGCTTCGACAATTTACGGTCTTGCTTTTAATTTGAAGGTAAGTATTCGAAGCAAAATTTATTATTTTAAGTAATCATGACCAGCCGTTGGAACTTGAAATTCTTTTGTCTCTTCTGCTCTCTCTCGCTGCCTCATTCTTTAGTCTTAAATGACTGGGGCAATTTGCATGAACGTAGCCATTTCTTCAAACCTATTTTCGCATAAGTGGCAGTAAATTATGAACAATTCGTTAATCATCGAGGAGCGAGTAGCCCACAAAAATTTAATGGTTCTTAAAGCCTAGAAGTTAATTAGCACAATTTTCTTGTTTTGCCTCTTCGTGGATGATGCATTTTCAAGACTCACCGATGACTTAGGGGGGTGGCTTGTGCTATTCCATCTGTTGAACTTTTAAGGCCAAACAGTAAAATTATTGCGCCACAGATCATCACGAGAAAGTCCAACTTTCAATGCGAGAGCTTTACGATGTAGGAATAGACCCTCCACATCCCCAAAGATAAAAGAGAAATTGAATCAAATTGTCGGCAAACAAATATGCTGGCCAAAACACATTAGATTTGCCCAAAAAAGTATACCCGAAGTACACAATAGTTGCAGTGCCATTTATGTTGTGTTTGCTGGTCCTAGACTTACATATATATAGTAATTACTATGAATCTTGAACATTGTATGTATGTTGTGACACAGAAAAACGTCATTTTTCTTTTCAACACCGTCACCAAAAACATATAAAAATAAACACCAGTGACCGGTAGTTGACAAAGTTCCTAATGTGAATTCATGAATAATTCGCTGAGGGTCACTGCTTGCTTCATGAAATACACTCATTTAAAAGAACAAATGTAAACAAGGGTTCTTGTTTTTTTGTTCTTTCTTTTCTTTCTAGGTGCCGCCACAGTGCCCTTATTCAATGCCACGCGGCTTTGTGAGGCGCACAGAGAGAAAGAGAGAGAGAGAGAGAGTCTAAGCATAGCTGACTTTTTGCAAGCAAGGAGTAAATGCTCATTGCTGTCCGTTTTGACTCCTTTGGAGTGTAATCTGTGTGTTATGCTTTTTTACCTCTTTCTGGGTCAGACTCTAAGTCACTCTTGTCCTTTTCCTGACCTCTCTGTCTCTATATATAATATATATGTGTGATAGCAGACAAAGAGCGACCCTTAACTTGGACGCTTGTCTCTCTCTGCACAATTTTCTTATACAGCAATATAAGGTCGTCGTTCTTGCTCTAGAGAGATATATCCAACAAGAAGAAGAAGAAGAAGAAGAAGAAGAAGAGAAGATTTGTGACCATTCCACTAGAAAGAAAGAAAGAAAATGGGAAGACCACCATGCTGTGACAAGATTGGAGTGAAGAAAGGTCCGTGGACACCAGAAGAAGACATCATCCTGGTCTCTTACATTCAAGAACATGGACCTGGGAATTGGAGATCTGTTCCCACTAATACAGGTACTATACAGATTATATGCATTTTTCTTTTGCAAATTCCTTCTTCACCATCATCTCTCTCTCTCCCTCTCTCGCTCTCTCGCTCTCTCTGTGGTTGTCAGATTTCCATTTCACAGTAGCACTCCACTTTGTTTCTTTGGGGGTCTCATCTTGATATTGATGATGCTCTCCTTTGGTTGGTTTGCTCATTAAATTTGGTTATTAATGGGCGTGCACTTGTAGCTCTCTCACTTGTGTCTGCATTTTTATCAAGTTAATAACATGTAAAGGGTTAAGATTCATCTCTCTCTCTCTCTCTCTCTCTCTCTCTCTAGACTTATTTTTTCTTTGTTTTGTTTGGTGTTGTTTCAAAAGGTTTGCTTAGATGCAGCAAGAGCTGCAGGCTTAGATGGACTAATTACCTCAGGCCTGGCATCAAGCGTGGCAACTTCACTGATCATGAGGAAAAGATGATCATCCATCTTCAGGCCCTTCTTGGTAACAGGTAAAGAAAAACTAAATACCCTAATTCAAAATTTCTAATTAACCCTATCTAACTTTGCAAATCCCAAAAAGGGATTGATACAATTCCAAACTAATTACCATATCCCCATAATTTAATTTATTCATCTTCTTATGTGTGGAAGGAATAATAAATCATGGTTTTGTTCTTCTAAATCTATCTTTTTTCAGGTGGGCAGCTATAGCTTCTTATCTTCCTCAGAGGACTGACAATGACATCAAGAACTACTGGAACACGCACTTGAAGAAGAAGCTCAAGAAGCTCCAAACAGGCCTGGATGGCCATGGCCATGAAGAGATCAGATCCAACTCACACTCCATCTCAAAGGGTCAGTGGGAGAGGAGGCTCCAGACAGACATCCACATGGCCAAACAAGCTCTCTGCGAGGCTTTGTCTCTGGACAAATCATCAGCAAGCCCTTTGGCTGACTCAAAACCATCTGATCATGATGGCCACAATATTGATTCTGGCAACAACAGTACTAGACCACTATACCAGGCAACAGTATCATCCTGCACTTATGCATCAAGTACAGAGAACATAGCAAGATTGCTTGAAGGGTGGATGAAAAACTCCACCAAATCAGCCCAAGCCACAAAATCAGCCCCAGGGACTTATCACAACGCCGCTCAAGATTGTTCCTTCAACAACAGTTTCATTCCAACTAGTGGTTCAAGCTCAAGTGAAGGTGCAACGACGCCGGATCACCATCAGGGCCTCGAGTACTCGCTGTTCAGCTTCAATTCTTCAGTCTCTGACGCCTCTCAATCGGTGGCCTCGGTGCCAGATGAGAAACCGAACTTGACGGCGGACCAAGGGTGTGTCTTCCAAGACGATAACAAGCCACTGGTGGACCAGATCCACCACCACCAAGTGCCTCTCGCATTGCTGGAGAAATGGCTCTTTGATGATGGAGCACTAGTAGCTCCTCAGGTCCAAGAGGATCAGCTCACTGGCATGTCATTAGATGAGGATGCTGCTTTGTTTTGAGTTTAAATTTAGGTCAAACGAAACAAAGAAAACTGTTAGATGTTTTATTTTCTTTCTTCTTACTTTGTTTCTTTTCTTTTTCAAGGATTTAGGAATTGGAGTTGTGTAGGACTTGATATATCTTCCTACAAGCCTGAGCCAAGAATTATAAGTAACAAGCCTGGCCTTCTGGAAGATCACACAGAAGTGTAAATTAAGCAAATCTATATATGGATATGCTATATGTACTCAAACTATTACAAATAAATCTTTGAGTCACCACTTTTGTAATTTTTATCGCACCTCCGTCGTTCTGCATGATCTAAGATGAAGATTAGGATGTTTCTAACACAAGCGTACAAATTTGGTGGTGATTGAATCCTTGCTTAAAATTCATATCAAACTCGGATCTATCCATGGCGATGAGAATTTGGACTTACACTGTACATCTGGTTGCCTGCGCGTGGATGATTAACGAGCGAATAAAACAAAGAAGACTTAAGATGCTGCAGATATTATCTTAGCCAAAACGAAACTAAAGATAAAGCCAGTCAGATACACATGGCAGGTTTTGCAGCTGAATTAATCCAAAATTAGGGTTTGACCGGCAGCTGACTGAATCTAAAAGTACATCTCATTTCAGGCAAGCGTCTAATTTTTTCATTTTTTTGGCCGAATTCTTCTCCCTTTAGGTAGATGCAGGGGGTTCTTTAACTTACGTTAATGCTAGATGACCCTAGAAAGGACTTCCGGTTCAAATGGAGTTAATTTTGCCAGTAAATAAAACTGTTGATGCTTTTTAGGTTGCTTTTGCCGAATTTAATGTTTATTCAATATCTCTACCCAGTTTTCCTTGTTATATGCACAATTAATATTTTGAAAATCGAATATTTCTACATTTAGTATTTTTAACAAGTACACTTTTTTAACAAGACTCTTATTATACAAATCTAGGGCTAGTTTTTTTGTTTCTTGGTCATATAATCTAGGGGTAGTTAAGAGTCTTAGATGTGTGTGGGATATCAGATTTTAACTTGAAAGAAATAATGGCTTTATCTTTTAATTAGGAGGAACTCTAGTTTGATAAATAGGTGTATATATAAGTATGCATATTGCATTTCTTTATCATCACGAACTCTCTCTCTCTCTCTCTCTCTCTCTCAAATCAAGCTAAATACTGTAGGAGACTTGATTCAAGTCTCAACTTGAAATGTGCCCAAGTTAGGGTTATTGTCAGCTCATTGCCTTTAGTAATTAATCATCAAATTAGCCATGCACGTGTGTACCTAAATACTATAAGTTTATTACGTTCTTGGAGTAATGACGCATAGCCCATAGATCACTACCTACCACCTAAACCTAGCTTGTAGTTACATCTATTGTTTGTACTGTGGAATCTCCTCTCTCTCTCTCTCTCTCTCTCTCTCTCTCTCTCTATCTGCAATCGTATTTGTGGATGAAGAACAAGCAAGGCGGAGAATCAAACCCAGAATTTGCCTTGGGAATATGCAAAACGGGGGTCATAAATGTGAACATGTGAGGGTTTTTGACTTTTTGCCTTCTTTTTCATTTTCAACGGACTCTCTTGACCTACCGTCACGTTTATTGTAGCCCAATCTGTGAAAAACAGCCATTCCACAGTAACTCCACCCATAAGTTTCTCATGAATAGTGTCGTCAATTTGCAAGGCAAAAACCCAAAAGGAGAGAACAGAAGGCCAGATGAAAAGTGTCCATGAACAATGGTATGCAAGCTGTTACCAGAGTCCACAAAGCAATTTTCATTGTAATTGCTTATCATGTGATAAATAATGTAATAATTTTGAATGTTAATCTCTGCATGTGTACTTTGTATCCTTAACATCATTCAGAAAGTTAAAAAGAAAAAGAAGAATAGCAGCGCACAGATGAGGTACAGCTCTTGCTTTAATTCACCCTTTTGAATTGTCAAAACCCTACAAAAGTATTTATTAAGCCGTGTTCTTTTTCCAAGTTTCACAGACTGGTAGAACACAACATAGACTTTAATTTTACCAGCTTGCACAGAAGAAAGTCACAGTTCCACCATGAAATACTGAAAAATGGGAAAGAAGCACAGAACTTTCCTACTAATTTCCATGAGTATTTAAGAGGAAAGGCCTTTCCTTCCCGATTGGTCATTAAGGACATATTTGGTAACTGGCTAAATAGTGTCTGATTCTATTCTTTGTTCCTTGGAACAAAAAAAGAATAGAAATCGGTTTGGTAAATTTGTTATTCACGGATACAAATTTATTTTCAGAATCAATTTGGGAACAGAATCAAGAATAAAAAAAAAGTTTATTTTTTTCTTCTTCTTTGTTCCTAGCCCGTGACCTGTGAGGGTAAGGGCTGGACCATCATGGCCTAGGCAACAGTTGCCCTCATCGGACCCAGGCCGCAAGGGTCCAGCCCTTGCCCTCACCAGCCATGGCCAAAGAAAGGAGAAGCAGAAAAAAAGAAAAGAAAAAAGAAAGAAAGAAATATTAATAAATTTAAAATATTGTTAAAATATTATTAATAAAAAGAAATTTTATGCAGTTACCAAACGCATTTATGTTCTTTTTCTATTTCAGGAATAGAAATTTTAGGCAATTATCAAACGCTTTCAAATACTCAGAAATAATTTTCAGGAATGGAATAAAAAAATCATTTCTAAGTAAAAATTGTCTTTAGGAACATAATGGTTACCAAACGCACTCTAATTTTGCATATGGAAAATCCGTGTGGAAGTGATGGGTTTCTACTTTCAAGCTAGCTTGAGTGTAGACATGGGATCATGAGAGCCCATGCTTATAAGAGAAATGAACATTACAGCTAGCCTAGTTCATGCAGACAAAGTATTTCACTCATCGGTCACATGGTGTCACCTAGTGTAATCAATCAATTGGATCGCCTATACCATATATGCACGCACACCGACTAATTTTGTGTTTTGAATTTCAAGAAACTCTCAACACAATCGAATTGCTTTTTGTGTGTTACTGTCGCGCAATGTATCCAATACACAAAATAGTTAGCTCACTGTTCATATTATGGCTCTTTGTCCTGTTAGTAATATTGTCCAGAAACCTAGTATTTTTTCTCTAGATGGACAACACAGATTTGGGACTTGAGACTCTTTCCGTATCATGCATATCTCTACTTTGCCTGGCCTGTTGGACAGTACCATGTGCATGTTGTGGAGAGGCCAACTTGGTTATCTCACAGCAAAAGGTTGTGTCTTGAAGGAATCATGTGAAAGAGAGAGAGCGAGAGAGAGAGATCAAATGCTACACACACAAGACAAAGAAGATAGTCCATGGTCCCCATGTTGCGCGCACAGTATTCTTGCCTAAATACAAGTAGGGTCTCTCCTGATGGGAACCCCCCAGTTGCTTTCTTCACCGCATAAAACCAATGAGGAAGAAGAACTTTATACGTGTATCGATGGATATACAGCATAGAAAAGAGTATATCGCTTCTTCTTTTCTTTTATATTTTTCCTTCTAAGGATATTGTCGTGGACGAGCAGATCATAGGGACAGCCAAAGTGAGTTATTCATTGCAACACATGCATGTCCATCCCCTGTTCACGTGGATTTTTTTTGACATGAGTCCAAGTCAAAGATGATGTCCCCGACTCATGTATGCGTCATCCGTGACCCAAGCACGAACATTTGCTAGCTTTTGAGCTTACTTCCATTTCGACATTTTACGTCTCGTTTTGGATCAGCATGGCCGATCGAAAACACCATGGCTATTGAGCATGGTGGCCAAACTTGTGAGGAGAGGCACGAGGCCTTCATGTACCTCCTCGCGTTCGGTTCTTGCTCAGCTTTAACACCGTATGGGAAAACCTGTTGCCTTGTTGTAATACCAAGGCGGTAACAGAGCAAAAGGGAACGCCACTAGACCTCGTAAAACACTTTCAATTTCAAACGTTTCGTCACATTTAAGGTTTATATCAATCATGCCGTCATAGAATAAATATGCACGGGGCCTTTACCTCTTAGGGCTGATTAGGTCGCAATGATTTATTCTCACGAATTTTCCCGCTATCATATATCGAAATGATTTCGTCATATATATAAGCGATTACTTGGTTATATAGGTCGCGATTTCATCGATTCTAATTTTATTTTTTTTAACTAAACATAATGTTTCGGAGACTTAAAGCTCCCAATGTCTATGCCTATGAACGATTATCGAGAAAAGTGTAGAAGCTTTCATTCATCAATTCGGAGTCGGTGTTCGATAGATACAGTTGTGCCCTCAAGATTGAAAAGTCAAGATTGGTCACATGGGATGCGGTTTGACCGCGTCAAAACTTCGGGCAACAATGACGTGGACTGCCCACATGACGACCGGGGCCCGCCCAAAATTGACCCCGGAACAAAAAAAAGAATCCATCGAAATCGACAATAAATTAGGAAGAACTATGAACTAATTCCAAAGAAACACTAACTTTACACTAATAATTCAGATTCGATTTTTTTTTTGTCTCGATAAAAAGCACCGAATTTTACTCCAATGCTAAATCTAGCCCCCTTGATGTGAAATTTTCAAATTATTCTGACCAAATTTGAAATTTAAATAAAAATTAATAATTTTTTGTGAGGCAAAAAAAAAGTTCGAGACAGAATTATCACTTAAGTTGATATTTTTGTGGGATCAGTCCATAGTTCTTCCTAATTTAAAATTGGCATTTTTTTTTTTAAAAAATTAGGCCGAAGAACTATACGCGCAAGTGCAAATAATGCGTCATCTATATAAGATATATTGGCATGCGCAGCTCCGCCACGTGTACTTATACATGTCCAGATGTTTAATTCTTGGATGGGAATTAATTTCTTGAAAACTTCGACCGCTTAACCAACTAAACTTTGTGGGGCCATCGATCTGTAATGGACCTTCACGTCGGGCCCACTCAAAGCTATTGGGCTCTGACTGGTTGGTCTTCGTCTATTAGGCTCACTTGAGCCCATTAGGCCCACCCGCATTCACGATAAGGCCCGGCCCATTATGGTCTCGCCGATTCGCTTTTATCACATTGGGTTCCCCATTCTGGGAAGTAAGCAGCATTGGCCGACACCTTTTTCTCTTGGATCCTTGCTTCAAAGGATTCCTTTTGCCTCTTCTTCTGTTTTAATAACGCAGAACATTTCTTCTGGCGAGTGCCACTGTCCACAGAAATGAATCGATCTCGAGGTTTCTGAACGAAGGACCGTGACTGATTCATGAAGAATGGGGGGACCTCGGGGATTCCTAGTCCTAGGGTTTTATTGTGTATTCTAAAATACTCCGGGCAATATTATAAATGTACACTTGTGTAATAAATGCGGGTAATTGATAAATGGGGAGATGCGATCTCCATCATTAGATTGAAGAGAGACCTAAGGTTGTGGTTAGGCAAATGAATATCCTCCTCCTCATTTGTATCATCTCATAAGTAATATGTATGTATGTGTGTTATTCGGCCCATTGTGGTCTCACTTATTACATAGGGTTCTTTTTTAGGAAGCACCTTTTTCTTTTGGATCCTTCCTGTAACTTTTTACCATAAGGATTCCTTTCTTTTACTATTTCTTTCTGTTTTAATAACGTCAAAATCGTTTCTTTGGTGTGCCTCTTCAATTAGCGTCAAGGATGTCACTTGGTAAAGATAGATTAAGATTTTCAAAGATAAAAGATTGTGTAAATTTGATATTTGGGGCTTTGATACAAGCTAGAGGTGTCAAAATGGGTCTTAAACCCATATATGAACCATTTAAAATAAATGGGTCATATTTTGGTCACTTTAATTTTAAAGAGTCAATTTTAAATGGATTTTAAATTTTAAAACTTAAAGATAAATGGGTCTAAATGGGTTGAATTTGGAACCCATGTCCAACCCACCCATTAAACCCATCCACACACTCTCTCCTTCTTTATAAAAATGTTTTTAAAAAATCAAAATTTAATTATTTTTATTTTTTCTCTTTTTCTTTTATTTTTTCTTTTTGCTTTTCTCTTCTTTCTTTTTCTTTTTTTTTTTTTTTTTCGCCGTTGGTTGACCCGGCGACCAAGCCACAGGGGTGGGACAACCTCTGGGAGGAGGCCGTGGCTCGAGCTCCGGCCTCGGCGGAAGCTTGAGCTCGCCCGATTCCGGTGACCTCGAGGCTCGCCTGATCCCCAAGAAGGCCAAGGCCTCATGGGCACAATGGCGAGGCTCCGACCTCCTCAGCCGTCCGGGCGAGCTCAACCTCGCCGAATCTAGTGAGGTGGAGCCTCGCCCGAGGCTGGCAAGGCTCGACTCGCCGGAATCGGGCGAGCTGGAGCCTCACTTGAGGCCGGCGAGGCCTCGTCCTCACCTGTGGTCGGTCGCCGACCACGGACGACGATTGGCAAAAAATAAAAGAAAAAGAAATAAATAAAAATAAAAAATATTAATATTATTAAAATGAATGCACAAAGTAAAATCAAATCAGATTTTATATAGCAAATATTGAAAAATATTTTCTAGCTTATTTTCAGGTTTTAGCCAAACGTCAGAAATTTTTTTATTTTCTTGGATAATGACTTTATGGAAAATATTTTCTAAAAATATCGCATTTTTCGCAAAACAAATAGAACCTCAATTTTAAAAAAATTATAAAAAATTTTCACTAGTTTTGTATTGCATAAAATGTTTTGGCAATATAATTTTAAAAAAATCATAAGAAACAAGTATTCCTAGATTAGGTTAACTATAATGTTTTAGCAATATGGGTCGGGTCGGGTCGGGTCGAGTATGGATTGAATATGAGTCTAGTCGGGTATGAATCGGGATATTTGCACTACGAATAAATGGGTCATAAACGAGTTAATGAGTTAATTTGGATTGAACCATTTATGACCCGATCCGATCCGACCCACCCGTTTAACAAGTCTAATACAAGCCCTTGATCTTAGGGTGTCAAAAAGGCCCGAACCGACCGGACGCAAACCGAAAATTTTGAGGCCTTTCGGGTTGGTTCCCCTTCTAATGCGGATAATAAGTGAAATAATCGAGCCTTCAAGACGGTTCGATGCCGAAACACATTAAACCCTAAACCCTCTCGACTCTCATATCAACCCATCAATCGATCCCTCTCTCCCTTCCACCGTAATAGAATTGCACCCCAAAAAATCTTTAGGGCTTTCTCTGTTCTAGCCACGGTCTCTCTCACTTCTCATTCGGGTCTCCATTCCGGTTCGTCATTGCCGACGGTTATCATCAGAGAGTCTCGCTCGGTAGCAACCACAATGACAAAGACGAGATCTTGAGCGCGATTCCTCTAGGCGACCATGAAAATCCGCACATCCCCTCCGGACCTCGCGAAGAGCGGCGAAGCCCATCTCCCCATCACATTTCTTCGCTTCTCATTCTATGACCTTGATTCCCGGGTGTCCTAATATCGTAAGCTTTCCACAAACAAACAAAAAAAATATCTCGGATAAATTAACAATTTAACTCGAAAATTAAAATTCCCTGAAGAACATCTTGCGTTATGATCCATGAATCTTATAAGCTCCTCCACATGAAGCTAACAATAGATTTTTTTTTTTTTTTGGTCGCAAAGCTAACTATAGAGTTGACCATGCATTGAATTTGGTGCATTGAATTTGGTGAATTGTTTCCATTAATTCAGGGAATTCCATGCCAAGCAATCGAGCCTTTTTCTGGGTCTTTTTCAGCCGTAAGCAACGGGGTCTACCTTTTCGAATCATCCAAAAGAATTCTAACGGGGGCAATTTAAACAAATATAAAGAAAGACAGGTGCTTACCAGCAAAATCGATTCTTTTCTTGTACAAGTCTGCTTGAGCATGTGGCTTTGTCAACAAAAAAATCATCCAAAAAGTCGTCATCCTATTACACATTTGCCAATTCAATCATAAACCTTTCGATTTTGTCAATTGAATCAATTCGGTCAATTTTAATCGGAAATCGCTAACATGAATACCGATAGTGTCATGTAAGATAAACAATGTTGACATAGATAATTTTTAAAATTTTTTATTTTTTTTCTTTTCATTTTACTTTTTCTTTCTTTCTTTTCATGTTTTTCTATCAAAAAAAGAAAGAAATTAAAAATAATTGAAAATTCTAAAAAAATATTAAAATATTATTAAAAATTATCCACGTCATGCCGGCCATGCCATGCAAGACGGTTGGCGTTCACGCGTCGATGATTTTAAATTAAAATTGATGAGGATAGACTCAATTGACAAAACGTGAAAAAAGGTTATGACTCAATTAGCAAAATTTTTCGGTCTAGAACTGAATTGACAAAAATATGATAAATTTATGATTTTTTGGACAATTTCCTCCCCGTCTCAATCCAATTTGCGTGAACCAACCACGCATCCACAGACTTCTTGGTTGATTAGGTGAACCTCCCATCTTCTAAACCCCAACCGAAAGTGATGATTGTCTTACCACGAAATCAACCAATAACAGCCAGCTAATATCCCTCAATCCCCACCAAACCATTGGAGAATTCCTGGCTGCATCAAGAATTACCAAACGGATGACCATGACATGCCAACAAATGGGTATAATCAAAATAGTGCAGAAAGCAAAATAATTTCCTTGAGAATTCATCTGTATATTATATAAAAAATTGCGGGTCGGGAACATTTGTCGTTATTACTATTAGTTTAAGTTTTTGGGAGCCGGGAAAGGTGCCAAAGCGGGGTTGCTTCCGAAGGCAATTCGTGAGGATTTAATGGGTAAACGTACCATTTTCGGACTAGATTAACACCAAAAGTGTCTCTCTCTCTCTCTCTCTCCTCTTTCTCTCTCTATCTCTGTGGGTGCGCGCCACCGTTGCATCAGCATGAACTGACAAAGGAAAGAGAGGAGCATAATTAAGTTAAATAATGACAATTAAGTGCCGCAAGAAAGTTGAACAAGGGCTTTAAATCATTCAGCTTTTGATCAGAATAGCCTCCCTTTTATTTTTATTTTTCTGCGCAGGACGTGCAGCTTGCTGTACCCTCCGTGAAGGATCAGCCGCACTGTTCAGGTACCTCAATTCCTTCGTTTTGTTTTGCAAGAACTGATTGACCCAGTTCAGATAATCGCGGTCCTTGAGGACCCAGTTGATGAAGTTTTGATTTTTCGAGCTTCTGTTCAAGGTTTCATAGCATTTCTGTGTGCTTTTTTGTTCTTGGCAGATACGGAGATGATCGGATGATCGTGTTTTGTCTTTTATCTGGGATGAAGATTTCGCGTTAATGTTCTTGCAATCTCAAGGAAGAAGCTTGGAGTGAGAACATAAGCGACGGAGGATTCTGGTATTTTATTGATTCTGCGGAACCAACTCTCTTTTTTATATGCCCACTTTGGAGAAGGAAATATATGGTTTTTCTGGTTGTTGTGGACGGTTTGGTTTGCTAGTGAAGATGTTGTGAATCAGGCTGCTGTCGGAATCTCTCTCAAAACCCTTGAGGGTTTTAGGGATTGAGAGTGGGCTTCTATGTTGTAATGGAATTGGGGACTTCCGGGTTACGAGGAAGTCTGGATGTTCTCTTCAATGAGCTGGAGTTGAAACATTGAGCAGGTGGTCACAGGTGGAGGTGATCATGCATGAGTTCCTGAAAGAGAATTGACGTTTTCCAGAAATTTTTAGCTTGTTGATTAGTAGGAAGGTGTCTTTTGATAGTTCTTGATGCAGTCAGATCAAACTTGAGAAGCATCGACTTTTTTCCTTTCGAATTCAGCATGTCGGAGAAAAGCGTGCTCCCTTCGAGGTTCCTTTTCTACATAATAACCACTTCCTTGATCCTGTTGACCCTCTCTTCTCTATTCCTCCTAGAATTCAGTAATACTTCTATCATATCTAGCAAAGTCTTGAAGCTGATTCTTGTTAATAATACATCAGTTAATTTGAAACCCAGTGCCGAATATGAACAGGCTGAGGTTTCTTCCCTGTCATCCGTGACTTCACAAATCGAGCATAAAGTTCCTCTAGAAGGACAAGGGAGAGGGTTTTAGCTTTACGGACGGTGGAGAAAATTTTATCTCTCAAGAGAAGCAAAGAAAAGTGGCCTGCGACCCCGATCAGGTTCTGTTGAAAGTTTTTATGTATGACTTGCCTCCTGATTTTCATTTTGGATTGCTGGGATGGAAGGGAAACCCTGGTGAAACTTGGCCAAATGTCAAAAACCCAGCTCAAATCCCACCTTATCCTGGTGGCCTAAATTTGCAGCATAGTATAGAGTATTGGCTCACTCTTGATCTTCTATCCTCGGAAATCCCGGATATCAATAGACCATGCACTGCTATCAGAGTGAATAATTCAAGTCTAGCAGACATAGTCTTTGTGCCATTCTTCTCATCTCTCAGTTACAATCGCCATTCGAAGCTTCACGGAAAGGATAAAATTAGTGTCAACAGGATGTTACAGAGCAAATTAGTGCAGTATCTAACTGGCCGGTATGAGTGGAAGCAGATGGGGGGGAAGGATCATATCATTGTTGCCCACCATCCAAATAGCATGTTGGATGCAAGAAAGAAATTGGGTTCTGCAATGTTTGTGCTTGCCGATTTTGGTAGATATCCAGCAGAAATAGCTAACCTTGAGAAAGATATAATTGCTCCATACAAGCATGTTGTGAGAACCATACGGGGCGATGCATCTGCTCCATTCAGTAAGCGCCCTATACTGGCATATTTTCAAGGAGCAGTTTACCGAAAAGATGTAAGTGCCTTTTGGCTTCTTATTTAATTGATAATGTTTTATTTTACCAGTTGACAAGGATTTATTGCATAAGCAGTTTGTGGAGATCATGATAGAGCTTATATCATTTCTGTCCAAATCTTGAACCTTCTTCGATGCTTCATGACGGCCATATTATTTTGACATGAGGTTGCTTCTTTCAACTTTCCTTGTAAAAGAGGCCATTTTCCACTAATATCAGTCATCTTTTGATTTATTTCCTGTCGCATCCCCATATTTTCAGCTTTAAATTGCGTATTACCTATGTCTTCATGCTTTTCATTCCACAGGGAGGTGTGATTCGTCAAGAATTGTATTACCTTCTCAAAGATGAGAAGGGCGTGCATTTTGCATTTGGAAGTGTTCAAGGGAATGGGATACACAAGGCGGGCCAAGGAATGGCTTCATCGAAATTCTGCTTGAATATTGCTGGTGACACCCCTTCCTCGAATCGCCTTTTCGATGCCATTGTGAATCATTGTGTCCCCGTGATAATCAGCGATGAGATTGAATTACCATTTGAAGATTTTTTGGACTACTCAGAGTTCTGCTTATTTGTCCGTGCCACTGATGCTGTAAAGAAAGGTTACTTGCTAAATCTTCTCCGTGGAATAAAAGAGGACAAATGGACCGAGATGTGGGAGAGACTGAAAGAAGTTGCACAACATTTTGAATTCCAATATCCGTCCCAACCCGGTGACGCGGTAGATATGATATGGCAAGCAGTCTCCAGGAAGATATCTTCGGGGCGGATCAAACTTCACAGAGAGAATAGATACCGCAGATCTCAACTGTTTAAGGGTAACTGACTTTAGACCAGCCACTCGAGCTTACACCATGTAAGATTGTGAATTATATAGATGAGGGGAAATTCTCTTCTTTTTTGTTCCATTTTGATGGCTTTAGCTTCTACAATAATGGTTTTCTTTGTACATCCATTGATATCAAAGACAACCATTTTAGATGAGTACTTGTTTTTGGTAAATATTAGATGGGTGGTTATTATCCGAAAATTTACAAAACACGGAAACTGATTGTCGTTGTGTTCCCATTATCAGCATATAAACCAGATGCAACAGTTGCAGGGATGAAATCGTCTCTGAGTGAAATAGTTCAGAAGCATTGTCTATCATTTGATCATAAGCATCGTCCAACATTTCATCTCTAAACATGTAGGAAAGAACCTTATATGCAAATAACATAGCTACTTTTGCAGTTGTGTGTAACTCGTGTGTTGCATGAGTGGGTGCTGATCTAAAAGAGAACTGCCTCTCTTCACCTTGACAAAAGACTCCTAGAAGTTATATGAAATATACAAAAGATGTGCCAGAATGCATGTAATCCTCCAAACAAAATGTTCGACACCATAACGGGGCACCCTTTCCTTCCCAAGGTAATACCTGGTGAGCTCTCTGCTTTGTTTAGGCCATAGCTTAAGAATGTCCATATTTGTTGTGAATGGGATCGGATCCTCCTCGAACTCCTCTTTTATTTGCTTGGCTAGGGTCGAATGCCATTGAAGGCGCGGGCGCCAAACTTTGCAACTGTGGGTGCTCAGCAATGGAAAGATTCCTAGTGAAATTAGGCAGGTTGTCATGGAACGTTGATTGCTTTCTCTCCAATCTAGGACGAGGACCCATACGTCTCGTGGCCGAAGCATTATGTGCCAAAAGGGCTAAAACTCCAAAACAGATGAGAGCTACTGCCACCTTGGAACTTCCAAGTCCCATGAAGAAAACTGGGCAAAACTGAAGGAAGATGGGATTATTGTTCTACTCACTGATATGTGGTACTACTGTAGTTATGACTGTCGTTTCTTCTGTAGCTCATGACTGAAGAGTAGGCCTATATCCCACTATTTATTGCATGTATTTTGGGGGTAATTGAAAGCGTAAAGCACAGAGTGGGGTCCTTTGAGAAATAAAGACAATTCAAGATCTACCCCAATGATAAGCCTGCCATAGAAGCCAATAAGGCTGTCTAGGAAGACTCTGACACGTTTGAACAAAAAGTGAAACTTGGAGACCTGCCTACATTCTTGGGGAAGCCAAGTATCTTCAGCTTGTGACGAGCATCTTGCATTCCTCAGGGTCATCACAACAAAATCACACCCAGAATAAGGGAGTAGGGTCTTTGGGACTCGAGGCAAAAACGGCACTACATGCGGGCTGATGCTGACATGGTTGTCGTCATGGCAACTATTCGCCCTTTGTCGATCTGTTCGTCGTGGCAAGAGCAAAAAAAAATCACAAAATGCCGAATGTCGCATGTAATCTATTAACTTTAATGCACCGGATCCAGATCCCATACTTCTTTCCCTTTCATTTCCACTTCATTCCGGCGATTATATACCAAATTGGCCTAATTGGTCCTTTGTAGTTATTATCCAAGCGGTTGCAGCATCTCTGCTCAGAGGGTAACTAGGCTATCGAGCACCAAAAGAAGAATAAAGCAAAATCTAATATAGGGATGCGGTCGTGTGGAACAGATTATTCCAGAGAAAAAGAAAAGCATAAAATGAAAAGTAAAAAACCAAGGCTTGCTTCCCCCCACTAACTTTGAATCCCTGCCATCCACTCAACCAAAAAAGTTGCAAGTCTTGGTTTTCAGGTTCTTGATGAATTCGCTTTGCGCTTTTGCTTTGTCTCCAGCTCGGACTAGACAGAATGCCACCCGAAAAGGGCATATGACTAGTTATAGCTGAAATTGTTCCCGGGTGACGACGCTAAGTTCTTTCGAAATTGAACAAGACACGATACCATCAAACTCATAACAAAGAATCAAATCATCCGTTTCCACAGGAAAAGTACCAATATAACCAAAGAAAAAGGAAAAGATTAAGCATTAAGCAATGCTTGGCAAGTACTATTATCTCATACATAAGAGTTTCGCAGATACAACAACAGCTCAGGTGACTTTCCGGATTCATAAAACAGTGAAAATAAACTGCCCCCAGCAAGGTTCCGAAAATATGTACAAATAGAAAACCTGCATATGAGAGAAAACCTTGACGTGACCTCAAGAGTATTTTTACGTGCAGAACGAATACTTCACACTTCAAATAGATAGATTATATGTTCCCTGTTTCTCACTGCTAGAACCACAAGTAAAAGTACACTCTCTTCTGTAACGCAGATGTCTGGAAATTCAGCTGCTTATGATTGGACTGGCTCCTGATGAGGAATCACTGAAGGCCCTGGTTCTATTGTGATCTGCAAACCACGACGTTGTCCTGCCTGTAGCATAAATGCAACTTCACTTGCTGCAAGTGCCGCAGCTTCCTGATTCAAAGAATCGAAAAACATTTAAATTAACATCTTCACCAGCAGATGCTTTCTTAATCACCTAGTCATGAACCAACAAGGGTTTGGCCACCACTGAGCCAACCCCTGGTCTCTAGTGTGGATATCAGACCAAGAGTTCAACGAGAAAAATGCACAAGACTTCTAGCTGAGACAGATAAGAATTTTTCCATGGAGAGAGAGGGAGAGAGAGAGAGAGGACTACAAGAACCAAAACCACATTAGACAACCTTCGCCAGCCTCCTAACTCAACTTAATCTAGCAAATGATGACTTGATAGAAATGAGGATGCCAAGTTAGCTAACATGCTTCCTTCACTAGCTAATTCATAAACACTCAAGCATAAAATTAAGCTAGTAACAAAAATATAAGATTTCGACCCAAAAAAAAAACAAAATTATCAGAAGGGTGAAATTTCCTTCCAGAAAATTAGAAAAACACAAAAATGAAAGTGTCACTCCAAACCTGTCTTTGTCTTCGACGCTGTAAGATACTTATTGCCCAAGCCATAATGTAGCAAGGAAGAAGAAAGCCAGCAGCTCGAAGCAAGAACAGCTGGAAAGAAATATCCAGTAAACTAATGTCAGAACAGATAACTGATAAAACCTCTACTAGGAAATAAGAAAATAGAACACTCACAGAGAAAAATGCAGATGCATCATCTTCATCATCACCATTGGTGAGGTACAGGGCATGCCTTAAGAGTAAAAGAGCCATCAGCTGCCATCGAAAGGGAAAAGCTTGTTAAAAAAGGAAAAAGGCAGAAAAACAGTGCAAAAAACAAGCACAGTTTTTGAACATTAGTGTGCTGAAAGAACAATATTGTGGGAAGCAAAGACATAAGTTCCCCCACCACCAGCACCACCACCCCCTAAAAAAAAAAAAACAGAGCTACAGGTAGGGGAAAAGCAAAATGCAGTCAGTTTTCAATATTGGTTGCTCATAAATGGATCTTGATTTTGTTTGGAATTACAAGCAGGTGAAGTGTGCATGCATAAACTGAAATTTGTCCCAGGTATAAGAAAGGCATTGCCTCCTCAAGGCCCTATGAAAGGAGACATGATTTTGTCACAATGTAATGCATCTCCAAATCACATGACAAACAAGGCCATTATGACTCACAATAAGAGCCGCAGAGCGGCAAAATGCAGCTCCACTTGCATTGGTGTCAGCGTATTCATCATACTCTGCCTCCAGAAAATGGCGTTCAGCTGCCATTGCCAAAATACGAGGATCACGCAAATCCAGAGGAGCACCAGACAGCGTCCAACCCTCACTGTAAATCAAACATGAAACAGGAGACATCAATATGATCAAATCTGACCTGGAACAACCAAGCTTCTTCAAAAACTTCATAATAAAATAAACACAATGAATGAAGGTTTTATTATACCATAAAGTTCTCTGCAAAATGTCTAAGGAAATAAATTCTTGACTATGCAATAGTTGAGAGGACAGTTATTCCAAATATAGGACTTTGGCTAGAAACATATGACTGAGTATGCAATCATTTCTTGATCTATCGTCACCGAAAGTATATCCTAAACAATAGGGCAAGATCTCCCAATTGTAGCAACAAAAAAACCAAAAAGAACAAAAAGTTAAAAAGAAAAAGAGCCTTAGACGTGGTTAGGAAAAATAGAACATTGAGAAGAACAAATTAGAAGCCAACCCATGTCAAATTTTACAACATCAATCCTACACAACAAAATGATAAACACAGTAGTTTTCAATCTCCATAAATCATTACCACAAGCTAATGTGAAGCTAACTAGCTAATTGTACAGGCAGGTTAAAGTAAACTCTTACCTTATGTCAATTGTGGCATCATCAGAGTTCGGGGGAGCTGGTGGGGCTGTATAGCCAGGCTCATAAACCTAAACATCAACAATGAAGTTTCCCTAGCGTCAGTAAATGCCTCTCAGAAAGTAAAACCGTCAATCCATACAATGAAAGTTTCCCTAGCGTCAGTAAATATGAAAAACTCTGCCTCTCAGAAAGAGTCCTTCCAAATCTTTAAATAGTTTCCATCTACTCAAAAACGGTAATAAGCATCCAAAATTTAGAAAGAAAAAAGATAGGGAAATAAAAATTCTTTTTCTTCAAATTATCCTAGCACAATTCAGCATACAACCAAGCAGCCACTGGAAAGACAATAACTATGCTACAACATAATTAGACTTGAAGAGGAAGGGAACAAAAAGATTAATGCTATTTCAAGAAGCAAATTTACTGAGCATTGTCGATGTCATATTTGATCCCCTATACACATCGGGCAACCAACAAATTGTGCAGTCATAAAAGAAGTTTCAGGTGCTGAGAGGGGCTTACCTGATGGCATATCTCACAAATTACATCTCCTTTCTCATTACACCACCGCTGAACACATTTCCTGTGAGCATACTACACACAAAAGAAAACAAAGCCATTAGACTAGGATTTCAGTGCATCTGATCATATGCTAATGATGCTCAAGTAAACATTCAAGTTTCTATTTTATAGAGGCAAAAAGATCGGATATTCTCGTTATAATTTTCCAAGCCTACCAGACCAGATTCACCGAGGTTGGGCTTGCATGAGAACAAATAAACTTTTCTGCACCTTCTACCCCAATGGATTAACCGAGCAAAGCTAAAGCACACAGAGCAGCAACACCCACAGATACAACTCTCAGAACTGATGTAATCAAGCATGCGTACCACTACCATGATTGGAAGCATAAAAGTAGCCAACTGGATATGTGACATGGCTACCGGTATATTTTGAAGAAACAATCTGGCTGCTTTAAAACCACAAATAACGATATATTATATCTTAAAAAAATGAAATAGGAGAAGTGACCCCAAAAAGCACAAACCTTCAAACTACCGCTGCAAGCACAAGGAGTCTCCAAATTCTTAATGCTATCCTCCTCCTGGCAAATGCGACATTCAACAGTCTGAATGAGAGGTTCTTCTTCTTCGCATGTGCTAATGACTTGTATATCCTCGGCTTCAACAGCAGAGGTTGCCGGATCAGCAGTGTGAGAAGATGAACCCTCTCCAGCAGGCTTTGCAGAATCAGCCTTTTCAAGAGATTGTGATCTCTCGGGTGTCGTGAAGTGATCCACGCAGAGGACAAGATGATCACTCATTCCGATTATGAAGAAATTTCCTGATACATCAAAAGATTTAACAGAAACTTAGATCAATTCCCAAGTAAAACATGCCCCCAAACCAAACAACAGTCAAAATCCACAGCTTAAGTCGTCTTGAAGGCACATAAGCATGATTTGAGCTACCACGTCCCCATCGGAAGGACAACCACTTAATTGCCCTAAATCAACAAACTAATCAGTTTTGATGGTCGAAAAAATTCATTGACTCTGATTATCTCGAGATACTCCAGGTCCAGGCGCTTAAATTCTTCGTCCTCTCTTACTATTCGGCACTCGCACCGTTAAAATAGAATCAGAAATATAAGCTGCTGAGTTACATTTCTAGACAGTGAGAAACAAGTTTAGCCAATAACTCGACAAGAAATCAAAGGACGCCCGAAAGGACATCACTTTCTACGACAAAACCCCCATCCTTCGCCCGACAGAATTCATCATCATCCCACGCAAATGCATCCCCTCCACTGAACAACGATCCGGCCCTTTTCATTTCACAACCCAAAAGATGCCATCTTGACTTCCCTCCCGGCTCTGGGAAACGGGTCGGAGAAATCAAAACGACGGACTTCACAAATGCCGGACGGACCGCGCAACGAGCCCGATCCTCGGCCTCGACAATCCCGAGGAGCTCCAAGACTTCCCCCGCGTTGACCCCCTCAGAAACACAAAAAAAAAAAAAAAAAAAATCAACTCATCCGCCGCGACCCACCAACAATCCGGCACACAGGCGGAGCCACGACGCAGAACCCGCCCGAATCGGCACTTCGGAACGCCAATTCTCCCCCAAAAAAACACGCAACAAAAACCTCGAAAACACTCGACAGCCCCACCCACAGCACCAGATCAAACGCCGCGTGAACCAACCCACCGCCGAGGGGACGGATCGTACCTGAAACGGGCTCGGAGGCGCGGGTCTCGGGTCGGGTCCGGGCTCGGTCGTGTGGGGGGAATTCGCGAGCTTCAACGAAGGGGAGGAGGGGGGAGGAAGAGGAGGAAGGAGACGAAGGAGGCGAAGCACAACGAGCGAGCTTTTTGTACGCGCGACGACGACGGAGCGGCCGGTGGGTGCTGGTGGTGGGGACGTTAACTCCTCGGCACGTCCGGTTAAAAACATCGAAAGTCCGCTTCGTGGAAATTGACGTTGTCTGTTTCCGTCTTGACCCCGCGCGTGCGGGTGGGGTAGGGCGGACTAACGGCCGTCAAGAACCGTCGTCGTCACCGTGTCTCGTCTTTTTGGTGGCATTTCGAATTTCTACCGGCGTTTCCTAATTTATTAACCCTTATCTAGGGTTAATACCATGAAAAATTCTGACCTGATATATCCATGACAATTTTACCTTAAATTAATTTTTAGATCACGAAAAACCCCAGACTGGTACGCCTATGATAAATTTATCCCGAACTAATTTTTTGACCACAAAAAATCCCGAACTAGTACTTTTGTAACAACTTTACCTTTCGTTAATTTCTATTGAATTGAATTAATACCACAAAAAATCATAAACCCGTACGCATGTGACAAACGGAGGGTAAAACATAAAATTGATATATCCGTCAATTATTGAGTGCCATTTAACAAAGCAATTTAACAGTAAAATTTAACGAAAATAAATTGAGGAAAAATTTTTCACGGATATATCAATTTGAGGTTTTTGATGATCAAAAATTAATTTTGAGTAAAATTATCATAAACGTATTAATTTATGATTTTTCATGGTATGAACTCTTTTCTAAAAAAAAAAAAACTCTTTTCTAAACTTCTAATCACGGGTGCCGTGAGATGACGACTTAATTGGGGCGTGTGTGGTGGGCTTAACACGTGTCGTCGTCCCGGGGTTTCTCCCCGTCTTCGGTCGCATGGGAGTTCCCTAGGTTATCAAAAAAAAAAAAAACTCTTTTCTAAACTCCTCCTCTTGTCTTATCCTTTACCTAACAAATAGGCACGGGGTAGTTCGTCTACTTTTTTGAACCGAGTTTTAGGAGCGCAAATTTCCACTTTATCGCATTAACTTGGGTAGATGGAAATTTAATATGTTCGGCATTGTTCGTTACGCGTTAGTTAGATACTTGCCTTTTCTGATGGATTCTCGCACGATAAAAAATTACTCAATAGATCTATCAAAATAAGTCATAAATTCATTTTTTTCAACTCGTATATAATAGGTTGAGTTATTAGATGGATTAGTTATATTCAGTATATGGATCATAAATGAGTTTAAACATAATATGAGTATTAAATTGATCATAAATGGGTTTAGAAACTTATATTGACCCAACCCACTTTTATGACTCTCTCACTCTCCCTTGATTTTGCGCTCATCACTCTATACTCTTACCTCAGTTTAGGTACAAGTTTTACTAGATTAGTTTAAAGATGGAAGTGTTTTAGCAACATAATATGTGTTGGGCATGAGTCGGATCCGATTGAGTATAGGTCACTAGATCTGCATTGCATAAAAATTGATTAAAGAGGTTATAAATGGGTTTATTTAGGTCGAATCATTTTCGACCCATTCCAAACCCAACCGGACCCGACCGTTTGAAGGATTTATGACTTGGTTCCCACGTTTGTGCGACGATCCACGACCGTCGTCATGAAAAGCTTTTGTATGCATGTGCAATTTTGACTTCTTGAAGATTTGTACGCGCGATCGATAGACATTAGACATATCGTGCTCCAGTCGAGACCCGGATAAGAGCCCCTTGCGCTATTGATGTTTCTTCGTTTGCCAACCACTATACTCTAGAAGGATTTCATTGACCATTTTTGGGGGGAAAATTAGGCAGGTTGCATGCCATGATTTTCGCCTGAATGTTGGCATGGCGGCTTTTTATTTTATTAAAATACCAAGTGGATATATTATATTTTGATTATTATAATGTAATAGCAATTGAGAAATATATTCTTCAAAGAATTTTCGCAACTCCTGGCATTGGCAAAGTTGAATTGACCCATTGAAGGATTTCCAGCTCAAAATCTAGAAAGTGCCACAAATTGTGTGCAAACTGCTCTAGAGCCATGCACCAGTAAAATGCCCGAGCTTAACTAATTCACGAAACTTACCGGGGGTGTTTCATAGACGTTCAGTTAACAAAATTCTTGCGCTCATACCCCATAATAAAAAGAAGATTTACCGTATTATTGATCTCGAGAGTTCTTCTCGCACTCATACCCCATAATAAAAAAAAAGATTTACCGTATTATTGGTCTCGAGAGTTCTTCCAGCATATATAATAAAAAAAAAAATTATATTACGAGAGTTCTTCCAGCTATATCCAATTACAATTATTCAACAAAAAATATATCTAAATATTTACAATTAAATCAAAAAATCGGTGGCGACTTTTGATCAACACCGAAAATTGTGTTCCTAGATTAGGAAAAAATACTCAGTTTCCACCAACCGAAAGCACCATCATTTAATCCCAGCTAAACTTTTATTTAGTGCATTTATTCTGCGTAAAAATAAACAAAAATTTAAAGTTATTATTTAAAAATAATCACTGTGAATCAACAGATAATATTTTTTAAGCGATGCAAATAATTATTCTAAATGAACCGTTTTTTTAAAAATCATCGATTTTTCCATAAAACGGAGCTATCACGGTGAAGGAAGATTTGACCCGATCAAACCGAGGACCTTTTCCAAGAAGAAGCATCGGAGACCTTAATTTACGACCTCAGGTTCTTGTCGGGACTTTTCAATCTCATTTACCTTTGACCCAGTTGCCTCTATCGCGTATGTGCTTATCCAAAAAAGCATTCCCGTCTCGTGTACTTTGAGAAATTGTTGCCCCCCGCGTTTTGCAGCTTGTAATTGCAACTTCATCGGCCAAAAAATAGAAAGAAAGAAAGCAATTATTTACTAGACATATAGACTAGGGGTGAGCAATTGATCGGTTCAATCTAGGAATCGAACCGAATTGATCTTACTTGACCGGTACCTAACTAGTTCACATGGAGATTGATTTGGTATCCGATTCTTGGCTTTGAAACCGATTGGTTCTGATCGGGAAGGGATAGCACTGAACCCACCATATCGGCCAGTTTCAAATTGGTTCATATGAGGATTGGTTTGGTTATAGATTCTTGACTTTAAATCAATTGGTTATATCCGACATGGCTTGTTTATGAGAGAACCTATTTTAAATCGATTTCAAGGCTGGTTCTCAGGTAAAACCGGTTTTCAATGGGTTCAAAATCAAAACCTACAAGTCTTTTTTCACTGGGAACTTTTGCTAAAAATGAAAAATGATGGGGCTGAGCATTCCACCATAAGCAAACCATTGACGGAGCAATTAAATAGAAAAAGAAATGGTAGGCTGGTTTTTGGGTTGACCTTACAAACTGGTTGGTTTGGTTCTAAACTGATTTCAAGATTGATCGATACAGTGCCCGATTCCAAAAGACAGGCATCAACTCTAATAGAGTAGATTTCATATTCCTAGTCTAGAACCTACTCATCTTGGAACCCCGTCACTCCAAATGTGGACAATCTACTTGCGTGATATTCAATCATAAAATTATAGATTAGAGAGAGTGAATGAGAGGTTAATACTTCACCCATGGGCCTAAAAAGAAACGAGCCCATGGCCTCATGGGCTTTCTCTCTACCCAACCCAATTTCACAAACAATAATTTTGTGATCCAAAATGATATAAATGAATAGGGGTGAAGAGCAGATGATGGATTTGTCCAAATCGGGACCGGACAAGGGATAGATTGGTTTAGTCCGGTTCTTAGGAATATTAGTCCGGTTTCTAGTTCCCAAAAAAGTGGAACCGGTTTTCGAACGATCCAATTCCCGGTTCTAGGATGGGAACCGGATTGGATCGAATCGATAAATATATATTTCTAATTTTTTCATATATATATTTATTTACATTTTAAAAATTTTGAAAAAAATAGAAAGTCTAATTTAATTTCCTCAATTCCCTCTTGCCTTTACCAATAAGTGATCGGTCCCATTAGAATCGAATCGGACAGGACTGGATTGGATCGATCCACGGTCCCAAGACTAATGTGTTTGATCCCGGTCTTAAAAACTAAGAACTAGTCCTCCCAATCCGATTCATGGCTCTTGGGTTGGATTGGACTTGACCGAAAACCGCTTACCCCTATAAATGAAGGCGCACAAAAGAGAGAAATTGGATTCACGTGTTAATAATTTAACTTTGAAGGTCAAGATGAGAATGTGAAAATAATCATGTTTTAGGTACCATGGATGACATTGTTAGACTTACTTTGGTGCTCGAAAGACTTTTATCGTGGTAATTCATGACTTTCAAATATGAAAGTTAAAAACTCAATAGGTAATGCATTGGCCATCTTTTTACTCATAATTTAATTTTTTTAGTGAAAGAATTACATCTAATTTCAAGAAAATATAATTTTAAATGATTTCGGATTTTAGTAATTACGTAGGTCTAAAGATTTGAGGTATATGTTAAAGTGGCTTGCAAAAATTACAGTCAACGTCCAAATAAGAATTAGATCCAAAAGTTAATGATTTTCACTCTTGAATTTATCTTTCGTGGGGGAAGGGGGTTCAAAACTAGAGTTATTTTCTGTTAGAGGTCATAACTTGAAGGGACTTTTACTCTCTTTTTTTCATTTCTCGTCACATCACAAAATTTGTACTTTTATTTAGTGCGAAATATTTAATTTTCTTTTTTCGAAACGTATCAATATTGACATGTAAATTTACTTGATTCTTCACAATAATTTAAATTTCTAAATAATTTTGTTTTGGCCATGTCCGCTTCCGCTCCGAAGAGGAAGGTTTGGATGTTACAAAGCCAAAACAACAAATACTTAAAAACTTTAACGCGATAAATCTATGGCATTTTATATATTTTTGTCAAAAAATATTGGGAGACACTCGAATCAAATAAAAAAATATATTATAGTTTCCATCAAAGTGAATAATCGATATTCTTTCGACCAAAAAAAAATAATAATCGATATTGTGAAAAATCTAATATTTCCATATTAATAGTGCTAAACATATTAACAAATTCATTACTTATTTCAACCCAAAAAAAAGGGTTAACACACCGAAAAATCCTAAACTGGTACACCTATGATAATTTTACCCCGAACTATTTTTTTTACCATAAAAAATCCCAAACTGATACACTTGTGACAAATTTACCCCGAACTATTTTTTTTATCACAAAAAACCCCAAACTAGTACACTTGTGACAATTTTACCCCGAACTGTTTCTTTGATCACCAAAAACTCCACACTGGTACACCTGTAATAATTTTACCTCTGAACTAATTTTTTGACCACTAAAAACTCTCAACTAGTACATTTGTGATAAATTTACCTTCTGTTAGTGTTTGTTAAATTATATTAATATCACAAAAAATCACAAATTGATAAACTTATGACAAACAGAGGGGTAAAATCCAAAATCGGTACACATGTCAATTTACATGTGTCATTAAACTTAACAATTTGACGATAAAAATTTAACGGAAACTAACGGAGGGTAAATTTGTTACAGGTGTACTAGTTTGGGATTTTTGGTGGCAAAAAAATTAGTTCGGAGTAAAATTATTATAGAGATACTGGGTGTGGGGTTTTTTGATGGTTAAAAAAATAGTTCGGCATAAAATTATCACAGGTGTATCAGTTTAGGGTTTTTTGTAATAAAAAAAATAGTTTAGAGTAAATTTATCATAAATGTACTAGTTTAGATTTTTTCGTGGTATTAATTTTAAAAAAAATTCATTATTTTTATATTTTCTTTACCTTTTTCTTTTTTTAGGCCAACTTCTTTCCTTTAAAGTTCGCCTTCAATAATGAACCCATCGACCGCACACAAGAGGCGCGGAGCAAAAACCCTACGCGACCGTACCACACGATCGCCACGTCGGGGGTTTTCAGCGTCGCCATGGCAGAGGAGGTAGCGCCGGAGCTCGCGGCGGCGGACCCATCGGCCGCCGAGGACATGGACCTCGCGACCGAGGAGCCCGACCAGGAAGAGGGCGAGGCCGCGGCGCCTGACGGGGCCGAGGACGGCGGTGGCGAGCCCAAGGCGAAGCGCCCGAGGGAAGCAGGGGAGGAGGGCGCGGAGGCCGGCGGCAGCGGCGGCGGCGCCGCGAAGAAGCAGAAGGCGGAGGAGAAGTCCGTCGAGGAGGAGCGCCTGGAGAAGGGTTCGGGTCCGGCCAAGGTCGGGCCGAAGGAGTTCGGGTCGGCGGTGGAGATGTTCGACCACTTCTTCAAGTTCCTCCATTTCTGGCCCACCAACGTCAATGTCAATAAGGTATGGCGAGAATGCGAATGTTAGCTTTTCTGCTCGTGCTGTTTTGCCCCGACATTCATGCACGAGCGCTGAGCAATTGGAGGTTGAGTGAAGTTCAATTCATGTGTTGGATTGTTCTGGAGTGTAATTGTTTCGAGTGCCACGATTTGTTTGTAATGGGTCGACGACGGCTCGATCTCTTGGACTTAGATTGGTCGAATGCGGAAGCTCTTAGTTTCTGAGATTTAATGGGTATGAAATGAAGGAACAAATTTCTCGCCTTTCAGCGATTTTGAATGTTGGATTCTCCGGCTGCGGAGAATGTGTGCGAGTTCATGACAAGGAGAAGGAATTGGGTGTTCTTGTGAATGCATATCCTTGCTGCTGGCAAGATCAATTGGATCACTCACTGTTCTTTCTGAGAAAAAGAAGAAAAAGAAATCTGGAAATTTTTTCCTGTGAAAAGATAAGTTGTTCCTTGTGCATTGGTTAGCTGAAAGTAGGCTGTGTATAGTCAGTGTTCTCCTCTCAGATGGAGATCTCACTCGAACTATGTGGAATGGAATTTATTTGATGTTGTTACGTAGTGATTTTTGCTGATTAGAAAATAAAATAGAACTACCCTGTTCAGCTGTGATGATGAATAAGGAGATACAGGTCTCCGTCTTTGGAATTAGGAAATGGTCTGTCGTGATATGCTGAGCACATCGTTTTTATAACTATTATTATAAGTTCGGTTTGCCGGGGAGATCTGTCTGGTAAGCATTAGGAAGTCCTGGGCAGCTTGTTGCGCTGTTAATGACGCCCAATAGAAGCATTATCTTGCTCTTGCTAAGATTTATGTACAGATAAAATCTCTTACCTGCTTGTTAGGTGCATGTCATACATTTTTATAATGCTAGTTACAAGTGATTGCTGCATCGACTGACTAGTTTGATTTTTGTGTCCAAGAGAGAGAATTTAATCACGTACTGGATGATCATGCCATACTTGAATCATGCAGTGGATTCCGTCAAACCAACTGCATGTTACATCTCAATATTTGGAGCTTTTGGCTTTATGATCATTTTGATAGCCCATGCTTCATGCTATTTTTTCGACCACAATGCAGTACGAGTACATGACGTTGCTGGAGTTGATTAAGAAGGGGCATTCGGAGCCAGAGAAAAAAATAGGTGTGGGAATCAAGGCATTTCAAGTCCGATTTCATCCTACATTCAAGAGTAAGTGCTTCTTCCTCATAAGGGAAGATGACTCCGTGGATGATTTCAGCTTCAGGAAGTGCGTAGACCACATAATCCCGTTGCCAGAGGAAATGAAAGCTAAAGATGGTGTCAGCAGGGGGTTAGGTGGCAACAAAGGACATGGAGGGAGAGGAGGTGGTGGACGAGGTGGCCGCGGTCGTGGAAGGGGCAGGAAAGCAAAATAGGAAAGCAAAATATTGAGGTTTTTGACGATGTTGATGGTAAACTTTTGCTGATGTGGCTTGGAAAGAAAAATCAGCACTAGGGGCTTTTGTTGTACTCCCTTATCTTGCTTTGCTATTGCAAATGTGCACGCCATGCTGCCGGCATATGCTTGTATCGAATAGTAATGCATCATATTATCTCGTTTAGCGGCTCTTGTTCAAAGAGAGTGGCAATTTCTTTTCTGAGGTTTCAGATTCTTGCGTAACTTTTTAGTGTACCACACTATGATCATTAAACGCAGTATGCAGTGCCAGTTCTAGCTCGATTGGATCGAGCATGATTTTAAAGGCAAAGATTGAGTGATGTTATTCAGTACAATCAACGGCTTCTGGGCTTCATTCTCATGAGGTGTCCTACTTGACTTTGATAGCAGAAAAGCAAAGGGTTAGCCTATGAACATTGACTAGTAGTCCTAAGACCTGAAGATTTACATTTCTCAGCTAAGCTGAATTCTAGTGTTTCTGATTGTTGTCAGCACCAAGTTAAGTAGATTTCCGGTTCAGGATTTATCGCACCGGCTCTTGCATTTCAGTTCTAGAGAGGTTACTGAAAGCAAACTGCTGGGAACTACGCGGTTTGGCAATTGCAAATGCGAGCGGATTCGGAAATGTATTTGCCTTGTGATCTCTCATTGTTTGACCGAATCTTTCTTGTGTATGTTCGCTCTCACGCCAACTTCATCTAAGTAAAACTCCAGTTTTCATTTTTTTGACCTTTTCTCAATTTTAGGTTTAGGAAAATGGACCCTTCTCTTCGTTAAAAAAAAAAAAATACATTTTCTTTTCAATTTGTAATCATGGAAAAACAAGCAATTCACAAAAAAAAAATGAAAATATCAAATAAAACCTAAAATGAGTTATTTTTTTCGATCCTTTTTTATAGTGGCTAAATCGCTAAACAGAGTCTTAAATGCAGTCTCCTTTTCTTTGATCTACTTTTTAATATTTTGTTCGAAAAAATCTAAAAAAAAGAATGAGATGAAGTTGACAAACAATCACAAGCTGAAAACATTGGTAGTATGTACTTTATTCATGGCTTTAATCTTTGGTTCTTTGAAGGATTATCATAGTTAGTTTAGACCTCTCTTGAAATTTTTCCTGAAATAAATTATCGAAAATACTGACAAAAATTGACGTATTCTATTGTTTAATTGGTTTCAATGGTTTTTCGGTGCATGTTCAAGGAACCTGTTCTTGCGGAACTCCATCGTTCTTAAAATAAAATGGAACAAGGTGCCGTCCCGGCAACAGCATGGAGCCTTTCGAACACGGAATAACGTCAGGTTAAAAACAAGGGGCTGGGCGCTTTCGCCTTCACGATCCTCCTCGCATCCCTCATGCCCAATCCATCTAAGTCTAGGTTTGGGATTTAACTCGGCTCTCGCAAAGGCATCCATACCATATCCTCCGCTCTTGTCCTGACTTAAGATTTAAGTTTTTTAACATGTGAGTGATTTACATGCTGACGGCTCAGGGGAGGACGATCCACTAATCAATTTGGGGTACGGGGATCTGATTACGGAACCTAAATAGGATGACTAGGGAGAATCACCCTCTTTACAGATTTAACTAGAGATTATGCAATTTTTACGTATTGGGGGACTTGGTTACATTAGTTGGATAACTAATTTGGATAAACCCTTTCTGGACCATTTTACCCCTGGAATGTTCATTTTTGAAAAACATTTATCGTGCAATTTGGATTAAGTTTTTGTCTTGGACCTTTCATTTTGTGCCCTAACATTTGGAAGAGATAGAATTGAGGGTGATCAAGCGAATGATTTTGATCATCAATCTTGCAAAATGATTGGTTGATGGAATTTGTTTCATTTGGGGGAACATTTCAAGTCATGAAATGTTCACCCTAGGGTTCTAATCCTATTTTGCTTTCGCGGATAAACTTTTAATGACATTCAACATTCTTACCAAATAGGGCTTGCAGGATTCATGCAATTGTATTAAAACATGCATACTAACTACACTACGGTAATTAAAAAACATGCAACATGCAATCGTGCAATTCAAACTTATTTAATTTAAATAAAACTACAACATGCATAATTAACATTCATATAAGTCATAATGAGAAAATTTTTTTTAAAAAAAAAAAATTTTAAATTTTTAAAGAAATTTTTTTTTGACCGGATGGTAATAAAAAAAAAAAATCGCAAGATAAAAAATAAAAGAAGAAAAATAAAAAGAAATATAAACATTTTAAAATTTTTTAGGTTTTTTTTTTTTTAAAGAACTGGATCGAAAGTTTGCTTGCTCTTTATCCAGCATACCACTCCAGTGCCATTTCGGAGTGCTTCAAGAAGGGATTCAGAGGGGTAAACTTACCGGGATAAGACCGCAATATCAATAAGAAACAATAAAACGAAATCTTTGTCATCACGGGTAATTAGAGTGCAATAACATCCCTCTAATCATCCAAAGACATTTAACAAGATCATGAAGAAAATAACCATACTAAGATAATCCAAAGAAACAGAGAGGGTACGACCAAAATAACATGAACTCAGAGGAGCGGAAAACACGTAAGTTATCAAATTTTTGCATCTCAATGGGATCAATTCCTTAAATCGGGTTGTATCATTGGTCAGTTAAGAAAGTGCTACATGTTCATACAATGAACGCTACATCCGTCGATCTACAACACCAGCATAACCCCTAATAAAAGCTTCTCATCATCAGTAAAAGTTCTTGAAACTTTCTTGTTCAAAATGATAAAGGGAAAGCCTCCTAACAAAATTGACAGCCATGATTTCTCAAGCCAGCCTATATTAAGACTTAGAGCTTCATTTGCTTTTTGCTGATAGAACTTAGGCAGCAACTGCTTGCTTCTGCGCGAATGCAATACCCTTCTCAATGCTGGCCTTCAATTCAGGCTTCAGCCCGTCCAGGGCCTTCTGCTCATACTCGGTCAATCCTTGGAGGTCAGATGGAATCAGTGCCTCAATCCCTTTCCTTCCAAGCTTAACCCTGGATGCGAAAAATGGAAGCTCGGTCAAATCCGACTGAACAAAAGAACACTCGTACACATCCCCATCTCCATCCAAGGCACGAAGAGACGACTCAACAAATCGAGCAGCCGCATATGCCATTGACAAAGTAGCGGATCCAGCACCTGTTGCCTCAACCACTTCTGTCCCTGCATTTTGGATCCTTACCGTTAGCTCTTCCACTTCTGCATCTGTGAAACTAACAGAAGGTCTCGTCTTTGAAAGCAGAGGCAGAATTGTAATTCCAGCATGTCCGCCTACAACTGGCACATCCACATCAATGAGCTTTAGGTTCTTTTTCTGAGCAACAAAGGTGTTAGCCCTCACAACATCCAGCGTGGTGACGCCAAAGAGCTTCTTTGGGTCATACACACCCTTCTGCTTCAGAACCTCGGCAGCAATCGGCATGGTGGAGTTAACGGGGTTGCTGATTATGTGGATGAAGGCATCAGGGCAATTATCTGCTACAGCCTCGACCAAGCTCTTAACTATATTTGCATTGATGTTGAAGAGGTCATCACGGGTCATACCCGGTTTCCTTGGAACTCCAGCAGGTATGACCACAACGTTCACACCCTTCAAGGAATTGGGTAAATCGGAAGCTCCTGTGAAGTCCAGAACTTGTGAGGGAGTATTACAGTGACTTAAATCAGCAGCAACTCCTTTGACATTGGCAATATCATAAAGATGAAGCACTGAGACCAAAGGGGACATCTTGATAAGAAGAGATAATGGTTGCCCTATTCCTCCAGCTGCTCCAAGAATTGCCACTTTGAAAGAAGCCTGTGGCTGCAGATGATACTGCAACCTCTGGCTTTGTTTCTGCGCTTTACGTGCAACTGAGCGTTGAAGGGCCACACCACTTTCCTTGCCTAAGAAAGATGACTCAGCTTCACAGCTCACTGAAGTGATGGCCTTGAGGCCACTGAAACTCGCAAGAGATGCATGGGATGCAAGTCTCACACCAAAGGGCTTTGGTTGAGCAAGGGAACCACATTTGTGGCCAAAAGAAAGAGTTGATCGAGTTGATCCAATTGACAAGGTAGGTGCTGATGTTGATGCCATACCTAATAGCCCCAAAAATCATTAGAAAATGATACATATGGAAGACGATGAGTAAGACAGAATCTTAACCGCAGACTAGAAGTTAAAAGCAAAAAAAATGTTCCTTTTGCACGAGTAACAGAAGAAATAATGTGAGAAATGGCTGGTCATCACTGTAAGCGAAAACAAACTGAAACCCAGAATCTCCAGCCACTTGAGAAACATAAAGCAGCGCAGTTGTAGTCATCCAATGAAAGCAAGATGGCAATATCCTTCATTAGCATGATCTTTACAGCGAGAGAAAGGGGATGTTCTGTAATAGATCCGAATCCAAATCTTGCATCTTTGAATGCATGAATGAGCATGTGATTTTCCCAAGAAAAAACAATAAAGTCACTAGAGCATAAGCTTGCTTATCTTGCAGTCTAATAGCAAACCTTTCACACCACCAGGAAGATTCATCTTTCTTAGAACCGATAATACACTCTACAACCTTTTCATTTCAATAAGTAAATCAGCATTTCCAAAAGCCAATAGGCATACCCCAACGCAGAGAAACCCTCAAGATTTGCGGGAAAAAGAATTCTGCCACATTGACATAAACAAGATTCTAACAGAAGATAACTAGCAATTTGACTGAGCAGTTCCACCATCACAAATAGCACCCAGCACAAACACAAACACACGCGAAAAGGAAATGAAGGGCCAGAGACGAATCTTGCAATCCAGAGGGAAACCAAGAACGAGTCTCGCACCACCGATGCAAGAGAGCCAGCGCGCCAAGAATCACAAACAAAGCTTACCCACAAACTAAGACCAGGAATTAAAGCAAGTGACCAAGAATTCCAGTAAGCAAGATAGCGAATTCAAGACCCACCAGGCTTCTGCTCCGGGGTTTTGTTCTTGGTGACTGTCAATGACTCGGCCGCGTGAGCTTCGAGCAAAGCACACACCTCTTTTCTCTACAAAATCTAACGAAACCTTGAATGGTTATCTTATATAGGTAGTGTCTGGGCCAAGAAGTGAGAAGAATATCCGTACCCTTTGCCTTTCCGTTGCGTACCGAATGCTCCTCACTGCTGTGCTAACAAAAACAATCTGCCAACTTTTACTGTGGCTCCAGCAAATCATGGCCGCTCGTTTTGTATGCCCTCTTTGCGGTGCGTGTCGGGTTGATGGTGCCTGATATTTTTGCCTTTTCGCCCTTGTCGTTCAGTTCATGTTATCGTGATGTTGTTCTATGAGATTTGATTTAGGAGGCTCAATAAAAATCAAAATTTCGCAAATGGCAACAAATTCGTAGCTGAAGTTTGACGCAAGAACCTGCTTTCCCTTTCTTCGAAAGAAAAAAAGATAATTCCTATTTTTTCCTTTGTAAGAAAAAGTCGAGTTTCTTGTTAATTTCTAAACGGATGGACGACGAAAAATTGTAATGGTTTTCGATGAAGGGTGTTATTGGAGTCCATCTATCTTAGCGCAGACCACCGGTAAATCATGATTGAATCGCACTTTAAAACATACCTGGCTACTTACTCGTCAAGGGTAGAGTAACCCAGAGAGGTTGATATCAAGGGGTCAAGGACTCGAACTTTTTTCCGCACCTTGACTGGGAAACCATCTTGCAGACCCCAACCTTTCTTTTGGTCGCCTTTGTGGATTTTCACGGACGAGGACCCAACTTTCTTCTTCGGTCGCTTTGACTGGAGAAATTGCCTTGCACAGACCCAATCTTTCCTTTCTTCCTGACCGATTTCTCTATATCGCCGATCAATCTACCTTCGTTGCCGTGGACTGGGAGAAATCACTTACACAGACCCAACTTTTCTTCATTGGTCGCCAGCTTGATTTGCGGTCGCCTAGGACCAACCTTTCTTCGGCCGCTTTGACTTGGATTTTTTGCCAAAGTACGGGAGTTTTTGCCCAAGAATTTGAGTTTTTGCTCATTGGGTCCTCGCCATCACGTCTTGAAAGCTCAAACGATGAGCACCTCGGGGTCCTCGCCCGGGATTTAGTTTGAACAGAGGGAGTCGGCCTCCGTGCTCAAAAGGGTGAACAGAGGGGTCATCTAATGTTCAAAGGGTACCATAACAATTATAGGTACATGGATTTTTGGAACCGTGCATGAGTAGAATATACTTACTCGGATATGCGCCGCCCCTTAAGGGCGTGTCTCCTGTCAGACAAGTTTTTCTTTGTGCAAACATATATGCATTCATTGAAGGAATAGACAAATGAGGCTATTCTTGAATATTGTACGAAATATCTTGACCAGCTAGTCAAGATGCATTTCATTTTCAAAGAAACACCCGGTTTACCTTCTCGGTAGTTTGAAAAGCAATCTGATGATTTTGAAATCAGGTAAGGGTAGAATGTACTTACCTGGGCACGTTCCCGGAGGTTTGATGTATCCTCCGCTGAATAACCAACCTTTTTCGGGGCATCTCTATTGGGATGATAATGAGGGCTTTTCCAGTGCCCGAATTTTTGTACTCCATCACTGGGGATTAAAACTCTGAGCTGTCAAAGATGATTAGCACAAACATACATGCATTCATCAGGGATAGACAAGCTGGGCTGTTCCAGAGTGTGCATTTGAGGGTTCATGCATGATGATTTTTACCATGTTTGCATCACCAAAAATCCACCGAGGGTTAATCAAGACAATTTTTCGCAAGGTGGACTTTCTCAAGATGATGAACGAGTGACTTTCAATGTGAGAAGACTTTCCACTCGCTCTCATTGAAAAGGGCTGTCCGTGTCCCGCCCATTAATGCAGGAGCATCGAAAACACTCAACTCGACCGCTATCACATCAACAAGGGTCTCGAGTTTTCTCGCAAGCGATGCGATTAACGCTAACCGAGAGGTCTTCCGTGGTCGAATGTAGGCTTGGTCAATGGCTTAACAAAGGTATTTGCTCAAGTCAATGCCATGAAAGAAAATATTCTGTAATTATTTCCGGGTTTACAAGTCGGGAACCCCCGCAAAAGGAGATAAAAATAGTCTTGCTCACACTTTCTCGAGCTGTTATTTATAAACATTTGAAATCCCGTGTTAATTCAAATGACCCGGTCGGTAAGAGACTTCATGAGGGATATAACATGGGTTTGATTTAAGGGTTGAGAAACGGAAAAATAATCGTTAGGCTCAAAAATGTGTGTAAAGGTGAGAATTGGTGATCCTCTTGGCATTGTCACCAGTCTTCCTTTCCACTATCAGGATCCCTTTTGGAAGACTTTCCGGGTAATCCTGTGTTTTATCATCTTTGACAACTTCTTCTGGAGGAGTTTTTGGAAATTAGGGACTCCTTTCTCTTCATCTTTTCATCGCTTTTTCTTCTTCTCCATTTCTTCTTTTCTTTCTTTCTTTTTTTTTTTTGGTATATATATATTTTTTTAATTCATGGGCATTGGCCTTGCTTTTACTAGGCACACCGCTTTTTATGCCCCTTGCTTTTTTTTTTTTTTTTTTTTTTAAATGTTGCTTTTTCGATGTTGTCGGACTAGCCCCGAACAAGATTGAACAAAACAATGTTTTTAGGCTCTTGGAGTCTTCATCTTCATTCGGTACTTGAGACCGTGATGCTCAAACTGTGGTGACTTTTGCCTTACCCCGGTGTGGAGGATGATCACCAACCGGGTTCATATGAAATGAAATTGATGGCTCAATTGGGCTAGCAAAGGATATGAGTGTATGGGATGGAGAAAGAACGCTTCTTCGTCATCCTAGGGCACTTAGATTATCGCGAGAGTTCATCCGCAATAAAAACACTCAAAGAATGCAAGTGAGAGTAGGAAAATTTCTATACATCTTTTTTCGCCTTTGTGCGAAGCTGTTGCAACAGATGATCATAGAAAATTTTAGATATTACAAACTCTTCATCCTTCTTGTCTTGACTGAAAACATCATCAAGTATCAATAATATCATTGGCATTCTGGGCAAGCATTAGTTTGTCTGCTTTCTCCCGACAAAGTCCTCTTAGTCTCGATCGTCCTACCGCCGATGATGTGCTTGTCTTGGAGGACTCGTCAAGACCACGGGTTTCATGAAAATAGCGAGGTCAAGCCATGAGGGCAATGGACCGAAAGGGAAGGGGTGTTTTTCCCGATTCCTCCGAGTTTGAATCCATCCTGTGGCTAATTTACCTCAAGTTGCCCCAATGCGGGTGGTTCTTGACAGGGTAATTTGAAAGGAATCTCCGAGTGTATGGGCTCAAAATGGTCAAGCAAAGGATCAATGGTAGTGTATGGGGCGTAGAAATGAACCGCCCTTGTCACTTTGGCTACCGTACCTTATGCGAGAAATCCCTTTACCTTGTAGAAATGCAACTCTTTTTCGCTCATCTTGCACGAGTTTGGTATGTGTATAGACCAAGGATTGCCTCTCATCATCCCGATACACCTCGCTCAATGCATCGGAGCGCGGTTCGACACCATTCGGCCGAATTGTCAAAATTTTCATTGTGGAATTGGTGAATTAAACAGGTAAAATTACCATGCTGTGGTCCCTTTTTCGTAATGCACTCGAGGAAGGAAATAGTATCCATTTTCTTTAATTATTTCTTCCTTCTTGTTTCCTTTTACTCTTATGAGAAAAGTTTCTTTTAGAGAAAGAGATACTTACCTATCTTTGGGACAACGGAGCATACCGCAAGGTAATAAGAAAGATCATGTTAATGAATGGGCTTTTGAAAGGGAAGGAATTGGAAACGATACAACATTACCCTTCGTGATTCCCTTCATTGGAGATTTGACTAACAACTCCTTGAGTTTTCTCGGATGTTGATAATCTCTTCCGACAAAAAAAGGAGCTTATATTAGAAGTGAAATGATTAAGGGGAAATTGAGAACGATACATTACCCTTCTTCCATTTTGCCTTCAAAGCTAGTAGAGTCTTTTCTCCTCTTTACTTTGTTCAGCCTTCTTGTTTGCTCCTCCCTAAACTTGAGCTCAAGCTCGAATGAGATCCTCTATAATTAGGGGTGCCCCAACTTGAAAGTGCTATTGTCGGCGCATGTTGTGCCAACGTGATTCCGCATCTTTGAGGAGTTTCTTGTAAATGCTTTGATTCTTGACATGCACGGGTATGCAATTGCTTGCATGGGGATCTTCGCAGCAAAACTAATCTCTACTTTAAAGGTCTTTGATGATGTACGCGTGACTCACCGTTAAGACGTCAATGGTTGTCAGGATCAGCTTTGGCACAATTCCGGACATGCACAGGGTATATGCAATTGCTTGCATGGGGATCTTCGCAGCAAAGCTAATCTCTACTTTAAAGGTCTTTGACCGATGTACGTGTGGCTACTGTTAAGACGACAATGGCTGTCAGGATCAGCTTTGGCACAATTCCGGACATGCACAGGGTATGTGCAATTGCTTGCATGGGGATCTTCGCAGCAAAGCTAATCTCTACTTTAAAGGTCTTTGACCGATGTACGCGTGACTATTGTTAAGACGTCAATGGTTGTCAGGATCAGCTTTGGCACAATTCCGTCATGTACAAAACTGTTTCCGGTTAAATTCTCCAACAAGGATTCTTATTAATAACTTTTCTGCCAATTCCCTTGTTATCAATCAGGGCATAGCAATTATTTCAAGGGTAGTACTTCTTCACAGAGCATCCGAGTTGACCGGATTGGAGAATTGGCGTCCATCCATTTCGATCTTTAATCAAGGCTCCTCCCGGAGTGTCTTTTTTCACGACATAGGGACCCTTATAGTTCGAGCAAATTTGCCTCCAAGTTCGAGGAGGTAGTGGTAGTACTTTCCTCAAGACAAGGTCACCGCGCTCAAGTGTCTTGGGCGTATTTTTTGTTAAACGATCCGCTATTCTCTGTTGATAACATTGTGCGTGACAAATAGCTTTCAACCGTTTTTCATCAATCATATTTAGCTGCTCGAATCTTTGCTGCTTCCATTCCGCCTCAGACAATTTCACCTGGGATAAAACTCTGAGCGAGGGAATCTCTACTTCAACTGGCAAAACTGCTTCCATGCCATATACGAGAGAAAAAGGGGTTGCTCCAGTGGATGTCCGGATGGATGTTCGGTATGCCATCAATGCAAAAGGCAATCTTTCGTGCCAATCTCGGTAGTTCTCAGCAGTCTTGGCTAAGATTTTCTTAATGTTTTTGTTAGCGGCCTCAACAGCTCCATTCATTTGGGGACGATAGGGGGACGAGTTCAAATGACGGACTTTGAATTCATTGAGCAAATCATCAACAAACTTGTTATTCAGATTTGTCCCATTATCTCAGAACGATGGCTTGTGGATACCATAACGGGCGATTATATCTCGCTTTGATGAATTTCATCACATTCCGAGCAAAGGACATTAGCATATGACGCGCCTCGATCCATTTAGAAAAATAATCAATCAAGTACCAAGATAAAACGATGTCCATTTGATGCTTTCGGATTAATTGGGCCAATCACATCAATGCCCCACATTGAAAATGGCCACGGTTTCGGATAACCCGATGTAGCTCAAGAGGGTGGAGCGTTTATCTTGTTTCCATGGATCCGATAAACGATGACAATTTCGAACGTGGTCGGATGCAATCACCTTCTAAAGAAAGCCAAGAATAACCCAATCTGGTTATTTTCCTAGCCAACATGTGTCCATTCATGTGTGGACCAGATACTCCTTCATGCAATTCTTGCATGATTTTGCGTCGCTTCAATCGCATCCACGCATCTTAGCAACATAGAGTCATGGGATCTCTTGTACAATTTCTTCCCGTCGACAAAGAACTTCGTTGCCATCTTCATTATATATTTCCGTCTGCAGAGGTAATTCCTTCGTGGAATTGTTGTTCCCTCGATGTAGTTCATGATGTCATGGTACCAAGGTTTACCATCGTGTTCTCTCGTCGTCAAACCATGCAAAGTGAGCCGGTTTGGTCAGGGACATCAATCTTCAAAGGTTCCACTTCCAAACCATTGGTAACTCAGAGTATGGATGATAGCGTAGCCAACGACAAAGAAATTGGTTATGAGATCTAGATAGGTAATCAAACGAGATCTCATCGAATTCAAACCAACTCGCCCCAGATAGTCATGATAGGGTATTAGTTTAGCATCCCTAGTCTTCCATTCTCCGACGGTCCCGAGTATGATTAAGGCGTAATCACCAAACACTTTTAATTTGGCGATTTTCATATCAATTGTTGCTTGTGCCGAGAATACATGCTTCATACTCGGCCATATTATTGGTACAAGGGAACACCAATTTTGCAGCCACAGGATAGTGCTGTCCATCCGAGATATCAAGACCGCCCCAAAGATTGCGTAACCGATAGATTTATCGCTCCATCGAAAAACATGGTCCACGGTGTTCCTCCGCTGATAAAATGCGATCATCCGGGAGATTATCCTCATGTATTTCTCCAGGGCATTCAGCCAAAGATATCAGCGATCACCGACCTTTTTATCGATTTTTTGTGATGACATCTCAATGTCAAATTCAGAAATTAGAATTTGCCATTTAGCTAATTTTCCCACTAACGCGCGGGTCGATTAAGCAAATACCGGATAGGGTCATTTTCACCACGAGGAACGCCCCGATGGTGCAAAGTATATTGTCGGGTTTATGCAAAACCCACACCAATGCGACACATGTTTTTTTTTGATTCGAATAATTTTGTTCCAAATGGTGAATTTCTTGCTCGGATAATAAATGGCTCGTTTCTTTTCCATCATCGGGTGGCTCGGGCCAATATTCCCAACGATTCACTATGAATCGTTAAATAGAGAGTTAGAGGATGCCCCCGCAATCGGTGGGACTAGTACCGGGGACTCATTAAATATTGCTTCAGCTTTTCAAATGCTTCCCGACAGCCTTCATCCCAATTGATTTGGGCGCCTTTCCCTAAGTTTGAAGAAAGGTCGCAGTTTTCAGAGAGTTGGGAGATGAACCGAGCAATATAGTTCAACCTTCCCAATAGGCTTTCGACCTCTTTTACCGTGGACGGGGTTGTAATTCACATATTGCTTTGACTTTCAAGGGTCAACCTCAATTCCTTTGCTACTCACGATAAATCCAAGTAACTTACCGAGGTTGCTCCAAAATGCACTTTGCAGGTGGTTCAAAGCGTAATTTGAACTCACGCAACCGGCTAAATAGTTTCTTCAAGGCTTCAATATGATCTTCTCCACACCTGGTCTTGGCGATCATGTCATCGACATAAACCTCAATTTCTTTGTGCATTAGGTCGTGAAAGAGAGTGACCATAGCACGTTGGTATGTTGCCCCGGCATTCTTCAATCCAAAAGGCATAACTCTGTAATGAAAGGTCCCCCAAGGAGTGATGAACGCGGTTTTCTCCTTGTCCTGATCATTCATCCTTATTTGGTTGTACCCAGAGAATCCATCCATGAAAGAAAATATTTCGAACCCGGCAGTGCTATCTACAAGGACATCTATGTGAGGAAGCGGAAAGTCATCTTTCGGACTGGCCTTGTTCAAGTCGCGATAATCCACACAAACTCGAATTCGACCGTCCTTCTTCTTCACTGGTACGATATTTGCTATCCAATCAGGATATTGTGAAACCTCGATGAACCCAACTTTCAGTAACTTCATCACTTCTTCTTCGATCTTTTTCGACAGCTCAGGCTTGGTCCTTCGTAGCCTTTGCTTTTTGGGTGGCATGTCGGGATTGGTAGGCAAGTCAGGCTCGATAATCCGAGGATCTAATCTCGGCATATCGAATAAGACCATGCGAAGACGCCCGGTATTCCTTAAGAAGAGTTGTTAGTCGATGGCTTTTCTTCGTGAAGATCGCCCCAATCTTTACTTCTTTTGGATTCTGAGTATCGCCCAAATTGACGGTAATGGTATCTTCGATTGTAAGGGGCTTGATCTGTTCATATTGCTCCCAACTTCTTTGGATTTCAGTAGGGTCATCGCTTGAATCGTCGGAATCACTATCGCCAAAGATTTACCCTCGTCAGTTAGATCAGATTAACTCCCTTGCAAGCCGCAAGATCATGCCTGAAACACAAGGTAAATCGATCAGACAAACAAACAGGGATAAAACTTTTTTTGTTCTTTTTCTCTTGAAACATTTCTTTGAAAACCTTATGAGATTTTTTAGAAACGAGGAAGCATGGGGTAGACCGGGCCTCAGAATACTTTCCTTTTTCGTGGCTGGATATCATCAACGGGCCGGTTTAGTGTCCTACCTCATGCCCTCAAAACACCATTTATTTATAATACAGAAATTTACAACCTCAAAAGAGGGAAAGCTTGAAAAGACACTTCTTTCAACAGAAACAACATCAAAAGAAACAAAACACAAGGATAGCCCCTTTTCCGGGATTCATATGAAGAAGAAGGAATTCTACTCAAGCGGGCTTGCGCCCAATCCCTCCACTGGTCCTTCGCCTATTGCGCCCACGAAGAAATCTTCCAAATCATCGTTCCAGGAATCCAGTTCATCGACCCCTCTCTTCATTGGTGTCAGCTTTTCCAAGTCGTTCCATCCGCTTAGGATTACCATTCGATCGCCTTCATAAAAACCGGATGGCATCCGGTAGTCAACGTAATAGTCGAATTTACCACCGGGTTGGCCCAGGTATCCATACGCCTTTTCCTTTGCGTGCCTTATCGAAAACTCGTAAGGGCCGGTAAAGTAAGGCCGGGCACCACCAAAAGGTCATCTTCACCATGACACAGCCCACGGAGCACTAAAAGTAAATGCCCCGCATCCAAAGAGGTCCCGAACCTTATTTTTCGTAGCATCGCAATCATCCAACCGAGTGCCCAACCTCTCCCGAGGAAAGTCACAAGACCTGGAAGGATCATGATTAATGAAGTACTGTGGAGTAGGATGACTTGGCCTCCTTGTGATTAGTCCTTTTCGTAAAAAGGATAGGAATATGACATCCAAGGATTTGGGAGCCGGCGAATATCGCCGTGACATTGCCCCGCCACCAGGGGAGTTGAAGGTCTCGCCAAGTCTCGCGGGAAAAGTTTCGACGATGAACCGCCTTTAGGACGATTTATCCGAGTCACCGCCCCCCGATCGAAACCGAAGTGACACGCCGTAGATTTGGTAATAAAGATCCGTTAGCGACGCAAGTAATTCTACTAGCTCGCCTAACCTAAAACCGCAAATGCGTGAGTAAATCAGCGGGTTTGTACCGCTTCCCGAGGTTGAGTCCTCGTATGGCTCCTATAAAAATGTCGCCAAACAGAGTGACCACCTTATCCAAAGACTTCTTCTCGCCCACAATCTTCTTCAATTGGTAGCTTATCGGGTTCGATGTTGATTAACAACAAGTTAAAGGAAGCTTAGGGTGCGATGAGAACCATTCTCGTGCCCCGCACAATTTCCGAATGTAAATGATTTTTTTTTTGATTCTGTGTCTGGAAACAATTTCTCGAGTATTTTAAAGTATGTTTGGTAATTGTCCAAAATTTCTATTCCTAGACTAGAAAAGAATAGAAATGCGTTTGATACTACACAAAATTTCTGTTCCCAAATAATATTTTAATAATATTTTGAATTATTTAATTTTTTTTTTTATTTTTGTGTTTTTCTTCTTTGGCCATGGCCGGGCCGGGCGACGCGGGCGGATCAAGGCGGCCGGGGCCGGCGGGCGGGCGTCAGATCGGGGCCCCTCGCCGGCGGCCGAGGCGGAGGGTCGTGGTCGCCAGGGTCGGCTCGGCGAGGGCGAGGGGCTGGACCTCGCCGGGCGGGCGAGGCGTGGGCGGGCGGCGGCCCCCGCCTGACGCCCGCCGCCCTGGGCGGGCCGCGGGGCGCGGTCGCCGCGATCGCCATGGCCAAGGAACAAAACCAAAACAAAAATCAGAAACAAAAAAAAAAAAAAGAAAAAAAGGATTCTCAAAAATTGTGCCGAGAAACAAGAAGCAACTTTTTTTTTTACTTTTGTTTCTCTTCCAAAACCGCTTTCGCACAAATTTTTGCAAAATGTGCCGGGCACAAGGCGTTTATTAAACGATTGCTCCCAAACTATTTCTTGGAACAAAAGAACAGAAATTTTTACTATTTGGCACGCTGCAAACGCACCCCTTAGAGGAACTTTGCTGGCTTGAACATTCGGCTCGACGCTTGATCCTCATTAAATCGTTCGAGGGATTAAGATAAATTTTTTCCTCCCGTAATAATTTAGCGGTGTGACGGAAGGTTTCCTTGATATGGGAGGTAACAAACCCGACCGACCCATCATATGCCCCTTGCCGGTTTGTAAATTTCCTCCGCTGATACCCGCACCAGCAGATGATGATGTTTGGTGACTTGGATAGGTTCTCGAATGCCCCGGCCTCCTCACGAGTCCCCCGATTGGGGTGAAACCATTTCCAACCATGACTTTTCCTACCATGACGGAAGCTTTTTGACATATCGGGGACAAAAGGAGAAGTTCCCCGATTACCATGAATAGTTGAAACGAGTTCAATGGATTGATAACTAGATTCCACCTTGCCGCTTGGCTCAACATACTGGGATGGCGGTTTCTGGTAGACTCGATGGTCTTCCTCTCCAAGGATGTTGATCGCCTTTCCTTGGGCTACAAACTTTACACTTTGGTGAAGGCTAGAAGGTATAGCTCCAAAGAGTGAATCCGTGGACGGCCCAACAGAAACTAAAGGCTGTGGGGATGTCCATTACTTGAAACAAGATGCTGAATACTATTGGGCCAATTTGGACATCCAAGTCGATTTCACCCACAGTGTCCTTTTTCATTCCGTCAAAAGCTCGAACAGATGTTTTGGAGGTGCGAAGCTTAGATGTGTCCACATTAAGACGATGTAAGGTTGCCACCGGGCAGATATTTAGTGCGGACCCATTATCTACCAGAACCCGAGCTACATGAGCATTTTTACATTTGACGGAAATGTAAAGACCCTTGGTATGTCCCCTTCCTTCAGCCGGAAATTCGTCTTCTGAGAAAGTTATCTGATCCTTCAAAAGGATAAACCCCACAAATGCTTCGGCTTGTCATGCTCAATTGTCTCCAAGACATTTACTTAATCGAGTACTTTCACCGGGGTTTTCGATGTTTCACGGACGTTTGAAGCAGATAACAGTGGAACTGGGCAGCAACTCAGAAATGATCCACTTCCACGTTATATTCACCGGCCTTAATAATGGCCAGGAATTCTTTGGCTTCCCACCGTAGACAAGCCGAGGTCGAAAGGCCCCGCTTAGCATAATGCTCGTCCCGACTGCAATTAGGTCCACATCCAATTCAGAGGACCACCGGATCACCAAGTATTTTCATAATTTGAAGGCTATGTATTTCGACTACTACTTGTCTACCGGTAGAGGTACCTCAATTGTCACCCTTTCTCCACATCCGATATCGAGAGGTTCGTTCATGTCAGAGGGTAGATTCACTTGTTTCAAGATTCGATCCGAGAGTTCTTTATCCGATCGATGATGACCTCGGAGATGGTGGCCAATATCTGCGTCGGCCGGGTATACGCAATCAAACGCTTCCGCCATCACGGCAACTCTTTCTTTCATTAGGGACAAGGGTAGGACTTCGCCCGGTAGGGATAATACCACTCTCTCACGAGCATTGTAAACATCAATGGTGTATACCCTCACGCCGATTGAACAAAGCGGCGGATGGATATGAAATTGATTCTGTTTTCATGTTCGGGTAGCGGGTTGCTTTGAACATTCGGTTTAGATGTACGAAAGGAAAAGGCTTTGGTGTCAAGCAAGTTTTGATTCGTGTTTGAGAGTATACTTGGTCATCCGTTGAATGCCCTACTTCACCCATATGATAGTCACATTTTTTGGACGGATCATAATTCGAAAAACTTTCTGAGTTGGGCCGTTTTGGTTCAGTAGAAAGCAGATTCTTCTTCCGGAGTATGGCCAGGACTTGTGAAGGGGATCCAGGCAACGGAGTGAATTGTCTTTTCTTATACTGCCTTGGAGGTTGACGACTTGAGGTAGACTGCCGCTCAGTGTTTACTTGGACTGTCCGGGGAGGATGAACGGTTTGAGTGTACGAAACGTTCCCTTCCGTGAGGGGCTCCTTCTCTTTTCGTGTATTCGGTCTTTTGCTTGTAGACGAGGGGTCCGTAAACCATCCATCACGCAATCCCATTTCAATTCGTTCTCCCACAGGAACAAGACGATTAAGAGATTCAGCAGTGGCACCAACCAAGCGGTGTCTATATTCATATGGGAGCGACTTTTATGAACAACTTCACTTGTTCATGATCAATGAGTTAATGGAGTAACCTCAGGCGCCAAGTTTCTCCATCTTGTAGCATATTCCTTGAAAGATTCACTCTTCTTCTTTTCGCTATGCGTTCCAAATCATCCCGAGTAAAGGTGACATCGAGATTAAATTGATATCGCTTTGAGAAATGCATCAAAGCAACATCGCCCCGTGGATTTGAAAGCATCAATATCCTTTGACATATACTATGTCGTGGCTGGTCCCAGATTAAACTTGCCTGAAAAGTCCTGAATCATGAGGGGTTCATTATCAACGCATCAAGGCGTCATCCGCACATGATACATGTGCAAATGGTGTCTGGGGCATGTGGTCCCATCATACTTTTCAAATTCTAAGATCTTGAACTTCTCCGTACTTTGACCCGTTTATATATAGACAGTCGAGTGGGACAAAGACATTTTATGGACCTTGGAGCTGTTTCAGCATCTCTTCGACTTTTGCAAGGCGTTTGTCATGTTCTGTTACTGGTGCAACTTCAGATTCAGGCTTCCTGACAGCAAGGGGAAGTGGATCGTCCTCTAGCAGAGGCATTTTGCTGTCACTAGCAGAGGCTTTATCTTTTCCGGTAGAAGGTGGGGACAACACCACTTCAACAGCTGCAGGCGTGGGCGTGAGCTTGCCCTGAATGGATTCCACCTGTTTTGTAAGATTTTGAATTGCATTAAGAACCAACTTCATTTCCTCCTCCATAGTGTTAAGACGAGCGTTTTCCTCGGCCATTTTTATAACTACCTGTGAAAACGTTGAAATAAATGAGTATAATATTCAATTAAGAATCATTCCATAATCTAAAGATATCATTATTGCATAATTTATTTATTTGCAACAAAAAATAGAGAAAGAATGAGAAAAAAAGATTTTTATTAATATATATTACAAGCGGGCGTCCCGGGGTCAAACCCGGTCGCCTTCGGACCGCTTTCCCATTCCGGATACCTTTGGGCCAAAGGCCGCGGTGGTGTCACGAAGGGACAGGGAAATTCATTTAAGGCTTAAAAAAAACGGCGCGGGCTAAATTAACATTAGTACAACCCAAAACGTTTTTACAGACAAAAACCAAAATCCCTAACATAACTACTAATAAAATAAAATACAAGGGCTTTTTACAAAAAAGGCGGTCCTCCCGGCTATTCATTCTATAAACGATGGGGAAGCTACAGTCTCCCGAAGCCGCTTATTTTCGCGGACAAGCTCCGCAATAAGCGTATCCTTTGTCCCCATTGTCCTTTCGAGTTGGTCGATTTGTGTTTGACGACCGGGCTTGTTGGTCACATCCGGACTTTTTGGCCGAGATCGGCCGGGATTTGGTGATGTACGATGTAGTATAAAGAAGCATGGTGAGCCTTTTCCTGTCCCTTCAATAGCTTGGGTACAAGAATGCTCTCGGGTTGACACTGAGTCCATTTTCTCTGAATGTCACGAATTTCCTCGGCATAGTTGTAGTTCGAGCGGGTAAATCGAACTCGAAAAACATGTCTATCTTGAGGGGCGGTGGGGTTTCTGAAGGGCCCTGTACTGGCGGGCTACCCGGTAAGGGTAGTATGAAGTAATACCAGATAGACCAAGTAGCGGCACAGGGTTATGAAACTGGTGGGCGAAACGGGCCTGACCCTCATGGAACCACTTAGCATGCCACAAGAAAGCCCGGGATCGGGTTTTTCAAAAGTTTATCCAAGTAGAATAATCTTTATGAGGGTATTATTTTTAAAACTTCAAACCTTTGAATCGGATGCGTAAAGTCATCTATTTCAAAAAGCTGCATGAGATGCCCAAATCCCCTCAAATGAGATAAAAACCAAATTTGCAAAATCTCTGGGGCGGCCCGCATGATTTTATCATCATTTTGTTTAAAACGGTTTAAAGATAAAAATGTTTCTGCCAAAACCGAGTTAACATAGCCCGAGCCAGGCAAATTTGTTTGGCCACATATGCAATCGAGGGGTTTATTGAATTTCTGCGATGGGGGAAAAGGACACATCCGACAAAAGCAAGGATAAAAATCTTAGCTTTTTGGATCATGGGTTGACTTTCAAAACGCTCATTTAGGAAAAACCAGGGGCAGGCATTGCAATGAGCTTTGACAACTCTTTTCACGGTGTTGCTATCAGTTCGCAAAAACTGGGATAGTTCGGACAGAGGGGGCACACCCAAGAGTGGTTTGATGAGGTCAGATCCCAAAGGCTTTCCAATGAGAGTGCTATACTCTTCCAAGGTCGGGGTCATTTCAAATTTACCAAATATGAAAGTGGATGTCTGTGGGCACCAGAAATGTCCTAATGCCTGCATCATGCCAGAATGGATGTTGATTTTGAGCAAGGGGAGTAGGCGACCAATCCTTGATTTGACATACTGCTGGGCATTTTGATCGAGTCGGTCCCACCATGCCAAAAGCTCTTCTTTAGGAGTGGGGACGAATTGGACATCAGCTCTTCCCATCGTGTATAGAATGCAATCAACGGAGTGACCTAATAATAACAAATCAATTGAATTAGTAGGCTGTATAATAATAATAAAATAAGAGGGGATAGAATGTATACCTTTCCTTGAACCATGGCAATCACAAAGACATACACATGAGGAGTGAGGCTCGATTTCTATCTAGACTGGCTTAGCAAAGTGAAATTAAAAGGGTGCCTGACCATCGCAGTCTCGCGTTGGTGTCAAGTCCTTTTAACCTCGGCCAAATCGAAAGGAACATCTTATAGTCACGCGAATAGCGGCTAAAGATATTTCTTTACGATTTTTAGAAATAAATTTCGGGAAAAGAAAGGCAACCTCTACATCGCGGACTCGCGTTCGAGGTCGATCTTTCTTAACACCATCCTAAATGCCCTATCGCGCCCGGGTCCCCGGGCGTGGTTGTGTGTGCAATAGTGTAGTGCTAAATCATTAAAACATGCGCAAAAAAAATTATAAACAATCAATTGGAACCTGCAAGAACAAATAACACCTTCTTTGTCGGGGCTCATACCAAGTCCTTGCTCGCCAAATAAAAATTATTTTGAACAGGGTATAAAAATTGGCTTAAGTCCACTTAAAAAAAAACAAGTCCCCAGTGAGTCGCCAGTCTGTCGCGACCGACCTCCCGAGCCTTTTAGAATAACGTTAAAAACAAGGGGGCTCGCCTGGTACATGCTAAGTCTAGGTTTGGGACTTAACTCGGGCTCTCCCAAGCCCATACCATATCGCGACTTAAGGTTTAAGTTTTTTAACATGTGAGTGATTTACATGCAGGAGTCGCCACTAATCAATTTGGGGTAGGCTGATTAGGAACCTAAATAGGATGACGGGAGAATCACCCTATTCCTACGAACTAGAGATTAGCTGAATTCGGGGACTTGGTTACATTAGTTGGATAACTAATGCCCTTTCTGTACCATTTTACCTTGTTCATTTTTTGAAAACATTTATCAGGCAATTTGGATTAATTTTAGGACCTTTCTCCTAACATGTGAGGTGATCAAGCGAGTGCATAATCAGAAATGATCAGCAGTCAGGAACACAAGTCATGCAGCCTAGGGTTCTAATCCTAACTAAGCCAGATGACATTCAACATTCGGCAGTTCATGCAATTGTATTAAAACATGCATACTAACTACACTACGGTAATAAAAAACATGCAACATGCTATCGTGCAATTCAAACTTATTTAATTTAAATAAAACTACAACATGCATAATTAACATTCATTATAAGTCATAAAAAAAAAAAGAAAAAAAAAAAAAAAATTTTTTTTTTTAAATTTTTTTTTCAAAAAAAAAATCGAGAGATAAAAAAAAAACAAAATAAAAAGAAATATAAACATTTTAAGAAATTTTTAATTTAATTTTTTTTTTTTTTAAAATTTTTAAATTTTTAAAAAATAAAAAAAAAAAAAAAAAAAAAAAAAAAAAAGAAAAGGAAATAAAAAAAAAATTTTTTTTTTTAAAAAATTATATATAAAAAAGGAAAAAAAAAAAAGAAATAAAAACCATTTTTTAAAAGTTTTTTTTTTTTTTTTTTTGTAATTTTTTAAAATTTTTAAATTTTTTAAATAAAATAAAAGAAAATAAAAAGAAAATCCGGTCGGGTCGGGTCCGGGTGGGGACCGGGTCCGACCAGTCAACGGATCCGATCCGGGCGTTGACCCGGTCGGATCCATCGATCCGGTCGGTCGGGGCCCGATCCCGACCGCCGGGATCCGGATCGTTGACCGGGTTCATTGGGGAGGTCGGGGCCGTGAGGCTAAAATTGGCCGGGGAGGCGGGCCGACTAAAATTGGCCGCCCCGCCGCCCTCACCGCCGCCCTCACGACTCCCCCGACACCCATGACCATCCTCTCCACCCTCCGGCCGGCCTCGTCGTCCAGGCCGCCCGTTAAACGGGATCACCAACACAAAACCGGCTTCATCGAGGAATATAGTCGAATAGCGGGGGGCGCTTTGAGAAACCGCGATTCGATCTTCCTCCGGCGAGATACTTGGCCTGGGACTTACCTTTGCCTATGACGATGACACCGCGGTCGGCGGGGGCGGTATGGTAGGGGCTCAGCCACAGGCGGTGAGTCGGCCAAAATCGGAACAAAAAGCGAGGGGAGGAAACGAGCTGACTTCGGGGCCGGGAAGGCTCACCGTCGGCAGCGCGTGCGGGGGACTTCTGGCTGCTTTCGAAGGCGGCGGCCAGTGAGGACACGCAAAACACTACTCTCCTCTCTTTCTCTCTATTACTCTACTGTTCCCTCCTCTCTCTCTACGTTACCCATTCTCTCTCTCCTCGGTCTCCGGGCCGCAAAGCAGCCTCCCTCCACCACCAGCGGCAGCCAGGGGTGCTATTTTTTTGCTCGGTGAGGCCTTACTCCGCTTCGCTCTCTCAATTTTTTCTCTCTTTTTTTCTCTTGATCTCTCTCTTGCTCTCTCTTTCTCTCGGTCTCTCAATCTACTTTTTTTTTGAAAATCGCAGACCCCCCATCTCTCTCTCTCTGGCCTTTTATAGGCCGGGCGGCGATGACACCGCTCCCCTCCCTGTGGCGCCCCGACGTGACGATGGTGGCGCATCGCCCAGGCTCTGCCCAGGCCAGGCAGGAGGGGTAGGCTGTGGACGCAGAGAGAGTGAAACGAGGACCGAGAGAGAAGAGGATAAGGGGAGACCGGAAAGGGGAGAGACTAGACTAGCTTTTAATTGCCATCCTGCTGATGCAGGCTCATGCCCTTCTAAACCGGATCTGGAGCAGTGACTTCGGCGAGGGTGGCGCTGGCAGCGCCATCGCCCGGGTCACATTGTGAGAATGTAGGGAGGGAGGCGACAAATACGCGGGGGGAGAAGAAGGAAGGAAGAGGTTGGGCCGGGTTGGGGCCTGCACGCTGAGGGGGAGAGGAGAAAGGAGAAGTTTGGTGGGCTTACCAAGGAAAAGAAAAGGAAAAAGAGGAGAGGAGAATTTGGGCCGGGCAGCAGGGGAAGCCGGGCGCGGAGGGGGAGGAGAGGAAGAGGAAGTGGGGTGGGGCGGGCTTGGTTTTGGCCCAAATTTCGATTTTTTTTTTTTAATAATAAATTTAAAATAGATTATTATTATTATTATTTATTATTATTATTATTTTAAATTTTAATTAACATTTTAATAGACCCTATTAACACAAATATGCCTAATTTCTATATGCAATGCACTTAAATAGAAATATTTTTTGTTTTAGGAATTAAAAAAAATTAATTCCTAAATTTTGCATAATTAATTTTGGGCAAACTAAAAAATGGTGTCAACAGCGTGGATCCTCATATGTGTATTCCGTTAACTTGGCGGTACCCTTATATCAACGATAGGGAGGGATCGAATTGCACCATCTTAAGGTTAGTATTTTATTTTCGAGTAATGCCTAAATACATGTATCAACTTTTTGTGGCACTTACATTTTCTGGCTGCCAATAATAGAAATCCTTTTGATGAAATTCACTTCCATTTTAATTCCTTTCTAGGGGCAATTGTGGTAGCCAATGTTAAGTGATTACAATGTTATGATTATGTTATGATTTAATGTTGTATTGCATGTAATTCCTATGTAACTATGGTATGATTTAATGCATGGGTTATATGATGCTCAACCAGTGAAGGTTAAATGGCATCACAGAAAGAGGTATTCAATGCAAAGTGGACCGAGCCTTTAACCAACCTGTTTATAAGTTTGTTGGTAGAAGAGGTCAAAAAGGGAAATCGCACCTCTTCTACTTACAACAAAGCAGGGTGGAATAACATACGGACTGAATTCAATAGTCAAACAGGGCTCCAATATAGCCAAGTACAATTGAAGAACAAGGTGAACAAACTGAAAGCACAGTATGATAGTTTTAAGAAGCTTCTTTCACAATCCGGATTTGGCTGGGATAATGTGAATAAAGCAGTTGTTGTCGATGATCCAAGCATATGGGAATCTCACATCAAGGTATCATTTAACTTTTCATCCTTTTGAGAACATTGTAGATGTAATTTTTAAGATGTTTAATTATATTGCTAATGTATGTCATCATTGTAAGAATTGCAGGATAATAGTGAGTGGGCAAAATTCAAGAAGGATGGATTTCCTCATTATCCCAACCTGTGTATTGTATTTGGTGATACATATGCTCTTTGGGGAGAATGTTGTGGGAAATGCTAAAGACTTGATGTTGTCGGATGATGACCGGGGATTATTCAATGGTGGTAGTGATGCAAGCGGTGAACCAAAAAGATGAGTGAACACCACCTCGATGAGGGAGTGTTTACATCTGACAAGACAACTACTCCAGTTCATGGCAAGCACAAGTTGGATAGGACTCCAAATACGAAGAGGAGAAGAGCGAGTAACCCATTCCATGTTGCCAACACCTGCAAAGCCATACGGGAGATGATCAAAGCTAGGGCTAGTCAATCTATGACTGGCTCTATCACTTCACAGGTTGCACCACCACCCGTAGACCCCTTCTCTGTATCTACTGTGATTGATATCCTAGTTAGCATACCTGACTTGGACCAAAATCTTTACAATAAGGCAGTGGAACGAGCATGCGCTAGTGCTAGATGGTGTGAAGCTTTCATCAAAACCCCAACTGAAAGGAGAAATGGACTTCTCCAATCTCTTAACTAGATGTTGGGAATTGTACCGTGGATTGCGTAGGATTTTCATGACTTTGTGTTTCATTTTACTCTGACTTATGGTATTGCTTGTTATTTGGTTTTTAAAGATATTCATGTTGAGACTATTGTATTTGTATGATGGCATGGGTGCGATGGATTCGTGAGATTTTTATATTTGGTTTGCTTTCACTCTCGACTTATGTTATTAGTAGTTGTTAATTTTTTTTCTAGATGTTCATATTGATGTTCTTTTATTTGTGTGATGGCATAGGTACTACGGAAGGGGAGCAAATGGTGTGTCTAATGGGGAGGGAGCACCGGTTGAACAAAGTATTTGGATGAGTTTGATATTGACATAATAATAGGATGGTTGTCCACTTTTTCAGTGGACACGTCCTTGCATTTGAGAGAACCTATTAGAGATAGCAAATTGTCGGGACCCGAATGAGCAAGAGAGATTGTTTATGGACATTCGGATATAATATATGAAGCACTTAGAATGGAGAGACATGTTTTGCTAAATCTATGTGATTTAATGAGGGCAAGAGGTTGGTTGAAAGATAGTCGGTATGTTAAGATGGATGAACAAGTTGGGATCTTCTTATCTTTGGTTGGTCACAAGAACTCCAATAGAGATTTATATAAGAGATTCCAACGTTCAGGAGAAACAATCAGTAAGTATTTTACCATAGTGTTGAAAGCCGTTATGAAACTGTCGAAAGAGGTTATCAAGCCACCTTCTTTTGATGTTGTCCCAAAAGAGATTCTTATGGATCCTAACCATAAACGCTACTTCAAGGTATGATTTTCATGTCGATTTTATTCTATCAAATACATGTATTGATAATCTTGTATAACACTAGGATGTTTTAAAATGACAGGGCTGCGTAAGTGCTATTGATGGCACCCACATTAATGCTTGTGTGCTCGTGTCGAAGCAAATCCCATTTAGAGGCAGGAAAAGGGACTACCACCCAAAATGTCTTGTGTGTTTGTTAATTTGATATGAAATTTACTTTCGTAAATGCTGGGTGGGAGGGATCTACCAATGATTGTTGGGTGCTCTCAGCAACACTCGAGACTCCTCAACTGCAATTTCCTCAACCACCACCAAGTATTTACTTTGTCTATAATGAGTAATTTTCTATATGATTATATTGTGTTGATGTCATAACAAATTTATATATATCTTGTTATAGGAAAATACTACGTGGTAGATTCTGGTTATCCAGCACTTCAAGGATTTTTAACTCCGTTTAAAGGTGAACGGTATTATCTGAATGATTATAGGGGTAGGGAGAGATGGCCCAGAACAGCAAGAGAATTGTTCAATCATAGGCACTCTTCATTAAGGAATGTCATTGAGAGGTCATTTGGGGCATTAAAAAATCATTTTTTCATTTTAAGACACATGTCTCCATTTACAATTCGAAAGCAAGCATGTATTGTAATTACATGTTGTGCTATCCATAATTATATTCGTGATCAAGACAGGATGGACAAAAACTTTTCCCTATATGGAGATCTAGAGTATCCATTTGGACCTACACAAGTGGAGGATGTAGATGAGTGGCATGAGGAGACAAAAGAGATAAATATGCTTAGGAAAAATATTGCAAATAAAATGGCAAGGGATCACAATATGCCTGAGATTCCATGACTTTGTGTTTATGACTTATGTAATGTTGTTTATAAATATTTGGCAACATTTTGTTAATTAGCGGGTATTATTATTGTTGTATTTTTCAAATCCAAAGCCCATGTAGCTAAACCGCACCAAGGAATCTAAGTGTGCAAGATCATAGCAATAGATTTTGTTATCAGCACATCCAAAAATCAACAGATTAGTCGAGTGAGGAGAAAACTGAACACAGCAACATTGGCTGGGTTCCATATGGTGCCGATTGAGTTATTCTGCAGAAAATCACATTAATGACCTCATTCTTCCTTTTGAATTAGAAAATCCTCACATAAAATTCCACGACGATAAATTAACTAAAAGTCAAAGAAAGAAATGTGTCTACACCGCTTGAACTTATGGTTACAGCTTAAATAAATATTAACAGGGGCTTTCAAAGGCCAAGAATGATCAACCGAGTTCATAAAGTATACTTTGAATTGCCTTGCCGGTTTGATTCCCCTAATGTGACTCGGTCCAAACTTCTTTTCTATGGAAGCTTTCAATCATGCATAAATTGTAACTAGGGAGAAGATTATGTCCCTTTTTCAAGAAGGTATTATACTACTTGATGGAAAAAAGAATGTTAAAATAGATGCAAGGGATGGCATGCCTCATTGATTGCCCCACTTGAAGAACAACCATCACCGCCGCTTGCAAATTTCGTAGGGTCTGCTCGAGAGAAGTCAATAGACTAAGCCCTCTTCTGGTGCTCCATACGTTGTGAAAATCCTTGAGCAATGCCCACATCCCATATCTAGTTGCAAGCAATGTTAAAGAAATCATATGCAAAATTAGGATGGCGTATAACCAGGACCAAACATTTTGATTGTTGTTCACATCAGTTCTTTTTGGAACTCACAGCACTAAATTTTGTAAGTCGACAACTAGAATGAGTTCTTGTTTTGTTTATTTATTGGTAATAAAAACAACTAACACATGGTTAAGATGTAAGCATTTTTTTTTTATGTTTTGGTAATTTAATATGAGAATAAATAGTATTTTATAATAGCGGTTGTGAAGAAACTTTTGAAATAGATAAATATGATATTCAAAATAATAAAAAGATTAAGAAAATTAATTTTATCCATGAAGAGCATGCTAAATATATATATATATATGAGTTAAAAAGGATTAGACAAACCAATAAACAATGCTTATTGATTTTTTTCACTTATAACTTGTACTTATAGTTAAATAAAATATATAGACTTGAATGAAAAAAATTAGGAATAGAAATTTTTTTTGTTGTACCAAACGCATTTATGTTCTTTTTCTATTCCAGGAATAGAAATTTTAATGCTATTACTAAACGATTTTTTTTTTTCTATTCCGGAAATAGAAATTTCGATGCGATTACCAAACGATTGTCTTTTTTCTATTCCGAAATAGAAATTTCAGACACGATTACCAAATGCATTATTTTGCTCAAAAACTCATCCAAGAAATAGAAATAGAAAAAACTATTTCTAAAAAAAATTTGTTCCTAGAAGCAGAAATGTTACCAAACGCGTGCCCCTACTTACTCACGACGGATGTATGAAATCGAGTTGATTCGTATATTAATATGATAAGGTGTCAATGCATTAGGAAAAAAATCGGGTCGGATCAAACATTACCATCTCACTTTATAAAGAAAATTACCAAAAAAGTCATAAATTTATTATAATTATGTTAATTCAGTTCTAATTTTTTTTTAATCAATTGAGTTGTAAACCTTTTACATTTATGTTAATTTAATCCACTTGGCAAATTTTGACCGGTTGGCATTGACGTAGCTAGCAACCATATTACGTGGCATAGCCAGCAAAGACGAGAACATATTTACTAATGTTTTAATATTTTTGAATATTTTTATTTTATTTTTCCTTTTTTTTTCTTATTCCCTTCCATCTTCCTCTAGCAAGACCGGCTAGAGGTGAGCGACAGCAAGGTCGACCTCTCCATCGCTGGGTGAGGGTCCGACCTCCGCCTGTCATCCCATATGCTTGGAAGGAGTATTTCCCCAGGCCCTTAATCTGCTAGGCCGATAGCTTTGAATAAGCAATCGGAGCCTGTTTGCCATGGAATCAGCCTCTTGCAAAAGCGGAGGGGCTCTTTGTCGGGGCCTCTATAGAGTTATCACACGTTGGAACTTGGTCTACGCAAACTCCGACGTTGACGGATGATTTCTTGAAGAGCAAGTAAGAGATGGCTTTTCGAGCTGATTGATTTTGCTTCTCTATGTTTGCTTCCTCACCATGGTTGGGTGAGGCTGACCTCACCAGATCTAGTGAGGGCTTGCCTAGCGACGATAAGGTCAATCTTGTCAGTGGTCGGTGAGGTCAACCTTGCCTCTGGCCGGTCGGCGAGGTTTAGCAATCGGTAGAGAAAGAAGGAACGTAAGCTGGAAAAAAAAACAAAGAGAAAGAATAAAAAAGGAAAAAACTGAGTTTTTTTTAAAAATATCAAAAACATTTTAAAAATATTCACGTAAGTGCCGGTCGGCAAAAATTGGCTAGAACTAATTGGCAAAAAGTAAAATATTTAGAACTGAATTGACATAATTACAATAAGTTTATGATCTTTTTAGTAATTTCTAATACTTTACAAATTATTGGAGAGGTTGGAGACGTAGGCTTGTAATCAAGTGAAGCAATGAAATCGCATAGCAAATTCTTGTAACTTAATTTTGTTCTTCAGCTTACATTTTGGCAAATAGATTGACACGACATACCTCAATCGTCGCATATCAACCCCGATAGTTCAACTAATGCAAGCAGTTGAAAATCACTCGAAAATACTTCATATTCGGCACATTTGGCGATTGATATAGAAACAGAAGCCGATTGCAAACCACATCAAAGTCTAGTCATGCGAGCTGAATCTACCCATCCAAATTGGTTTCAACCTAGGTATGAAATTTCCCAAGGTTGGACACGGTTGCTCAACAGGATGAAACAATAACCTGCCCATATTCTGCAACCATGTCATGGTACTACATATATATCATGGTGATTGGTAGGTGAGCTCACCCCTTCAATCGTTTGAACGGGTGCTACTGCTTACCCCATTGCAAATGAAGAACCTCAAATCCTAGTCAAACAGATGTTTGCTTCCATTCATGGTCAATCAAATCATATGATAATCTTGTGGGTCCCTGAGGTTAAACCACAGTTGCAAGTTGCAACCATAATGCTCAGGCAGTTGCAGTAGGTTTCAGACACCAACGGTTGGTTGATCAGACCATCTACTATGACTTTTCAAACTCATTGAAAATGAAACATTCCCTTCTCACAGATTCAAACTCCCCAGAGCCCCACCTCAACCCTTTTAAGTACTTCTAACCGTCTTTCCACGCTTGTCTCTGCGCTGGTTTTAAATTGCTCCCTTCCTCCCCATTCTTTCAAGAACAGCACCGAAAATCTTCTCTTCTAGTTGAGTCGGAGGACGGGAAGTGAGAGTTTCCGATCATGAAGTTCGCGTTCGCGGTGACGTTGCTGGTCGTGACGGTTCTGGGGATCGCTGTAGGTGGATGCCACTGCAAGATTGTGCAGTTCATATTCGGCGACTCCCTCTCGGACGTCGGCAACAATGAGTACCTCTCGAAGGGACTTGCCAAGGCGAGCTTGCCGTGGTACGGCATCGATTTTGGCAACGGAATGCCCAACGGGAGGTTCTGTAACGGTCGCACCGTCGCTGATATAATCGGTAATGCTTGAACTTACAATTCAGGAGACTCCTAGAAGTACATATTTTGCGCTTCTCCTCCTGAAATTTTGCAGGATCATGGTTACTGACGCAGGCGACAAGACGGGTTTTCCGAGGCCTCCCGCATTCCTCGACCCGTCATTAACCGACGACATGATAATGCAAAATGGAGTCAATTATGCCTCTGGAGGTGGAGGAATCTTGAATGAGACAGGGACTTACTTCGTAAGTAGCCAAAACCGATACCTTCATTCCAATCTCTTTCTTGAAGATATTGCCTAAGTTCCCGTACTGAAATGCGGTTGCATTTTTCCAAGATTCAAAGGTTCTCTCTTTACAAGCAAATCGAGCTGTTCCAAGGAACCCAAGAGCTGATCAGAGAAAAGATAGGTGATGACCAAGCAGAGAATTTCTTTCAGCAATCTCTCTATGTGGTTGCTCTAGGAAGCAACGACTTCATCAACAATTACTTGATGCCCGTTTACAGCGACTCGTGGACATATGATGATGATGGTTTCGTCAAATATTTAACTAATACTCTCCGAGATCAACTCACGGTACAGCTAATTTTGTTGCTGATAACATGGAACTCTCTTTTTCTTGTAATTCTCCTTGAAGTTTTAACTTTCAGAAATATGTGCACAGATACTACATAGCTTAGGTGCGCGGCAGTTGTTGGTGTTCGGGCTAGGGCCAATGGGCTGCATTCCCCTCCAGAGGGTGCTAAGCACATCTGGTGGGTGTCAAGAGAGGACGAACAAACTAGCACTCAGTTTCAATCAAGCTACGAGCAAAATGATAGAGGATGTGTCAAGCAAGCTTCCAAATGCAAGTTTCAGATTCGGCGACGCCTATGATGTTGTCAATGACCTTATAAGCAACCCCGTCAAATATGGTACTCAATCAGCACACACCATTATCGAGCTTTGTAGAATCTGCATAAGATTTTAGTTCTTTATCTGCATGTTTTCATTCTATTTGATCGTCATGTTGTGCAGGGTTCAACAATTCTGACTCTCCCTGCTGCTCTTGGGGTAAAATTAGGCCTGCTCTTACATGTATTCCAGTGTCAAAATTGTGCAAAGACAGAAGCAAGTACGTATTTTGGGACGAGTACCATCCCACAGATAGTGCTAATGAGTTAATAGCCAATGAACTCATTAGAAAGATGGGATTTTCACAATCTAACCTGACGGATGCTCCATCTGCTCCACCTAATGCGGCTCCTTCCCCACAGGGATAATGCTTTGTCCAAAATCCTATCACTGCGATCGCTGAATATTGTGATGGAATGCGAATACGTGTATGAGTATAGGCTTCTTCATTAATTTAAGATAATTCTACAATGCGAGCTGTTCTTATAAGTTCATCAACTGTTTTTTCTCTTCCTACACTCGTCGATACTCAGATATTCGAGTGGGATCAAATGGTTGAAAAATGTTCTGTGACCACTGATGCAGTTTGGAATGGGAACATCGCTTACCAGATGGCATGTCCTCGTTCAACTTACAGAAATGCAATATCTCTGCTTAACTACAAACAAGTTTTTCGTCAATTAAGAAGGAGATTAATAAAGAAATCGGAACTTTTTCGGTTCCTTGACGTGGGCCTCTTCACGAAAAAGAGCCAGCAACGTGTAGAGGGAAGTGGATAGATAAAAAAATGGAAATGGAGGGGGTAGAAAATGGATGTCTACCGCTTTCACTTTGCAACCCACATTCTCTACTTAATTGATGGAGCATGCAAAACAAAGTCCTGATGCAGGAACCTTTGTGCTGATAAGCAAAGTTGCAGATTAAATAAATCTAAATTGGATGCGATATATGTTGGAGAAAGTTGATGGCTGAATACCTAACTTCAGATTTTTCCAATATTTTATGCTCTTCAGTGCGTATTGTATTTTGAGTCTGGGGAGGAAAGATAGCTGGAAAGCAGTTGAAGCAGTACAAGGGCATTCGTCCATATAGTCGAAAAAGTTTATGCTTTTAGGTTAACTTACATCTGTGTCCGCTCACCAAGCAAGAGCTGTGATTGACTGAATTCAGGGATGTTCCAACGAGAAAATACTCATGATACTAGCTCTGCTTCAGCAGTATATTTGGATGCTATGATTTTCTGCTCCTTTAGGCTAATTCCTCTCCGCAAGCAAGGTCCCCGATAATTGAACAGACCGTGATTGAACTTAATTCCATGCGACGTACTTGTCTCATGACTTCATATGCACGCACAAAGGGTGAAGCACAAAGGGCGAAGCAGATGATTAGAAACTAAGATTAAAGCCTAAGTTGCAATAACCTAAGAATAACCAACAGTAGCCCAGGAAATTCTGTGCGCTCACAGTAACATCGTGCAGACAGTAAGTGAAAAGCTTAGTTCAGGGATTCAATCTGTCTTTCAGCAACAATAAGCAGTCAATTTTAATTGCAAAGCATCAGTCATCGCTCATGTCTCCAATCAACCAGAACGAAAAGCTAAGAAGATGGATCAGAAAATCGCATTGGCAATCTGAAATAAATCTGTCTAGGCTTCTATAGAAACATGCTGATCAAAGCTCTTAGCTGACATCAATCACATTCTCATACTTAACAATTACTGAAGACTAGCTTCATACCCCTCATTTCAATATCACGAGAATTACCTCATAAACTTAGTTTCTAATTCTATTCTGTAGTCTAAATCACCTCTCGCTCACCCGTAGTACAAAAGAATTCTCTAATACCGGTACAGGATCAAAATTAAGGAACCTGATGCTCTCCACAGCAACATGACATTTAAGATCTACGCTCAATGTAGGGACTAATATGCTCACCCCTAATACAGAGGAGAACTAACAGTCAGTACAAACTCTCCCAGACTGTGCCTTAGGAGTGTGCCGGTTGTTAGCCCCCGACCCTGGATAATCGTTGAGCTCCACAATCATCCTTCTGCTAACCAGTTTACCTTCGAGATTTCTTCCTTCTTTGATCTGACCACCAAAAATGAATTGGGTCAGTAAAGCAAAGATCTTTTTTGGCCATAATGATCTTAAGTTGTAGTACCAAAGAATAAGAGCAAAACATCTATCCAACTCCATATATTACCACATGCGCTTTTACTGGGATTGGGTAATGAACTTTAGGCCTATGCATTAGGCTCCCTGGCCCTGCAAATGCCGAGAAAAAGGTTTGGTCATCGGATGAACAACAAGACAGAGTAGGAGGTTTAGACGGAGGTAGGAACTATAATGGAAAAATCGAAACATTACTTGTAATCGGGACAGCAATGTTTGAAGACACCAGCAGAGAAAATGTCAGTAATGCAACAAGCATGTGGAAGGCATTGGAAGGAGCCATTGCCCGAATTTCTCTAGGCATGACAGCTTCTATGGATGTTCTTTAGTGATACGGGATGTACTGCATTTATATACTTCTTGTCCTTTATCTTTTGTCTGAATGTTTTGTAATTCTAGGGGTAAAGGGCAATGTGTCTGCTTTTCAAAAAGTTGATGGAAACACACAGATTTTGTGGAGACTGCATGCGTCAAAAAATCTTGCAGAATCTCACTTTTGCGCCTCAACTCTACAACATGAACCGCAGATATGAACACCCATAACGATGGTGACAACTAATGAGGTCAAGTGGTGATAAACATGATAAAACCCCATCTATAAAAGTCCGGATGGTGGGAAAAGGTAAAAACACACTAGTGAAAGTGGATGATGACCCAAGAACAATGATGCTAATGCGCAACAGCAGAGTAAGTGTTGCTGCACTAATCTTAAAGTCAATGGTATGGTGGGGATTGTAATTAGGGTTTCTTGTATCCTATTAATTAATTCAAAGGGTGTGTTGACCAGGACTTAGGGGGCAAAACACTGTGGAAGAGTGGAGTCAAAATGGCTACAAAAGGGTGGTCGTTTTGCCATGGAAGTACCAAAAAGTGTGAAAGTTGATGGGAAGCATTCATGTCATGACTAACAATATAGATATAAGTACTAGAGTGGGAACTACTAAATTACAAATGAACTTTTATAAATATACTAAATTTTCAGTGAAAAGAGTATCTTATTCAAGTGTCGTTAATCTCCTGGCATGTGTAAAAATTGGTCGTTGCAATTAACTTAATACATAAATGACAGTTTTGTTGACATTGTGCCGTCTTTATGAGTTTTGAAAGCACACATGCCTAAGCATCCCAAATGATTCGATAACTCGCACCCTCTTTAAATCCACAAAATTAGTTATATTTACACCATAGAGAAAAAAAAAAAACTTAAGAATGTCCGCAATGTACCTCTACTCTAAGCTCCTATCTTAAATAGTGGGATGCTTTTTCCATTGGCAAAATAAACATGCATGTTTGTGTCTGTCAACTTCTAGGGCTGATGCATGCAACCGGTGGGGCTCTGGAGATTTTGCAATATTGGAATCAGATGTCACTTATTCAGATCTTATCAATTGTATACAAATTGCTCCGTCTTAAAGTCAAGCGCATATGTTAAAGGTCTAAACTTTAATGGTACATGGCCCTTGTAGGATGTTTTAAAAGCCTCCAAGCAATCGGACTCCGTGCTTGTGTTTTTGGATTATCAAAAAGGGAAAATTCTTGGGGTCCAAGAGAAACACAAAGTGGCTGCATGAGAACACAAATTTTTCTTTAAGTCGAAAAGGAAAAGACTCATTTTGCATGCCCTCTTGATTCATGATGATGTGCTGCAATAATTTCACATTCCACATATTATGTTGAAACTTTGTAAGTGTGGAAAAGAAAAATCATGAGGACCGCATGTAATTATCACTTCGATGGTAAGGCCAAAAGTCCAGTGAGGCTTGTGTGTAAAAACACGTGTTTATATTAGAAAGGTTTCGTTGACGAATGGTCTCAAAGCACTCGCTAAATACACATATACATAAAAATTTACAATTCGGTGCATTTTCTTTATAACGATAGTACATTGAAAATTAATTTTTTTCCTATTAAGTATGAGTAATCCTTGCTCACATGATAGTAAGCTTCCATTTGTTTAGCGAAAATTGAATAATTTAGAAATTATTTTCCTAAAAATGATCGTTTATATCGCTTGAAATAATCAGTCGATAAATTTTTTTTAATTATCGATAATAATTTATGTTTAAATATTTTCGTGGACGATGAAAAAAATTTTGTTCAATCATTTTTATGAGTAAAATAAGCGATTAATTTTAAGAAAACGTTTTTTAAATTATTTATTTTACGTTAAATAAACGTAACATTGAAAAAACGAAACTCTTTTTGGAGAAAGATGGGCACTGCATGCTTTGCTCCAGAAGTGAATGAGAACACCATGATGAAAGCCATGAAGAAAAGTCATAATGCTCAACTCAGGCCACTCCACTTATCAAATATACATGTAAGTCAGCCATGGAGCCCTACAAGCACATGTTGCACTTTGACCTAAACGCATAATTTGCGCAACCTTTTTCAAGTAGAATTATTTTATTAGATTCATCGTCGGTGTAACAAATAATTCATATGCTCACAATTAGATGGTTTCTATGTGGAAATATTCAACTACAAGACTGATTTCAAATACACATGTGTCACTCATCCAGTGGTAAATGTGTCAATAAATTTTACTTTGGTGATGGATCTAATAACTATCTTTATTAAGCGTTCCCCTCCCTTCCTCTCTCATCACTCACTCCCTATCTTTTGTTTGATTCTTCATGTACTTTTCCTGAAGGGATAATTATTCAAAAAATTCTAAGCCTATTGTACAATGGTAAATTCAATCTTAAACCTTTCAATTGTGTCAATTTTGAAAATTTACTAATTCATTCTTAAACCTATTATTTGGATAATTGGCCAGAAGGATTATATTGGCAAATTGTCAAAAAATTTAGGACTATATTAATAAATCGTAAAAAGTTTTAGGACTAGATTGGTATAATTGAAAGGTTTAGAACTGAATCCACCTCTGTACAATTGATTTAGAAATTTTTGGACAATTTTCTGAACAATTTTCGGACAATTTTCTCTTTTCTAACCATAACATGATTTAGCAAGTTATCCAATTTGTTATCGGTATCAAAGGTAGCGACGCACAATATGGAAATTCTTTCTTCTCATAGTGCAGGTACATTAATCTCTTTTTCTAGCCAAGACTTTTAGGGGAGGGGATACTAAGGTAGAGGTGGCAATACGGGTCAAAAACCCATTTATTAGCTCATTTTTAGTAGGCCCAAGTTGAACATGGGCCACTTGAAATTTTGAAAATAGGTCAAAATAAGTTTGCAACATTAAAGTCCAAGTTTATATGGGTCAAATATGGGTTGGATATGGATTTGCAACAAACCCATTTAAGTTATTAACTTGTAGCCTTGTAGGCTAAATAGCTTAAGTGACATTTAAATTTTTTTATTTTTTATTTTTATTTTAAAAAAATTATTTTTAATTATTATTTTCTTTTCATTTTTTCTTTTTCTTTTTATTTTCTGTTTCCTTCTTCTCCCTGATCGCCGACCACGGCGACCGGCCATAGGCAAGCTTCAAGCTCGCCCGAGCTCACCGATCTGGCCGAGCTAGCTAGAGGTTGGCAAGCTTCAGCAAGCTCGGCCAGATTGACGAGCTTCGAGCTTGTCAAATGAGCTCACCTGCGTTCGGTCGTCGGCCGAAGAAGAAGGAAGAAGAAAAAAAAAAAAAAAAAAAAAATATTTAAAATTTTCATTTTTAAAAATAAAAAGAAAATAAAGATATATAAAAATATACATTTTTTTAAACTATAAAAATTGTAGCATTTTAGCAATATAAATATTATAAGAAACAATTTTTTTTTAAATTGGATTTTAAAGACTTTTAGAATACGGTCGGGTCGAGTATGGATCGGGTATGGGTCATTAGATTTACATTACATGAATATGGGTCAAAACGGATTAAATGGGTCAACATAGGTGAGACCATTTTTGACCTAACCCAAACACAACTCGATCCACCCGTTTGACACCCCTATACTAAGTTAATGGCGTTCCATGGGCTTGGGAATTGATGGTTGCGAATTTGGTCGATGTACCGAGGAATATATATTAAAGTGAGGATTATGGCGATTGGTCGCCATGCTAATGCCCTTCAAATATCCGACTAATTATAGTTTCACTTTTGGATTCTGAAGAATAAGCGGAACAAACTCATATTTAAGCAATCGCTTATCTTTCAACATGTAATAAAGAAAAAATAAAATTGTACAATTTTCTGTAACAATTTCTACTTGATTTTACAACTAGATATAATATTTGATATTATACATTTAAACGCGTAGAAAGATTTCTCCTTTATTTTCCTATTTATTTACTTGTTAATTTCTTTTACCTTTTTTTTTCAGCCACTATTACTACACAACGAGGGACAAAGAAGAGAAGAAACCCACTTCATGAGCTCGACATATCTGCCCAAAGGAGGCCTAGAAGTTCTTTTGGGCCACAAATCTAGGCCTCGAGCCCATAATTACAAGGCCCAATTCTTAATTAGACGATAATCACAACTATCCCTCTTTCTCACATTGTGGGATTACCAAGATCATGATTTAGACAAAAAAAATTCATTTTCAAAAATTTAAAAAGGATAATGACACAAATAATCCTTAAACTTTGACGGAGTATGATCCCTGAATTTTTTTTTTTAATGTGGTCCCCAGACTTTTCATACATGTTCAAATTAGTCTTTAGATTATATGAAAATGCCTAATGTCATCCTATCGTTAATTCAGATTCAGGGACATTATTGAAAATTTTCATAAAATCCAGGAAATAGATTAAATATGTATCAAAAGTTCACGGGCCGCATTGAACAAATTGAAAATTCAGAAACGATATTATACGTTGAGTCAAAGTTCAGGGACCACATTAAACAAATCAAAAGTTCGTGGACCATATTGCACATCGGGCCCAAAGTGCTCGGGACCATTCATGTCACTTTCTCAATTTAAAGCAACCCCGATCGATCCATATCCCCCGATAGCGACCGTTCGATCAGATCGAAGACCCACGGCCGTCCACGCGGCCGCCCAGACGCCGCGAAAGCGGCCTTCGGGGTGCACGACAAGCCTCATCCCAATCGCGGGGTCGCGATCGGATTTCTTAATTACCCAACACGAGACGCACTTAAGTGAAAAAGTGATCAGATTAAACTAAAGCCCCCCCGGGGGAAGGGGGAAAAAAACGGAAATCGGTTTTGACTTTTCTCCTTCCTCCGCACCGAAAGACCGAAAGGAGGTGGAAGACCCAAAGTGCACGCTCCGGGGGCGTAACCCCCTCGCTTTCTTATCGTCCACGTGGCGCGCGGGCTGCCCAGGCGGGAAACACGCGGCCGGACCGCCGGGCCGGGACACGTGTCGGAGCGCGGGAGGGAGGGGGGAGGCCGGGGGTCAGGGCGGTAAATTCCTCCGGCCGGGGGTTGGGGGGGCCGGGGGTGGGCTCGCACGCGCCACGCGTTCCGGGACACGTGTCGGGCGGTCGGGGAGCTTTGCGGGGGGTTGCAGATTTTTTTTCCTCCCCAGGCTGTTTCCCCCGGGGGCTTTTCCAGCTTTAGGGGGGGGCTTTTGTAGGGTGGGGCCCCCCCACGCGGGAAGGAAAGAGACGTGCGTGCGCGGGTGCTGACGTGGCGATAAGCCGTGCTTATCCGAAGAGAGGGAAGAAAAGGTGAGCGTAGGCTTTTGTCTGTTTTCGTGCGGAACGCGACACCGAGGGAGTCGTTTTTTTTAAAGAAAATGATAAATTTTTTTGGCATTTGACTAAAGCCTGAAAAATTGTATCGGGACATATTCCGTCGTTTGATAAGGAAGATATTATATGATTTTTTTAAACAGACATAAGCTATTTGAGTGCCAATAACTAGCGAATGGATGGGTAAGAAATCGAGCACCAATACGCGGATCTCGGGCTTGGATCCCTGACTCTTGGGCACAAGCACGGGCACCTATCCCAGGTCCACAAGCTAGGCTCGAGACCCCATTGTCCATCGAGGCCAGGCCTCAAACCCTAGTGCTCAAAAACAAGTCCCCAGCAGCCCGACCCGAGTCCATCGAGGCAGGGTTGGAACCGCAAATCTGAGCACAGGTACTAAGGTCTGGGGGCCGGCCTTGATGGATATGGGACTAGTCTTGATGGACCCAAGCTTGACAACAACGGTCTTGCGCATGGGGGTCTCAGGCTTGGCCTTGATGGACCTAAACACAGGTATCGAGGCCTCGAGCCTAGCATCGATGGACCTTGGTACGGTCACACGATGCCGGGGACTCGAGCATGGACACTAGGGTACTACGCCCAACCATGACGTACCCAGGTCCAACCTCGATGGACTCAAGTTGGCAACTCAAGTGCAGGCACTAGGGTAGTGGGCCCAACCTCAATGGACTCGAGCATGGGCACCAAGAACCTGGGTTTGACTTCAAAGGACCTAGGCACTAGTGCCAATGTCTTGGGCCCAACTTCGATGAACTAGGGTGTAAGCGCCGTGGACCTAGGCCCAGGCATGAGGGGTCTTGGCCTAGCCTTGGTGTACTCGGGCTTGACCTAAATGGACTTGGGCCTGGCCTCGATGGACTCGGCCCTGGTGTCAAGGCCTCGGGCCTAGCCTCGGTGGTCCTAGTCCCGAGTGTTGGAGACTCGGGTACCGTCACTAGGTCCCAAGTCCGACCTTGATGGACTTGGGCATGGGTGCTGGGGACCCAATCTTAGGTGCAGGGACTTGGGCACGAACGTCTAGGCCGTGGACCCTGCCTTAATGGGCCCTTGCTCAAGCACCCGGTCTTGGATGCTGGGGCCTCAGGAATGAGTTTTAGGGTTCCCGTACCCAAGCTCAGAGTTTCTAGTCCAAATACTGACATCCAACATATTTTGGAAAATGATTTTCAATTTTTTTAAAGAATAAATTATTTTCATGAATTTAAATATTAATTGTCCATTTTCTGGGAAAATATTTTCTATTAACTCATTTCCCTAGGCGATCCAAATGCCAGAAAATGCTTTTTCATATATACTTTCCAAAAAAAATGATTGTTTATTTCTCTTGAAATAATTAGTCAATAAAAGAATGTTTTCATTATGGATAATAATTTATGTCCAAATATCTTCGTGGACCGTAAAAATATTTTCATTCATTAATTTCTATAAGTAATACGAGCGGTTATTTTTAAATTATTTATTTTTTGTGAAATAAATGCATTATTTATACTTTAATTTTATTGTGGGGATTTTCTTTAATTTGAGAAAAAGGAGAAGTTGCTGTTGCGCGAAGAGGCTACAGAAATCCCCGCCAAAGGCTGCGCAATTATTTATGCGCCACGTCATAGTATTATAGCTTTTTTTTGTCTTATTGACCTCTTATAATACCAATCATTAAACTTATGATCTAAATAAGCTGATATGACATGTGAAGTGGCTAACGGTGACATTTTAGAGCAACCGATCAGCAAAGAAAGAAAGCTGAAGTGGTTAATTGAAATATGCACGGCAACATATTAGTTAAAGTGTTAGGATTCATGGCACAATCACAAAGAAAATAAAGAGCAAAAACGAAAAAGAAAATTTAAGACGCAAGATTTTATCATGGTTCATCCTTAAATTATGGTTACTTCCAGCATAATTAGCACATTGCGCCTATCCGTTACATTTATTAATTACAAAAGAAATAAAAAATATATATATAGATAATAATTTGATTCAAAGTAAGAAACCTTTTTCTAGGAACCCCCGTGATGTCTTGTCGTTGAGGAGTATGAATCATACCCTAACATTAAGAAAAATAAAAATTTGACTTTTTTGGAAAAACGACATATGATCTGATTTCTATAGACCGTCGGCAGTATCTTTTTGAATTTTCCTCAGCCATGTATTACATCAAGTTCCGCTAGGTTACATCATAAAAATAGTAGGAAAATTAGAAGAAGGGACTTCTTCTTTTTCCTTACTAAATTTAACTAATGACGTTGGACTTTTTAGCTGACAAATGACTATAAAGTTTTTTACAACCTGACGTACGGATTCATGATAGAGTTTCGCCGCTAGCCACATCGATCTGGATGGACGAAAAAGTTAATGGTGAGCGCCCTTGTCAGCTGGTGAAATTCGTGGTGGTTTGAAATGTCGGCTTATTTTGGCCTCCAAGTAAAGGCTCGTGGGTTTTTTCTTTTTGGAGATTTTGGCAGTTTTGCACCATGTTATGCCATGCAAAATTTGCTTTAGTCCACGCCAATCATCCTGAACCAGAAGATATTGCGTGGTTTGACTTCATTTATTTCGCGAAAAATAAATGATTTGTAAAATATTTTTCAAAAAGCGATCGCTTGAAATAATTAATCAATGAATTTTTTTTACATTATTGATAATAATTTATGTCGAAACATTTTCATGAACAACGAAAATATCTTCCGTTTATTTATTTTTATAAGCAAAACAAACAATCATTTTTAGGAAAATATTTTTCAAGCCATTCATTTTCCGCGAAAAAAAAAATTCCTCAATCTTCTAGTTACACTATCCATGGATTATTGAGTGTTGATAAATGAAAATGTTGACGGACAAATTGAATTTTGGAAAAGAGTTAATATTACGAAAAATCACAAATTGATATATTTATGACAAATTTACCCCAAATAGGTACGCATGACAAATTTATCCTTAAACTAATTTTTTGATCACCAAAAACTCTAAATTGGTAAATTTATAACAAATTTACCTTTCGTTAGTTTCCGTCAAATTGAATTATTATTACGAAAAATCACAAACTAGTAAACCTGTAAAGTCAACTGCCACGTGTCATTCAACTCGATAATTTAATGGTAAAACTTAACAGAAATTAACAGATGATAAATTTATCACAGATGTACCAGTTTAGAGTTATTGGTAGATAAAAAATTAGTTTTGGGTAAATTTATCACAAATGTACCAATTTGGAGTTTTTCGTGGAATTTACTCTTTGGAAAACATCATCAAAATTTTTACCAAGTTGACATTACCAAAGTTTGTACTTAGTAACATTACTCTAACCAACATCAAGTGGCGAATTAACAATGCCAAAAGCTTAAACAAACAACTCTAATGCTTGAGAAACAAAGGCAACATAAATATTTATGTGTTCGAACGATAATTATATATATATATAATTATATATATATATATATAACATGACCTTACACCAAAACAACAACAACAATACTAAATGAATCTATAAAAAAATGAGTTTTATATTACATGTATAAGATATTCCAACAAAAAGAAAATAAGGAGCGCAAATTTCCTATTGAATTTTCAAAATAGATCAAATTTGCATGAATTTGTTGTCTACCTAGAACGAGATTCCCTTTATATATGAATCGGTAAAATTATATATAATTGGTATTGTACTTATGTCAACCATTCGTACCATTTTAAGTCACTACAAAGATGTTTCAATGTGATTATGTAATGTTTTCCATTAGAAACAAGTGAAAATGCATCGATCTGTGTCGGTTTCGAATCAAGTCATACTATGTCGAATTCGAGTCTCTATCAATAAAACGAGGAAATGTTGAGTGCATCACCATTGTTCTATTTCACCAACCTTTTTCTACCTTGGCTAAGTCGGAGCCCGAATGGGCGATGTCGGATCGGGTCGGGTCGGATCGGATCGGGTCTGGACACACAAAAAAGGTAGGTGCACTATCTTTTTGGTGCAACCTCTCACAAGAATCAAAAGCCGTGGGCCTAAGGAAACGAAAATCTCGACGCCACGAGAACTTGTGGCTGAGAATCCAGCCCCGTCGCTGACGTGGCACCCACCTCCCTCTCTCTCTCTCTCTTTCTCTCTCTCTCTCTCTCCGAAAAACAGGGGAGTTTCGCAAGACTTTTAAGGACTGACGCTTTAACAATCTTGCTCTTCCATGCCAACCCAAGAACTCAACACCTGCCTGCTAACGGGACACGGACGAGCACCCGAGAGAAGAGTGAGTGCACTGAGGGAAGAGAAGCGGAGGAGAATGCTGGAGATGACGAGCGACCCCGCCATCAAGCTCTTCGGCAAGAAGATCCCCCTGTCGTCCAGCGGGGAGTCGCCGGAGGCCTCCGGCGACGGCGTGGCGTCTTCGGGCGTGAATTCGTGGGAAGACGACGAAGGTTCAGAGAAGGTACGCTTTGTGGGGTACGAGGTGTCTGAGCAGTTTTGAGGACTGCCCATTTACAGAGCACCGAAAAGATTTTGACGGGTCTCTCTGTCTCTGTCTCTCTCGGTCTCTGCTTTTCTGTACTTGCGTGTGATGCTCTGTCTCTGGATAATCCTGTGGAACTTTTTGGAATCCTGGGAATTCTTTTGCTATCTTTGGCTTCCTTTTCGATGGTGGTCTGTGGATTGGCTTTTGATTTGATCCCTGAAGTTGAAGGGCATAGGAAAGTTAGTGTGAAGACAAAGGAAACTACCGGTTTTGCGTTTGTTTTTTTCCATCACCGAGCAATAAGATCACTAAAGCAGGTGGCCTTCACGAGGCGAATTCTTTCGCTTGTTTAAGAATCTTGTCTCCACTTAAAACAGCATAGAACAGAGACGGCTACGACCGTGCTATCTTCATCCAGAAAAGAAGGGGAAATAAAAACGTAAATCTGACAAAACAATTCAAATTTTAAAGGATGAATCGGAAGAAGGAAAAGATCTGTTTCTTTTCCTATTTCTTTTATGTGTTTTTGACCAAAACATGGGATGAATAGTCTGTCTGTATTGGTCAAGAATGATCTTTTTGGTTTTCGCCTTAGTTATAGCTTATAATTTATTGAAATCTTCACTTCTTCCCTGTTTAAAATATGGTATAGAGAGGCCTTTTAGCCGTATACTGTCTGCTATGATCCATGATGAGCATAATTTATACTATGCAGATAGAGAAATTCTGCATACACTCTTAAATTCAAATCCTAGACATCACATGTGAGCTGATATTGATTTTTATTACCAGCTGCATAGGTCCAAGACCGCGTGTTCTGGATCTGTCACTATTTTAATTCACTGAATCTTTGTCTTTTTCCTTAATCATGTCAAATTTCTCGGAGAACTCATCTATGTCTCCCTGGTCCTGGCGACAGGATCAATGTTAGGAGACACATTCCAGAACTTTCCAAGACTCTAGCTTTAGCTATAATGGCAAATAAACAATGGAAAGAGGGATGGCTTTATTTAGTCATGGAATGATGGCAAAAGCATTCCTAGATGCTATTCTCATTCTTTCCTGTTGCCCTTGCTTGTTCTGTTGCTGGTCATCATTTTCTTCCTAGAATTTTCCTAGCGAGACTTTCACATCCATTGCTTACTACTAATTTACCTCCACTTTGTCATGTCATCAGTGTCATTCCATTGAAAAAGTTGCCATGGAAGTGCAAGAAGATGATGACCAAGTTTCACCAGAAACTGTGAACCCCAAAACACCCTCTATTGAGGAAGAATATGCTCGATCGAAAGCCTCCGGCACTGATCAAGAACAGGGCGATTCGCTGAACTCGCAGGAGAAGCCCCTGAAGAAGCCGGACAAGATCCTTCCTTGCCCGCGATGCAACAGCATGGACACCAAGTTCTGCTACTACAACAACTACAACGTCAATCAGCCCCGGCACTTCTGCAAGTCCTGCCAAAGATACTGGACTGCGGGCGGTACTATGAGGAATGTTCCTGTGGGAGCTGGGCGCCGCAAGAGCAAGAGCTCAGCTTCGCATTATCGCCACATCACTATCTCGGAGGCTCTTCAGGCAGTTCGAATTGATGCTCCGAACGGGACTCACCTCCCAAATGGGAAGATCAATGGTACTGTTCTCACCTTTGGCTTAGATCCATCTGCTGGTGATTCCATGGCTGCTGTGTTGAATCTCGACAATAAGAAAGGATCGGCTATGAACGGAGTGCGGAATGGGTTTCATGACTTTGGAAGGAATGGGGTTTCGGTCCCGCAAAGGAGTGGAGAGAAGAATGACGATTGCTCGAGCCGATCTTCTGTCCCAATCTCGAGCTTGACGGATGAAGGAAATGGGAATCCCTATCTGGAAGGATCCAGTGCCAATGGATTCCATCCTCAGTTTCCATGCTTTTCAGGTGTTCCTCAGCCTTATCCATGGAATCCCACGTATCTTCCACCGCCTTTATGTCCTTCAGGATTTGCTGTGCCAATTTACCCTGCAGCGCTTTGGAACTGTGGCCTCCACAATGGTTGGAATTTCCCTCTGTTGTCGCCTCCGAGCCAAAAGGCATCGAATTCAGGACTAGATTCGCCAACTCTTGGGAAGCATGCAAGAGAAGTCGAGATGCTTAAAATGGACGAATCTGTGGAAGAAGAGCCCAGGAAACGGCAGAACGGATGTGTCTTGGTCCCAAAGACTTTACGTATAGATGACCCAAGCGAGGCCGCGAAAAGTACTATATGGGCTACTCTGGGGATTAAGAAGGACTGGCTAGGTAAGGACGGGTTGTTTAAGGGCTTCCAATCAAAGGGTGAGGAGAAAAATCACATATCAGAAACTGTCTCTGTTTTGTGCGCTAACCCTGCAGCCCTATCGAGATCTATCAAGTTCCACGAGAGCTCTTGAGTTTAGCTCATGATGACTGCAGGTAGAAATAACTGCAGAAAAACATTTGGAACTGGGATGTCATCTTTCTGTGTTGATTGCAGTGACTTGCATTGTTTAGAACAGAGAGAGGCAAGTCATTGATTGGCTGAGACAAGCATAGGAAAGCGATAGACCCTGACTCACCGGAGTTTGCAGCGAACTAGTGCTAGTGTTAACCCGTTGGGAATGTTTCCTTTTCTTGTGTGCTAATTATGTTGAATGCACGCGCTTGTACATAACTCCTGTAAAATATTTGAACGAAATGGAGAGAGCTTTTTCTGAATTTTGTACCAGTTCTTCATGTCTCTTGAGAGATGTTTCTTAAGTTCATCCTGAATCAAAGCAGTGATGCTTAAACCTCTTCGATTTCTTCGAATGTTCCTTGTAATCATCAAAGTGTTCTTGAGATAATGTTCAGAGCATATATGATTGAATCACTCATGGATGACAACTGAAGCTGGGCACAGCTTTGGAGGAAGAAATATATCCGTAAGGACTTGTACAGCAGAAAAATCCCACTTTTTCTAGATTCTAAGACAGATGAGTATCAAGTAAACGCGACATTTTTTCTTTCCATGCAATCCAAAGCATTAATTGCACAATTTGCCAATGAAAGGTCAGTACTTCACTGTTTCTTTGGTCTATTTTTTCGGAGTGGTATTAAGAAACGGCTATTGGCAACGCATGGTTTCCATGATGCTTACGGAGATCGCCATCGATGGATACGAAAAGGGATAACTTCATCCAATCAGCATGAGAACTGCCCACCAACATTTCACTTTTTTTTTTCAGAATCTAACTACACAAGCGAAGACAGATCAGTGAGAGACCTTGATAAGTCAGACACGGCACATTTGAGATATTTTGTCTCTGCAAAGCATATATCAGCCACAACCTGCTCATCACATCAGCTGTTATTTGCCCTTTTGACCAAGACAATTCGATGGATTTCTTTCTCCAATGTCGGTGCTTCTCTGTTCCATCTCTGTCGTTTCTCTTCACAGGGAAGCAAGCGCACAGCGTATCGATTTCGTGGGCCTAATTGCAGTTTTCATAGGAGACTGATTTGAGCAATTAAACCGGAGAAAAGTTTGGCATGTGAACCAACTTGAAGTAGTTTATTGAACATACTTAGTTGCCATTCAATTCTTCTTCACTGAACAATGCCTTGAAGTGAGTCAACCTTCATCTGCTGAAGATGGAGAGGTAAACACATCCACGCAAGTTTCTAGCTCTGGCTTCACTGGCAATCATTGACTCTTGAATCCACAATAAGTCCACACGTTAATGGCTTACTATGAATTTTGGGTGGGGGGGTGGACATCAACCTGGAAAGATGGCCATGTCTTGGAGTTATCACTGATGGGAAAAGTTAGTTCTTGAGCCATTGGGTCTCCGAGTCAACTTCCACCATAACATGTCTCCAAAGTGACTTTGGAGATGTCAAAGATAATGTTTTTATTCATATTGAACTTTGGCTTCACGCATGGAAAGTTATTATGAAGTCAACGAGCTCTCATTTTAATATTAAGGTCGTCCAAGAAATTTTATTATTATCATCTTCCAGATCAAAGTGCATCATTAGGTAAGAAATGCACATGCATTAAAGTAGGTGAAAGTAGGAAAGAAGGGCCAAAAAGAGGAATGGCACTCGAATCCTTTCGAGAAAGAGGGGTAGTATTGTGAAAGATACACGATGAGTGAAGCTCATTAGATCAACATTCCTATTTCCAATTTATCTCGATCTATTTGCTGAATTATTCCATTGATTTGCGCTTGTTATTATTGTTGTTTTTATATGAAAATGTTGGTTTGAACTCTTCAGGGAGTTGGCTAAGTGATTAAATATTTGATTTGGATTGAGAAAATCTAACTGAGATTAACATTATTGGTTGCGGCTATTATCCTGTGGATGGAGTCATATCCGATGCACCTGATCGGTGTGGTTTGCGTGTATCTATGAAATTTCATCAAAATGAAAGTACCGAATACTTTATATATTGATCTAAATTAAAAGTAAATATAATTAAAAAAAAATAAAGCAATGAAATATGAAATAAAGAATATTAAGATAATGAAAAAGATTGATACATATGAAGTTTGGTTTTCTCAAGCCATGGACTTTGTACTTAAAAGGGGAGCGTTCGAACGTAACATTCTGTCAATTCAAAAGCCCATAATGACAAGCGGTGGCACATCGTAGGCTGAAAAGCCCGCAAGAAATATGACAGAACAGAGCCAAGACCCAACAGGAGTGTGCTACATGCATTTCGCACATCTTTAATAAAAGGCTGAATACTCTAAAAAAAAACTTTTAACTTTAGCTTTTTGTTCCGCACCGCCATCACACAAATACGTAGCGAATGCCTCGACATACCATATATAAAGCAAGCTTTCAAATTTGGTATCCACTCCGAATATACCATTACACTCCCGACCATTCGATCGTCCCCTCGGGCCCAAAAGCGGCGGCGACTTCACCTCGGCCGGCCGGCCGACCACTGGCAAGGTCCGTCCCCACTTCTTCCACTACTTTTTCCTCCAAAGACGGCAGTGTTTGGTCCGCGCAGGAGGAATCACGACGAGCAATTCCGGCATTTCAATCGTCACAAGGCTTTGGCTTTTCATGCATGGGGTCACAACAAAGCAATGCCGGCATTTCGATCTTTAGAAGAAGAGCAAGCAATGTCGGCACTGCATCGGTTAATCACAATTTCATAACACCAGTGGTACGGGTGAAAAGGAAGATTCAAATCATCACGCCTTTCTGTCTTACTTCCTCAGACCCACGGGACAAGCCCAGGAAGAACTTCAAAGAAGAGGCCTTCCGTTTCAGCCAACGTCCTTGTGCGTTTTGAAAGAGGGAAGCATTTCGGGCATTTCGTCGTAGGATCACAAATCCACAAGGCGATTAGAGTAGCTCATCGGCCATTTTGAGAGAGAAAAAAATGAGTTTCCCCGACGCCAATTCCGGACGATGTGTATCGGATGAAGCAGAAGTCCACGTCGTTGGCATTCCATTGCTCCTCCCCGCTCGACAATGCCTTAACCTGGAACGAGTTGGTGGGGACTATGCCATACCGCCTAGTCTGTGAAGAAGAGACGTTGATGGACTACTTGTACAAGGTGGACATGCTGCCGGAGGAGGACGAGGTGAGGGTGGAGATCAGGTGGTGATGGGCCTTGGGAGCGATTGGCCAGAGAGATGCTCTGACGGCCAAGGTGAGGCTGCCGAGGAATCATAAGGCGAGGGTGAGCGGGGCTACGGCTTCGGCAAACCACGATGGCGTGATCACCGTCAGAGTACCCAAGCGGGACCTGCCTCAGAAGTGGTATGAGGAAATTGGATTCAGGTTCGAGACCATTTGCATTAAGATTTCCAAAAGTTATTGAAGAATAGATCTTCCCCACCCCCGGACGCCACCTATTGCGGCCAAGTTCGGCGTTGCACCGACGGGAAGGGAGGTGTCGCAAGGGAGGATGGGATGGAGGTGGTGGCAAGAGAAAAACCCATGCTTTTTGTAGATTCTTAAGATAGATCAGTATCAAGTAAAAGCAAAATTTCTTCTTTCCTTCCGTTGCAAAACACTAATTGGACCCATTTTGTGCAATGAAAACTCAGTACTTCACCGATTCTTTGGTCCACAGTTCAGACTAAGATTGAGAAACAGCTACTAGCAAGGAATGGTTTCCACAATGCTTACGGAAATGGCCATCCACTGATGAGAAAACGCATAACATCCATCTCCGGCAAGCGCAAAAACAGCCCACTTGTTTCAGAATCTAGTTACACGAACAAAGACGAATCAGTGTGAGACCTTGATAAGCCAGACACAGAACATTGAGATATTTTGTCTCTGCAAAGCAAATATCAGCCACAACCTGTTCATCACATCAGCTGCTATGGGCCCTTTTTAGCTACACGATTCCTTGGAATTCTTTCTGCAATCGCGGTGCTTCTCTTTTCCATCTTCGTCGTTTCTCTTCCCGGGGAAGCAAGCGTGCAGTTTGTTGATATCATCGGCCTGATTGCAGTTTTTAGAGAGACTGAATTGAACAATCAAACCGAAGAAAAGTTTGGCACGTGAACCAACTTGAAGCTGTTTATCGAACAATCTTACTGAACATGTGATGTCGTCTAGCCTGCCATTCAATTCTGATTCAGCTGAATAATGCCTTGAAGGGAGTCAACCTTCATATGCTGAAGGTAAACACATCTATGCAAGTTTCTAGCTCTGGCTTCGCTTGCAATCATCGACTCTTGAATCTACAATTAGTACGGATTCACCGTTATAGCCTCACATCTATAATTATTAAGGTTAATACCACAAAAAATCCTAAATCGGTACACTTGTGACATATTTACTCCAAACTTTTTTTTTGATCATAAAAAACCCCGAACTGGTATACTTGTGACAATTTTACCCCAAACATACAAAAAAAACCCCAAACTGGTACACATGTGACAATTTTATTCCGAACTAATTTTTAATATTATTATTATTTTTTATTATTTTGAATTTTTTCTTTTCTTTTCTTTTCTTCATCTTCAACCTTTGGCCGGTCGACGGTCCGGCCAAAGGCGGAAGCTGGTGTGGGCCGCCCTCGTTGGATCGGGCGAGGGCCCTCGCCTGCGTCTGGCGGCCCTTGCTTGACGTAGGCGAGGGTTGCCCTCGCTTTGGTCGAGCGGGCGAGGACCCTCGCCCGATCTTGCGGTGAGGGCCGCCCTGTTGGATCGGCGAGGGGCCGCCCTTGCCGGCTTTCACCGGGGCCGATCACCCGGATCGTGACCGGTGAAGGTTGAAGATGAAAATAAATAAATAAAAATAAATAAAAATTTGAAAAAAATAATATTAAAATTTTAATTCAGGATAAAATCGTCACATATATACCAGTTTGAGGTTTTTTGTGGTAAGTTCAGGGTAAAATTGTCATAGGTGTATCAGTTTGGGGTTTTTGATAGTAAAAAAAATAGTTTAGGGTAAAATTGTCACAAATATACCAATTTGGAGTTTTTTATGGTTAAAAAAAAGTTTGGAGTAAATATGTCATAAGTGTACTAGTTTAAGATTTTTCGTGGTATTAATCCTAATTATTAATAACCTTATAGTTCAAATGATGACTTTTTTTTTTGATATGTGGTGTCTGTTCATTCTATACAGCATTGGTTGCTCAGCCCAAAGGAATCACGACGAACCTTTGGCATTTCATCCATGGATCGCAACGAAGTGATTCCGGCATATGCCAATTATAAGAAGAGCAAGCAGTGTCGGCATTGCATCGATGAGTCACAATTCCATCTTCTAAGTGCCGCGGAGAAAAGAAAGTTCAAATCATCAAGCGTTTTGCATTGATGGATGACAATTCCATCTTCAAGGGTGACAGAAAAAAGAATGTTCGGAAAAAGTGCTAAATAAGTCGTAAACCTTTTGAAAGAGTGCCAATTTAGTCCTAAACCTTTTGATATAGTGTTAATTCAGTCCTTTTGGCCGGATTTTGCTGACGTGGACGTTGGCCGATTGGCGAACAGTCACTGGAGTTAACGTGGACAAAATTTAATAATATTTTAATATTTTTTTGAATTTTTTTCTTCTTTTTTTTTGCTTCTCCCTCTTCCTCTAGACGGTCGTCGAAGTAGCGACCGGTCGGAGGCCGACGAGGTCGGGCCTTGCCCAGCCGTCGGCGAGCCTCACTTGGCCCTCGCCAGACCTCGCAACCTCTGGCGAGGGCCGAGCGAGGCTCACTGGCAGTTAGGCGAGGCCCGACCTCGCCGGATCTGGAGAGGTCGACCCTCGCCTGGCCATGGCGAGGACCGGGTGAGCCTCGCCAGCCCAACGCAAGGCTCACCCTCGCCGACGACGGCAAAGGAGAGCCTCGCCATGGCTGGGCGAGGCCCGACCTCGCTGAATCTGGCGAGGTCGGGCCTCGCCCAGTTGTCGACGAGACTCGCCTTCGCTGTCGCCGGGTGAGGGTGAGCCTCACTAGTGGCCGGTGTGGCTCGCCCGAGGCCGGCGAGGTCTTTGGCCTCCGGCCGATCGCCGCTCCGGCGACCGGCTGGAGGAAGAGGGAGAAGGAAAAAAAAAGAAGAAAAAAAGAAAAAAAAATCAAAAAAATATTAAAATATTATTAAACCACGTTAGCGCCGGTGATCGGTTGCCGGCTGGCCAACGTCTATGTCAACAAAATCCTGCCAAAAGGACTGAATTGACACTATATCAAAAGGTTTAAGACTAAATTGGCACAAAAAATAGGTTTAGAACTAAATTGACACTTTCTCAAAAGGTTTAAGACTTATTTAGCACTTTTCCCAAGAAAGTTCAAATCACTAGTCATTCCCTTACCGCAACATTTGGGATTCCGTTACGTTGACCGATGTCAAGGCCAGCGCGGGTGGGGCACCACGTCGTTAATTAGGTTCAAAACGGTTTACGTGGCGGTTTCTGGTTAAGTTGGCCTTAACAAAGTGCCTTCATATTGCAAGTGCTCCAACTATTCCGCTCATAATGCTGTATGTATGGTAGCCGAACTTCTCTTTTTCTCAATTGAGTACTGCCTCAACTCTTTTTAACAATATTAAGTTTATGTAAACTGATCTATAGAATTTATAAATTACAAGTGATTTATTCGACTGTAAGACGTTTTCACAAGTGAGCCATACTCACTAACTAATATTAGGTAGAAACATCCACTTGCAAAATTTCTAGGGTTAATACGACGAAAGACTATAAACTGGTACACTAGTGACAAATTTACTCAAAACTAATTTTTTGACTACGAAAAGTCCCGAATTGGTACACTTGCGACAATTTTACCCTATGTTAGTTTCTGTTAAATTTTATCGTCAAATTTCTGAATTGAATGATATGTCAACTACCAGTTAACGAGTGCACCAGTTTGGGATTTTACCCTCTATTTGTCACGGGTGTACCATTTTGTGATTTTTCGTGATATTAATCCAATATAACGAAAGGTAAATTTGTCACAAATGTACTAGTTTGGGGTTTTTGATGGTAAAAAATTAGTTTATGGTAAATTTGCCACAAGTGTAATAGTTTGGGGTTTTTGATGGTCAAAAAATTTATTTGGAGTAAATTTGTTATTAGTGTACCAGCCTGGAGTTTTTTGTGATATCAACCCTTTTTTTAGTCAAAACGCTCGACTATACCTTGTCGAGAAGCAAGTTGGGGACGGTGCCATACCGCCTAGTCTCCAAGGATGAGACGGCGATGGACTACATGTACAAGGTAGATAAGCTGTGGCCGGAGGAGGAGGCAAGGGCAGAGGTCAGGTGAGAATGGACCTTGTGAATGGCCAGCCAAGGCGAGGTTTTCGAGGAAAGTAAGACTAGGGTGAGTGAGGCCTCGGCTTTGGTGAACCGCATCGGCGTGATCACCGTTACAGTTCTCAAGCGAACCCACCTCGGATCAGAAGTGTCATGAGGACGTTGGATTTAGGTTCAAGACTATCCGCATTAAGATTTCGAAAAATTATTGAAGAATAGATCTTGCCTCGCGACCCCACCTGTTGCCGTGCCCCCGAGTTTGGCCATGCATAGATGGGAAAAGAGGTGTTACAACTGTTACAAGGGAGGACGGGGGTGGTATATCAATTTTAGTCTTAACCAAACAAAAATATCAATGTTAGTCGGATCGAAATGTTCGAATATATATACAGAAGGAACTATAAGTTGCAATGAAGTCAACGAGCTGTCAATTTAATATTCAAAGACTTCTTTTTCGTCGCCCCTCTCGAACTTCTCGCCACCCAGCGCATGTTGGGCACCACGTCGACGATCAGGCCACCGAGGAAGAGACGGCGGTGGCTTTCGTGTTCAAGATGGACAGGCCGTGGCTGAGGCCGGACAAGGTGAGGGTGGAGATCCCGAGGGGTGGGGGATGCAGGTGAGCGAGGCCATGGCTTCTATGAGCGCCGACGGTGCGCTCACCATCGTGATTCCCAAGAGGCATCAGCCTCGGGAGCGGTAATCGTACAAGGACTCGGCATTGATTAAATTCAAAATTATGTGCAGCGCAGAGCTCGCGTATGAAACTTTAAAATTTTGCTTTGACTAAATCGTTATTTCGTATGGATTTTTGTCACGTCCCGTGGCTCCATAACGCCCTTATTTACCACTTTCATAAAATTTCAGAACTTAACAACTCTTAAATTGGATGCCGCAGTTTAAATTTCACACGACTTCTAATTCGAACCATAACTTGGAAAATTACTCCGATTGAATGAACAAGGCACTTGAATCCTTATTGGGCATTGCGAAACGGTGTCAATATGGCCTGACAAGGTCATGATGACATTCACGCGTAAAAATCCTCTTTTCCTTTCCCTTTCATTTTTTCCCCCTTTGTTTCTTCCTTTCATTTCTATTTGTGCTTGCTCTCCCTCTTCAATAGTTGAACGGCTACTTTTCTTCCTTCCTCGCAACCATGGGTCTCCTGTAGATTCTGAGTGTTCGATTACGGGTAATTTCACCATTGAAGAGGAGTCGAAGCTTTCACAGGAGCTTTTGCGGTCTGTTCGTTTGATATACAGTGATGACGAGCTCCATAAATGCATTTTTTATTTTAATATACCGGTACACATATGTCTTGCGTCCTCAATTTTATCCACGTCTTTATCTTTCTTGAAGAGAGAACGCTCTTTTACGTCTTAGAAATCTCGAGGTAAGAATGTACTTAAATCCCACATTTCCTCCTTTTGTCGTGTAGTCAAAATTCTTTTCTTTTCTCTTCTTTTGCGCGCCTCTCTGCATGGAGCAAGCCAGAACGAAAAGGTCAATATTACGCAATACGCGGTCGAGAATATCCGACAAGCAAAGTCACCTATGAAGTGATGATTTGCAAATGGTGACTTGAATGGATCAACTCATCTGACTAAGATGCCCGCACTGACTAGTTCAAAGTGAGTCTGCTCATCGAGTCAGTGTCAATGAGGTTGCTCACATTCAATCAAATCCGTTTATTAATTCCGTTTAACTTGACAAACGATAAATACTAACAAATTTTAGAACTTATTTTACCAACTTAATAAGTTTTTTGATTTGATTGCACATTTTAAATATTTTAGGACTTAATTACACTTTCTTGATAAGTTTTAGGACTTTCAATGCTCCACTAATAAAAAATATGACTTAGACTTAAAAAAAATGCAAATTTGTCTAATCAAGTCTTTTGTGAATTGCACTTTTTGAAAGTTTTATGACTCAATTGCACTTTCATGATAAATTTTAGGATTTAATTATATTTTTTGAAAGTTTTAGGACTCAATTGCACTTTCATAACGAGTATTTAGGACTTTCAATGCAATTATCTCAACACTAAAATAAACCAGTCAAAGTAAATTTCATCCAAGGGTCACGATGAAAGCAATGCCGGCATTTCCATCTATATAAGAAGAGGGGGGCATTGCATCGGTGAATCACAGCTTCACAACACCGGTGTTACGGGAAGAAAAGAGAATTCAAGTCATCATGCAGTCCTCGGCTCCTCCCTCAGGCAAACGGAAAGGGATCGGGAACAAAATCGTTGCGACCCGGAACAAGATGGACGATGCCCAGAACAAGGTCAAGTATGCGTTCTTCCCTGCCGTCGCCCCTGTCCTGGCCACCGGGAGGGCCATGTTGGGAAACACGACGTTCGACCAGGTCACCGAGGAGGAGACGGTGGCGGCGTTCGTGTACAAGATGGACAAGCCGTGGCTGCAGTCGAACGAGTTGAGGGTGGAGATCCGGTGGGGCAATGCCTTGTGGGTGATCGGCGAGGGAGACGAGACCATCAAGGTGAAGCTGCAGAAGAACCATAAGATGAGGTTGAGCAAGGCCACGGCTTCTATGAGCGCCGACGGCGTGCTCACCGTCGTGATTCCCAAGAGGTTCCGGCCTCGGAAGTGGTACGAGTATAAGGACTTGGCATTTAATAAGTTCAAAACAGTCTGTGTTAGGATTTCTTGGCCTTAACGAAGTGTCATAACACTGCAAGAGCTCGAACTGTCGATGTGATGAACCCTTGTTCTTAGCCTCCCAGCTTGTTGTTGATCAACATGGTTAATAATTTGATCTTCTGTTTCTTTTAATACATTGCTTGAGTGCAGGTTCATCTGAGCAGTGTGCTCAACTTGTTTAGCACTTTTAGTGCTGAAACTAGCATTCAAGGCCTCAAATCTTTGCTCTATATCCTGGCAATTTGGCATGACATTCTATTCTCCAACTATGGTCGTCAAAAGACGGGTTGTGCGGATATTTGCAAGGCGATGATTGTTGGGAACTCAATGGTTTCAATTAGTGATAAAGTCCAATCGAGAATGATGGATACCCAATTAAATTAGTAAATAAGAGTTCGAATATAAAGTGGGTGGATTCTAATATGCCCTGAAATCTCTCGCATTTTGCAAAAATCGAATTTCTAAATAATGCACAAACTACAAATTGAAAACCACAAAGAAATTGTATGAAACTTATAGAATACAAGTGGAATGCTTTATAGACATAAATGAATATTAGATTCAAGAAACCTAATCTAACTTGATAATCTATTCCAATCGATCTATCATGAACGATTTTCCCGTCTTCGTAATCAAAATTCGATGTGTTGCTGTAACTTTTGGATGTCTTCTTTTTTTTGGTCGTAGTGATGTCTTCTTCATTGCCTACGATTGTTCTCTTTTTTTACTCTTCCTGAAATGGACCATTTTGTTATGCATTCTACTCTCGATCGATGGATCCTTTTGGACTCGATATTTAACTTGTGTGCATGCTTTGAGTTGATCGATTGTCATCACATATGTCATATACATCACTTAACTTTCCTCATCGGAAATTCATGATGGATGAACTTATCAAACAATTCATTGATGGGTCTCGTGGGTCCACTGCATTATCATGAACTTCATGATTGGTGAGCGTGTCCGCCATTCCAAGCAAATATGAGGATAAGGAAGTCTATCAAGATGGCCTTGTACTTCGTCGCCCCTCTTACATTCCAGGTGGCCAGGCTCTGTGGGGGTACAACCACGTACGACCAGGTCACCAAGGAGGAGATGGAGTCGGCCTAAGTGTAAAGGATGGACAAGCCGTGGCTGACCCAGGAGGAGGTGGCAGTGGAGATCCGGTGGGGGCAGTCGGCCAGGGGGACGAGACGGTTAAAGTGAAGTTACCAAGGAGCAATGGGTGAAAGTGAGCGCGGCGACGGCCTCCATGAGCGACGATGGCGTGCACTCTGTCGTGGTACCCAAGCATGACCAGCCTCGGAAGTGGTACAAGTACAAGGATTTGGGACTTATTAGGTTCAATATGGTCCACGTTCAGATTTGCGGTTAAATTCATTCCAACAAAATCAGTTTCACACGATCATTAAATTAAAGATGCTGTAATAAAAATCACTACTTGATAATTGGCCTGGCGTCCATTTTCGCTAGCGATTTTATCTTGCTGTTTTAGTTTCATTCACCCTTTCAAATTTTTGAAAAAAATTTCACTTCGTATTAGATATATCGAATTTTCAGGAACAGCTTATCAAACAAATCCAACTCCATCTGAGGAGGGTTCAGAGACATGTCCGACGAATAAGGATGATCAAGATTACTTTCTTTTTCCACAAATCTTTGGTCAATGTTCGAGTCTCTTCCTGACCCCTCTGTCAAGAAAGCAACCAATCTTCACGTCAAGTATCAATTAAAAGCAACATTTCTTCTTTCCTTCCGTTCCAAAACACTAATGGCCCCATTTTGGGCAATGAAAACTCAGTACTCCACCGTTTCTTTGGTCCACAGTTCAGAGTGAGATTGAGAAACAGCTGTTAGCAAGGAATGGCTTCCACAATGCTTACGGAAATCGCCAGCCGCTGATAAGAAAACTCGTAGCATCATTCTCCGGTAAGCACGAAAACAGCCGGCCAACATTTCCCTTTCTTTTCAGTATCTTGTTGCACAAACAAAGACAGATCTGTGGGAGACCTTGATAAGCCAGACGCAGAACATTGAGATATTTTGTCTCTGCAAAGCAAATATCAGCCACAACCTGTTCATCACATCAGCTGCTATGGGTTCTCTTTACCTACACAATTCCATGGATTTCTTTCAGCAATCGTGGTGCTTCTCTTTTCCATCTTTGTCGTTTCTCTTGGCAGGGAGACAAGTGCGCAGTTTGTCGATATCATCGGCCTAATTGCAGTTTTTAGAGAGACTGAACCGAACAATCAAACCAAAGAAAAGTTTGGCATGTGAACCAACTTGAAGTAGTTTATCGTACAATCTCAGTGAACGCGTGATGTAGTCTAGCCCGCCATTCAATTCTGATTCAGCTGAATAATGCCTTGAAGGGAGTCAACCTTCATATGCTGAAGGTAAACACATCTATGCAAGTTTCTAGCTCTGGCTTCACTGGCAATCATCGACTGTTGAATCTACAATTAGTACGGATTCACCGTTATAGCCTCACATCTATAATTATTAATAACCTTATAATTGAAACAATAACTCTTTTTTTGATATGTAGTGTCTGTTCATTCTATACAGCGTTGGTTGCTCAGCCCAAAAGGAATCACGACGAGCCGTTGGAATTTCATCCATGGATCGCAACGAAGTGATTCTGGCATATGCCAATTATAAGAAGAGCAAGCAGTGTCGGCATTGCATTGATGCATCACAATTCCATCTTCAAAGTGTTCGGGAGAAAAGAAAGTTCAAATCGTCAGGTGTTTTGCATCGATGAATGGCAATTCCATCTTCAAGTGTAACGGAAAAAAGAAAGTTCAAATCACAAGACGTCTCTCTTCCAAACTTGGATTCCATTTTGTCGAGCCTCGTGAAGGCCGGCACGTGTGGGGCACCACGGCATTCGACCAGGTCACCGAGGAGGAGACGGTGGCGGCATTCCTGTACAAGATGGACAGGCCGTGGCTGAATGCGGACGAGTTGAGGGTGGAAATCCGACAGGGCAATGCGATGTGGGTGATCGGCCAGGGAGACGAGACCATCAAGGTGGAGTTGCGGAGGAACCATAAGATGAGGGTGAGCGAGGCCACCGCATCCACGAGCGCCGACGGTGTGCTCACCATCGTGTTTCCCAAGTGGCATGGGCCTCGGAAGTGGTGCGAGTTTAAGGACTCGGCGTTTAATAAGTTCAAAACGTTCCGTGTTGGGATTTCTTGGTCTTGACGAAGTTTCACAACACCGCAACTTCTCGAACTATCGATGTGCTGAACCCTTTGATATTGGCCTGCCAGCTTTCGTATCAACATGGTTGATAAATCTTTTGTTTCTTTTGCCACATCGCTTGAGTACAAATTCATCTGAGCATTGTGTTCAACTTATTTAACACTTTCACTTCGGACACTAGCATTCAAGGCCTCAAATCGTTCGTTTATATCCTAGCAATTTGGCAAGACCTTCTATTCTCCAACTATGGTCGTCAAAAGATGTGTCGCGTGGATATTTGCAAGGCGATGCTGGTTGTCAGGAACTTGACTGTTTCAATTAGTGATTAAAGTCCAATCGAGAATGATTGATCGCCAATTAAATTAGTGAATACAACTTCGAATGAAAAGTGGTTGGATTCTAATATGCCTTGAAATCTCTAGGATTTTGCACAAATCTAATTACTAAGTAAGGCGCAAACAACATATTGAGAACCACAAGGAACTTGTATGAAACTTGCGGAATACGAGTGTAATGCTTTTATAAACAAGAATGAATATTAGATTCAAGAAACCTAATCTGATTTGATAATCTATTCCAATCGATCTATTACAAACGATTTTCCCATCTTCATAATCAAAATCCGACGTATTGTTGTAACTTTTGTGATGTCTTTTTTTTTTTTTGTCAAAGTGAGGCCTTCTTCATTGCCTATGATTGTTCTCATTTTTTACTCTTCCCGAAATGGGCCATTTCGTTATGAATTCTACTCTCGATCGATGGATCCTTCTTGACTTGATCTTTAACTTCTGTGCATACTGCGATTTAATCAAACGTCACCACATGTCACATGCATCACTTAACTTTGCCCATTGGAAGTTCGCGATGGATGAACTTATCAAGCATTTCATTGATGGGTCTCGTGGGTCAACTGCATTATCATGAACTTCATGATTGACGAGCTTGTCAGGCATTCCAAGCAATCTAACGATAGGGAAGTTTATCAAGATGGCCTTCTACTTCGTCACCCCTCTCGGATTCGAGGTGGCCAGGTGCTGTGGGGGATGACCACTTACTATCAGGTCAAAAAGGAGGAGATGGAGTCGTCCCGCGTCTATAGGCTAGACAAGCAGTGGCCGACCCAGGAGGAGGTCGTGGTGGAGATCCGCTGGGGCCGGGTGCTATGGGTGGTTGGCCAGGGGGACGAGACGGTTAAAGTGAAGTTACCAAGGAGTGATAGGGTGAAGGTGAGCGCCGCGACAGCCTTCACGAGCAACGACGGCATGCTCGCCATCGTGGTTCCCAAGCGGGGCCGGCCTCGGAAGGGGTACAAGTACAAGTACTCGGGACTTATTAGGGTCAAAACGGTCCACATTCCGATTTCCAATTAAATTCATTCCAACAAAATCAGTTTTACCCTATCATTAAAGCAACGATTCTGAAGAAAAGTCACTTGATAATTGTAACAGCCCGAATTTCAATGTAATTCCGGGATCAATAAAACTGATATTAATTCGCATTTCATTTTAGTAAGTCTCACCCAGAGTTGATCACTCTCGGGATACTAACCAATGGGGTAAATGGGGTAAGGCTAACTAGAGAACGGTAAGTGGACCGAGGACCCTATCGTGAAACGGACACCGATCAATGATCGAGACTATTAATATATAGATAGTCCTAGGTCGACACGCTGTAACCTCTAAACAAACCGCCCGTTAGTGAGAGACCCCGAAATTGAAAGTTTAGCGAGTTTTGTTCACTAATTGGGTCGATTTCGATGTCGATTTTGAAGGCTTAAGAGACTATTTTGGAAATCTGATCATATTACGCTGGCCACACACATTTGGAGTTAGTACGAGTAAAAATTGAAATTTCAGTCCGGGGGTGAAAAGTTACGATTTTGCCCCTTTGGGCGTGGGTGTTGGATTTTGAGGCCGTTTGAGGTTATTTTTCGAGGCCGACACCATTTTTGGGTGGCCACGCATACCGGGAGTTGTTACGGATAAAAATTGGAATTTCGACAAAAATTGAAAAAAATAATATTATTTTATTCCCGGAACTTCGCAGTCGATTTCGAGGGTTTAAAAAGTGAATTTCGCGATTCTAACGCCATTTTAGGTTGGCCACGCATATATGGAACGCGTATGTGCGAAAATTGGAATTTCGCCCCGGGACCGGAAAAATAACGATTTTGCCCCTGGACTAAATTTTGGTCCGAATTTTTTTGGGATAATTTTGGGATAATTATCAGAGGATTATCAGATCAATTATTGACCTTTTTGACCCTTTTGCTCTTGAATTTTGGATAAGATTCAATATCAACCCTTGGATGAGGGGTAAAATGGTCACTTTTTGTTAGATTTTGACACATGGCACCCCTAGGCCCTAGTTGTTGACCAAGATAAGACTCTCACTCTCTCTCCTCTCACCCTCATCTGAACCGACCAGCCCTCTCTCCCCGTAGAATCCTCCCCTCTCCTTTTTTCTTCATTTTTCTCTCTTGTTTAGTCTTGCGGACTCACCTTGATCGGGGGGTGTGCCTTGGTCACTGGCTTGTCTCGCCATGGTCGCCCGTGCCTCGTCGTCGACCACCCACGTGATCCAGCCTCGCCTTAGCCCGACCCCTTTCTCTCTCTCTTTCTCTCTTTTTCTCCCTCTTTTTCTCTCTTTCCCGTTCTGCAAATAGGGCTGCCGGAGCTTCCCCGGAGCTCCGTCGCCCGTTCGTCGACACCAAAGCGTCCGGCTAAAGTCATCGTGGCCGCTCAATCCTGTCCATGCGGTGTCCCATACGATTCTTGTTCACCGTCCGTACGGGTCACTATTCACGTCGACCGTGCGACCCGTCATGGTATGGCGGCACCTCGTGACCACCATCCCGGCTGTCCGTGGGTGTCCGTGCGGGCTTACTATTCACGCGGCGTCCGTGCAGAACCCGCATTCACGCGTCCGTACGCCGTAGCCCGGGAATTTCGCCGCCGATTTCACTATTCACCAGTGATCGGTCGCCATTCCCCGTCGTCGTGACTTCGGATTAGGTGAGTAAAATTCCTAAACCCGGGTTAGGACTGATAGTGCATTTTTCCTAGACTGGTTTAGATTTTATCAGTGCATTTTGGACTGGCTAGGTAGTATCAATGTATATCTCGGACTGGGTTGAGGACTAATTGATAGGAATTATTATCGGAAAAATTGTGTAGGCTAATGAGAATAATTTGGGGAGATTAATTGGATTAGTTGGCCAATTTAGATGTCCATTGGAAAATTACCGGGTGTGATCGGGATGACTGGTTATTCGTAATTTGTGCTTAATTGTGATTGAATTTCATTGGTGCTCATGGTGCATTACATTGCATAACATAGACACGCATTGTGCATGCTTAGAGTGTGGCATGTGGTGGAATTGTGCGAGAATGTGTGCCTGCCATGAGTTGTGTGATCACCTAAGGACCTTCGGGTCGACACCGGCCCCTCATGCACTTTGAAGGTGACGATGCCCCAGACGTCCGAAAGGCGACCATCCTCATGCACTTTGAAGCAGGCTCTGGTTCGCAAGGAGAACAATGTTGTGCCTCATGCACTTTGAAGCAAACTAAAGACATCGGGCAGATCGGTTCTTTGCGCCTCATGCACTTTGAAGGGGCTAGACGACCGGCCGTGAAAAATTGATGACTCGAGTCATAATAATAATAAATTGGGCAGTTTGTCAGTGTGCCAGTGTGGGCCAATAGGTCGGGAATTGCACGTGTCATGTCGACGAAAATTGCATGCATGAACATACATGGAGTAGCATGCGAGAGTGTGAGAATCGATGCATAAGCATGTGATTGGCATACGTGTGATTATGAGTGCCATGTATGTGTTGTGATTGTTATATGTTGATCTGTCTGACCTGCAGGGTCTAAGAATAATTTGGTTATTGTTGATTTGTGATTTAAATATTTATTTTCCGGTCAGGAGATTGCATGCTAGCCTAGCCTAGGTTTAGGGATTGAACTCACTGAGATTCGTCTCACGGTTGTGTAAACCGAAACTTTTCAGACCCTCGACCGTAAGGATGGAGAGACCACCGCCTCTTTTTGGGATCCCTCTGCAGATCCGGACATATACTACTACCTACCCTTCAGGAAATGGGGAGGCTTTTGTGAGGTATCGATCTGAAGTAGTTGTGAATATAGGCGAGTACTTTTACGAGAAACAAGAGTACGTGGCATGGTGCCACAGGGATGCCAATGGAAATGAGGGAGAGCCCCTTAGGACCTTTGATATCCCGATCGATAATACGGGGTTGATGCAGCCAATTATAGCTACTGGTGAGGTGATAGATCCTGAGGCCACGCCCGAGTGGATGAGACAGGAGGAACAGATGGATGATGAGCCCAATGTACTGGAGGAGGACCCTGAGCCTATGGACGAGGAGGAAAATGACGAACCCGAGGCCATGGAGCAGGACGTAGGAGAGGACGGAGAGATTGCAGAGTTGGGATCATACGAGGAAGAGTTTGAGATTCACTTGGACCCGGAGTTGGAGCCGGACTCCGAGGATGAGCGAGCCCAGGCGATGGATTCCGAGGAGTCAGAGTCTAGTGATGACGCCTCCGAGGAGTTGTCAGACGATCCCACCGAGTCTTCCGATCCCGACTGGGAGCCATAGGATCGTCTAGTGTCCTTAGCTAGTGATGAGGGCCGAAACTTTTTGGACCGTAGCCCTCTTCCTTAGTTTTAGCTTAACCTCCTTAGCCACTTATCCCTTTTTGAACCAAGTGGCTACTGATCACGTGCAGTTTTTGTTGTACTTGTAAATATTGTACAAATGGTTTTTAAATAGTAATATAAATGTGTAATTATTTTCCATGAGGTGTTTAATTGGTGGCTATCCATGGCTCATATTGTAATTGACTGGGTTTTGTTTATTTAATACTTCCGCTTGTGCTTGATCTCTGTGTGGGTGTGGGTTGGCGATGCTTCCTGGGACGTCGCAGTCAAATGATCGAAGGTGGGATGCTCGCACTTTTCGTGGGGTATGGGGTGTGACAATAATTGGCCTGGCCTCCTTTTTCACTAGCAATTTGCTCCTACTTTTTTAGTTTCATTGACTATTTCAAATTTTTGAAATATTTCACTGCATTTTAGATACGTCGCATTTTCACGAACAGCTGATCAAACAAATCCAACTCCATCCGAGGAGGGTTCAGAGACATGTTCGATGAATAAGGACGAGCTGGATCACTTTCTTTTTCCACAAATCTTTGGTCAACGTCCGAGTCTCTTTCTGACCCCTCCTCTGTCAAGAAAACAATCAATCATCACGGTCAGGAAACCATGCAAAGTTCCTGGAAATTCCATGGATGACGACCCAAACCGTAAGCAACCACCCTGCAATGCATCGAAGAAGCAGAGAAATCTCCACCCACTTCCCGCCGCTAACCATTTTCTATGCACGCCCACCGTGGAGTTTCTTCGCCATTTACACGAAGAACAAGTCTTGGCTCCTCGTCATCTTTCTTCATCTCCTCTGACCAAAAAATATCTTTCTCTACTATATATTGTCGCCACCCTTTCACGTGGGGTTCGGGAGAAGACAGGTCTAGAGGTAATGCCCGAAGGCGGGCCTGTGACATCTGAAATTCTGTATCAACGACTGTAATATATATATATATATATATATATATATATAAGGTATAAAGTTACGTATTATTTATTTTGGAGCTGGCATGTAGATCATTAATTTTGTGAGTTGCGGAAGGTAAAATGGACGACATTTCGCAACCATAATTGCCCGGAATTTGATGCATCATAATTAAATTGACAGATGTCAACGTGTAAGTTGATAGTGTAGAAAGGGGCCGATATGCTCGGAATCACATATTTGATGATTGTTAAGTTTTAAATGTACCAAGTTGTGATTCTCTTGGTGTTTAGTAATTTCACGGAACATTTTGTTGAGTTCAAAATATTTTTCTAATTTATTTGTACTTCGAACGAACACTGGTTTCCTTATTTATGTACTGATTACTTAATAAAAATATCTACTTTCAAAACCCTATAGTTGAGCCGTTGGTCATTCTCTAACTTGTGCAAATCTCTCTTCATTTTTCCGCTAAGTATTTGACGCGGAGAGAAGCGTAAATTTGGAACAACTCCAAAGAACTCGAAATTTTTATTCAATAATACTGTGTTCTTGATTACAAGACAAACATCTTATATATAGAGATAGGAATCCTAATATTAATGGAAACCGAATAATTAAAGAACTTGCCTAAATGATAATATAGGAAACTGCTTGACTGGTAATATAGAAAACTGCCTAAATAATAATATAGGAAACTGCTTGACTGGTAATATAGGAAACTGCCTAAATAATAATATAGGAAACTGCTTGAAATATTTTTATATTGAAATATTTATTGACCACGTTCATTTATTTTAAAAGTTTAAGCTGTTAAATGAATGCATTATTTTTTATATTGAAATATTTTAACAATTAGCAATGTTGGCTGATGTGTATCATCATTTGTTGTAAACTTTGGACGCCAACTTTTTTTTTAAAGGATGTATAAGTTTATAAATACTGCTCTACAGAATTTATTTGTCATAAGAGATTTTTACAAGCGAGCCATATTCATCAATCAATATCAGTTAGAAAAAATCATGACCTGTAGATAGACCTGTCAAAATGGGTCATAAACCCATTTCCTAACCCATTTATTAGTAAATGGGTCATAAATGGGTTAGTTATATTTAGTAAATGGGTCATAAATGGGTAGAAGTCTTATATTAGTGTTAAATGGGTCATAAATGGGTCGCAAATGGGTCATAAATGAGTTTACAACTGATTTAAATTCAATGCATTTCTCTCACACTCACTCAATCTTGCACTCACTTATTCTGCACTCTCATTTCAGCTTGGGTATGAATTTTCCTATATTTAATTAAATATGAAAGTATTTTAGCAATATGGGTCTAATCGGGTATGGGTCGGGTCGGGTATGGGTCAACAAAATTGCATTGCGCATAAATGGGTCATAAACGGGTTAATGGGTCAATTTGGGTCGGACCATTTATGACCCGACCCAAACCCAATCCGACCCACCCATTTGACAGGTCTACCTGTAGAGTTTCGTGTAAAAATTTAATATTTGGAAACATCCATTGCATGAATCTCCGAAGCCTACATCTACGTCGGATGTTGATGAATCCCACTTAAAACAAATAAAAAAATGATTTGACCTTTTGTTTTATGCGAGTGTATACACACACTTGTACAAAAGCGCACAGACAAAAATATGACTTGACTTAGATGATTTTATAGGGAAATTTATCCAAAAAGCCCTAAATTTATTTCACAATTGTCAATTCAATCTTAAACCTTTTGATGATTTGTCAATTTAGTAATCAATAATTAATAATAACCTTATAACTAAAATTATGTTCTTTATTCATATGGAGTGTCTCTTAATTCCATATGGCGTTCGCTAGAGAAGGTATTGCAAGGGCACATGGTTAATAAGCCTGCCTGAGGGTGACAAGCAATCTCGGCAAGGTCAATCGTTAAAGAACTAAAGTCAAACGATCAAAGTGAATGCCATCCAAGGGTCATGACGAAAGCAATTCCGGCAATTCCATCTGTATGAGAAGAGGGGAAATTGCATAAGTGAATCACAGCTTCACAACACCGGTGTTACAGTAAGAAAAGAGAAAATTCAAGTCGTCATGCAGTCCTTGGCTCCTCCCTCGGGCCAACGGGGCGGGATCCGGAACAAGATCAACGATGCCCGGAACAAAATCGACGGTGCCCGGAACAAAGTCAAGGAAGCGGCCTTCTATTTCGTTGCCCCTCTCGAATTCCTCGCCACCCAGCTTGTGTGGGGCACCACGGCGTTCGACCAGGTCACCGAGGAGGAGACGGTGGTGGCGTTCATGTACAAGATGGACAGGCCTTGGCTGCAGGCAGATGAGTTGAGGGTGGAGATCCGGCAGGGCAATGCCTTGTGGGTGATCGGCCAAGGAGACGAGACCATCAAGGTGAAGTTGCGGAGGAACCATAAGATGAGGTTGAGCAAGGCCACGGCTTCTATGAGCGCCGACGGCGTGCTCACCGTTGCGATTCCCAAGAGGCACGGGCCTCGGAAGTGGTACGAGTATAAGGACTTGGCATTTAATAAGTTCAAAACAGTCCGAGTTGGGATTTCTTGGTCTTAACGAAGTGTCGTAACACCACAAGTGCTCGAACTATCGATGTGATGAACCCTTATCATTAGCCTCCCAGCTTGTTGATCAACACGGTTGATAATTTGATCTTTTGTTTCTTTTACCACACTTCATCTGAGCAGTGTGTTCAGCTTATTTAACACTTTTAGTGCTGAAACTAGCATTCAAGCCCTCAAATCGTTCGTCTATATCCTGGCAATTTGGCAAGGCATTCTATTCTCCAACTACGGTCGTCAAAAGATGGGTTACACGGATATTTGCAAGGCGACGCTGGTTGTCAGGAACTCAACGGTTTCAATTAGTGATTAAAATCCAATCGAGAATGATGGATAACCAATTAAATTAGTAAATACGAGTTCGAATATAAAGTGGGTGAATTCTAATATGGCCTGAAATCCCTTGGATTTTGCAAAAATCGAATTACTAAATAATGCACAAACAACATATTGAAAACCATAAGGAAATTATATGAAACTTACTGAATACGAGTGGAATGCTTTTATAAACAAAAATGAATATTCAAGAAACCTAATCTAACTAGATAATCTATTTCAATCGATCTCTTACCAATGATTTTCCCATCTTCATAATCAAAATTCGATGTGTTGTTGTAACTTTTGTAATGCCTTTCTTTTTTCTTTTGGGGAAAATGATGTCTTCTTTATTGCCTATGATTGTTCTTTTTTTTTTTTAACTCTTCTTGAAATGGGCCATTCCGTAACGCATTCTTCTACTCTCGATCGATGGATCCATCTTGACTCTATCTCTAACTTCTATGCATACTTCGAATTAATCCATCGTCACCACATGTCATATACATCACTTAATTTTGCCCATTGGAAATTCATGATGGATGAACTTATCATGCATTTCATTGATGGGTCTTGTGGGTCGACTATATTATCATGAACTTTATGTTCGATGAGATTGCCAGGCATTCCAAGCAATTTGACGATGAGGAAGTTTATCAGGATAAGGAAGTTTATCAAGATGGCCTTTATTAATTTAAAACATATGGTTTACATTCTTGGAGGCTATGCTTGATCAATGATCGAATTTGAACATGAACTAGTAATGGAGATGAGAGAAATGCATCGAGAAAGTAAAGAACTTACAAAATACGACTGGAATGCTTTTATAGACAAACATGAGTATTAGACTCAGGAAACCAAATCTAATTCAAATTCAAATTTAAATCTTAGGCAAAATCTAATCCTAATCAATCTACTTACGAATGATCTTTCAATCCTCATAACTTCGGAATCACAATACGATTTTTTTTTTTGTAATGTCTTCATGTCCTGTGATTATTCTCTTCTTTTTTCATTGCTTGTGATTGTTCCTTTTTTTTTTTTCGCTCTTTTTAAAATGGGCCATTGCATTATGCGTTTTGGTCTACCTCTGCCAGAATCTCCACCTATTTTCACTTGTGCGCATGCTTCAAGTCAATCGATCGTCGCCACGTTTCATATACTTCACTTAACTTTGCCAATTGAAAACTCAGGATCGATGAACTTATCAAACATTCCATTGATGGGTCTTGTCGATCAATCATATTATCATGACATCCATGGTCGATGAGCTAGTCGGGCAACTTTTCCATTGCGCCTTGAGTTAAGTGCATTGGCATTGCCTGATTTGTGTCCAAATTTTGGGCTTGTTGACGACAACAGGAAGATCCAAAATGAATGATCCGGTTCCCATCGTCGCATATGTCGGCATTGTTTGCTCCGCCCAAAGGGAATGCCGACCGGCAGTTCCGGCATTTCAACCGTTTCAGAAAGGAAAATAGACCGACGAATGATCAGAGCCCAGCCAAACTCATCCAAGTAAAGTTTTGTCGCGACAAGGCATGCCGGCATCTTCATCGCTATAAAAACCAGCAGCAATTTCGAATCCTCGCACAGATTAAACAGCATAATTTCCGACGCACGCATCGAGACAATGTCCGAGGGTCTTAGGAAAGCTCACAAGAAGAAGAAAGTCTATCAAGATGCCTTCGCCTTCGTCACCCCTTTCGGATTCGAGGCGGGCCGGCGCGTGTTGGGGATGACGTACGACCAGGTCACCGAGGAGGAGACGGAGTCGGCCTACGTGTACAAGATGGACAAGCCGTGGCTGACCCGAGAGGAGGTGGCAGTGGAGATCCGGTGGGGCTGGGTCCTGTGGGTGCTCGGCCAGGGGGACGAGGCGGTTAAGGTGAAGTTGCCGAGGAGCGACAAGGTGAAGGTGAGCGCCGCAACGGCCTCCATGAACGGCGATGGGGTGCTCACTGTCGTGGTTCCCAAGCGGGACCGGCCTCAGAAGTGGTACAAGTACAAGTACAAGGACTTGGGACTTATTAGGTTCAAGACTGTCCATGTTCCGATTTATGGTTAAATTCATTCCAATAAAATCAGTTTTTTCTGATCATTAAATCAACGATGCCGTAGAAAAATCACCACTTGGTAATTGGCATGACCTCCTTATCCCAAGCATTTTTCTCCTACTTTTTTAGTTTCATCTATACTTTTCTAAAAATAAAAAGTATATTTAAGTTTCAAAAAAGCCAAATCGGACGCTCTCCTTTCTTATCCTTAGATTAGGGTTTCCTCTCCTTTCCCTTGAGGACGCCGCCTTTCTACAATGCCGTCGCCTCTTTCCCTCCCTCCCCCCTCTCCCTCTTTGAGTCCCTCTTCCATCTTTTGAAGCTCTCTATCTTCTGTTTCTCTCCCAATCTGTTCTGAGAATTTTTGTGTGTGAATAAATTTCTGCAACTGATCTTGGATGAACATGGAGATCAGTTCGGCCATTTGTCCGATCGACAATCACCGAGGAGGATGTTCGTAACGTGGCTCCACTACCTCCCCGAAATTAAGCTGCTATCCTCTTCCGATTTAGATTTAAGACAAGTTTTGGGGGTTTTACTCTCTCGAACTAGATCAAGATTTTGGGATCACCTTATAGCTATTTGATCTGTGTCCATTCAACATTTGGATATTGGTGTCTATGCATGGAGAGATAATGATAACGTTGAACCTAAACGCACACCACAAGCCGTTGTAAATGGAATGGGAGATCTCGGCATGTGCTCATCATTGAATGTAGTGATTGGCCGCTGATCATTTATGGTGGTAGATTTGTTCTTGAGGGACTAGATTGTGCTTCTAGCCGCAAACTATGCCTTGTTATTTACTTCCTGGCTTTTGCTTTGTTCTATAGTATTCTAGGATTTGCTATACTTGAAAACCTTTTATGTATCTCTTGAGTATTCTTCTGCCATCAAATAATTTAGTATTTTTGAAAGGGTTTAACTATCTCTAGTCAAACAACAGTCAGAGTTTGAGTAGAAATTACTCGTACAATACAAGGGGGAACAAAATCAATCTAGCAGTAGAAATTATTCGTACAAGGTGTATTTGATTTGGTGGAGCAAGATGAGCATATCTAAGAACTTCTAATGATTTAACCCATGTCTAATTCGATAAACAAACGAATCGGTTAACCCCTCTGTCAAGACAAACCCACCACGTCAAGAAAACCATGCAAGTTCATGGAAATTCCGTCGACGACGACCCAAACTGTAAGCAATGACTCCGCATCGCATCAGAGAAGCAGAGAAATCTCCACCCACTTCGCGTCAGCGTCCATTTCTATGGATGCCGACCGGTGTAGTTCCTCCTCCGTTTACACGAAGAACAAGTCTTGGCTTGTCATCTTTCTTCATCTTCTCTTCTATATATCCGTGCCCACATGTAGTTTCTGCCATATATCCGTGCCTCGGAGTCGATGAGGTCGCTCACGTTCGGCTGCATTTTGAGAAGGGAAACAACCACCCGTCTACGTCCTCGTTCATCTTAGAAGATGGAAGCATTTCGGGCATTTCGTCGGAGAATCAAATTCCAGAAGGCTATCAAGTAGCTCCTCAGCCGTCTTGAGAGGGCAAAAGAAAAGAGCTCCCCCTTGCCACTTCACCCAGATACATCTACGCATGTCCCGATGTCGTTAAAATACATCTCACCGCTTGTCGATGCCTTCTCTGGGAGTGAGTTGGGGACGATGCCGTACCGCCTAGTCTCCAAGGAGGAGACGGCGATAGACTAAGTTTACAAGGTGGACAGGCTATGGGTGAAGGAGGAGGTGAGGGCGGAGATTGAAAGAATATGGACTAATGGAAAGCTAGAAGAAAGAAGAGAGGGATAAAATTATGTATATTGCTTTCTCTGGTATAAACTAAAAGAGTACATACCTATTTATAGTACACAGAGCAAAACTAAACTTGGAAAAGAATATACAAAAAAGAAGAAAGAATAATATCCCCGATGTACAATATCCCAATAAATCAATTAAGGACAATCAAATCAATCTATGACTTGGATGATATCTTCACCATATCAGTTAAGGAACAAAGGTATCTCCAACACTCCCCCTCAAGCTGGTGGCTTGTATACATCAAGAACGCCTAGCTTGCTTAGTAGATACCCGTGTTGCCTCTGACATAAAGGCTTGGTGAAGATATCCGCAGGTTGTTCTGTAGTTCTTATTCCCATTGTCTTGATCACTCCATCTTGGATTTTGTCTCTGATGAAATGGCAATCAACTTCTATATGCTTTGTTCTTTCATGAAAAATTGGATTCATTGCCAGTTTAAGTGCAGCATCGTTGTCACAAAACAGAGTTGTTGGTTCCTTCACCCATATACCAAGATCACGAAGTAACCCTCTTATCCAGACAACTTCGCAACTAATCTTTGCCATTGCTCGATATTCTGCCTCAGCGGATGATAATGAAACGGTCGATTGTTTCTTTGTCTTCCATGAGAGTAGTGAGTTTCCTAATTTGACGCAGAAACCCGTCACTGATTTTCTGCTCATAGGGCAAGTAGCATAATCTGTATCACAATATGCCGTCATTTCCATGTTGTTTTCCCGTGACAATAAAATGCCCAATCCAGGACACCCTTTTAGGTACTTCACTACTTTTAATGCAGCATTCATATGAGACTGTTTCGGATCATGCATGAATTGACTAAGAATTTGCACGGCATAGCATATATCAGGTCTGGTCATGGTGAGGTAGATGAGCTTTCCAACAAGTCTCTGGTATGCTGATGGATCCTTGAGTAATGGGTCCTCGTTCAACGGTGACAACTCTTTGTCATATTCGGCAGTTGTCAACTTAGCATTCTGCTCAATTGGAATGACAGTTGGTTTGGAACCGGATAGTCCTGCTTCTGATATAATTTCTAAGACAAATTTGCGCTGACTGAGACAAATTCCTTTATCCGATCGTGCAATTTCAATCCCGAGAAAATATTTGGGAGGTCCCAAATCTTTAATGTGAAAAGTAGAGCGCAGGTACTTCTTAAATTCCGTGATTGCAGATTCATCATTCCCCATAATCAATATATCATCAACATATATTAGCAAGTAGATTGATGATGTACCTCGACTCCATGTGAATAAAGCATAATCGTGCCTTGATTGTTGAAACTTTGCAGCTGTGAGTGCATTTGTAAATTTTGCATACCACTGACGAGATGCCTGTTTGAGTCCATATAAGGATTTGCGGAGACGACATACTCGATTCTCCCCTGTCTCCGTAATCCTGGTGGAAGATCCATATAAATTTCTTCTTCTAGATCCCCATGAAGGAAAGCATTATGAACATCCATCTGATGCAGAGGCCAATCACGAAGAGCAGCAATGGAAAGAAAAGAACGAACAGTGACTTCCTTGGCTACCGGGGAAAATGTCTCCTGATAATCGAAACCTTCTCTCTGTGTGAATCCCTTGGCCACTAGCCTAGCCTTATATCGTTCAACTGAACCATCTGCCTTGTATTTTATTTTGTACACCCATTTACACCCAATGGGTCGCTGGTGGGGTGGTAAGCTGACAAAATCCCAAGTCTTATTCTCCATGAGTGCTCGTATTTCGTCTGCCATGGCCTTTTGCCAACGAGGATCTTGAACAGCCTCGTTGTATGAGGATGGTTCATATTCCTCAGATATTCTACTAATGCAGCATCGATGTTCTGGTGATAAACGAGCAAAACTAATATAAGAGGAGATAGGATAGTGTGTACCAGATGAATTTGAGGCAGAACAAATATAGTCCTTTGTCCATGTAGGTGGTCGTGTTGTGCGGCTTGAACGTCGAGGCGCTGCAGCGTTAGGCTGATTAGATGGCCGATGAGAATCATTATGTAGAGGACTTGATGGAGAAGCCATAGAATCTTCTGATAAAGTTGACGTTGCACCATTCATTCCTAATGATGCAGGAGGCGCCATATGGGGAACCATAATAAGCTGTGAGGGTGATAAATCTTCCTCATTTAAAAAAAGATGCAGACTGCCAGTGTCTTCCGGTTTTCTTTCTGAAGGTTTTTCCTCTTTGAAAGGGAAAATGTCTTCATGAAAAATAACATCCCTACTAACAAAAAATCTTCCGGTTGATGGATCAAGAACCAAATATCCCTTCTGAAGAGTAGGGTATCCCATAAATATGCACTTAATGGCACGGGGACCCAATTTGTCCCGAGGGCCCACAGTAGATACATAACATAAGCATCCAAAGACACGTAGGTGACGGATATCCGGTTTTTTGCCAAAGAGCAATTCAAAAGGGGTTTGTCCATTTAGGATCCGAGATGGCATTCGATTGATTAAGTAAGTTGCTGTGACCACACAGTCTCCCCAGAACGTTTCAGGAATGGAAGCTTGATATTTGAGGGCACGAGCCACCTCTAAAAGATGACGATGTTTTCTCTCGACTATCCCATTTTGCTGAGGTGTGTAGACACAGGAACTTTCATGAAGAATGTCATTCAAGATGAAAAGAGATGAACATTCATGATTGAAAAACTCACGAGCATTGTCAGTACGAATTCGTTGGACGGTTCTGTGAAACTGATTCTTGATCAAAGTAAGAAAATTTTTAAGGTGGGGAAGAACTTGGGTTTTGGATTGCATAAGGAAAACCCATGTTGCACGTGTATAGTCATCCACAATGGTAAGAAAGAATCAAGACCCATCACGATGTGGTGTGTGATATGGCCCCCAAATGTCCATATGTAACAAATCAAAGGCATTATTAGCACGTGATGTGCTTTGAGTGAATGGTAATCGTGATTGTTTTGCTAGTGGACAAATGGAGCATTTGGGGTGAGGAAAAGAAGCACTGTGACCAAGACGTTGATGAAATAAAGAAACATTTTTGTTAGCATTGACATTACACAATGTGCCCTTATTCAAGGAAAGATGCGAAAAATCAGAATTTTTGGGTGATGTGACCCAAAAATAAAGTCCATCATGATTTTTACCCAAACCCATCAGTTTCCCAGTCGAAAGGGCCTGAAAAAAACAGACATCCGAATCAAAGAAAATTCGACAAGAGTTGTCCTTACAAAGTTTGGAAACTGAGATAAGATTGAATTGAAACTCGGGAATGAGGAGAACATTTTTCAGTGTAATGGATGGATTAAGATGGACGTTTCCAATTTTAGTGACAAAAGTGTCACTTCCATTTGGGAGACGAACTGAAGTATTATGAGAGGATTTGTGGATATGGGAAAGGAAACGCTCGTCACAGACTATATGGTCACTAGCACCTGAATCAATAATCCATACTTCAGATGAAATAGAGCTCATTAAGCAATAGGATGTACCTGCATAACTGGCCATTTTGTCTTGAGTGCCTAGCTGGCTTAGAGCTTTCATAATCTGTTGGAACTGATCATGATTGATAGGTTGGTTAACCTTGGCATTTGCTGCAACTAAAAAATCTCGATCTTTCTTTTCTTTGTCTCCTGGCTTCCCATGTAATTTCCAACAATTTTCTTTTGTATGATAAGGACGTTGCAGAAATCGCAAAATTTACCTTTTCCTTTGTTGGAATTTTGGCCATTGGATCTAGAGGACGTGGCCTCTCAGCTGTTAGATGCTTTCCACGCAGGTGCTGACGTGGCATGATATGCGCCGTCTGATTTGGGCGCAGCCAGGATGAAAGATGAGCCGTCTGATCGCGTTGTGTGCCTTGGACCGTCCGATCCCGTGATCAAATCATGGCCGCTCATTTGTATTGTCCCGCGGGTGCGCCCTGGACCGTCCAATCTTGGGGACATGATTAAATCGTGTCCATTTATTCTAAATGAAGAGACAATGTCTTCTTCTTCATTCGGCAACCCTAGCGCCGTGTTTGAGCAAGGAAGACCTCCACGGCCAGTCTTCCCCGCGGCGCGCCGTTGCTCCGGCGTCGCCTTTGACACAAGAACAACATGGTCGCCGGCCTTCAGGTACTCCGTGGACGCCAAACGTTGGGATTCTTCTTGCACGGCGAGTTGATAAATTCGTCCGAGTGAGGGTACCGGCTCCATGGCGAGTATTTGACTTCGAAAAGGTAAATAACTCTCGTTTAGTATGAGTAAGAATCTGGTTACCTTCTCCCGTTCCTTGATTGCTCGGTATTGAGTTAGTGTAGCCTCTGGTCCTTCAAGTTTTTCTTCTGCCATTTCGAGTTCATTCCAGAGTGCCGACAATCGGTTGAAGACGGCGGTGACCGAGAGGTTGCCCTGTTTTAGCTCGATAGGGCTTGGGTTATCCCAAAAATTTTTGCCCTATCGAGCTTGCCGTACATTTCTTTTATATTCTCCCAAATTTTCTTCCGTCCTCAGTCGGGGTAGTCCGGCGGCGACCTCCGGGGTGAGGCAGTTGCCGATCCATGTCCGCACGAGTTGGTTGCACTTCCTCCAATGTCGTGCAAGCCGCTCGTCGGACGGAATCGGTATTGTTCCGTCAATAAATCCATCCTTATCTTTTGTGATTAGGGCACGCCAGGAGTTCTCGGGACCAAACAGAGTAATTTTCTGGTCCCGAGAGTTGTTGCGCAATGAGGCGCAGCCTGGGCCGCTTTAATTCGAGGTGTATAGGGGATCGCTGGTTCGCCGACCACCACGGCGACACTCGCAAAAGGCGAAAAGAAACCGGGTCATGGATCAAGCGGGTTTGCCCTAAAACCCGACGGACCCGATCCGATTTGGTTCGGGAAACGCCAACCCGGTTCATGGACCGGGTTGGGCTCAATAGTTGGATGTGGGCCTTCTTCTCGCCCACTATTTTCTACAGAGCCCGTCTGAACTGGGCTTGGTGAAGTCGTCGGACCGTGAACGGTCTAGGTCTGGACAGATTGACCCTGAATGGGCTGGATTTGGACAGGAACCCATTGGACGTATGTGCCCGGAGGAAATTGCCCTGTTTGGGGTTGAACCAGATCTGGTCGTGCATTCTACCCTTCCTCCATTTGGTTTTCTCCGGTGATATGGGATGTATCTAGACGTGGATCCGAAGGAGGGTCATTTGAGGAGTTTTCAGGGTCGTTTGATGAACCAAAGTTCGAATTCTGATTCTGGGCATTTTTTCTTTTGCAGGCAAAAGAGCGATTTGCGGAAGCTTATTTTATTAGCTCTGATACCATGAAAGAATATGGACTGATGGAAAGCTAGAAGAAAGAAGAGAGGGATAAAATTATGTATATTGCTTTCTCTGGTATAAACTAAAAGAGTACATACCTATTTATAGTACACAGAGCAAAACTAAACTTGGAAAAGAATATACAAAAAAGAAGAAAGAATAATATCCCCGATGTACAATATCCCAATAAATCAATTAAGGACAATCAAATCAATCTATGACTTGGATGATATCTTCACCATATCAGTTAAGGAACAAAGGTATCTCCAACAGAGATCAGGTGGTGATGGGCCTTGCGAGCGATCGGCGAAAGGGATGCTCCGACAGCCAATGCGAGGTTGCCGAGGTATCATATGTCAAAGAGAGTAGGGCCACGGCGTGATCATGGTCAGAGTTCCCAAGCGGAACCCGCCTCGGAAGTGGTACAAGGACATTGGATTTAGGTTCAAGACTACTCGCATCTATATCTCGAAAAATAAATGCAGAATAGATCCCCACTCCCCACCTATTTCCGTGAGGCTGAGCTTGGGGTATGCATTGATGGGGAGCAAGGTATGACACTCGCAATTAACTTCGATTATGTTAAGTGTTAGTCCAGTCGAAATATTCGGATATCCATACAAACGAATTTATAAGTTGCAAAGTAACTCGAAATAACAAAGTGGTGTGAGTTCCGCGTATGAGAAGCAAAATTGATTTAACATGCCTAATAAGAGACAAAATAATCATTTAATGCTAATCAAAATGCGTGAAGGATTTTTCTGTCCTCCTAGTATACGGGAGGCGCTATGAGTTTTATGCAACCGTTCTGCACCATCTCCGGATCGGAGGACTCGAGAACCCCGACGCTTGTGGGGGAGGACATGGTGCAATCAAGTTCCCGAGGAAGAGATGGCGACAGATTACATGTACAAAACGGGCACGCCGTGGCTAAAGAAGGAGGAGATGAGAGAGGAGATCAAGCAGGGAAAGCTAAGGGCAACGGGCCGAGGAGATCCGACAGCCGTTGAGGTGGGTCTGCCGAGGAATGACAAGGTGAGAGCGAGGGAGGCCACGGCTTCCTTGAGCGGGTGCCGGCGTGCTCGCCGTGAAAGTATCGAAGCCGGCCAGCCCTAAAAAAGTGGCTCGAGAACTTCGGGTTTACAATATGGGTCGGGACAGGACAGTTCCCATCAAGATATCCGATGAATCTGACGGAGAAAAACTCGGAACCATTCATATCCTATGCTATCTTCCGAGCAAAAACAGTGAAAAGATTTCCTTCTATAAATGGGCCCCCTCCCTCCTTCCCTCTCGCATATTTCATCATTTCTCCATTCTCATTCATGTCATGTATCACTACATCACACTCTTGCTCTCCAAAACCTATTTGTCAATTTCACTTTTTTGTTTTTCCTTACAATGATTTAATCGCGCTCTAAGTACCGTAATGAGAAACAACGACGACAACAACCGTTTATAATTATCCCAACTCAATCTGGATTTCAGCTAGCAAATCACGTTCGAGCCGTTTAGTGAGTTTCGCAACAGCAACGTTTGCGTACGGGCCCTGCCCAGACAACAAGGCGAATTCGACGATGATGAACCGACAAACAACTTGATGATTGGGAGGAATTGCAGGGGCAAGCTCCGGTTTCAGCTTGTGTGTGCAAGACACAACGAGTTGAATTCAACCATTGCATTAACTTTTATGTGCAAGACGATCTCCGCCAGTTTTACGATAATACAATAGATTCACCCAAATGAGGAATCAAGAGTTGGAGGTCCTCTACACGTTACAAGGAAGGCAAGTTGAGAAATTCTCCCTACACGTAAGAACGGGGTGGAATTTAACGTACAAGATATTAAAGAAAGCATGCCGGAAGATGCGTGTGTTGATGCCGTACTCCATCACTCATAATGAAACTGTTGGTCTCCTGCTGTTGACACGACAAATTTGGAGGGTGACTGAAGTCTTTAGAGACTTCTTGCGGGTTTTCAGCGATGCAACAGTTCCATTTCTAGACTCGATGTCTGCTGAATTAGCGAACAAGGAGGGTGATTCCTTCTTCAATGAAGTGATAATGGCTATGAAGGCAAAATTGCTTAAATATTACAAGGACATTCCACCCTTTTTTTTCTGTATCCACTATTCTGAATCCGAGTTTCAAGTTGGAGGGGCTCGAAACTCTCCTTGTTCCTTATTAAGAAAGTTTGGGGCGAGGTGAGGATGTCTAAGTCGCTCAGATATTGGCGACGGTGAAGAATTGGCTCCAGAATATGCATGCTGCATACACCAGGCGAATCGACATAGCAAACTCCACCCACCGAATGGTGATGACACCCTCATGAAGCAGTGCCTAGAAATTTGTATGGTCTTTGCTTCATAACAAGAACAACCCCACAAGCTTCTACTACCAATGAGTTTGAGACATTAGTTGGCAACAAACTACTCCAAACATATTGAGAGAGTTAGTGAAGACATCGTATATGCTATGAAGTGGTGGATCAATAGAGTTTCGCGTTTTTAAATTCTTTAGACCATGGCTTGTGACTTACTAATCCCACAGGCGTCTATGGTTTGGAATCCATGTCTGAGTACTACCCAGCGGATTATGGAATAGATAGGTGCAGCTTGATTGCAAAAAAAAAAAGTTGAAATGGCTATATGCGGGCATGATTGGTCATTGTAAGAATTGACTCCAGCTAAACGTGCCCAAATGAACCAAAGGACAATGACAAAACTTTATAATCCCAATCATGGTGAGAGACATGGCAGCAAAGAACCCGAATTAATCAGGCATTCCCTTGAGTGTAATTTCTGTATATTCGTTATTAGGGCGCTTATATGATGTAATTTTTTGTTGCAAACTTGAAGATGTACTTGGATTCCACTCTTGTTTAATTGAATGAACGCTTTTCAGTAATTATGTACTATTTTCCTAAAATATTATAATGATTACATTTCTTCCAATTTTTACCAAATATTGTCGAATTTTTCTCCGGCCGAATTTTTCTTATTTAATTGAAAAATTAAAAAGGGGCCCTAGCCAACCGTGGGCTGGCACGGCCCGATGGCCAGCCTTAGCTACGCAACATGCACATTCAATGTGAACATGAACATGCCACTGAACACATTGTCAACTTCATCGAAGGAGCAAGTGAAATTTTACCGATGATTCTTCATCCGCATTGAAATTGGGATTGACAGTGCAACTCGGACAAGTGGTTGCAACGGCGATGGTGCACTGCTAATGTCGTTGCAACCGTCCAATTCACCATGAACCCGCTGCGAGTCTCATTCAATGATCGAAGCAATCTCACTTATCCTGCCCATTTACCGTCCTTGCGGATTGTTGGGAATTGTAAATGAGTTTTCGTAAAACGGAAGCAATTGATTTAGCCGAAATTAATCGATGAAGTTACGTTCTCTAGGAAGAGCTTATCAAACAAATCCAACTCCATTTTCGATGGTTCAGAGTCATGTCCGATGAATTAGGACGAGTGCGATCACGTTCTTTATCCACAAATCTTTGGTCAACGTTCGAGTCTCTTTCTAACCGCTCCTCTGTCAAGAAAACAAATAATCTTCACATCTAGAAACCATGCAAGTTCCTGGAAATTCCATGGACGACGACCCAAACTGTAAGCAACGACCCTGCAATGCTTGCTGTTTCGATCTATAGAGATCATTTTCCATTGATTGAATAGTTCTCCCGCCATCTAAACACTGAAAAGTTGGGAAAGCAATTTCCCAGAAAATGGTCTTTCATCAGACAAACCAACCCTCGATAAACGGAAGCGATTGATTCGTAGCTGAAGTCAATCCATCAAGTTCACATCTTTCTAGGAACAATCCCAACTCCATCCGAGGGCTCAAAGTTATGTCCGACAGATCAGGACCAGCTTGATCTACTTTCTTTTTCCACAAAATCTTTGGTCAACGGTTCGAGTCTCTTTCTAACCCGTGTCAAGAAACCAGTAAATTTCCACGTCTCTTTCCATTGGCTTTTCTTGATCCTGATCTGATTTTCACGGGGACGATACATTTCCTACTTCAAGGCCCGCTGATCAGCAAAAACTACAAGTTGAAACCAGAACCACCAAACTTTCTTTCGTCAACATCACCATGCAACTTCCTGGAAATTCCATCGACGACCACCGTAAGTGTAAACAACGACTCCACAATTTATCAACAACAGAGTTATTGAACTAACTTGGATTTATTTGGATGGATAAGTCCGACTCGCTTAGATTGTGAGTCGGATTTACCTTCTTTCGTTCGGAGCCTAGGATGTTTTCAGCCAGTTGCTCTTATGAGAAAATTGCCCAATTCAAGCCCGCCTGTACTTTGAACGCTGCCTGATAGAAGAACAGTCTGTAACTTTGTACGCTGATGATGGAGGCAAAACAACGATATATTTAGGTTTCCTCTGTTAATGTTATTGGGGGTTAAATCGGGATATTCCATCACCTTCGCGAGTTGGTTTCTTTTCTTCACCTTTCTTGGCTTGTAAGAGATTTTCGAACTTTGTTACCGTTTTCCCCATGCAGAATGCGTTCATTTATACCGAGGCAATGCAGTTATCTTTTTCGTTTAGATAAAGAATTTGCAGAGTCTGTACTTATTGCTTCATTTTGGTTTAGAACTTCCGGCCGAATCCTTCTTTTGAAGATTCAAACCTTGCAAAGACTTTCACTTTCCTCGATGAAGGAACTAGAATAACTGCCACATCAATTAAGTGGAAAGAGGGCATGGTAAGGTCATATGTTTTCGTAGGTCTAGTTTTATTGCTGAGCCTACTGTCTTAATGGTATGTGGGCGCCTCTTTGTAAAGTGAAGGGGTTGCCAAATGAAGCCGCCCGCGAGAAGAAAAGGGAACAAGGGACCTTTGTCAGGTGAAAGGTCACTATCCTTCTCAAGTGGCTCCATAACTCAGTAAAAGTGTTCTTCGTTTAGGTCAAGTTTTAATGGACAGAATTATTTTCCTACAAGATTTTGTCCGTCTTTCCATAAGACAGCATCGTGCATTTATAGAACCTTGATTTCTTTTACTTTCTTAGAGGAATCATCGTTCAAACTGTAGGTTAATCCGTCACAAAGGCTCCTTATTGGGTTTTCACGCCCATATTTTTGGTTCTATTCTAGTCCACGTCCTTTAGCAGATTGCATTTTGAAATGTGTATTTACCCAAATCCTTCACCCAAAGAATGCACGGACCTAAATCGATATCAAGCAGGACATAGTTCAAATCATCCTCCAGTGTACTTTCTTGGAACAGTTCAAATCGATAACATTCTGATGCGAGTCTTTAAAAAAGTGTTTATCGCTGTCTTTTCTTATTTTTCTCATACCTTCTATCTAAATTCGGCTCATCCAAACAACTAATTTGCCCAGCATCTGTTTAGGCTGTCTTTATATTCGTTAGATTTTCTATTCATGCATTGTGACTCCCCACACACTTCTTCATTACGAGATCAGCTTCTTCTGTTGGTTCTGTGATGCTCCGCATAAAGATGTTACCGATGAAATCCGTGACGAGGTTGGTTTTTCTCTTGATATGCTGATGAGAGCTGATTTTGCTGTAAATAACACATTCTTGAATATTGCAGATTGCAGACATTATCAAGGAGGATTTGGGGGGAAATTCTCTTACTTATTACAACAATGTAACCCCTTAACCTTTTTGCTCCCTCTTATTAATTATGCTGTGAAGCTTCTGTGATTGTATTAATACGTTGATGATCATCTTGGCTCAGGATGCTGATGAAGCTTATGAATACACTTTCGCGGTAAATGTTTTTTTCCCCTCTAACATCAAATGTGTGACTTATACAGTTGATCTCTGCTAGGGGAGATAGACGTGTACACATGAGGCCCTCTCTAAGATCCGAGCAAAAATCACTTACTTCTTTCTTTTGACTTTGCTTTGAGGCCTTAAATTGCTTTTATAGCAGCTCATTCCCTGCCATTGTGATTTCCAATGTCTGCACTTAGATGGATTAGAGATCGCCGGGTGTTGACCGAACTATCATATGATCTTGTCATTCTTAGCAAGCAATGCCGGCTTTGCATCGGTGGATCACAATTTCATAGACAGTGCCACGGGAAAAAAAGAAATGTCCAAATCTTCATGCGTTTCCCTCGTCCCACGCAGGTAGAATATAGCTTCCCTTTCGTCGCCCCTCACGAAGGCCGGCGCGTGTGGGGCACCAGATCGTACAACCAGGTCTCCGAGGAAGAGACGGCGGCAGCTTACGCGTACAAAATGGACAGGCCGTGGCTGATGCCGGACGAGGTGAGGTTGGAGATCCGGCGGGGCCATGCCTTGTGGGTGATCGGCCAAGGAGACGAGCCCGTCAAGGTGAAGTTGCCAAGCAACGATAAGATGAGGGTGAGCGAGGCCACGGCTTCTATGAATGCCGACGGCGTGCTCACTGTCATGATTCCCAAGAGGCACGGGCCTCGGAGGTGGTATGAGTACAAGGATTTGGTGCTTGCATGGTTCACAACGGTCCGTGTTGCGGCTTCTAGTTAAATCGGTTTTTAACAGTGTCGTAGCACTGCGAGTCCTGCCTTAACTCTTTAGAATGGACTTGACATGATCCTTTCATTAATAACAACTTGTGTTCTTTTTTTGACAATGGTAAACCTTATAAAGACTGGTCAACGAAACTTGGTTTCTATAAGTGATTTATCGACTGTAAGTGGTTTTTACAAGTGAGCCATATCCACAATTAGAAACATTCACGACTTGTAGAATTTCGTTGATAGATTTAAAAGAATGAGTTCCCCGTGGCCACTTCACGGTGAGACGCAAGGGTTTCCATTGGCATCACCGCTCGACAATGCCTTGTCCCGAAGCAAGTTGGGGACGACGGTGTTGACCCCCAAAAATGACCGACTTTTGATTAATTAATCGACAAGTGACAGACTTAGTCAATAATAGTAGAGTTTGGTGAGCAATAGAAGACATCGATGAAATGAACGGTCGGCAACTTGAAGTGTATCGACAACTCACCAAGAAAGTTATCGACGGGAAACATTAGTTATCGATGAGAATCTTCACTGGGATAAAGTCATTGATATCAATACGTAATTGCCAAGTAGCGATAAACAATTTCGGATATGTAACTTATTTTTGGATAAGTATTACTAGATAATAGGAAATAATGGATAATATAACTTCTTATAATAGGATGAGAAAGCTAACTATTCTAAAGATAGGATAATGAAGTTATCTTTTTAAATACAATAACTATTTGTAATCGTCGATTATGGGCCATAAGTAGCGACATTATACTCTTTGTAATGGACCTCTCAATCAATCACAGAACTTAGCGTTCTTTACAAATTTATCTTTTTCTTTACTCTTTTAATTTACATAATTGGACACGATTGTCTCCAATCTCCTTACCAATTTTCTTATCATTTACTTGCCTATCCAAAATCAATAAAGGACCCTTCGTCTATTCACTTATCGATCCATCGATGTTTCGAAAGGTTTTTCATCAGTGACTTTCGGCGAAACAGATGCCGCCTGATCTCCAAGGAAAGGATGGTGATGGGCTACGTGTACGGGGTGGATGGGCCATGGCCGGAGGAGAAGGTGAGGGCAGAGATCAGGTGAGGATGCACCTTGCAAGTGATCGTCGGAAGGGATACTCTAATGGCCAAGGTAAGGTAGCCAAGGAATCATAAGGCGTGGGTGAGCTAGACAGCGGCTTTGGTGAACCGAGATAGCGTAATCACAGTCAGTGTTCCCTAGCGAGACCCACCTTGGAAGTGGTTCAAGGACATTAGATTTAGGTTTAAGACTACTCGATTCAAGATTTTGAAAAAATAATTGAAGAATAGATATTGTCCCCAATGCCGCCGATCATTTGGGCATATATTTTATTCGTAGTTTGGGCTTTGGCTCATGAATAACTACCAAGTGTACGTAATCTCTTTCTCCTATAATTAAGAGTTGTAACAAAGAGCTGTGAGTTGCTAATTATAGAGGAATTATCTGCTGGACGTAACCATGATTTAAAGGTGAATCAAGATAAATCATGCGTCTCGATTTCTTTTTCTCATCTTTACTCTCTATTTCGTTATATTTGTGCGCATAATCCTAACAACTCAAATAATCGGGTGCAACTAGGATGATGCGCCACCATTGTCGTTCCTAGTCATGTACTGTTCTTGCAGTCTGTTGAAAATTGTAAAATGAGTCTTGATGAACGGAAGCAATTGACTTATAGTTGAAGTTAATCGACCAAGTTACAAGCTCCGAGGAAGAGCTTTATCAAACAGAGATCCAAGTCCATCCGAGGGTTCCAAGTTCATGTCCCATGATTCAGGGACGAGCGTGATCGCTTTCCTTTTCCACAAACCTTTGGTGAAACCTTTGGTCAACGTTGGAGTCTCTGTCTAATCTAGACCTATTAAAATGGGTTATAAACTCTTTCTTAACTTATAAATTAGTAAATTGATAATAAATTGATTAGTTATATTTAATAAATTGATCATAAATGGATATAAACATAGTATGGGTTAAAATGAATCATAAATGAATTTACAACTTATTTAAACTCAATTGAGCTCTCTTGCCCTCTTTCAATCTCGCGCTCAATGACTTTGCGTTTTCATCTGAGTTTAGGTATGAATTTAAAAATATTTTAACAATATGAGATCGAGTTGAGTATGAATTGAATAGAATATAAATTATTAAATTTATTTAATATAAAAATTAATCAAAACAGATTATATGAATTTATTTTAGTTGGATCATTTTCGATCCGATCTCCATCGGATCCTATCCACTTATTTGACAGAAATATTCTAACCCCTCCTTTGTCTGTCCAGAAACCAGGAAATTTCCACTTCTATTTCCAACAGCTTTCTTGATTCTGACGTGATTCCGACAGGGGACGACACCTTTCCTGATCCGTGGCCTGCTCTCTCGTCACGTCAACATCGCCATGCAAGTTCCTGGAAGTTCCATGGACGACCGCCGGAAGCGTAAACAGCGACCCGCGAAGCATCCGAGAAACAGCGACCGCCGCCGAACCATCCATGCCCGCCACTTCGTAGTTTCTTCGCCAATTTCGCGAAGAACAAAGGCTTCTCAGCTCTTCCGTCCTCTTTCTCGGTCTCCCCTGACAGCTTCAGATCATCACACCCGCCATGTACAGGGATCTTTTACCGAACGCTCGTGCACATGGGATTTTTACCGAACAGAAGCGGATCTTCTTCTTGGGTTTTGTCTGGGAGGGCCATGAATTGACAGAGCGCGAGGGCGTTCGCGATCATCTCCACCGAGTCGGGTGTTGGGGTCGAGTCGGGTTCTTCTCTGCTTCCTCTCGGCCAAGCAGCCGTGGCGCAATCGGTACTCGAGTTGTTGCCGCGGCCTGTCGCCCACCGCAGAACGGTCATTACCAGATACAGAGCGAAACAGAGACCAACATTCGCCGCAGAAGCTGTAGGCGAACCAGTCGGCGATCGGTGAGTGGACCACCATCGCATGCGCGGCACCGTTCTCTGCTGCATCGAGCGACCCCCCACTGCTTGCTGGGTTCGCTCAACTCAGTCCAGTCAGAGTGGTACAGAGTCGCTCGTCGCCGTTGTCGAATGTCTCAAATCGCCATCCATTTCGTCGAGCTAAATGTGGTCAGCTTTCAACAAGCGTCGGATCGAATCATGCCGCAAGAAACTGCCCATCAAAGCTCCCTCATCTTCCAGACTAGCCTCGGAGCTTACGGTAGGGGAGTAAAAACAGAGACGGCGGAGCATCCGGTCTATCCCAGGTCTTCAGTGACCTTCAAATTCTTCTCCGGAGGACCTCACGCGCCACCGCGTCTCCCAAGTCGTTTCTTTCCGGTCTGTAAAATTGGTTTTGATTCATTCTAGATTTGTCCACTGATTTCTGCTATGTTTCGTTTTATTGTTGTGCCATGGGGTCGCGGCATCAAGCCCTTTACGCTCATCGCACCATAGCCTCGGACTGGCGCCTAATTGTATTGGACTTCACGTCGCCGCCACGGTCGCCGGGTGCGCCGCCGTCCCCGCCGAGCGGATCCTCGTCCATTTATACGTCACGCCGAGCTTGATCGCTGTTCAGGGGAACATGGGCTGGTGAGGTATGTTCGATCAAAGCCTCAAATTAGGATTTATTGGTGTGAGCATCCAGTGAGGGTTAGAGATTCTGGCTTAAATGATGTTGCTTGCTTGAAACTTAAGCTGAATAAAGTGAGTTACAGTTAATGGAAGGTGAGTAGAAAAGACAAACAAGAAGAACAGAGAGGGAAAAAGAAGTACAGGGTGGATGATGAATAAAGACAAGAAAGTACTTGGCATGAAGAAATATACCAAAAAAGGTATTAATAAAAAAAAAAAAAAAAATTTATTAGATTTCATTTAGGTGTTTCATTATTAGCTTCATTCTTATCATATTAGAATTTGTCTTTCATTATTTTGATGGGCTTTACTAGCAAAACTGTTTTTGGATTACCGTGAGAATAATATAATGCTGTGAACCACCGATTCTTGAAGAAATGGATCCTATAATAATTTTTAATTATTTGTTATTTATTTTTTTGTGACTTAAAACAAGCTGTTATTCAGTACTAGTTTCATTATTAGTTTAGTATACTTACTAGCTTCATTCTTATCATATTAGAATTTGTCTTTCATTATTTTGATGGGCTTTACTAGCATAACAGTTTTTGGGTTACTGTTAGAATAACATAATGTTGTGAACCACCGATTCTTAAAAAAATGGATCCCATAACAATTTGTAATTATTTATTATTTATTTTTTTGTGACTTAAAACAAGCTGTTATTCTCACAATAATAAAAAAAAAACTGTCACATAAGGAGTTTCCTTAATAAATTTACATTTATTGATTTAAACGGGGTCCTATTCCGATGCTTAATAACAAAACCCTGATTAATTTTGCCGAATACGGCTCGGGTACTTTGTCTTCCTTGACAAACATTCGGTTTACTTGCTTTTATTTATTATTGCTTGGTTGTTCGTTTTTATTTCTTGAGCACCACACATGGTGATCCTATTTCCACATATTAAGGGTTTCGGTAATAAAATTGATGGAGATCGTATATTAAACGTTTTTATAAAGAGATAAGGCATCGAAAGAGCACCATATTAATCTAGCGTAACCAAGTATCATATTTAAAATCTTTGGTTCGTGGGAGTAAGGCGGACTCCCGCACTTACTCAGGCTACTGAGCGGCCTCTAATAGGTTAGTGGCGGCTCTTAAGATAATATAATTTCCATAATTAATCGAGGAAACCAAATTGCGATCGGTAGGGCTTGAGAGAGTCCCACCAAGCGCAAGTGCCGCCTCGCATTCGTGCCCGCTTGGCAATCCACCAAACCTTCGATCGATTATGCGTGTACAAGATGGATAGGCTTGGCTGGAAGAGGAGATAAGAGTGGGAGATCATAAGGGGATGGGACTTGCAAGTGACCGTCCGAAAGGATCCTTGGTCGGTCCAAGTGAGGTTGCCGGGAAATCATAAAGCGAGGGTGAGCGGGATCGCAGCTTCAATGAGCTGCGACGGCCTGATCACAGTTAGCCTTCTCAAGCAGGACCCACCTCGGAAGTGGCGCTAGGACATTGGATTCAAGTTCAAGTCTAAGCGCGTAGAGATTTCATAAAATAATCGAAGAATAGATCCTGCTCCCCGATGTCGCATATCGCGGCACCGAGTTCAACATTGCATCGACAGGATGGGAGGGTCACAAGGGAGGATCGAGATGGAGGCAAGAGACGTTTGGCGCGCAAATATTTTAGTTTTATCAATGTTGGTCAGATCGAAATGTTCATATATTTATATAGAGAAATTTTTATAAGTTGTAAATTAGTGTGTGATTTAAGTGACAAAGTGGTGTGAGGGAAGTGTATGAGAGGCAATATTGAGTGTTTATTTGAATGATTTTTTTAATTAATCATGTACGGTTTTAGTTTTCCTAAAGTGTTGTAACTATTTCCATTTCTTGCAACTATTATTAAATATCATTGTTTATAAATTCACATACCAAAAAGATAGTTTATAAATTCACTTTTTTAGTTTTTAAAATTTTTAAATATAAAACGGATAATGACACAAATGGTCTCTGAATTTTGATCCAATGTGCAATGTGGTCCACGAACTTTAAGTTTGTGCAATGTTGTCTTTGAATTTTAGCCAAATGCATAGTTTCGTTCTTGAACTTTAAATTTGTTCAATGTGGTTCATGGACTTTTAGTAAATATTTAATTTAGTCCATGGACTATATGATATTCAAGGGCTACATTGGACAAATTTAAAGTTCAAGAATCACATTGCATATCGAATCAAAGTTTATGAACCATTTGTGTCATTTAACCAAATAAAAACAGTGGCTCGAGTCAATCGTGCCTGTGCTTAACATGTGGTCCGGCATGGACCTGTGGTCAGCCCTAGCTACACAACACGAACATAAAATGTGAACCTGAATATTCGACGTAATTTAGAGGTAGAGGTGAAATGTTACTGCAAATCCTTCCAACGCATTGAAACTCCACCATTGTCATTGCAACCACCCGATTCACCATTAAACCGCCATGAATCTCATTGAATGAATGGCGCTCTCACTTATCCTAGTCATATTCTGTAAATGAGTCTTAGGGTCTCTCTCTCAATGAAAATTTCCTGTCGCCAGAAAATACTTTTAGGAAATTCAATTTCAAAGAAAGTAAGCCATGTCCTAGTCTTTGCTTATGTTGAAAATAAGTTGAAAAAACTGGTTTTATATCGTTAGAAATGATATTTGATGACTAATAAGCTGGAATTGACATCTTTTCTATTTTTTTTTATTCTGCAATTCATCAAAATTACAAGAATTACAAAGAAATTAAGAAAGCAATTATGAAATTACATTTGTAAAATATTATAAATGATCGTATTCTCTTGGAAATGTTGAAGAACACGAGCGTCGAGGAAAGGGTAGACTAGATTTATGGAAAAAAATATATACGATACTTATTGAAAAAAAAATTTGACGAGACACAGAGAGCCGAGAAGATAGAAAATAATAAATTAGAGAAAACGAATCCCTTCTTGCCAGAAAGCAAGATAATTTTTTTTCCCGAACCAAGCTTGTTTTTCGATGTATAGAGATCATTTTTCCATCGATCGAATAGTTTTGCCGCCATCCAAACACCGAAAAGTCCAGGAAACAATTTCCCGGAAATGGCCTATCGTCAGACAAACCGACCCACGATGAGGCGATTGATCCGTAGCTGAAGTCAATCGATCTGAGTTCACATCGTGCTAGGAACAACCCCAACACCATCCGAGGGTTCAAAGTCATGTCCAACAGATCAGGACAAGCATGATCTACTTTCCTTTCCCACAGAATCTTTGGTCAACGTTTCGAGTCTCTTTCTAACCCCTCTGTCAAGACACCAGTAAATTTCCACGTCTCTTTCCAATGGCTTTACTTGGTCCCGATGTGATTCGAACATGGACAACGCATATTCCTAATCCAAGGCCTGCCGCTCTGCATTAAACTATGCATAGTATTCCGAACCGCCAAGCTCTCTCCTTCGTCAACATCACCCTGCAACTTCCCGGAAGCTCCATGGACGACCCACCTAAAGTGTAAACAAACGACCGCGATGCATTAAAGAAGCAGAGAAACCTCCACCCACCTGCCGCCGCTAACGTTTCTCAGCACGCCACTGTGTAGTTTCTTCGCCATTTACGCGAAGAACAAGACTTTGCGCTCCTTTGTCATCTTTCTTGATGCCCCTCTGCTTATATATCCATGCCCATGTTGGTTAATCAAATCGAATCCTTCCTAACAGCTTGAATCGGTGACTGCCTCTCGCCTTTCCCTCTCCTCTCTGAGGCGTTCTGTCAAACAAAACAGCGGCCAACGCTTATGGGCGTTCGGGCCTACAGCTGCAACATCATTCACAGACTGAACAAATGGTGCAGGAGATGGACCTCCCTATCGACACAGTCGCACTCCTGGGCATAGTGGCGTTCCTGGTGTTGGTCAACTCGGTAATCGTTTTGCAAGACTACTCTTCCTACCTCCGTTGCATCGCTCACGCCCTCCCCTGCTTCTTTGTCGTGACGAGACGCGGTTGTTGCACGCACAATGCAGAAGCAGCAGCCCCAGATGGCCCGGATGAACGCCCGTCTTTCCGCGAGCAAAGAATCGCGGAGCCACCGGCGGTGGCGGCGGGCGGCCCGCCCGTCTTTCCGCGAGCAAAGAATCACGGAGCCACCAGCGGTGGCGGCCCGGGGCGCGAGGATCCCCCACGAAGACGCGGACCTCTCCAGGGGCGAGGTGAAGATGGTGATGAAGAGGCTGGGGATCTTCGGCGTCGCCGACGACCCGGGCAGCGAGAAGCTGCAGGAGCGAATCGGGGCGACCGAGATCGCCCGGGTGTTCGAAGAGGATGAGGTGAGCCTGGAGGAGGTGAAGGAGGCGTTCTACGTGTTCGACGGGAACTGCGACGGGTTCGTGGACGCGAGGGAGCTGAGCAACGTGCTCCAGGCCCTGGGCTTCGTGCATCTGTCCGAGCACGAGTGCGGAGATCTGATCAAGGCCTTTGACGAGAACGGGGACGGGCTCATCGACTTCAGAGAGTTCGCCAAGCTGGTGCAGAGGAGCTTCCGGCATTAGAAGGCCCGGGAGGGCGGGCGGGCGGCGCAGGACCCTCTGGACCGCGCCTGTGTTACATGCATCGGGTCTCGACACGTGTTTGATTTTTTTGAAGTTCACCACGGGCCGGGTCTGCACGGTGGGCGTTGTTTGCTTCGTATTGAACTGTGATCGTGTCAAGGGAGCAATGTTGAGATTTTGTATCAGATGCATCTGTTTGTACATACTCCATCGAATGTGACTTGGTGTTCGATTTGAATAAAGTTTCCAGAGATCTGTTCCTGTTATCTGTTGTTGTCCTGTGCCCGAACAATGAGAGCAACCTCGAAACATCGGAAAATAGTTTATTTTCGTACTTTCCTTAAAGGAACAGCGTGAATGAGTTGATAAAAAAAAAACAGAGAAAATTAGATTATTAAACAAAACAAAAATTGAATTTAGCAACATCAATTTGGAGAAGATCAGCAGGATAAGTCCTGCGTATACTTCATCGATTTTATTGACGTGCAAGATAGAATTTAAAGCAATGAACAGGTGCATTCAAATTCCAAGCTATGGTAGTCCTCAGATTGAATATTGTTATGATTGTTAGGGTGCGGTTCATACCCATCATTGACAGGAAGGCGGCGCTCATAGAGGGCAGCGCCCCCAAGTCGCCAGATGGCCTTCATAAGTTTTTTCTTTTTTTTGTCAGAATGGCTTTCATAAGTTGGGCCCGTATTTTATTGGTAATTTGGGCTCGAACTCGTGAATAGCAACTAAGTTGCCTAGGGTTTTTTTGTACCATCTATATATAATATTTTTCTCTTGTAATTGAGAGTTGTAATTAGAGAGGTGAGGGATACTAATTATAGTGGAATGTTCTGCTAAATGTAACCCTAGTTTAAGGGTGACCAAGACTTTGTGTTTTGATTTGCCTTTCTCGTATTTACTCTCTCTATTTCGTTCTGTTTGCCCGCCTAATCCAAACACCAATTTCTCCATGATAATGAATTTGACCTACCGATGTATATGTGACATACATCTTTAATTGACTCGATAAATATTTTCATTTTACATTCTACCCAACGGTATTGGTAATTGAAGGCTGTTTACACCAAAAAAATGACCCACTCTTTATAATTGACGTGAAGTTCTTTTGGTCGAATATAGGACTTGGCTGTGATGGTCACCAATGGTTTTATAATGTAGTTATTGACAATGGCAAGGCTAACCTAGGGCTATGAAAAACATATTAATGACCGTGTAATATAGCTATCGATACACGATGTTGAATAGTCAACGAACATATTGATTCGAATATATGAACCAATACATGGCCGATGACATAGTAACTTTATCTTAGTGTTTTGATGCTGGGAAATGAAGAAAGGAGACAAAGTGAAGATGGCGATTGAAGACGAAGATACCAATCGATGGTTAAGTGCAGTGGCGCTTAAAAAGTTATAATTTCCTATTGATAAGGTTGACATGCGATCATGAGATCTAAAACTGTGGAATTGCAGATGTAACTTTATGTAAAGTATTAACTGCTTATGAGCTTTTATGTTTAGGAGAAATTAAAAGGCAATGTGTAGTTATTGGAGGGGGATCCACAATCATCAAAAATAAAATTCTGTGTACATTTCAGTTTCAGCATTTATAGTCTTGTATTTCTAAATTTATCGTTCTTCATCCTTGTAACGCTAATCCAATTCCTATCCAAATCGCCACCAAACCCGTTTAACAAAAAAAAAAAAACCAAAGATCAACTTCCAGTAAAAGATTTTTCAATATTTGAGTCAAATCCTAACTCCGGGCGAAACAAAGGTGTTCTTGACGACGAGTGACCTTACACTTACCCAACCCAATCGGAGCGTTTGTGCCGGTGAGCTCGGAGTTACAACGGTCTCACCATCGCCCAAAAACCGAGCATCTATCAGTTCTTCGTCGATGGCTTTAACCGCCGCCCGATCATTAAGCGCTAATTTGACGCTAGCACGACAGAATAAGACGGCGGGAGCCTTTCTACTAATAGGAGGAAATCTCCACCTAGAAGGCCAGCTCGCTAGCCAAGTTATTTCCTCGTTCAACGCTCATCAACCTTGAGCATCGAGGGTCAATCCAGATCCTAAACTTGGATTTCTTGACCCCGCTTTCTGTGGGTGCATGAGACCTCGTTCAGGTAGGGCAGCCTTGCCATCTAGACTATGCGGTCTCTCCATTCATTGATCGCCACGTATCCAAAGGGGCCCGCTTTTCAGGTCTGAACTGTTTCGGTCCCTTGTGCTGGTGCATAAACTGAGTCACCGAGATCGAAGGAGTGATTGCGTGAATCCCTGTTTTCATGCACGGAGCATCCATCTTTGCTCTTGTTTTATTGTGGGTACGTGTTCCGCTCTGCAGAAGTTGCAGGGTTTTAACAGGATTTCTTGGTGAGGAGAGGCAATTTCGCGAGAGGATGGTCTTGGTTTCTTTGTGAGAATGCGAACCCGTGGCTTGAGGAGCTGAAGTGCGAACAAAACAATCTTTGCTGCACTGCTCCCATGGGGAGCGTCTCCGTCAGCCGCCTCCCCCGTTCCACGGCGGTGAGAACATTACCCATAGGTAGTACTCCGCCTCGCTCGGGAACTTGGAGTTCTTGAAGTGCTCCTTCAACGCCTCCAAACCCTTCTTCCTATGAAACACAATTTCCATTGACATCCATGGCCTCAAGAGGCGTAAACAAACCAAGAAAAAGTGAGAGGAGAGAGTAACGGAGGAAAGAGAAAGTGGGTCGCCTGGACAAATGATGATTAATGAGTAGAGTGACAAATAACCTATATTGCAAGATCGGCCCTAGTTTTAAGGTGCAGTGACCATGGACTTTACAGGTACGTTTGTTTTACATATATGTTTCTTATTTTTCGCACGCCCTGTCCTTCAATCTCTCAAATTTTTATCTTTTTTTTTAGGAGAGAATATACTCTAATTATTTTACATTCTAGAAATCTCGAGACTCGGGACGAAACTTTTTAAGGACATGCTTATATTTTAGGGACCCCAGGACTCGGGACGAAACTTTTTAGGTACAACATTAGTCTCATTCTTGCTGCTATCGGTGAAAGCTGCAGGACAAAGCATAAAACAAAATAAATTTTGGTTTCTGGGGAAAGTTGATAATCGAGACGAACTTCAGGGGCCAAAACATAATTATTTTCCAGTGGTTGAAAGACATCTTGCTTCTGCCCGAGATACAACTGGCAACGTTAGCCGCCGCGCCTTGCACCCATCTGTTTTCTCTACCTTGCGAGCGGAGCCTCTTCCTTGAAATCTCCGGCACCGGTGCATACTGTAATCATTCTTCTTTTCTTGTTGGGCCATCTCTCTCTCTCTCTTTCTGCAATCAGACCAGTTCTTGGCGATTCGGACTTCGGATCCGCAGGCGCTCTCTTCTGGATGGTATGCACTCAGCGTAAAAGGTGAGGTTTTGAACTCTTGATGAAGGTCTTAGTCCTTTTTCATTCGTCCCCATTTGATTTCGAGCTAATTCTCGGATGGGAAACGTTGTAGTCAAGTAGAGCAACGAAGTTGCAGCTTGGAAGTAATCTGTTTTTTTTCCTGCAATGGTCATGTTTTTGCGTTGAAAACAGGATCCACTTGAGCGTTGTTGGTGAATTTAATGTTCTTTAAATATGGGTGGCGCTTCTCCTCCTCGTGTGTGCGCGCTTCGCAATTTTGGAATCATCTGTGATCTTTCGCGCGGCGATATGCTCTCGATCGCCTGGTTCTACCGGTTCCTGAATGCTCCTCTTGAAAGCATAGAGGTTGATGGAGCATTAACGAAAGAAATTTCTTGCTTAGCGACTGTGTCAGAAATTTGGTCTCTTGGGTTATGACAATTCGAGGTTTGAAATGTGTGTATGGCGTGAAGTTTCACTGTAACTAGGTACAAAGTGTTTAGCAGAAAACACCGACAACTTAATTGATTCAGAATTCGAGAAAGGCAAGATATAAATGGGGGGACAAGGCATAGAATGTGCATGGTGATGGCGTGTATTCTCCTCATCCATTTACTTTAGTTGTCCCTGATGTTTGGCTGTTGTCTTAGTAGATTTATTTAGTTGCTTTAGTGTCCATCTACCTGCAGATACCTATATGTATTTTCAAGTTCCAATCATCTTGAAACATTATTGCTGAAAGTTCTTCTACCAAAGAAAGAGAAATTTATTGCTGAAACTCTGCTTTTTGATGTGGAAGAAAACTTGCAAAACAGGGCAATCCTTTTCAGACTGGAAATACAATCATCATCCTGCTTTTGAGCATGTCTCGCTCTATCAATGGTATGGGATCTCCTGTTATGGGATATACTGCCTATTAAGAATAGAATTTGAGAGGTGTGATCTAAGATCAAAATGACTATACCTCAAAGCCAAAAAATTGGACGTCCATTGATGAAGCTTATCAGATTGAGAGAATGGCCTATTCTGCAGCAGCTGCATATTGAGGAGCAGTTTCTTCGGACCTCATCGGAAAATTGGTGTATTATAAATGATGGCACTAGGGCACCTACCATTGTCATGGGTGTTTCTGGGTAAGTTTTTATGGTCACTTTTGGAGCGTTTTCACCTAATATCTTGTGAAGATGATTCATATTTTCTTTCCTTTATTAACTTGATGTCTGTGGATTGTGACATTATAAACTGAGAGTTTTCTCTTGCTTATACTCAGTGCGCTTTAGTTTGGTATTGGAATGCTTATGTTGCTCTATGATTTATCCAGCCGCCTGTGGCAAAGTTTTTAGGAGTATAATGAGCTTAGATCCTGTTTTCACCCTTACATTGATCTATCACCATGGAACGTCCTGTTGGACCTGGTGATACCGTTTCCATATTAGTACAACTTTTAATCATGAATGTGAACAAGCTCATGCCCGACCTTCTTTGTTACTCAGTTAAGCCTCGGCTTGTGGTTGTTCTTCATCTTTCTCGAAGCTTTTGAAGTGTTGATAGGTTAGGGTGCTCATTCATGTCATATGGCCTTTTAATCTGTCTGCATGATTAGAATTGTATTGATAATATTCTGATATCGTGTATGGATGAGTTTGGCAGCATTTGTTTTGAGATTCAGTCTCTGAGCAGTGAGCCTTTAGAAATATAGAAGAGACAGAACATGTAATTCTTGTTCATTTTTTATCAAAAAAACAACATGGCCTTCTGAAAGCAAGAACTTCTTGGGTTGTCAAGGCTTCCATCATGTGGAGTGAAGAATTGGAGCCAGAAGGAGAGGAAAATTCCTTCCCATGTCTCTGAGACAGATGGGTTTACTTTCTGCTTTTTAAGCAAAATTCTTATGTTAATGAGGATGCCACCATTAATCAGTTATTGGCATTGATTCATAAGTTAGACAGGTGGCACCCACTCTGCCTTCCGACAGTATTTCGCCCATCACTGTAGAAATAAATTTAAGACAAAAGTGACTATGAAACTATGTGCACTAGTTTGTTATTTATGCTTGCTCTATATGTCAATGAGATGTGTTCTGCTTGGATATAATATAATTTAATAGAGTAAATGCATATTTTGCATAGGAAACCTGCCGAACTGCTTGAAATTAAACCAGTGTTACACAATCAGGTACCTGTCATCAAAAGGTTCACTGGGGGAGGCACTGTTATAGTGGATGGTGGGACAATCTTTGTTACTTTCATATGCAACAAGGATTCTGTCCCTGATTTGCAGCCGTATCCTCGACCCATCATGTCTTGGAGCAGCCTAATCTACAATGAAGTGTTCCAAGGAACTGGCGATTTCCACCTCCGCGAGAATGGTATTCACTTTTAAAACTTTCAATATGCCCAATTTCTCTATTATTGCTAGTCAAATGAAATTGTTTCATGTTTGCTTTGTTCAATTTATGGACAATTTGGTTTTTTCTACATGATACTATTTCTTTGATCATGGACCGTTCAAAATAGGCTGTGTTCCGAAGTTGCTTCTTTCTTTGACTGCAAACGTCGCATCTTACTCTTTGGCGCTCCTTGGAGGGTTCTGACATGATCTTGTTGCTGAGGGTTGTCGTGATGACAAACATTTGACAGCTTTCAAATGCTTGCACTGGGGAATAGTTACTATTATAATCCGGTCTCTATTTTTTGTTTATTTTGTTTTCCTTTCTATTGTTTTTGAATGACAAAATGAAATTCTTGCCCTTGTTTGTCCCTAGTTAGATTGAGCTAAGCATCTTTCTGGAAATAGGAGCCTTGGCTCAAAGTTCAGTGCACTTTGATTATGGAAGTCTGATGTAGCATAAGGACCAAACTCAATGATGTGTCAGCATATGCAGATAATTAGCAACTTAACCTTCATATGCTTCGAGGCTTTTATTGTTGTCCATGATATAGCAGGAGTCTCCTTTGAGATAACCTTTTTGATGATGTGTTGGCTTTCAAATGTTCTTCAACCTTTCCTGATTGTCCTTGAGATGAGTCATATTCGACGCTAATGTCGTAGAGACTTTTGATATCATGGAGTGTTTATTTTCAGCACATCAATTACAATGCAAAATTTGTTAATACTTATTGTCGCAGTTGGAAGGTCTATTCTTTTCTCTTTGATTAGGCACTGTTATGGTTAAATGTCCACATGGTTGAAAGTTTTATTTGAAAAACTTATCAAACTCTAATAGCGCACACCTCTGCCTATTCTAGATTACGTTTTTGGCAATCGCAAGTTTGGAGGAAATGCGCAATCCATCACTAAAGGCCGGTGGATCCATCACACATCTTTCTTGTGGGACTACGAGATCAGAAACATGGCTTATCTGAAGCTGCCTTCACGTGCTCCCGAATATCGATCGGTATGCTAAGTATTCACTCAATTTCGTGTTTCTCGATCTGCTCTCCTGTCAGCCCAATAACCAGAGTTTATCCAGGCTGGACCAAAGAAGAATTTAAATTCATTCTCGGTCACCAAAAGCTTTTAGCTACATCGAGAAAAAAAGTTAAAATTGCAACAAGTTGACGTACTTGAAACATTTGCCATTATTTCCCCCCTTTCCCAGTCAGACTCTGCAAATGGTTGTCTTTTACTTTTTCTGATATAATTTCACTTATGCTGGCTTGTTCTATGAGGGTACGATTCTAATTAGAAGCAATTCGATTTTTCTAACGGCATGCTTCCTCTTTAGGCAAGGGGCCATTCGGAATTTATATGTCGCATGAAGGACTACATATCAAGGTCAGATTTCATCGACAGAACAATAAGGGCACTTGGAACCCATTTTTCTGTGGAACCTGAAGAGTTGGAAGCAATTCAATCCGTGCCGAGCACAAATTTTTCCCCCTCATCCAGGCTACTGACGACACAGGAACTAGAATCGGCATTATGTGAATTAGAGTCTCCGAAGTCTCTTGCTTGTTCCTCATCTCCATGATAATTTACTGATGCTGTTTCTTTGACCAAGCTATTTAACATTCTTCCTAATGCGAGAGTTCTAATTGTATGATTTTTTTCCCTGTAATGTGATTTGCAACTGTCATTGTACTTGAACTCCGTTATCAGACTTTCTGAATTCGAAACTGGTAAAATAAACTGGAAAGCATTTTCTTTTTACAATTTGGCTTTTCACTCTGATGCCAGAGTATGAAGGGAGCTTTTGGATGTGGTCTTGCAAGTTTGTTTTCTGGGTTTATCATTGATACTGCAATGCTTTTGAGTTTTTTGTGGATCAATGTTCATTGTCGCCTATTAATCTTTTTTTGTGCTCTTGGAAAATGAACATCTGATTCTGAACATGTTCTCGCAGCTCTCCAATCCTTGATCAACCTGGAAGAGGGAGTGAACTGAGCTTACATTAGGTGATGTCAATGGGATCAAGCAATGCTTCATATATGCAGAATCATGGGTCAAGCAATGCTCGTTTCCTAGTTCATCTTTTCCGCTTTGGCGATTGCCGAGGATCAAGCAAGAATTCACATTCCGACTCCCACCCCTACTATGACTGCTAGGCCAACCATCTCGGGTCGACACGCGAATTAAGCTCGACAAAGCTTGCATAGTCCTCACCGTTTGTCATGGTTTTCTGTTGACTGTTTATCTCCTGAAAAAAGGGGTTCTTTCGCTCTTTGTACTTCAGGAGAAAACCTTTATAAACACACAAGTCTTACGAGATGCACCGTTTGGTAACACAGAACACACGACATCCATTAATATATCACACATGGAATGCACAATGGCACGTGATTTCAGCAAGAAAAAGGTCTTGCATGCACAATTGTATGAGACCTAAAAATCTCGCCCACATAGTATAACATAGGGGTGAGCATCGGGTCGATCTACTCGGGAAGCGGAACCTACTCGGGAATCAATGTCCCAACATTCATTGATTCAAAAATTTATCACGCACAATTATAGTGTGTATATAACACATGGTAATGTATGGTAGAAAGAAACCATTCACGTAGCAAATACATTTCGGATTATGCTAGAGAATTTATTTTCATGGTAAAAATGTCCCGACTATGGTAAAAGGATTGTATTTGTGGTAAATATGTATAACATGATATAAAAAAAATTAAAAAAACTCTCTTGCACATATGGAGTATCGATCACAGTCTTCAACAAAAAAAACCGACAATATAATCACTTAATCAATATATGTTTTTACAGTGAAACGGTGATACTTTATCATAAAAACTCGATTTTTATTTTTTTGGATGAAACAAAATTTGATCGATCGCCCATAGCGGAAGGTGTGTGTGATCGATACTTTAAATTTCAACCGTCAGTAACAACCTCGGGTCTCATCCGTACAGTGTAAGCGACGGGAGATTTAAGGTTTTCTCTTTTCTTGTTCTTTCGATGTTTCGATGGTCCAAGGTTCGGTTTTTTCCCTCGTTTTTCGAGTAGGATTGGCCATTTAACGGTTGAATGGAAACGGGGTTTACTCCACCGCGAATTTGGTTTCCAGCGGAGATCCCGATCTCTTCATTGCCCGCTCGGACAGTAAAACACCTCTCTCTCTCTCTCTCTCTCTCTCTCTCTCTCCCTACGCGCACACACGCAAACACTCGCGCTCTGCGAACAAACTTGGTTGGCTCGGCTCGTTCCCACGACCGAAATCACAGCTTGTCCCTTCAACTGCAAATCTTGTAAGCTGAACACCCATTTGCCTTCTTCTTCTTCTTCTTCTTCTTCCATCTTCTTCCTCCATCTTCTCGCTCTTCCGATATATCTCTTTCCTTCTTTTCTTTTCTTTTCTATCTTTTTCGGTGTGTGTCTCGAATCTCTTTTCTTTTTTTGGGCTGCATTTGGTTTTGGAATTTGGATTAATCCGTGCCTCTGCGCCTTATCTTTGCTGAAGAAGCTTTCTTGTCGCTCTCCTTCCAATTCTTGATCAACCCATATACCCATCCCCTCCTCGTGTGTTTTCTTGTTCTGGGTTGCTCGTACTTTGTGATCTTTCGAGAGTTCTGCGGCAGAGGAAAACAGGGTTCGAATCTTTTCGGGCGATTAATTTCTCTCGAGCGGGGATCGCGAGAAAAGGAAGGAGGGAAAATCGTAGTTGTTCGGCTGCTATCTTCCGCGTTCTAGAGATTCGTATCGATGGGCTCTTTCTTTCTATGATCACAAGTTGTTTCTTTTCGTAGTCAAGGTAAAGTATTGTATCAAGAGAAGAGATGAGGGGATTTGTTTCGAGACCGTGAGCGTTAGGACTTATTGGCTTCTTTTCGAATTTTTTGTTCACGTGTAAGGTTATGTTGGCAGCTTTTAGATGTTAGGAGCTAGCTTAACGTATATTAATCTGAGCAATGGATGATACATTTGTGGGATAATTTCATTTCTTCAGGATAGATAATAGAAATTTGGGGTATTATTGAATCAAACGGTTCCTTGAAGTTTACAAGCATATAATGGAAAGGAAGAATTTCCTAAGGTCCTGTTGGCTAATTTGCAGATGGGTAGAGTTAAGCTAAAGATTAAGAGACTTGAGAACAGTAGCAACAGGCACGTGACTTACTCAAAGAGAAGAACCGGCATCTTGAAGAAAGCAAAGGAATTATCCATATTGTGCGACATCGACATTGTCCTTTTGATGTTCTCTCCGACTGATAAGCCCACATTGTTTCACGGAGAACGCAGGTAATCCCGGGACCAACATCATTTGTAGTTTCTGTCTTCAATAGCAGATTCAGTTGCATAATCAGGTCTTATAACATATTCAATATTTAGAACCTGGTGATTTGCATCTTGGATCTTGCAACATTTTATCCCTTTTTCTGGATAAATAGAAAGTCCTACCTTCATCGGTTATTTTGAGGTTAATATTATCAGGCATCACTGTACTTTTGCCCGAAAATCAAAACGGTCCATCTACTCTTTTCCGGTTCAAAACCTTCTTTCTACTATTTGAAATGCTTCCTGTTAGTCCATTGTTGTACCTTTTCTACTGTCGATCGATTTTTACTGACATGGACGGGCAGATTGCTGATTTTGGCGTTTGAGTATACTTATCCTATCATGATTTGCAAAGATTCTTTTAGGTGGCACAAACAGGTGCCACATCAGCAACATAACAATTAAATGCGGTCATGGCCGCTTGAGCTTCGTTGAGCTCAGGGCCAGGGCTGCCCAAGCTTCATGCTCGCGGTCATGACCGCTCGAGCTTCCAAGTTTCTTCGAGCTCAGGGCCATGGCCCCTCATGCTTTGTTGAGCTCGAGAGCCATGGCTGCTCGAGCTTTGTGCTCGTGGTCATGGTAGCAAATCGTCATCATGAGCAAGTATTTACGAGTCAGAGGTTTTGCATAGTTGGAGGTGTTGGATTATGTGGATTGTGGTTCAGATTTGGTAGGTTTTAAGTTGGAGAAGAAGAAGATGAGTGCTGAGAGAGAGATTGTCGAGGGAAAAATATCCACGCAGCAAATTTTAACGGCGTTAGCGCCTCATAGGCAAATTCTGTCATTGGCCTGATTTACGATGACCGGTGCACTTTTAAAGGACGGTTGTGAACAGAAAAAAAGGTGGACAGTTAAGATTTTTGGGCAAAAGTGCATGGATCATTGGTAATATTACCCATTATATGGTGTTAAACTGGGGTTCATATGATGTTTCCACTTTTTTTCTTGGTTAGTCTTTCAGTTTTTGGTTTATGCTAACGTTTGTAGAAAGTAGACAATGTAATCTCAAAAGCAATTGTAGATGATTGGTCTTCCTTCAGATTAATGGGCATCGGCATGATGCTTCAATTATGCGCCCTATTAGTATGATCTTGTCAAGATTTTGTTGGATATTAAGCAGTTCACATGGATACATCCATCTAATGGGTCTATTACTTGTGAAAATCGAGCCAAAAGAGATGTTACACAGTTAGAGTAGATATGGATGGTTGCACATTGGAAAATGTCCATCCTCTGTGCATCTTGATACATTTTCTCTTTTCTTTTCACGTTGGGTAAGTAACTATTATCCATGTTTGAAGGCTGTTCAAAGCCTACATCTCATAGAAGATTTTCGTTTGAACTTAATTTTAGCTGCGATAATGTTTGATCCTATGAACCTGGTTGTGAAAAATTGCTGTCATTCATAGTCTGATACTTTTACGTAGAAAACATATTTTTCTTTATAAAGTTGTTGCAAATTTTACACTGTGGCTTGGTTCTTTGACAAATTTAAAATCAGGATCTTTATTGGCCGTTTCATTTTCATGTTTACATCATAATGACATGGTATTCTGCTGCGAGGCAAGCCTCTGAAATTTGAGCATAATGGAGAGCAAAGGCTATATGTGATATATAAAGCAATATTTTATGGATTGGAAGTGTACCTTCCTTTGGAAAATAATAATGTGATTAAAGTGTAAAGTATGTGGCAACATGACCGCTTATCATTATCTACTAAAAAATCCTGCTGCATGCCTTTGGTTTCAGCAACATTGATGAGGTCATTGCGAAGTTTGCTCAGTTAACTCCTCAGGAAAGGGCAAAAAGGTGCCATTCATGCGCTGTTTTACTTCTTTTTGGATTTTCATCTTACCTAGCTATGTTAATCTAACTAGTTTACGATGTTTCTCCTCCCAACTGGACAGGAAGCTGGAGAGCCTTGAAGTAAGATTTTTCCCAATCAACTTCCATAGAAGATATAAATTGCTGTTTTTTGTGGGTCAATTGGTTCATCCTCCAATTTATTTTTGACATGTGTAGGTTCTGAAGAAAACCTTTAAGAAGTTGGATCATGATGTCAATATACAAGACTTCCTTGGTACAAGGTTCGTGATTACTTTTGGGAAGTGTGTGGAATTTCTTCTGCATAATGTTTCAGAGAGTAGTAATCATTCTGTTGTTTCATCTCTTTGCAGCAATCAAACAGTCGAGGTATCAAATCATTGCTAGCATTAGTGGTATTCATGAGGTGCTGGAATTTTCTCTGCACCGCCTTCTGCATAAATAAACTTACTTGATTGTAAATGATGTACAGGAAATGACTAATCAAGTAAGGCTGCTGCACAGTCAGTTAGCTGAAACGCAAAAGAGATTGAGGTGCAAAATTCGGAGCTTTTTGTTTTGAAAGTATCTGTTTCTACTTTTATCCTAGTTGATATCTATCGTCATGCCCACATGTTGGATCCTATCGCTGCTATCATGTTCCTTTAGTCTATTATAATCTTAATTAGTGGGTATTGCTTCAGTCATTGTTTGACCTATTAAATCATAGTCATAAGTAGTGTGTCAGATTATTTAATGATATCGTAGTTGAATGGATTTATCATGCTTATAAAAAAAGTGGGTGAGTGATGTAGAAACCTAGTCACATCCCTCAGACCTAGGATATTTGCCTTTGTATCTGGATGAGATGTTCACATCCAGATGGCAAATGCAGTGAGCTTGATTTTTCTACCTAGTTGGGTACTTTGTTAATATTTGGGTATGAATCACAATAAGTAGCAACACCATGAAAGATCATGAAAGAAATCTATGTATTTTCATTTCGCTAAGTCCACTTCTCTGTGCCATTGTTTCAGCTGCTGGAGGAATCCGGAGAAGATTGATGATATAGAACAACTCAGGCAGATGGAAGACTCGCTTAGGGCCTCTATAAACCACATCCGACAGCACAAGGTATATTACTTAAATTACAAAGTCTGAATCATTTTCTGTGCTACAGTCACTCACCTTGCATTTAAAATGCTTGTTTTCCATATTATGCAGTGTCGTTTTTTGCCAAAAAAGAAAAAAAAATCAAACTTTCCAAACCTAAAGCTATCTGGAGAAAACAGATTTTGAAACTCTAAATTAGAATGACCTTAGGCCAATTCTCTTTTGACAAGCGGTGGTTTTATACAAAAGTACCTGTGTCTTCTCACCAGGAAAATGTTGGAAAGCATCAAGCTATGTCATTGGAGCGAACAAATCAGGTAACAAGTTTGTGACACAATGGAATTTCTGTGTGAGTGCACGTGCTTGTGAGCGCATGCGGGTGCATTGAAGTCTTATACTCTTGAATCAGGGATGTGTTCTTTACATCCTTGCACTGCTGACTTGTACAGTGATATGCTTGTTTCATTGTGATCTTATACAAAGTAAATTCCGTTGCAGTTTGAAAATGCTATGCCTTTACCTTTCATTATGGGTGGGATGCCAGAAGCACAGCCTTTGTCCTGGCTTCCAATAAATGAGAACCAACACTTGCTATTCCAAAGCGACCCTCACTATCTTCCTGAAGGGTGAGTCTCTTCTTTACAAGTAAATTTAGAATCCTATCCACCAATATTTTGTGTTTTGTGAACGTGCATGATTTATGAACTTCCCCGACGTTGTATCATCAACTTGCTCTGATGCTAGTGTTGAAATTCAGGATCTAGATTTGTATTTGTTATATGATTTGGTGAAGTAATTTGATGTGAGTTAATTAAAATCCATAACCCAAGGACTTGATGTGACATTTTCGCAGACCCATTGACGGCTCCGCAGATGTCTCCCTCCCAGGGTGCTCTGCTTACTTTGGAGTGGATAAGCACCCCCGAAATCGGAAATTTAGGGCAAGTTCAAAATATGGTACAAGAAGGCTGTATTTTGAATGAGTTAAACAGGAATGCATGCTTAAGTCTCCAAGTTGGTGAACAATATCCATATGCTCCATATGGCAACCTAACTTTACCAGATGAGAAGAAAATGAAACAAGAGATAGGAATGAACTTCCAAGGACACCATGTAGATTATCAAGTTGCAAGCAATAAGATGGAACAAGAGATAGATATGAGTTTACAAGGACATCCTGTAGATTATCAAGTTACAAGCAATATTGAACTGCAGAGGCCAATATATGACAATGGGCATCATCATTGGTGTTCAGTTACTGCCCCCTGTGGAATTGCTATGTATAACGGAAACCCCTTCAATCAGGTGAGTGATTTGACCATTTTGTTGTACTCAAGTTCAACTTCTCATGGTTGTTAGCCAGATGAGTCATTACATAATGCGCTTCCTCTGTATTAGTCTAGATTTGCTTCAATTTGTTGAAATAGATTTTGAAGTTTCCATCCGTACTAGGGTGGCTGCAACATTTGGGCTCCATCTATGTTTCTGTTTCTCAGTATGTTGGTCTCATTAAATAATGTATCTTGTATATACTCGTCATTTGCTTGAAAATGCAAGTTCAGGTGCCTTTCAATCTCAATTTTTCTCATGTCATGTGTGGATATATATAGGTATTGCATATACACAGTCGGGCGATGTGTTATTAGCTTTCAAAATTTGTGTCCTTTTTTGCTAATGCCTTTGTCACTTGAGATAAACCAAATCTATTTAACAGATGTTGGACGCGTAAAGCAACTCTACGTTGCAGTCACTGTGTTCAATAGAGACAAACCCTCTTTGTCGATCATTTCTCTCCCTTCAAATACTTCTTGCGTTTGTTAAGTTGGAGGATCGGCTATCATGAACCTCGGCTATAACTCTTCTCTTTATTACCTTGCAGCAATCCGATTGATGATGTTCACAAGTCTACCTTGTTTCTCCTATACTGAGACTGGTGGCTGAAGGCATATTATTTGCATCAGAGTTGAAGGTTTTCTCCAAGGTTTTGTCGAAATAGTTACTCTGATGTTGGATTAAAGTGCACGGGTATGAGATGGAAAACTTGTTCCATGAAGAGAAACCCAAGATATCACGTGGCGGCGGTCCTTTTTGTAATTTCAGCTGCAGGATTTGTAAATAATGTATTCAATATAGGAGCACAGGTTTATATACTTTGTAGGTGGGATGGCTTTTGCAATTCGTCCCTGTTTCTCCTTTGTATACCAATCCCAAAGAAATCTCTCATTTTCACTGTAAATGGAACTTTGCTAGAAAGAATGGATGTAAGCATACATAAATTCACCATCCCCGATTCTTGTTCTGATTGTAACACTCTCTTCATTTGATAACTCAGCAGGTGGCCTTAGATTGGGTATTGAAAATAAACTTGCATGAAAAGATTGATTGCTAGATCAATGACCTTGTACAGAGGAATTCTTTTTACACAGATGTCTAGAATATATTACTCATAAACACCATTTGATCATCACGGTAAACAAACCAGGAAGAGCAAACTGCTCTCTATCTCTCTCTCTCTCTCCCTCTCCCTCTCCCTGTGCCCTAGAAATGTATTTAGTAGCCCCTTAGTGTTTGGACTATGGTGTTGTGCCATGGGTCTGAAAGGTGCTGCAATAGGTTGTCAAATGGCCCCTTCCCTGTCACATTGTATTGCACCACCATCCCCAAAAATGCCAACATTGCCAATCTCCCTGCAAACACAATAAAGAGGCAAGTGTGTAAGTTCTAGTGAAAATTCATGTCTCATATCCCATCGAAACGGGTAACCACGGGAACACTGGTGCTGTTTTGAAAACTCACCATTGGCTAGCTCCTTCTCCTTGGCTTCAACAGTGGGAGCGAAGTTGAGGGGGTTGAAGATGCCGCCGGGGTAACCCACTTCATTAGGGGGCAGGCTGTACTGCTTGAAGATCGGGTCCTGGTTGACGCTCCCCGGGTTCTTTATGTCCTGCCATCTCCGGATCTCGACATAATGGAACAGGATGAACTCAATCACAAACAGGGTAGAGGAAGATGCGAAATACTCAGCCTTCCCCGCGTCGAACCAGGTGGGCGCATTGATGATGCCAATCTTAGTGAAAACTTCCGGGAGCAGCATCCCTGTGACCCCGAGCATTGCCCACCGGCTGTTCACGAGCTCTGCTTGGACATACCATTTCAGGTTCTCCGGGTCCTCAGCGAGACCGAGCGGGTCGAACCCATTGTCACCTGGAAGGCTGAACATAGACATCTACTGAGTTTTGAGTCCCTACATAGTTGGATCTCTAATTCCAGGAACTAATTCAATCTGAATTAAGGGACGGCAACTTTCTCAAGCAGAACAAAAGTTCTTTACAACTATTCTAGAGATTTTGCCTTTAATCTGTATTATTTGAATTTCTAAGGCATGTCTCTCCCATGCAAAACTTGAAAGGCTGAATTACTGCTACTTTATTTTACTTGACTAAGTGCCACATAACTAACGCATCATACTTTTTTTTGTTTGTCATGTGATGCTGCAAAAAAAAACCTCCTTTGACCCATGTTTGAACTGAAGACCAGACTGTCCTCGTAGTTTACAATATAATAATGATCTAGCACTTCAATATCATGTTCTGCCGGGAGATCTTATATAGGATGAAAGATTATGGAAGCTTATACAGTCGAATTAGTACCTTCCATTGAGGTAACCTGGTGAGGCTAGACCAGGCAACCATTCCCCTTTCTTGGCCTCAACCTTGAAAGAAGCAGGTGATGAAGTCGATGGCAAAGCTTTGAGGCTGACCTCTCTGTTCAATTTAGCCGACGAGCCGGTCAAGAACCGGGCCTTCGACGAGCAAGGCCGGAACACGGCAGCTGAGGCCTGTGTGGTGACTGTGGCCATCTTCTTCTCCAACCCAAGGTTGTGTGTATTGAGCAAAAATTGGGAGTCCTTGTAAGGGAAGAGAGTTGGAGTTTTAGAAGCTTGAGAGTACAGCGCCTGTCTTTGCATGCCCTTTGTAATTTGATTTCATGGCAATACATGTGGCTCATGTGCAACGTTGAAAGTGGACGGTTGGTTTTGGGTGGTGTTGGGGATCCAACGGCTGAGATGGGCTGTGTTGGGGAATCGGCCAATGGGAGGGCTTGGCTCTTATCCTTTTATCCGATTGCAAAATCTCCATGGATCTGTTTCTTTGCTTCTGTTGGTTGTGAAAACCGTGGGGCCTGTTGCATGCCACACATGAGTTAGATTTCTTGATCCAAAGATATCATGAAAAAAAACAAAATAGTTGCACTGAACTAAAAGCCCACGAGTCCGTGGCCGAAAACTCCGAGAAAAGTCCGTAAGTCAAAATTTGATGGCTCGATTTTTCTTGATAGTTTGCAAGTGCTGGGCTGAGACAACCCCAAATTCAAGATTGGGCTGATTGTTATAGTAGAACGTGATTGCTGGGCTACTGCAAGCTTCTTTTGGAGCCCTTGATGTGTCATTTTAGGGCTAGAGAGAGAGAGAGAGAGAGAGAGAGAGAGAGAGAGACAAACACCATACCTTATATTCCAAACTGACAAACCATAAACCAGGACGAACTAGCCTTTACAGTTCAGTGCTCACTGAACCATGACTAAACATTTGAAAAGGCAAAACAAAAGGTTCATTACAATGCTCCATCCATGGTAACTTCACCAATGGATGAGACACAACACAACACAACCAGATAATAAATGACTGTTGACTCATGAAGGGTGGCGACATTACTCGGCACCCCACCACAGCCACCTTCACTGTTCTGTTCTTTTCTTCAAACAGACCAGAACAGATTAGACAAAGCCTTAATGGTCACATGATGAAGGCCATCCTAAAATAATCCTTTTATCACGTCTTAATTAAAATGACTGACCCCTTATGTACTACAAGTACTAACTACACAATTCTTGTCCTAATTGGACCCTAAACTACTAGCAAAGCCCAGGGGACTAGACATTGTGCTCAAATTCACGCAAACTGCCGGCCTGCAAAGGTCTGGCCGAAGGACCAATTGGGGGGCGCCACATCATTGGAGAACACGGTCCGTCCATCACTGGTGGTGACCGAAAAGGAGAGGCTCTGTCCGTTGAGGTTTGAATTGCTCTGCCAATTCTGGCCCCAGTTCCGGGACATGGGTTGCCAGCCGGTCCGTGAGCCCTTGATCGAAACAGAGCGGACGTCCCCTGCACCTCCAACATTGGTGATTAGGACCAAGTTGAAGTATGAGTGACCATTCACGGTGAATCTGATGCCTCCCTTCTTTTGACATGGTACCCTACCACAAGAAACATTGAAAAGATTAGCTGCGCCAATTAATTATTTAATTGTTTAATATATCTATGCAATTATGTGTAACATCATGCATTCAGTTTTTAAATTGAAGCCCATAACTTTGGGCGTAGAATTAAAGTGAACTAATAAAGAGCATAATAAATTTGCAACCTCCTATAAACCACAGGGACAATCCCAGAGCTGTACTGGGCAATCTGCTGGAACACTGGCTGGGAAAGATCAAAGTGGTGGAGAGGCGGGTTGCACCAGCCACCGGCATTGTTGGGGAGTGCGTTGTTCGGTGGGCAGAAGTCGGTGGCGGTGACAACAATTGAGCCTGGGTTGCACCACTGCAGGTCATTGACACACTTGATCTCGAAGCAGGCCCCGCAGCTCAGCCCACTGTTGAACAGGGAAGTGCTCAGGGCCGCCGTGTTCGTGCCATAGCCCTGGCTGTACAAGTTCCCATAGCCACAAGCCCCACCTAGCCACAAAAGAAAGCGTTGCCAAATTGATTATGGGCGTTGCATAATTGCCTCAGTATAACGTTTTAATTTTATCAAATGGCTCTCATTAGACCAATGCAATCTCTCATACAGGGCAATGCGTGTATGGACTAAGCCTACAGGGCTGATTTTATGGATCGACAAGCATGTATAGATCCTTTTGTGTGACCGTTAGCCGAATGTCTAAAACCCGTCGTGGAAAGAGTTATGTCTTGTATTTGACTACGTAACCGATTATTTTGCAAAAATTGAACATATGCAAAAGAATTAGTTAGGTACCCATTGTGCCAGAAGCGTCCCCACCACCGTAGAAGGTTGCATGCGCATCGATCCAGCCATCACCATATCCATCAACAGATAAGCACAAACAAAGCAATCCCACCAAGAGTACCCCAAGAAAAGCCATTTTTTCTTAGCCCTTCCTGTTCGTGCAAGCAGAAAATGATAGTTAGTTAGCTCTTGGCATGAAATGAACATGCCATATAGTTTATTCACGTAAACTAAGCTAAACTAAGATGTCTTGAGGGAAGGCGCAAACCTTAGAGAGTTGCTGAATTTTGATAGACTAAGGAGGGAGGAGAAGTTGGAGTACTGTGGAGCAAAACAGGAGGGAATAGGGGGGATTATATAGTGGAAGTACTGCTGCGAGATACAGAGAGCGCTCCGCAAGGGAACTGACTCTTTTCCTCCCTTTCCTTTTCCCTTTTTCTTCCGTATGCGTTGCGGTGGGAGCCTTAAACCCCCAAGTGCAAGGGTTGTTTTGTCTGTGCCAAAACAGAGCTGCGTCTCTTCTGACCACACGTGGTTTCGGTAGCCTGTCTGATGATTAGATCTTGATCACTTGTCATTCATACGATCCATTCATGAATGGTTAGAAAGAGACTGTTCTGTGGGGGTCGGTCGTTTTGTCCATTTCTTGCTCCCCTTTGGTGCAGTTTTTTCCTCCGGGGTAAAAGCTGTGAAAAAGTCTCACTTACGTTCCAAGGCAATTATATGGAAAGAGTCCACTTTTACAGCATCTTGACTTTAGGTCCTAAGCATGACGTTACAAGGCTTCATCCCAATTTTCGTTCGGACTTTATCTTGATTTCAAGAGGTGATGCAAAACATTATTTGATACAAAAGATACTTTTTTTGTGTTCTTCACATACCATGAACTCTACAATATCATGGCTACTCAAACTTAATCAAGGCAATAGTTTTCTTACATCGCCGCCATGAGCACATGCGTTGCAGAAAACAAACCCTTATATTCACCAGAAACAGTTAAAGCCGACGGAGTGCAGTATTTGCAATTTCCCATGTCTTGAGCACACAGACTTCCAACCTTTAGCTGGCTATTTCAGAAAACCATGGACACCATACATTTATATACACATGGGGAGACATTGACTATAGCGTATACACATACAATGCATAGATACTTAGTAAAAGATCCATCGGGAAGGACTATATAGTCATTTTCAAGGAACTCGCTAATTAGGGTTTCTTCTTTAGTTTACTTGTTTATCTCTATCATGAGTACAGTTACTTGCAAGATTGACCCCTTCCATACTAGAAACAATCACACAATATCTTTTGATAACATGGATTCCTATTTCTCAAGATAATTGTTCAAATGTTTTGATATCAAGATGATTGTCCAAAAGACTAAATTGATATCTTTTGATATCAATTTAGTCCTAAACCTTTTTAAAAAATTTCATTTTTGTCATAAACCTATTATTTGGATATTTGGCCGGAAGATTACTTTGGCAAATCATCAAAAGGTTAGGACTAAATAAACATAATCGAAAGATTTAGGACTGAGTTGATCTCCATATAATAGGATTAGTACTTTTTGGACATTTTCCCCTCTATTTCTTAATGATTTCCCCAATCACGAAACTTCCGGCCAATGACAAGTGACCTTAAGCAAATGAAAGAATCGGTTACATTTTTCTTGTGATAATATAAACGAGTATACTTTTGACAAATATATATAAACGAGTATACTGCAATCTCATTGCATAAATGATGAAAAAAAAAGACTTGTTCAAAGCACGTCATTAAATACATTAAATGAGCCTACGAAAACTAGTCCAACAAAGAGGACAGTCCAAATTCCGACCGACCCACCACCCTCAAAAACCTCGCCGACCCAGCGTCGGCCATGTGATGACTCACTGCGTTGTCATGTGAAATGGAGAAGAAGAAGAACAACTTCTTTGACACTGCGAGCGTGACAATGTTGACCCAATATTTATTACTTCTCTCTGCATGAAACCGAGAGAGGGAGAGAGGTATGGGGGAAAAGATATCCCAACTCCCAAAACCCTAATTCATTGAATGTTATCTGTTACACGGCAGTTGTGAGGTTGAAGAAGAAGAAGAAGAAGAAGAGCGAGCGAGCGAGCACGTGGCTGCTGATGCTTCTCCGCGATGCATGTCTACATCTGCACGTTGCTGCATTGAAATAACAAAACAACGGACAGCTCTCATTCATTGTGTCATCCTCATTTTAGTGTCATTCTTTATTTTCACACCCGTGAAAAAAGGAAAAAGAAAAGAAAGCTTCGATTTTAAAGCGTTGAAAGTTCCAAACCCATGGGCAACGAGAGGAGAGAGATAGACAGAGAGAGACACCAAAAAGTGCCTTAACATGCATCCAATCGAAATCATGTGATGTGAATCTTCTTGGGTTGCTTTTTCAGGCTATAGCAGCACTTTGCTTTCCCTAGTTTTTGTTGCATCTCTGCATGGATTTCACACTTTCTGTGCATTCTAAGGTCCGTGAACAACACATTTTATCTCATGATTAGATAGCCATGGAAGACATTTTCTTGTTCTTAGGGCTTGAATTGGACCAACTGAATGACGACCTTATCTGCTTCAAGTGTTGGACTAGCAGCTAGGAAAGTTGCAGAGTGCACTTGCAACGATGATAATGCTGTTCTTTATCGCTTACCACAATGCAATGGATAGATTTTAGAAATATGTATAGAATAATCTGACAGTATAGTCTAGCTAGCAATTGCACAGGCAACCGCCGTACGAGCACAGACGATCAATATCACGGTGAATCACCTATCAAGGAGGACCACAAGTGACGCACTGTGATAGTGGTCTCCTCTGTTGTGGCAGTGGACGACCATTGCGGCTACCGACGACAATAGAGATGGAAATGGGGGTAAAGAGAAATCTCAGGCAAGAACCACAACAGGATTGCACCTTGTGCAATCATCATGCAGTCAACTCATCTGTTATGATGACGCATGCAAAGTAGGAAGAAAAGCGATAAACGGTATTTATATTAGCTTATTCAATAAGATTTTGCCCAAATGGTGCGACATTTGGTATATCGTGAGGCATGGCATGCTCAATTACCTTTTGACGTAGCTATGTTACATCTCTCTCACACACATTTCTTTTTGCAATGTCTCTTTCTCCATAAAGGTCTATACGAGAGATGATAACAACGTTATGGCATGCTCAATTATCTCTTAACCTAGCTATGTTAGGCTCTTTCGTTTTGCTTGCTTGCCCGTATTTGCCTCTCTTTGAGATGATTTCCTCTTCTCCCACTAATGTTTTCTGCAGACGGGATTAGGAAGATAAACCAAAACACTGCAAACATAAACCCCTTTCTTCACCTGCCATTGAAGGAAAACAGGGCCAAGAGACATTGTTTTTTAATGTGGATCTGGTCCTTTTCTAAAGCCATCCTTGATTCGAAGACAACCGTTGCTTTTCATGAGAAAACAACACATCGTGAACACGGCACTGAGCTGTCGTGTCGAGGATCGATTCGCTTTGACGAAACCATAATCCAAGAAGACAACTTCTGGGCATGAATTGGCGTTAACACAAGAACTGGTTTTTCACTAGCTAGAAACACCAAGGAACAACCTCAACTTTCTTGACCACCAATATCACTGTCGAACCAAAAGAACGAAAACTGAAAAGACATCCCTTGTGTCGTCTCCTTCGCATCGAGACTAAAAAGCAATAAAAAAATAAGAAAACTGGAGATGCGGGGTATCGATCCCCGTACCTCTCGCATGCTAAGCGAGCGCTCTACCATCTGAGCTACATCCCCATTGATGGAGATGGGGTTAATTATAATTTTATTTAATTCTTAAACATCAGATGCTACAAGAGTCGCACGACCGTCCGTGAAATGCTCGACTTTCGAACACGAAACGAAAGACGTGGAGGACAACCGCTCGGTCCAGTTCAGCTGTAGCAATGCCTTCCGCACACTTGTTCCGGCTTATATCATCTACCCATGCGTGCAATTGCAATACGACCGCACACGCTCTGTCGTTTTTTCGCAGTCCCTTGGCTTCACCGATGATGGATTTGGCGATCGTTACTTGACGATACGACAGTGCAATGCCCACCTTCGTCGCATCTGATCTCCACCCTTTTGGACAAAACCCAAGTCTTGTCCAAAGACAATGACATTCACTTTAGCTTTTCTGTGAATACGCCTTGGCTCTATGTGATCCGAAGCCGCGCCTCCGCCCGTTGCCTCCGGGAAGCCCCTTTGGCGATCTTGCCTCAAACTAGCCCCTCTGCATTGCCTCGAAAGCCCTGCGTTGGCCCCATTCTCAGGTTAGGGTTTTATATGACTTGAACTTATTCTCGTCGTTTTGCCCTAATGTGAAGATGAATCCTCTCTGCCCTCTCTCTGTCCAAAGAAATGGTTTTGCTCGGCTCTCGAAGGCTGGTTGGTGGTGGTGATGGTGGGGTTGAGGGTGTGCAAGTCTCGACAATGATGCGGTGAGCGAAAGCTCCATGCCTGCCAACAAGTCCAGTACAAATGAGTTCGATCGGCAGCATCTGTGAGCTTTCTGGTTCGTTTGAGTGTGTCTTTGCTTAGTGGAGTTTCTTGAATCGGGAGGTATTCACGGAGAATGGTTGCGAGTTGGTGCAAAGTTGAAATCTTCCTTGACTTTCCTTGGACTAATCGTGCACATTGGATGGCTTTCTTAGTCTTTTAGTTTGATGATAATTTAGTGTTGTTCCAAAAACATTTTAAGGAAAATTGACTTTGACTTTCGATGTGATTTCCGGAGCGGGGACAAAGATTATGGCGAAAGATGTGATTCTTTGTACTCAATCACAGGATGGGAAAGAGCCCATGTCATTGGCCATTCAATAGGTGAGTTTTGAATGACCCAAATTTCATGGATGCTTATTTGGCTCGTGGTTCATATGAGAGATTGAAATAACCATTCGATTGCAATTTCTAGATGCCCGGATTTATCGGGCCATTTTTTAAACTTAATAATGAACTACAAATCACATCCATGACATGTATACTGCTGTGAGTCCAGTTCGGGTTCTGTTTGTTTTTGTGGTGACTAACGCCCCTCTTTGGTGTCAAAACAGGAGCTATGATCGCTTGCAAGTTGGCTGCCATGGTGCCCAACAGAGTTTTATCTTTAGGATTGCTCAACGTGACTAGTGGAGCCCTGTGGAGGCTATGAATGTTTCCCAAAGCTATTGCATCCATTTCAAAGATCGATGGTCCTTCCTTTGAATAGAGATTGACATTTTCTCCATGCAAACTAAAAGGGTAAAGAATGTTCTTCCCGGTTTCTTTTATCATTAAAAGAACTATTCGTTTGTATAGGTGTTCGTTGTTCAAGACTTTTACGTACAGGTTGTTCATTTATTGCATGTTGAGCTGTTTTATGCCCCTATCCTTTGCTTTAAACACATGAACAATAGGAAATGGATTTTTTTACTAATATACTACTTAGAAAGGAGCTGTTATGAACTATTCTTTGGTTGGTTACTTACGGATTTTAATCCATGTCAAGAATGTTCCTTATTAATGTTTGTGCGTAGTAGCGTGGTTGCTTTCACAGTTTGCATCTCTCGAACGTCCCAGTTATAGCTACCCTACAAAATCATTCAAATGGAAAAATCTTCAAAAGATGTCATTGCATCACTTGAATATCCCAGCCATAGCTACCGCACAAAATCATAGAGATGGTTATTTTTCAAAAGATCTCTCGTTGATTAGCTACAAGAGTCCTTTTCCTTGTGAAAATGAGAAGCAATGCAGAGACATAGGACTTAACCTTGGATATTGTGCGCGAACAACGATTTTTTGAAATAGAGATTCTAAGAAAGATCAATATCTAGCGAGAGCCTTTCTGCATCGCGGTTGCAGTCTTCCTGAGATGATTTCGTGTTTTCATCTAGGCAAAAAAGGGTCCTCTCACAGTTTACCTTTAATGGTGAAACTGCTTATTGTTCACTTGAATCCATTCGTATTCTGTATCTTGACCTCACCATATGATAGAACATTGTTATCGAGGAGTCGAAAGCTGTTTTGACTTTCCTCAAGAAAATTGGTTTCATTTTTACTTTCCCAAAGAAATTCCCATACTTGTTTTAAGTAGCTACTTGTGCTATTTACCATGTGAATTAAATTAGTTTTGATGATGCAATTGCATTGTCACTTAAAACCAAAAAAGTTGAATCCGGTCCTCATGTTGCACTTGAGCCACTATTTGAGTGGTCTAACAATGATCCGGATAACCACTACTCAAAGGTAGGCAATACTTATGTACTTAAACCATCATTGTAAAATACACGCCTCCCCCTTTCATCTCTGTCAAAGGATAAATACTTAAGCTTTCTCCATCCCAAAAGAAATAAGGATTTCTGGAGAACAATCAGTGGTTCTGTGATAGTATGAATTAAGGACTCCAAGTAAATTCATTTGTGTTCTTATGATTGGAGTCTTTCTTGTGGGACATGGAAGTGCGTCGATGTATTAGGCTTCCACGGACAGAGGTTTCGGATAATCCATGGTGTGTGTGTGTGTGTGTGTGTGTGTGTGTGTGTGTGTGTGTGTGTGTGTGTGTGTGTGTGTGTGTGTGTGTGTGTGTGTGTGTGTGAGAGAGAGAGAGAGAGAGAGAGAGAGAGAGAGAGAAGCAATCCACAGGGTAAAGCCGTCGGTCTATTTTTCTTTCTCTTATGGAAGTGTAATGTATTATGTGCAGGAATATCTTGAGGAATATGTTGGATCTAGCACCCGGAGGGGCAATACTCCACAAAGTAAGAAATCTTGAAAAATCTCAAGTTTCTTTGGTCTAGCATTAACATAATGGAGCAGACTCTACCTGGCCTTAGTAACTCTTGTGTTATTTAGAGACTTCCTGAGGGCTTTTTAAGGTTTAGTAAATGTTTATGTCTACAAGTGTTTTTTATGTTTAAATGCACAACAATGCCATATAAACAACTGCCAAACTATCATTGAGTTTTCCTATCCTTAGGATATCTAGAGATGCATTTTACTTTGGTGTTCACAGTTAAATGGACCTACCTTTGAATAACCATGGTGCAATATGGTATTTTACCTTGACAACTTTTTTTCACTTATGACTGTACACCTTTGCTTTCAACCAGTTGCTTTCATCACATTTTCACGAGGACCAACCAAGATATATAGGTAATTTGAAAGAAACAGTTATCACTATAAAGAAGTATTAGTTCCTGATTTAGTGGAATGGTTTGAGTGGCGTTCTTTCAACTCTAAATATGCCATTTGGCAGAATGTTGGCGATTTTGCTGTATGTTTACCTTGTTGTATGCAGGCATGACGTTGTTGCTCAAATATGCCATGCAAGGAGTCTAGCAGAGAAATTAAAGCCTGTTGCTAGAATGATGAAGCTTGATGGAGGGCACCTAGTGAGTCATGAGAGGACTAAAGAGGTACTTTATTTGAACAATAATTGGAAAGCTAGATACTGTTTTTTTAGAGGGCAGTTTTTTCTGGCACTACTACATGCTTGCTCCATGATAATCTATAGAGGGCAATTAGGTTTTCGGAGTGCACTGGACAAACATGTGAATAAGTTGGATGAAATCATTCTAGACGGTTAGGTTAGTGCTTTTAGGTTTTGTGCTAATTACAATGAAATGGATATACTTTAATTCTTTCAATTGACTTCTTGTGTGTATGAATTGAGATCAAAAGGAATGTGTAAAGTTTATTTAGACTTGAGAGGTTTTTAGATGTGGCTTTTGAACATATTATTGCAGTCCAGAGTTTCTCAAAAATGAGGGAATCACATCAAACTGTTTTTGTATTTTGGTCATACAAGTTGATTTAATTGTTTGGGCTTGATTGTTGAACTGCAAAAGATGGATTGAAGCTATGCTCATGTTCAGGTTAATCAAGCTTCTCGAGCTGATCAAGGTATCAGAAATGAAGGTTGTCCAGCATGATTGGACTGACTTGCATAACAGGTGAAGGACTCTGGCTGTGGCATACAGCCACAAGATATTTCTCAAATATTTACCAGATTTATTCATCCTCGAAGTGGATCTAATCGAGGTAGTGGCGGTGTAGGACTTGGACTTGCCATTTGCAAAAGGTAGATTGCACACTGCCTAATGCTTTTGCTCAAATTGCAATTTTCTTTTCTTGTGTAAGCATATATGGTCCTTTGGACGCTTTACTGATTGCCAGTTCCTCAAGCATATGAAGCCCTACTGTCTCATGCACACTGAACCGTGAGTCAGAATGTCCAACCTCGGCTAGGCTTCAAATGAGTTCAATTCAGTCAGGAAAGATCTATGGATCTTTGAACCTTAAATTTTATGCTTCTTGAAGCATAATATCAAATAGCAACCCTTGAGGTTGTGGATTGATTTATTTGCAGTGGTTATTATTTTAGTTTTGACCCCTTTTGGACACTCATGATATCTTAGAGATAATGTTCTCGACCCTTTCGTCTACTAAAGTTTGCAAGCCACGGATGAAAATGCATTATCTTAGTTTTTGATTTGACATCTCTCCTATTCTCCTTTTAATGATTTTAGATTTATAAATCTCATGGGAGGTCACATATCCATCGAGAGTGAAGGCCATGACAAGGGCACCGCATCACTTTTGTCGGCAAACTACAGAAATGCAGCAATACAAATGACTCGGCAGCACACAAGATTACACCTAGAGCTCAGTCTAGTCATGGTTTGTGCCGATTTTGCTTGGCACAAACCTCACAGAGATACTGACAGAACGGTCCCCTCCAACTCCCAGTATCAAAGAAGTTTTTGAAGTCTCGAATGCAAGTTGGCGTATCCCAACGAGGTCTTCCCAAGATATCTTTCAAATGAAAAATGGGTACTAACTGCGTAATCCCTGTTCATCTTGGAGGCCCGCACATCTGATACTTGAGTGATACTTCAAAGCATCAATTTTATGTCTTGATTAGAAAGGTCTCGAGGTTGTGAGTAAGAAGTCATGCAGGGAGGCCCTTCTATTTTTTTGTAAGTAAAAGAGTTTTTGTATGATCCAGTAAATGTCATATACTACCGTAGGCGGATTAGGATGAATTCGCTAGAATGCGAGGGACCCGACTCAAGTGTCCAAGCAGTCTTGTGAGTATAACTTTTGATTGTTCAATCTGCTCTACCATCCAACAAATGTGAAAGACCATGTAAGTTGAGAAAACAAACTCACCTCATGCTCTGGAATATAAACAATGATTGGCTGCTTGCATAATTTTGAAATTACCTGTAATGAATTTATGATTGGAACTGGTCAGTAGCTCAAGAAGAAATAAAGTGAGTGCTGCTAGCAAATGAAACTGTCAAAATGTAGAGAATAAGAAGACACCACCAGCTCCAATTAGCGCTAGAGAAACCTAGAAGAATTTACAGAAACAAAAGACTACTACGTTTGTCCCTAGATGATCCATCATATTGCTCAATTTGAAACCATAGTCAACTCTTAATTCTACCGGAGAGATAAGGAAGAAAAGAAGCCAACCCCTATTATTTCTATCTTTACCAAGGGCTTAATTTAAACCACGATTGATCTAGTCCCAGAAAATCAAAAGAACTTCCATAAATTTACACTAGCAAAGGGAAGTGCATCACCAACCTGTATGCTATTTATTAGTTCTTGAGGATGTTCAACCCTCAAACCTACCTGCAAGACACAATAGAAGGAAAACCGACAGTTAATAGTTTCATTTATATTGCCAGTATCCATACATTTGGAATGATCTTCCTATGCATACAGATCAAGTTGCCAAACAAGGCATTTCCAAAGATGCCAAACATTTTAGTAACCGGACTATATATTTGAGAGGATCAAGGGTTGCAAGTTGAAACAAGGTTGAAGTAGCAATCAAGATCACAATGCAAGAATATAACATTTCATAATTGTGGCTATAAAGAAGATGAGAGGATAATATTAGCATAACAGCTGAGAAATTCATTGCCAAATTGCTTCTTTTGCACTTTCACACAATCAATCAAATTCTCCTGTGAATACCTCCCGATTCAAGAAACTCCACGAAGCAGCACACACCAAACGAACTAGAAAGCTCACGGTATCGCCCGATCGAACTCATGTGTACTTCGACTTGTTGGCGGGCATGGAGCTTCGGCCCGCGCCACGATTGTCGCACTTGCACACCTCAACCCCACCATCACCACCACCAGCGCCGGCCGAGAGCCGAGCAGGCCATTCTCTAGACAGAGAGAGAGGGGCAAAGGACAATCTTCACATTAAGGCAAAAACGACGAGAATAAGTTCAAGTCATACAAAATCCTAACCTGAGAATGGGGCTTCGGGAGGCAACGCAGAGGGCGAGTTAGAGCTCGAGATCGCCAAAGGGGCTTCGGGAGGCAATGACGGAGGCGAGGGTTTGTCACAGAGAGCCAAGCGGCGCCGTTTCTTGGGACAGAGGGAGAGGGGCAGAGGACGAATCGCCAATGGGGGCTTCGGAGGCGACGACGTAGGCGGAGGCGGCCGCGTGGTCGGGATCTGAGCCACCGACGGCCTCCGGGAGGCGACGGCGAAGGCAAGTGGCAGAGGCGGAGGTGCGGTTCACAAAAGAGCGGAGCTTCGCATGGAGAAGAGAGAGAGAGAGCATATGGGTTTTCTGGAAGGGAAGGCGGAGGCAACTGGCGGGCACGGCGGGTTCACGATCAAAGGAGGCGAAGTCGCGGAGGAAGGAAGAGGAGGTCGCGAGCGGGAGGAATTTTGAGCGGGGCGAGCGAGGGAGAGAGAAACCGGGGAAAAGCGTATATTTGAGCAGTAGAGAAGGCAAGACGACGGAGGGTTAACGGAGGATGGAAGAAAGAGGGAAAAGAGTCAGATTTTTTAATTAATCTGATTTGTGGGCCCGCTTGCCACGTGTCACGCAGCCAATGGAGTTGTGTATTGCTGACGTGGAGTATTCCACTCAACCAATATTTTCTCATGTAAAGGCAAACGAGTCAGTCAAAGAGACAAAAACATGACCAAAACGTTTCATCCTTTGGTAGAACAACCCTGTGGTCACGGGGGTGCAGTGAGTCATGCTGCCCCTTCACGAGCCTGACAAGAGTTTCCTCACTCCAATGATCTCGAAAACGAAAGCAACTTCGCGAACCCGCCAACCCTAACTCGGCCGCTCTTTTTCGCCTCTCCGGTGGCCAGGAAATTCGCGTCGGTGTGCCGTATTCGTAGTTTGTAATATACGTAAACATCGATTACTTTGCAACTTGTACTCGACAGGAGAAGCCTACCCCGCCCGAAAACGCGCTTATTCGTATCGCTACGTAACTCTAGGAGTTTGGAGTACGGCTATATCAACAGATGGTGAGGCAAAGAGGCTAGGTTTTGAAGTACGGCTAGGGAAAGAAGGAAAGGCTAAGCACGCTCAGGCTCGCTAGTTTTTGCATGATTGGGTCAACCAACTAATGATGCCTGCTCCATCAATCTAAAGCACAGAAATTATGCTACATAATTGTACGGAAAATCAGTATTTTTCTTGGTTTATTTTTGACTTTTTTCGAGATCGATCTCAAGAGCTCGTATGATTTGCGAAATATGATTAAAGAACACGATTTTTGCAAATTCAAGACTCGATCGATTAATTCACAATGTTAATAGAAAAAGAGAGAGTATGAGATAGACTAAATAAATATATTTTCCCATTTTAATTTAGAGAAAAGGGAAGCCAAAAATAAAAATAAAAAAACAACGTGGGATGGTGCGGCTAATGTGATGGTCGGCTCTCTGTCTACCCCCCAATAGCACGTGTCAGGGAAAAAGTTCGACTCCGTGACCACGCTTTTTTATTTTTATTTTTTGCCAACATTCTCTTATTTAAAAATAAAAATAAATATATAAATAAAATAAATTATTTCCAATTTTATTTTCCGTAGGTTATGGCCAATAATTGACATTATTCATTTTGGGCTCTTTCCGTATACACACCCACTCACCAGTCACACAAGCACCGTATCGTGCCGGAACTATTATTTCAATTCATAAATTATGTTTATCAAAGCATGGAATCCCATCATTGAAATACGAGATTTTTTAAATATTGGATTCTAATTTCGTGTCTCATTTAAATTTGTCGAAAGTAATTTTTCCAAGTCATCTGTCTAATTCCGTGCCCTGCAAAATATTTGACGAGACCGAGCTGATGTACTTGCTTAAAACGAGCTTTCATAATCCGATCTTTCCCATCTACCGTGTGGGTAATCAAAGTACATATTACATATTGCTCGATGCGATGATGTATTACAATCAAAAGGGCATATGTACTTCGATGAAAAAAAAAAGATCATATATACTCAATCGATGCATACGAGAATTGAGGAATCTAAACTTGACGAGATAATTAGCTATCCCAATCTAACAAGAGCACTACCTATTCGGGAAATAACGAAACATCAAATAATATCGCCAAATATATAGTAATATATCTACCAATATTCTCTCAAAACACTCACGCACACACTCTTTATCTTGTTCTGTATCTATACTTTGGATAAGTAAGTGAGTGCACACAATCTTTCGTTGTATCTTTCTAGCTAGCTTTATACACACTCTTTCTGTCTCTGTCTCTCTCTCGAGCGGCTTCTTCCATCACCAGTCGACGTGGAAACCCAATCATCAGACCTGTTTCATTCGCCATCGTCGTCGCCAACCTGTGAACGCAACCTTTCCTCCCTATAAATACTTGACAATAATCCCGTAATAATACCACGAGAGACGGTTTCTATCTTAATACCATTATCGCTCTTTTCGCCCGAAAGAATGGTCCGAATTAAGCTCACCACCACCACCAAGCTCTCACTCCCCATGCCGCCGCCGCCGCTGCCAAAACCACGCTCGCCTCCTCCTCCTCCTCCTCCTCCTCCTCCTCTTCGCTCCCACTTCGTGGGCTCGCGCCCCGTTCGCATGCGACCCACGGAACGGGCTGACCCGGGGCCTGAGGTTCTGCAGGGCGGGCCTGCCGATCCATGTGCGGGTGCGGGACCTCCTCGGGCAGCTGACACTGCAGGAGAAGATCCGGCTGCTCGTCAACAATGCGGCCGCCGTGCCGAGGCTGGGCATCCAGGGGTACGAGTGGTGGTCCAAGGCGCTCCACGGGGTCTCCAACGTCGGGCCCGGGACCAAGTTCGGCGGCGCCTTCCCCGGGGCCACCAGCTTCCCCCAGGTAAGAGCTGCTTACTTTCTCTGCATTCATCAATCTACATTATTCAATAATATAAGGAAAAGTCTGTTTTTTTTTTAATGTCCCTCGAAGTTTCCTATGTTAATATTCCTAAACCAACCAGCTCTTCGCAACTCTCACCCTTTCATGTCTCGCCGAACAGAGAGCTTTGACATATAGAAAGGCCCGATAGCTTCTCCCTACCAACTAGACACTCTTTACGAAATTTGTGATAGGATACGAAGTTAACATAAGAAGTAGGGTTTTCTTATTTTTTGGCCGTGCTATAGGTAGGGTTTGGTTGGTGACAAATGTACAATTAAGCTGCTTGATATGATAAATCCTAGCATCATAAATATTAAGTTCGATGGTGTCGAATTGGAGCACATGCATGCATGCATACATCCAAAATACAAATGATTCCATGAAAAAGCTGCTTTATATTATTTCTTCTCCTGTTGCACCCGTGAAAGTGTGTCGTGCCACCAGAAGCAACGTCTTGTGATGGCAGCTCATGCCATCCCTTTTCGTTTAGGAGAGGAGAATCTTCTTCCCTTTAATGAGTTTTGGAAGATAGGATTGTGGGCAAAAAGTCCCTTTCTTTGAAGTAAATCTCCCCCTTTAATATTCTTTGGGACCACCTCATGGTTCTTAGTCGAAAATCTCATCATAAGGGTATGAAAAACCTTGTCTCAACAGCGTCAAATGTGTCAAATGTGCCAAGCCAAAGAGTCTGACATGCTTCCCAACAAGGGTCAGTTGTGTCCTTGTGAATGACAGAAAGCATCCGTCCAATCTAGTTCTTTTTAAGGGAAAAAGTAATATGTCAAGTTCACGCTAAGGAAAGGAAAATATATGGCATTGGCAGTGCTAGTCACGTGTTTTTATTTATTATTTTTACATTTTAATTTCGAACCTATATGTATCAAAGAACTTTTGAGAGGGACCATCGCTGAAACGAACTTGGATTCTGGGCAGAAAAAGTTGGGTAAAACTTTGTCCCGTAGCAAGCAAGTTGCGTAGGCAGTGTGGATTTGTTCTCATGACCCAAGTTGAGGAAGATGACAGCAGTACTAGCAGAGCTGAAACCCAGAAGATTTTAAGTCCTTCACCCGATATCTTTAGGGAGGAGAATCAAAGCTTATGGCGAAAACCCTAGTTTGCCTTTCGCCTCCGCATCATTGTCCGATCATAGTGAGGTCGTGTATTGAGATTCGATGTGTTTGCGACCTTATAATCGATTATGCTTTTGTTGTGATCAGATGATTATAAGATCACAAGTCACTTTTTGAATGAAAGGGCTATTGACTTATTTGTAGTTGAGTGAGACGAGAGTCGTGAGTCGGGGCCCATTCTACCTTTTCATCGAATCAATGCTAAAGGACAAGGTCTTTCTTCAAAGCTACTAGGAACTTAAGTGAGAGTTTGCTTAACTAACTTGGCTTTCACACTTAGGGTTAAAGCAATTGGCGAAAAGACATAAGATGAAGCTAGGCCTTTAGACAGTTGCGTTCCCTTGCACTTGTAATTCATCAATGATTCAACTTGCATGATCAGCAACGCATTTGAATATCATATGTTAACGCACCGAAACAATCACGACCATCGATCACGGTAGCAAATATTGAAATACTCCTGTAATTCGTGAACGCAGGTGGTGTCGGATGAGGCGAGGGCCATGTACAACGGAGGGACAGCGGGACTGACGTACTGGAGCCCGAACGTGAACGTGTTTCGAGACCCTAGGTGGGGGCCGGGCCAGGAGACGCCGGGCGAGGATCCCGTGATGGCTGGGAAGTACGTGGCGAGCTACGTCCGGGGGCTTCAAGGCAACCCAGTGAAGCGCACCCACCGGACCGGCTACCACTTTCAACCTCCTAAAAACTGGATGAACGGTATGACTTCTTATTCGTCATTTTTTACGCTGATCGTTGAGGGTTAAAGAGCTTTGACTCGCCTCGTCTTCTGGAAAACTTGGTCTTTAAAAGTTATACATTATCGTACAATGTAGGTCAGGTATGCATGGAACTACATTATATTCGACGACTTCATCCCTTGTAGACATCTGCTTTAGCGATTTTCTGCATGGGTTTTCTGCGCATGTTGAAAGTCATTTTTCTTTCTTTAAAGAAAAGAGGCTACACATCTTCTGGGGGAGGTGGGATGGAAATAATGAACAAAGGGGCCAAAACAGGGTGGTTGAGTTCAATACGTTCACAAAACGTCTCTTCTTCGAGCATGTAAAAATAGGAAGCTGACTAAGCTTTTCGTCGTATTCTGGGGAGGTGGGATGGAAATAATGAATAAAGGGGCCAAAACAGGGCGGTTGAGTTCAATACGTTCACAAAACGTCTCTTCTTCGAGCATGCAAAAATAGGAAGCTGACTAAGCTTTTCGTCGTATTCCCATCTGCTTGTTTGCCATACTTACTTAAAAAATCAATTTTATAATTGACATCAAACCGTAGATGATGGCACTTAGGAGGCAACATTTAATGGAGAGGCACCTTTGCCAGAATGATGACAAGAACTTGCTGGTCACATGCTTATTATAGGGAGCTGAGACCCAGGCCACCTCTCACCCACGCTCTCCTCCCATCCTGGTTTGCACTTTCTAATCAGGAATTAGGGTAGATATATGACCACATAGATTGTAATCGATCAAATTGAGCCGTGGAGAAATGCCGTAGTCTCTCTAAGGATGACGAACCACGACAATCGCATCATTTCCAAGTCATGGTTCGTCCGGTAAGCCATGCAGGACCACGCATACGATTGGTCATTGGAGGAGGTCTTGATCATCAATCGGTCTGTGGGGCCATCACACCATATAACTTTTATTTCTTTCCTTTTGCTTTTTTTGGATTATTCCAATCAATTTCATGGTCCGGCCAAATTAAGATTGTTTTGCAAGCAAAAGTCCTGGTTTTGCACCTAGATGAATCCTTCATTGGCATTAGACTACTTGGGCATTTAAAGGGTCTAGATTTTGTGCCGATTTCCCTAGCAAATGATCCTTCGACAGTCCCATGACTTTCTGCCTTGAAGGGTTCTTCTCGATCTTTCTTCGCTCTCTTCCTTTGTTGCTTCTTGGAGTCCTTGTGATGCAATGTCCGTCAAACGGTGGGAGAGCCCAAAAGAAAAGAGGATGGGAATTGAACAATCGATATTGGAAGTGACCAGAAACTAGTGATTAAAGACAAATATAGGAAGAAAATGTCATTGTAGATATATTTATTTAGCTTAAATCCCCGAAGTGCTGCATGGAAGAAGTTGAAAAACACAATGTAATATACCTATGAAAAATGACCTAAACACAGCGGTTTTTGCGCCTGGCTTAGCGTTATCCTCCTTGCCTTTGCTTGTGGACATAAACGTCTGCAAATTGTCTAGAAAAATGTCACGAGATTCATGTTTTGCTCATTAGAAGTGGTGGGGACTGCCGTCCCATGAAAACTGCCATGAGACAAAAGATACAGCCTCGGTTGGTCCTCCCCTTCGAAAAGTTCATATCCACAAGTAGGCTGCAAAAGAAATGTTGGGGTCGATTTCGAAGATAAGCTTTTAGTGCGACAAGGATGGAGAGTCTCGTGTGCATCTTGTTGGGAAATAATCTTCGTAATGCTGTACGCCAGTTACTGGGAAAAGGAGTCGTTAATGAGAACCCCATTCCCGATATATTTTCCTGATGCTATGATCCATGTTCCAAGGTTTCCGAATTTTTATTCATGTGATAGCACCTGCTTCAACTAAACGCCTCTTAATTTTCTCTTTGTTTGTTCTACTCTCCTGCCGTGGTTTACAAATCTCCACCTCCAAAATAATGATCTGGCAGACCCAAATGGTAATTTTCTCTCCCAACTTTTCTTGCATGTCTCTTTGAATGATATTGCTTACTAGATGTAATGCATACATCCATATGTCATATTCTTATAGGATGTCAAAAATTCTTATTTAAGTGTTAACTCGAATCTGTCACGTTATTGAGTGCATTGATTTTATGAAAATCCCATTTTCCCTTTCTTCCTAATTTCAATCTAATGAACTTTTGCAACCATTCCACACTCCATTGACGATATTTTAAGTGAAATCAAATGATTGAATTGTGCAGGACCCATGTACTACAGGGGTTGTACCATCTCTTCTACCAATACAACCCCAAAGGGGAGAAATGGGGCAACATAGTGTGGGCACACTCGGTGTCCAAGGACCTGGTTAACTGGCAGGCCCTCCCTCCCGCCATCTACCCGAGCAAGCCCTTCGACATTAATGGGTGCTGGTCAGGGTCCGCCACCGTCCTCCCGGGCAATCGCCCTGTCATCCTCTACACCGGTTGGGACGTCCACAAACGCCAGGTCCAGAACTATGCCATCCCCGCCAATGCCTCCGACCCGTACCTCCGCGAGTGGATCAAGCCCAATGACAACCCCCTCATCGTCTCTGGACTTGGCATCAATGCCAGTGCCTTCCGTGACCCAACCACTGCATGGTTCGAGGGCGGGCACTGGAAGATCCTCATCGGCAGCAGTAGGAAGCATCGAGGGATGGCATATTTGTACAGGTATGGTGAATAATCATTGGCACAATCTGTCTACACGACGCGGAGATGTCGGGTGGGATAATTTATCATTTGACAGGGACATAGTTGTAACATGAAAATGTGAATTTCATATGCAGGAGCAGGGATTTCATCCACTGGATCAAGGCAAAGCACCCGCTGCACTCAGCGCCGGACACCGGCATGTGGGAGTGCCCCGACTTCTTCCCAGTTTTGAAGAACAGCACCAACGGGCTGGACACGTCGGTGCTCGGCCAGGGTGTAAAGCACGTGTTGAAGGTCAGCCTTGATCTGACACGATTTGAGTATTACACAGTCGGGAGTTATCACGCTGATGAGGACAGGTATGTGCCCGAAAACACCTCGGCCGACGGGTGGAGCGGCCTGAGGTATGATTATGGCAACTTCTATGCTTCGAAGACATTCTTCGACTCGGCCAAAACCGGAGGCTCCTGTGGGGTTGGGCCAATGAGTCCTATGATGTCCGCAAGGGATGGGCTGGGATTCAGGTGATTAAATAGATTTACTCTATCATCTTTTGGGGGTAATCTATTCATTTTCTTGATTTGAATGTCGTTACATTCTTTTGCTTTGATGCAGGCAATTCCAAGGAAAATATGGCTTGATAGCCATGGGAAGCAACTGTTGGAATGGCCAGTCGAAGAGCTGGAGACTCTGCGGGGTCAAAAGGTTCACATGAGCAGTGTCGAGCTCAACAATGGTGAACTTGTCGAGATTAGAGGAATCACAGCTGCTCAGGTTCAAATTTTGCGCTATGATCTTTAGTTCAGTGTGCCAAAATTTGATTGATGATTCTTGCTGACCGCGTCTTAGCGCTTGTTTCCTATGTTGATTCGTTTATGTAGGACAAATTAGTATTTAGAAGATTACAACATAATAACACATGCTTAGTGAAAAAGCTTTTACTAGTTTATATTGTCCCTGTGAATGTTCACAGGCTGATGTGGTGCTTTTCTCATTCTCGAGCCTGGAAGGGGCCGAGCAATTCAATTCCAGCTGGTTGAATGCTCAAGACCTTTGCGCCCAGAAGGGCTCGGGAGTTCCAGGCACGGTTGGACCATTTGGGCTCCTGACGCTGGCGTCTGAGTACCTGGAGGAGTTCACCCCGGTCTTCTTCAGGATCTTCAAGGCCAATGAGCAAAACAAGCACAAAGTCCTAATGTGCTCTGATGCGAGGAGGTCTGTCATAATTAATTTCATTTTATTCGATTTTTCTTGTTCATAATAAGCTTCCTGATGGACCAACTTTGTGATTACGTCTTTAATTCCTCGTTTTGGGGTTAAATGCAGCTCGTCTCTACTAGAATCAAAAATTTATAAACCATCCTTTGCTGCCTTTTTGGACATGGATTCGAGTGGAAGGAACATTTCTCTTAGGAGTCTGGTAAGTGATACGATCCATCATCAATCATTAAAATCATTTCTTGTCCTAGTTGGAGGGTTGCGAAATCGCCAAAATTGGACAGAATTTAGTGAATGCGCATCCATTCAATTGTAATTGTAATGTTGGATATGAATGTCCAGATCGATCATTCCGTGGTGGAGAGCTTTGGGGCCGGAGGTAAGACGTGCATCACATCTAGGGTGTACCCCATTCTTGCGGTGTTCAACAACGCCCGTCTCTTCGCCTTCAACAATGGGACTCGGACAATCATGATCGAGACTCTGGACGCCTGGAGCATGAACCAGCCTGTGATGAACCACGCTATTTCAGGTGTATTTTAGATGCGCCCATGTCTCACCACACGAGAGGATACTTTTAAGCGAGTCATGACCTCGAGGCATTACCCTCTTTTATCTAATTAATTCCCTGGTTTATATTTTTAGATTTGAGAACTTATATCTGCATCCTGAAGTGCCTTGGGCTATGTTAAACTTATTTGTTGGAAAAAAATGTATGGTACCAAGCAATGGAAACCTTCGTTTTCCACCCCGCAGCGATGTTGCTCGCGGGGTGATGATTAATGAAAATAGTCTGAAGTATCTCTACAAGCCCTTGTCACCATAGGCAATGTGTAGTTGTCAGGTTGAGCTCCCGAACGAATGGGCTCCCCGAAAGTCCCATAACACCTGAAGCTGGGTCTTCTTTGAGTCATTGCACCAAACAGGGTATATGCATCTAGTAGAGTTCTATGGTAAGAATACATACAAAGGAGCTTGTTCACTACGAACAGGTTATGGAGCATCCCAGCGACGGTGATGAGCGTGCGATGTGTGGTGGGCTTTATTTTGCCTGGTAGTATTAGAATTATGGCCAATTAAAAGAATAGTTGCTCTTGTATCTCTTGTAAATTAGCACAACTACGAGACATTCAAATGTCAAATGCTCTGTTTTGCTGATGATGAGATATAAGAGCCACGAATCCTCTCAATTCCGTGTTACACAAAGACAAAGGGAATGCCTAGATTCTGGAGGCCTTTACAATCCAATCCGCTAATTTATTTGATTCTTTAGAACGATAGACTAAACTAAGGTTTGGGAAGTGGGCCAGAAGAATTTTACATTCAATGATAAGAGCCTCCACTTCCCATGAACAGAGAGAAACACCCAGCAGACAACTTTTCAAGCTCAAGTTGTCGTGTCAATAATGTAGTTCAGTTCTGAACTTGAAGTGAAGTGCTTGAGAGTTCGAAGCAAAGCTAAGGTTTCTACTTGAAGAGGTCCTCACTTGTCGCGCAAATCCATCGATAGTCTTGCCTTTGAAGTCGTGACAAACGCGAGCAATGGCACCTTCCGTCGATTCCTCCCTGTGCGATCTGTCAATGTTCAGTTTCAGCGTTCCTAGTCTCGGTGGTTTCCATTGTACGTGTAAGTCCTCTAAATCTTGATCTCTCTCTGGATTTCAACCATTCCACATTTGATAATTTTGATGATTGGCAACAACTGAAGCAATTACCATGGCAGGGTCTTGGTGCCAGTTCTTGAAGGCAGAGGAGTTTCGAGCAAGCTAAATATGCTAGAGTAGGGCTACCATAAGCTCAAAGGGCAGAGGCGTTGAGGTGAGATTTTCGCAGTTCAATGGCCATTCTTCAATTCTAGTCACTTGTTTGTCTGAGATCTGGATGTTGAGTTTCGTATGTTCCGGTACTATTTTCCTATTAAACAGATTACCTCTAGTCGGTAGGGCGTTTTGACAAACACTCCATTTAAATAATATGATTTAGACGGTGTTTTCAATTCCACACCATATTCCAAAGCTTTTTAGGGGTCTGGTAGGAGGATGAGGCTTGGTTTATGTTCTGTTTGGTCTCTGTCTCTCTTAGTTGGTTATAGCCGCTCTTGACTGAGTTGCATCCTGACTGATTGCATGTCCAGAATAGCGTGTCTACTGTTGATGTAGTTGATAGAGGAATTGCTAGAATGTCATTCACTGTCTACTAATCGTAGAAGTTCTGCTGTAGCTGCTCGTTGCACTGTGCCTCCCTTGATCTGATCAGTTCTGCCCCTATATTCATCTTAATTTGTGGGTCCCCCTAGTGTGCCTCTTTTGAGCCATATGTCTTCTTTGATTTTGATTTGCTGCCCATGTCCAACATCCCATCTCACCTCCTTCGAGATGGCGTCTCTACCCATTATTAGACTTAGCCATGTCCACGATGGGCAATAGCCCTTCACCTCATGCCAGAAATCGTTATGAGAGAAGTAAATTCCTTTCAATACTTCGCTCCACAACGCATTGTGGCTCGAGTGACCCTTCAAGCTTGTTTGCCCAACATAGCTATGTTAAAAATAAGATTTGTAAAGCCCAAACCACCTGTGTCTTTCTCGTGCTTCATCATATCCCATCTCTTCCAATGTAGCCTAGCTTTGGAGGCATGTGTTTTCCACCAGAAAGATGCTATATTTTGGTCAATAGCCCTGCAAATACATACTGAAACTTGAAGATTGACACGGCATAGTGTAGTAAATCCTGCACCATTGCTTTGATTAAAATATCCTTTCCCGCTTTGGATATATACTTTTCTTTCCACCCTTCCAGCTTTATGTTTACTCTTGCCATGATTAATGCAAACATCTACATTTTAGTCTGGCCCCAATTCGAAAGGGTTCCCAAATACTTTTCTGTTTCATCAATTTCCGGGACTCTCATCTCCTGAGCCATGTTTTTTCTCAATAGATATGGACATCCAGTGCTAAAGCAAATCCCTGATTTGTCCAGATTGATCTCCTGGCCTTAGCATATCAATATTGATGTAGGATAGAATCTAGATTTTGACATTACCTAACCTTCCGCAAACAACAGGTGGGTTTATGTGGGACAATTCATATTTAGTCTTGTACCTTTGAAGCGTACATCTTCAATTGCCTTTTGCGTAAGGAAGGATGACATGTTTGCAACAATTATAATTAAGTAGAGAGATAATGGGTCACCCTAACCAAGTCGTCTCGATGGCTTAAAATAGGGAAGGGGTTCCCCGTTGAATTAACACAAAGAGGGATTGTAGTGAAGCATTGCATGACCCAACTTCAACATACATGCTTCTAGGAAATTCCATTCAACTCAGTCATAGGCCTTCTTCATGTCTAGCTTTAAGATAGCTTGAAATTTTTTCTCTTTTGATTCTGAGTTGATGTAGAATGTCTTTAACCACAATTACATTAGCTTGGATCTATTCATGGCTCACGAAGGCACTTTGCTCCATTGTTATCAAATATGGGAGCCAGATTTTAGGCAATTCGCCAAAACTGCGAATATGATTTTGTAGGTAAAGTTGCCAAGCTGGTAGGTTCAAAATTGATCTATCTTCTTAGGATTAGGATTTTTGGGGTTAAGAGCAATTGGGTTTTATTCAGATCTGGGTCTAGAGAGCCGGTGTTCAGAAAAGGCCTCACCAGATTAAAAACATTATGTTGAATAATTTTCCAATGGTTTTGGTAGAGCTGACCAATTAGCCCATTGGTCCAGGTGCTTTCAGAGTGCCCAATTGGACAGGTGTTTCCTTTACGTCATGCATCGTTACACTTCTCAAAAAGCTTTGGTTCATATGGTCTATGACCAAACAGGGACGTTGGTCTAGCATTGGCTAAAAGTTTCATGAGTTCATTGTGCTATTAATGACCGAAAGAAATCCGCTGTTGTTTGCTTCAGTTTTTCCAGATCTCGGATCCACTCATCTTCCGTGATTTTCAAACATAGAGATCTTGTTTCTTCGCTCCTCTGGACCATGGTTGCATGCAAATACTACGTATTCTTGTCGCCCCAGTTCAGCTAGTTCATTCTTAAGCGCATACCTCGATACATTTCTTCTTATTTCTATAGCTCTTCAATTTGCAAGTTCAATTGTTGTACCCTCTCCCTGTTGCAGTTCAAATCCTGAACCTTTGTGATCTCCAGAGATCCCTTTTTAGGGACCTTATTTGGCTTTCAGCATTGGAGAATTTTTCTTGCTCCATTGCGAAAGGGCTTGTGATACCTTCTGTAATTGTGGAGTAAAGTTACACTTTCTGTTTCGGGGGTACTTCACATTGATTGTATAACTTTTGCACATTCTTCATCTTCCAATCAATATGCTTCGAATTTGAATTCCCTCTTTCTTTTTACTGTTTTTGCCGAGAGTGTCAACAGCATGGGGCTATGATCAGAGCCAATCATTTGTAAAGCATAGACTTCGGCATTTGGGAACATCACTCTACGTTCTACATGACATGGAATTCTGGCTACTCTTTCCTTCACATAAGCACCCCATCCGTGTTGTTTGCCTATGTAAATGCACATCTATTGCCTTTGAGGTCCATGAGAGAACAATCTAGAGAGTCCCGAAAAGCAGCTAACTTGTAGCATTCAACCATGCGTTTGACTTCCTTTTCCCAAGGATACAAAATTTCATTAGAATCGCCCATACAGATTCAACGAAGCTGGTTGGAACTACTTTCTTTATATTTTCCCAGAGTTGGAGCCTTTCTTGATATAGAGGTAATGCATGGACAAAGGTAATTCTCTATTTGTTTTTTACTATCATTTTCCTTTGCATAATTAGTCTAAGACCCAAACATTCTTTGAACATGAAATTCACGTAAACAATACTTGTTACCTTATTTGTGTCGAAAAGTTATTATACATCAATAAGGTTGATCCGACAATGACCTCTCGGAGCCCCATCTCCATCCCTACAAGTGGCCGTGGTATGATGATTATGACATTAGTCTTTAAGCCAAAGCTTGCCATTGCTATTTGAGATCGACCATGGTCCTGGCCTGCAGCTATCTTGCTCTTGTGAGTTCCGTGTGAGTAGTGCTTGGAATGATCTTAGACAACAGAGGAATAAAGGTGGGTTGGCGCCAACTGATCTGGTTCAATCCTGAGGTGGAGACTAGAGAGTAACCCCACATGATGACTCTATTCCCTAGAGATTGGACTGTTGAATCATCTTAAGAATAATGGTTAAGTTATGGAATCATCGCTTTGAACTAGAGGTATGATTCCACTAAACTCTCAACCAAGTTCCCTTCGAGTTACGTTCCGAACAGACCACAAAAAACAAAAAGTTATGCTCCAAACCAACTCTATGCAAGATGCCTCGAGATCGAACAAAAATAGATTACCACTTTCCGACAAAACCACACTGAATTCAGGCAACTTTGGGCACCAACAAGCATGCACAATAGGACGAGTCTTGAAAACCTTACTACCAAAAAAGACCAAGACCAGTATCCTGGAATTTCCGCCACTCCTCACAAAAAACCAATGCATTGAGTACTACATTGTATATGCCAAGAGATACCCGACACTGCTCGACCCGCACTTCCTCGAATCTCGAATTGAATTAACAGCAGTCCTGACAACGGAGCAATTAAATCTCTTCTTGGACCTAAAAACATCACCATCCTCACCAATCTTGACCATAAACTTCCCATCCTCCACAGGCAAAATCAAACCCAATTTTATCAGAATTAGCACCTGTTGGGAAGAACAGAGTCACCTCGCTAGTGTCCGAGCAACAAAGGAAATGGGGTTGGCTATGTGCGAACCTGAAAGCCTCATCGATCTGCTCCAGGCCGAACAAAGCTTCGATTTTGGAGGAGGAACCGAAGGGGTAGTGCTGAGGAATCGGGTGAGGGAGACTTGAAGATGGTGTTAATTGGGAAGACTTCCATTCTCGGTTGAAGTCCATGGTAGGTCCGAACATCAGAAAATGGACTGAGATTGCTGAGAAAGTCTTGGTAAGGGAAGGAACATAACTTGGACTTGAGTTCGGACATGTCTACCAAAAGAAAAATCCAACAGGAATTCGACTCTTCTTTTTATTTAAAATATTATTTGAACAAAAATGCCCTTGTTCCACATGTTTGTTGTGACAACCATTTGACCAACCAATGAGTTCATACTCTTATTTGGGACTAATTTGGGTATTTTATATCCTTATTTGAAATAATGTTTACTTTGAGCCATTTTTGAGAAAATGAATCTACTTTAGGCTCTTATTTGGATTTTTTCCATCAATTTGAATTATATGAATATCAATAATTTCCTTATTTTGATGATAAAAAAAAATAATTTCCTTATTCGAGACCTACAAACGAAAGCTCCTTCATTAAAAAACTATCTGTCTTAATATCACATACTATGGCTAGTGGAGAGGATAAGATTAGGGTAGATTACTTGCTACGAAACCCCATTTATGATAAGGATGAATGCTTATCTACTACAAAGCATGTAATCTCTTCATTTTTTCCCAAAAAGACGACAGATTTGTTAATTAACTTACCAAAAAAAGAAGAAGATGCAATCTACCATTTTTAATTTTCTGCATTCACTTTCATTTTGGACATTTGAAATCTGACTTTTGTTTAATATTAAAGACTTTAAGACTTAATCCTCTTTAATCAATAGGGGTGAGCAATAGGAGTGGCCGGGATTGGGAATTGCCCGGACCGGATCGAATCGGCCAATTTTGGGTGGTTTCTGTCACACCCCGAAATCTATCAGGATGGGGGATGACACGGCCGTTCTTCCACCTAAAGGACGCAGCCTCAAATCACCCAAAAGTCCCAATGACATCGCTCTCACTCTATTGGCCGCTAAACAAAAAATCTGAAAGATTGGGAAAAAATGGGATGAGCAACGACAGCTCAGTAAATAGTGTGTATCTCTTCTAAACAAATCGAACAACCACTATGCATATATATAAAAAAAATATCGAAAACTCATAATTTAAACCCACAATATCATATACATATCATATCAAATATGAGTTATTTTTCCTTTCTCAAAACTTGACACAAACCAGAAAATACTCATTTAAATCAATAATATCAAAGCAGAAACCAATCATCTATTCCATTGGCCAATCTTATCGAAAAACACACGCCAATGGTCCATTCCGTTGGTTAATCTCATATCACACATCAATGGTCTATTCCATTGATGAATCTCATCATAAAAGGCCTCGTTCGGGGTAGAGGCGCAGCCGCACTGCCATCCCTCAACTCGACTCGATATTATCCTTTTTTAGCCATAGCCGCACTGCCATCGCTCTCAAGGATTTGCCCTAGCACAATAGAAAACACATCGACGGTCTATCCATCGACCAAATCTATTGCTCAATATCAAACTATGATCATGCATTTCACCCCGTGATAAGGCGATCAAGATTCCCCCTTGGCAAGGTCTCTACCTACTATAAGTTGGTAACTAGGCGCACAAGGATATTCTAGACTAGTATGCGCATACCCACAAGCCCTTCAATGGGCTCACAGCATTATTGAGCACCAACACACATTCTCCAATAATCTAAATACCAAAAATCAATCTCACAAACCAAACAATTAACTTTTCACAACATAGCCCATCTGTCATTTCTCAAATTATTTTATAAATCACAATATGGTTCCAAAACCATTTCATAATCCAATTTATAATCAATCTCAGAAAAATGGTTTCACAAACCAAAACGTACAATCTTTCTCAACTTCGTTTGTCAAACTGAAAACATTTCACAAGACATATCTCACATCATTTCAAAATTCTTTATAAATCGATATACACATAACTTTGTTCATAAAACGTTTATCAAATCATTAAGAACTCATTACATAAACTAGTTTGCAACATAATGCGTATATATCCGTTAACAATATTTTTCTTAAAACCATTTTCAAATTCCTCAAATCGTTCTCAAATATCAAAAAGTAGCAATGGCTCGATCCAGAATTTTATACAACAAACATGCTTTAGTAACTCGTACGATACTCAAATTCTTATCATTTTCAAAACATGATTTTATAAACTCAAAGAAAAGATAGAACTACTCATCTGGAATGCCCCAAAACCAAATAACGTGGCTAAACGCTCCGATAATCTCGTAATCCTATCAATTAAACGAGAATTAACATCAACATCAAGTAAAATACTAAGATAATTACTAAAAGGCTAAACGACGCTTAAACGCTGACAAGACAACTCAAAGACGCCCACAAATTGCTTATCCAAAGCGATTATCTAAACCGTCCGTAACGCGAAACTTGAGCACAAAACTTGGTCGCGTCATAACTTTCTTCATCGAACTCGCAAACTTATAGTCAAAAGAAAGCCCATTCTGAATATTACAAAAGCCCCAACTTGGCCGTCCCAAAATTTAACCGAAAACCGACGAAAATCGGCCTAAAGCCCACTGGTCACGCACTGTTCACCTTGTGCAGCCAACTTCAAAAATTCATATTAGGCAAATCGTAAGTCCAAATCAAGATTCGTAAAATCTTACGGTTCTATGACACCCTAAACTACTAATTCTATATATATACGTAGCTCAACAACTCAAAAATCGGACTTTGCCTCTCAAATAACACCTAATTCTGAAATATGAGCCATAACTCGGAAAATACTCCAATTAGACGAGCGATAGGCATGAGCACTTACCGTACGTTGCGTTACGAACTCAAATCGGCTTGGCAAGACCCCGTGGCACCAAACCCTCCCTTTCTCTTCTTTCTTCTTCTTCTTTTTCTCTTTCTTTCTTTGCCGTTTCTGTCTCGACTAAGGAGCTCTCGGCCTCCTTTTAATTTGGCCGAGTGTCCACTGTAGCTTTTTTTCTACTCTTTGACTTGTTGACCTTTTTTTTTAAACCAAATATTGCAGTTTCCGAGGGCATCGGTCCGATTCCTGATTCCAAAGATGGAACCGCCCTAAGCTGGACCAATTATTATATTTTATTTCTTAAGAATATTTAAAGAACCTCCGGTCACATATGCAATCACACTCGCTCTTTCCCTATTCCCTCTCAAGCTAGCTCTTTCCCTCTCACGCCTCTCATGCTTCCCCTCTCATGCCTTGCACGCTCCCTCTTCCTCTCACGCCTCTCATGCTTTCCCTCTCATGCCTTGCACGCTCGCTCTTCCTCTCACGCCCTCTCACCCTCTCCCTCTCACGCCTCTCACGCTCGGCCTTTTACTCTTAGCTCTCACGCCTCTTTCCCTCTCATGCCTCTCTCGCTTGACTGTTACAACTCACAGCCCTCTCAGTCACTCTACTGTTTGGCTCTCTAATGGCGTCACAATCTCTCACTTGAATCACGTCCCTCTCGCTCGACTATAAGCCAGTGCCACCTTCTCTCGTTTGAGTCGCGTCTCTGTCACTCGAGCTTGACACCTCCATCTCGTGGTCTTATCTCGAGTCTCGACTCTCGCCTCCCTCTCTCGCTCTGTGTTTTGCATCTTATCAAGGTAATATCCAAATGCTTTGCTCTTTGCCGTTCTTCATACGAAATACAAATTATAGGCTAACAGGAAAGTGAGGCTGCGTGATATTGCAGTTTAGGATTTTGCTTATAGCGGTGGAAATGTTTATGGTTTTTAGAACTCGTGAGGCTGCGATCAGTTCCATTGGACCACCCAAGGACCGGCCAATTTGGTTCCAGGACCAAATGGTCCGGTTCCCAGTTCCTTTGATCTGGTTCCCGATTCTTGCGTGGAAGCTGAACTGTCCGAGAACCGATTACCCGTATTAATTTTATTTTTCCATGTAGAAAGTATCTTTGAATGGTAAAATTTTATTTTTCCATGCAGAAAGTATCTTCAAATGGTAAGTGTCAAATATGATCCATTTTTCCATGTATATCCAATTTCTTTCATAAGAGGAAGCAATCTAACCCTCGATTTAAAGGATTAACTTGCACGCATTTTCTACACCCAAAGTATTCACTCCCTTACGTTCCTCTTCCAAACCTGATCAGCATCATCGGGTCCTGCAAAAACAAGCTCCAACAATATGAAGACTCCAATGCTCTTGACACTTCTCTCGGTCACTCAACTTCTTCTCATCACCATCCTCCCATTTGCATCTGCCAACCTCGTCGTCGACACGTGCAAGAAGACGCCATATGCCGACTTCTGTGTCTCGGCTCTTAGATCCGACCGCCGGAGCTCCACTGCGGACACCCCAACCCTAGGCCTAATCATGGTCGACAAGGTCAACGCGAACGCCAAGTCAACTCTGACCAAAATCCAGGACTTACTCCGCAAATCTCCCGACCCAGGGACGAAGCAAGCGCTGGCCTCTTGCGAGGAGGGGTACAAATATACCATAACAGACTTGGTGCCCACGAGCAAGGATGCTTTGACAAAAGGCGATTACAAATTTGCCGTGGACGACATGAAGGAAGCGGCGAGTGACGCGTCCGAATGCGAGGCAGGCTTTGGAGGCAAGTCGCCATTATCGGACTTCGAACGATTATGAGAACAAGGCGGCCTTGGTGGCTGCCGCCATTGCCAGTTTACTGCTGTGAGCACTGATGATCAGTGAGATGGTTTGTTAGATTAATAAAGGTGGAAGAAGAAATGTTTAGCTCCGGAAGCAAAACGAAAACTGAACCGTAGTTTTTCTTAATGAAAGTGCAGTTTTTGTTTGATAATATTCTATGATTCGTGTCCAATACCAAAGCATGCTCATTCTAAAGCTCATCGATATGGTAAGTAACATTTCCATGACCAAGCGCCTCACCACTAGCTAAAAGATATATGCGTAGACAAATTACAACAATTCACGCCTCTCAAAAAAAGCGTTCTGCACTGGACGCATCATGTGTAAATCATGACACATGTAGATCGAAGCAAATCCGAGGTATAAATTTTCAAAATTCAAACATAGAATAGGTTAGGCAATGTAAATTTACCCAGTGTCAGTCATGATATATCATATGCTTTCTGCTTCTTTGTGCACCTCAGTGTTGGGGAAAATATGATTGATTAAGAAGAAAAATAAAATCAGATTTTGAGAGGTGATAACAATCTCTTTAAAGAATTATTCAAAAGGAAACAATTAGAAATTATGATTGTATATTTTTAGAATGGAAACGAAAAATGAAAGTTGAAAGAAGAGAACAGATATTTTGAATACATAGTAGCAAAAATATATATGAACAAGTACAGTTTTTCAAAGGTTAAGAAGTCATGCTCGAACAAACACAACCTTCCAAATGTTCTAAGAGTGACTAATAACCTTTAGGCAAAATAATAAAATTCGAAATTAAATAATAAAAAATAACCGTAACTCTATTGTGAATAGTCACATTATTTCAATAGGACAAAATAGTTATTTAATAATAATAAATTCAAAATTTAATAAATAATAAATAATAAATGAGGATTAGTGCCAATTATGATCTGCGAGCGCGCAAAGTGCTAAGGGAACCTAACATTTGCGCACCTACACGGGGTATTGTGGGGTTTAGTCCACTTATTCCATCGTCTTCATTTATAAGAATAAAAGTTCTACATTGTTATATCGGCCCGCACACTCCCAGCTTTCCTACGTAGGACAAGGCACTTTTTGTATGTTTTTACAAACAAACTTCCAACACTAAGTGCGTGCATGAGGGAGAACCGTCTAACTCGCTAGGCTTGATTTCGTTATATACACATAAAGTATAACATCACCTTGATGGTGGCATCAATACGCAAAAGATCATATACTCTCATCGATCAAAAGGTATATATACTTTTGCAAATCATAAATGAAGACAAAATGATTGTTTACATGTCAAAACCACAAAAGTGACAAATGGTAGGTGTGTCAAGACCAAACGCTATACTCAAATCGAAGCACAAACCGTCCCAAACCGGGCTCGAAATCATAAGGTATATTCGGTTCGGGTCTTACTATGTTCGGATACCCAGTTATAAAATGAGTTTTGTGATATGTTTCGGTTTAGGTCTTATTTACCAACGCTTTTAAATTTACCAATTTTAGTTTGTTGACTCACCAACTTTATTTCCTACCGAGGAATCTAAAAGAACAAACAAATAAACGTTGGTAACTTACTTGCATAAGAGTTAGTAACTTGAAATTAGTTGATGGATTAATTGAAGAAAAGTTTAATTGCATAAATTAGAATTAGTAATTTCATATGAAAATCGATAACTAAGAAACTCAACCGTTGACACGTAAGTCCACATGATTTGTATAATTTTGTGAAATTCAAATAAAATTTGGAATTTGGGCAGGCCTATTGACTCTCATTTAGCTCCAAAACGCACAAGCGTTTCGAATGATTGAGATAACTTAGAGTGATAAATGCATTGAAAAATCTAAAATTTATTAAAAAAGAGTAATTAAGTTCTAAAACTTTCAAACAATGCAATCAAATCCTGAAATTTGTCAAATTGATTGAATTAAGTCCTTCCATTTATTATATTTTTTTTTAAGTTTTAGGATTCGTTTGAACTTTCTTGACAAGTTTAGGACTTGATTGTACTTTTCGATAGTTTTAGGATTCGATTGCACTTTCATGATAAATTTTGAGACTCAATTGCACTTTCATAACAAGTTTTAGAACTTTCAATACACTAATCCCTAACTTATATATATATATATATATATATATATATACATATATATATGCAGCCTAAAGTGCTTGGGCTATGTTAAACCTATTTGTCGGAAATTTTTATGGTACCAAACAATGGAAGGCTTCAATTTCCACCCTGCAGTGACGTTGCTTGCGAGGATCCAGCAACGTTGCTCGATGGTCACAAGAGTGAGGGAGAGTCTCCGGGCCTGAACAAGCCAATAAAATCAAGTGAAAACAAAGCTTTCCATTGTTTGGTCCAAGAAGAAAACAACGGCCTTGAGGAAGAAATCAGTGATGTTGCTATGGGTGGACACCAAATTTTATTTGGTGCAAGAAAAAAAAATTAAGAGTGCGTTCGTTTCGCAAAAAATGAGTAATTTGAAAAACATTTTTCAAAAAATGATTTTTTGTATTGTTTAGAAAAATAAAAGAGTAAAAAATTTTCATTGCCCACGAAAATAGTTAAGCATAGATTGTTATCGATGATGAAAGCATCTTCTGGTGACTAATTTTTATAAACAATATAAATAATCATTTTTCGGAAAATATATTCCAAATCACTTATTTTTCACAAAATCCTAAAATGAGTAATATCAGTAAAAGATCTCGAAAGCTCTAGAGACGGCACAGATATAAATAAAATCACAATCTCGTTTGGTGCAAAATGAAGCTTTCCATTGTTTGGTGCAAGAAGAAAAACGAGCCAATGACATGCAATTTTCATTAACCATCACCCCGTGAGCAACATCATTGCGGGCCGCCACAGTTGAAGAAATAGCAAACGGTCCATCGGAGATCGACACTTCTCACTCATCCAAGACCCACTGAGGCAGTGCCACCGCTCATCGGAGATTATGACGATCAACCGTGGCCGTGGCAACTGTCGATAACATCCTCATGCTCGGATTTCATCGTTTGGATGGCACTTCTTAATTGATAGGGTTTATATAGGGTCTCTATTATGCATGAGCATGACTGGATGTTTCGACAAGGACAAATTAGTCGTGATGAATTCTATCATATAATGCTCTATAACACTCGGCAATGTTGATACGATGTCATCCTTTTAATCGAGTATCTTTCTTTATCGTGCTTGTTTTTTTCACATTTGTCCCAATTATCGCATCAACCGGTGTAAGACGGGATATGAGAAAGGGGAATTAACTATGGAGGAAAGTTGAAAGACAAATTTCATTATTTATATTTGCCGAAGGCTCCCGGCATGAGCCGTACAAGAAGTCTACTTGAAGGTCTGGGAGCATAATCAAAAAGTCACAAATCATTTATTTGATATCACAATCATCTACACCCGGTGTAGGTGAGACTTAGCAATGTGACCATTCCCTCCCTTAGGATAGAATCCTCCCGGGACGCTTGCGTCGCCGCTCCCGTACACGATCCTCAGTATCTCCTCCGGCGTCCGGTCGTAGGCAACCGAGTACTTGTCGCCCGCGAGCACGTTCCCCTCGACCTTCCCCTCGGCGCCTTGGTGGCGGAGCACAACGAGGCCCTCATCCTTATGCCCGTCGTGCCCAAGTTTGTCCCTCAGCTCCGAGAACCGGTTCGTGAACTCCGCCACGGTTTTCCCGTACGGCTTGACCTTCAAGTGGGCCCGCTCGTACAGAAGGGCTCGGATCACCGCGTCCTGACCAGATTCCACGCCGAGAAGGCCCGCGACAAGCTGAAAATGCGTGCACAAGACGGGCACAAGGATTCATAGGTAGCTCACTAAAATTTGACAAAGTAAATGACTAGTGAGATTGTTTGCCACACCCTTTTGGAGACAGGGCCATGAAGCTTGGGGTTTGCTCCAACGTAGCCTGTGAGGCCAACGTAAGGGACCAGGTAGGAGGCAAGCAAGAAGTTGATTTCATTGGCATACGGGTCAAATGGAGGCTTCAAAGCATGCCCGAATGCTTTGTCCACCACTGCGGCAAATGAATCCGCAGACAAATTCAGCAGTGGCCTTGGAAACCCCTTCACTGTCTTCTTGATTGCCCTGCATTGATTTAAAGCAAAAATGGACGGCGTGATTTGGTCATCAGTAAGTGAAAATTTCCCACCATGATGATGAAGAGTTGCTCTAGATGGGTTAAATGTGTGGGCAAGATTTAGCCTCAGGCAAAAAAAAGAATCCCTAAAATCTAGTGAGAATGACCATCAAAGTCTGGAAAATAATTAACAAGAAAGAAAGATAAGGTCTTTCTTTTTTGGGCACTCTGATATCAAACCATATGACATCTCTAATGAAAGGACTCACTTCAAGTGACCAACTTCTTGGTAAGCAAATTGCAAGATGATATCCTTGATGAGAGGACCCAATTTGGCAGCCTTAGCTCCGACTGGCGATGGGCCTCCCGCGGTCAAGTTCGGGGCCACCTTGTCCAATCCATACCCCAACGAGGCATGCAAGAAGAGCTCCGCCTCAAAGTACTCCAGATTCAGGGGAAACTCCAGCAGATCCACGTCGGACTTTGGGACTTTGTGATGGTGATGATGGGACTCGAGGTCTTCGCAATTTGAGCTCGGGACGACGAGGAGGAGGGAGAAGAAGAGAGCTGTCGAGGTGGTGGCGACGATGAAGTTGGTGGATGCCATGGCTAAGCTTTGGTCGTTTGTTCTTATCAGTGTTCGTGTTGTGCGCATACGTATATATAAGGTGTACCGGGTCATGCATATATGGCATGGCATTGCGATTAGGCGAAGGAGGAAAAAGTGGATACGATGCCTAGTCAAAGAACTAAGGATTGCAACGTGGGGTTTTGGGAGGGAAGTTAGGAAGGTGTCGTGTTTTTTTCCTTGTGTCTTTGGTTTGAATTGGAAATTGTCTCTGCATGTGCAAGTGGCTTTTTGCTATTTTGGGTAGTTTCTTTTCTCTTGGAAAATAAGGGTTCTTTATTTTTGGCAAGAAAAATCTTAAGATTATGAATTCGTGATACGGCTAGGCTCGGTTCAATGAATCAGCTAAACTTTGCTCCCAGACACTTATTTAAGATATATTCATTTCTTCATTACATTTGGATTGGAAAAACATGTACATAACGCCGGCTCGTATCTCTATTTAGTGCAAATGATCGCAGTCCTTATAGTTAATTTTGCGCTAACATTGACTTAGGGAAAAAAAAACACGACCTACTACGAAGTTAATAACTAATGATAGGATGATTTTGTGGTTAACGTATGGAATACCTTCATAGAATATCATGAGTCAAGTGTACGCTTGATATTTAAAAGTGAGATAATGATATAAACAGACCTTGAACCTTGGCCCAATGTGCAATTTGATATCTGAATTTTTAATTTGTTCAATGTAATTCTGAACTTTAGATTAATGTTCAATGTGGTCTCTGAACTTTTAATTTGTTCAATGTTATTCATGAACTTTTGGTACATATTCAATTCAATCCTTGAACTCCATGAAAATATTCAATGCAGTCCCTAAACTTGAATTAATAAAAAGGACTGCATTGAACATTCTTATATAGTTCAGGGACTGAATTAAATATGTACCAAAAGTTCATGAATGACATTGAACAAATTAAAAGTTTAGGGACCAAATTGCATATTGGGCCAAAATTTAGAGACTGTTTATGTCATTTTCCCTATAAAAATTGAAGTGTTAAAAGTTGCCAAATGCATGGCTAGGATTAAATTCAAATATGTTGTCTTGCAATTCAGCCCATGACCCTTCACTAAATTTGAGATAATTATATTGGCAAAAAATATTTTTGTTCAAAATATTGGCAAATTAATTTATAACAAAATATCTGATTCTAAGGCCAAGTGGAGTGAGCAATAAGGAATTTCCCTTTATACATTTAAATTTTGTTGGCAATATATCATATCTTTGTCATTTTGGATTCGTTAATCTTCATATAATTACGCAATAGAAACGGAAACAATGACAATGCCTAAACTCGTTGTCATTGTAAAGCTCTAGAGACACAAAGAAATCTCTCTCTTTTATGATTAAGCAATAATTTCAGTGGACATCGGCGGTGCTATTTCCATCTTTTACATGACTAAATTTACCCAATTTTTCACAATTTTACCAAAAAGACAAAATTTCTCTCAATAATTCAATTGCAATGAAAAGTGGTGCCTTCAAATTTATTTGCTTTCCTTTCTATATTGGATTTAATTACCGAAAAGACAGTACTCCCACGTATATTAAAAGGCACTATATTTTTTTAATTGTTAGATTTGACTTCCATAAAAATTGGTTTTTGTTGAAAAGAGAGATTTCCAAAAAACTTAGTTCTTTTCAACGTTACCGATCAAATTTATGGATAAAATGTCGAGTAAAATCTAGAAATAATTTAACGGAGAAAATTTTTTAGCACAATCATTTGTTTATAAATTTTCACTTTTGTTGTGCATATTACCATCAAATCTCATCTTCTTGGTCTTCTTATATATATAATGAGATTTCATCCCCCAAAAAAAAACACAAGACCTAAGAGAAGTCCATCCATAGTAAAAAAAAGTTCATATAACCACTTTCCATCATGTTTTCTCATGATGTTATCCTTTTTATTCTAAAATAAGCACACCAAAAGTCTTAAAATTTATAATGCGGAAGTGCAATCAAGTTCTAAAACTCGTTAAATTGATGTTATCATGGATCTTTATCAACATTTCCCATCACTCAAATTGGATGGAACTCACAAAAGTATTTGGTTGCATTAATTGGATAAGTTTTGAGATTTGATCGCACTTTTTAGAAGTTTTTGTACTTAATTGCACTTTGTTGACATGTTATAGAACTTTCATCCATTGATGTTTTCTACTCTCTTTTTTTATTCTTGAAGTGGCTCTTATCTTATCAATGGTTAATCTCCCTTCCTTCTTATTAATTATTTATAATTTTCTCCATTTCCAATAAAATTACCGTTGACCCCTTATTGACACCAGGCCCAAACAGAAAGAAGTTAATGGCTCAAATGAGGTTGTGACAAATGCACATAACCGATAGGGCCCAATTGATAGGATGCCTAACAAATTCATCAATCATGAAGGCCACAACAATACAATTAACCCACAAGGCCCACTGATCTTGAGGAGCTCATCGATCATGTTGTTCCAATAGACAGATTTTTAGTGAAGTACATGACATGTGGCCACGATCGATTGACTCAAAGTATGCATATCGACCAAGGATGACTGTAGCTAAGGAATCGAGAGCGATTACGAGTTATTCCAAAAGTAGCATGCTCATAGTCATAGCCGTTGAGGAGGATCGTCTCCTTGGGAGGGCGGTTGCTCCAATTGGGTGACAGGTCCTTCAGGGATGAGTAGCGAGACCCGGGGGTCTTGGCATGGGTTGGGTCCGGGTCTTGGCAAGAGCGAGGCATTGAGGAGGGGAACGGAGAGGCGAGAGGGAGAGGATGAAGGTGGAGTAGGGCGAAGGAGCATTCGAGCGAGGAGCGATTTTTGGTCCTTCTCTTTCGTCAAAAGGGAAAAAGTGAGTTGAAGGAGGCGAGATAAGAGGAAGGCGGCCATTTCAAATTTTTTAAATAAAAAACATAAATTACCAAATGTAAGACCGTGCGTGACCCAATTGAATAAATGCATGCCATGTTTATGGCTAACGTGGCGCTTTGATTCTTTTCTCCCTTCAAATGCTTTGATTCGTTGAAAGTCACTTGCCTTTTTTTCGTTTTATTCTCAACACGTGCAATTCCTCGGGTACGTTCTACATGTGTGTTCGTACTTTCTCGGCTAATTGCACTTCGCCCCCTAAATTATTGGATTTTGGCGATTTTCCCCCACCAATGTTTCAAGTTTTGCAATGTCACCTTTCGATAACATCGAGACTTAAGGGTGATCGGTTCCCGATCCGTTCCGGTTTCAAGGTGGAACCGAGAACCGGACCGAGAGAACCAGTTCTCAATTTTGGGAACCGCAGACCGGACCGGTTAATTCTAGGACCGGGAACCGAGAACCGGGAACTAGTTCGCTCCAATAGAACCGATCATTTAGAATTTAATTTTTTTTTGTTAAACACTTAAGGTTTGGTTCACATTTTACTAATTTTTGTCAATGAATTTATGTCAATGAAGTTTACTTAGGGTTTAATTCACATTTTACTAATTTTTGTAAATGAATTTATGATAATGAAGTTCACATTTTATTATGTTTTTTAAAGAAAAAAATAAAAATATATATTAAATAGACGGTCCGGTCCGGTCCGATCCGATTCTCCCTTGGAACCGAGCACCGAACCGCCCAGAAACCGATTCTGTTTTTAGGAACTAGGAACCGGACCGATAGTCCCGAAAACTGGACCAAACCTGTCTATCCGGTGCGGTCCTGGTTTGGGCGGTTCAAGTTGCTCACCCCTATTGAGACCTTTTCCCATATTGCATGACGGTAACTTCAGCCAATCCTATCCCAATCTTGGTTATAATGACCAATTAACAATTTTAACAGTGGATGTTAAAGATAGGTATATATTTTTTTACCGATGTCAAATATCTTTTTACCTTTTTTATTTTTTTTCTTGATAAATAAATAAATTCTTTCGATTTGAAAAGTATTCTATTTATGTGAAAAAATTGAGCATCCTTTGTGGGTGAAAGGGTCTGAAGGGATGATCAACATTCATAATTTCACTGGTATTGTTATGTGAGCTTTTGCACCCGTTGTTGAAACTTTCGGTCTATGTCAAAAGCATTACTTATTTAAGTGAGAATGTTATCATTGCACCACTCATACAAGTTGGAGTGAAATTCAAGTAATCTTACGTCATGATATGAGTTGAATCAACGCAGCAGGCACACTAGGATTTATTGGCAGCAACTTGCCCCCAGCAAGGGACGATCGAGAGATTCCAAATAGTAAACATAAGTGACCCCAAACCACATCGGCATAAAAACTTAAGTTTGATCCAAATACGATCGAATGCTTGGCCAGCTCGGCTTCGGAAAATTGATTTCTAAATATCCCTTAGTATTGAAATCTAAATCTAAAAATCTAAATATTCCAATTAGAAAAGAAAAATCCAGTACAATACAATCGATATCTAATAGGATAAGAAAATTAATTTAAGATAGCACCCTGACAAAATCACGAGTTAGATTTGTTTTCTTGCCCAAAAAATTTGGTCCTGATTGATATAGTCATAATACCGAATTCCACGAAATTAAGATAAGCGTTTGGTTGTAAAAATAAGTATGGGCAAAACCTACTTTTTTAACTGCATAACCTCCTTGCAAATACTTGGGAGTTAGAATACCTACTCGGGGCTAGCAAAACTTCTTTTTAACACTGAACAAAAAGTTACATCTGAATTGTTGAACTTTAAGACTAGGGCGTTGCACGCGATAAAAAATGACAGCAATGTAACTATATCATCATCATTAAAATTCGTAAACATCGAGGACTCTGTTTCGACAAACGCAGAGGAATGATTAACGAAATTTTTTGCTTTTTTAATTTCCAACTTCATGCTGTCCTTTCTGGCTCTCTTCTCTCTATTTCTTTCTTGATTTTCCAAACGCTTTCTTCCATCTTCCTTCACCGATCATCGGTCACCGAAGCTCCGAATGGCGAAGCACGAGGATCGTCCCATTCCGGTTTACTCCGAGCTCGAGCCCGTGTACGGCGACGGCTCTCAGCCGGAAGAAGCGCGACTGCGCTTCGACAGGGTGAAGGGCCAAGTTCGTCGAGGGCCTCGGTCATCCTCCTCGCGCATTTGCTCGATCTCCAGTTATTTCGGCGTGCCGGGTCGGTGTGGAATAGTGGGTGTTGGGAAAGATTGAGTTTTGATTCTTGGGTTTCTGTTGTTGTTGTCGTCATCAATTGAAATGACTGTGTAGGTAGAATGAATTTGATTGGGGAACACATTGATTGCGAGGGGTATTCGGTGTTGCCCATGGCGATACGGCAGGACACGATGGTCTTTATTCGCAAGTACGATTCTGGAGAGCCAAAGCCGCTGCTTCGTATCGGGAATGTCAATGACAAGTACACAATGTGCGGTTATCCTGCTGATCCCGAGCAGGTACTTTTGGCCTTGATATGTAGTGAAATTCTTCGGGTATTATGCTTTTGTGTTTTTAATGACGCACTTCAGAATTTTTGTTCCATCATTTGGCTTATGGATGTGCAGGTGAGTTGGTAAACTTAGCTGGATTAGTTCCCGAGTTTTTCTTTTTATTGTAAATCGCGTGTGCGTGAGATGGAGAGATTGCCTGATACAGCACTAGATTTAATTCTTGCTCATTGTAAATGAGCCCTGTATTTTCTTAACGAAGATTAACACATTATGAGATTGGATGCATTCTGTCAAATTTCTACTTTTGTGGTCCCTTCATGGAACTGCTTCAATCTGTAGGAACTTGATTTGAAATATCACAGATGGGGGCCGTTACTCCATCTGCCGGTGAGACTCGAAGTCCTCTCCGCTTCATTTCCCACCTCTTTCTGTGATTTTGCTGGCATAGTTAGTTATTGTTCTAACTTTTTGTGGTAGGCTATTATTTGTATTCGAGCGACAAATCAGTTTTGATTTTTATTTAATGCTGTCACTGGTTTTGGGGGCGGTTGTTGAAACAAAATCTTTTGTTCGCAGCTACAAAGGTTTTTATGAATATGTAAAGTCAAAAAAACTAGATGTTGGTGCGCCAGTTTCACTTGATGTTATCTTCGATGAAACAATTCCAACAGGTGCGATTTTCATTTGCTTTTGGCTTATTGTTTTAGAACAGATATTATCAATTGAAAGTAATTTCTGCATTTTTAATTGCGGTCTAACCTATTGTTGTTGGTTGAAAGTAATTTCTGCCTTTTTGCTTTGAGATCTAACCAATTGGTGTGGGACCGTGTGTGTTCTGTTTTCCAGGCTCTGGACTTTCAAGCTCTGCAGCATTTGTTTGTTCTTCTGCAATTGCTATTATGGCAGTTCTTGGGGCAAACTTTCCCAAGGTAGCACTGTTGTTCTCCCAGATCTCTTAGCGATCTCTATTTTCAAGTTTTGTTCATGCGAGTAGTATGTTCCTAACATATAGACACTAGTCATTATAAGAGTATGTTGATGCTGACCTGTTCTTGAATCATGTTGCAATAATGGTGTCATTTCTGAAGGATTATGTCCATGCATCTTTCAGTATAAAATTGGGTTATCAACTACAGTTCATTTCGACCAAAAAAAAAACACTACAGTTTGTGAATTTTGTTAATTGATGATCGGTCAGCTCAGATACTTCTCATGCTCTACTCCCCATATGATTAGGCATTTTGTTTGAGTGTTTGGGGTGTTCACTACATTTCCTATTGTGTATCAGAAAGAAATTGCTCGATTGACGTGCTAGTGTGAAAGGCATATTGGAACTCAGTCTGGTAGAATGGATCAGGTTAGTAATCATTCAGATTGTCCTCAATTTCCATTGCAAGTTCAACTTTTGCATCTTCCTCGATCTTTAATTTATGAAGATAATATGGTTTTCATCTTAATTGTAAGTTGCTGACCTTGGGAATCATGCTAGCTATAGAAGCTGTCAATTAATTCTTCATGCTTCTGAAGGTTTTGGGATAAGGTTCTGTGGTGACTCTGGAACAATTCAACTATATATTCTGGGGCAGTCAGCTGTGGACCGAGCTATAACTCAATTTATAGCTTTGTTTTTCACTGAAAAATTTGTAATAATAGTTATACAGAGGGTCAATGTTGTCCTGTGATGTTGCATTGGTTGCTCTTTATGGTCCAATTTGGTTTCCCTGTAACCCACTAAATCACTTCAACTTAGGTGAGAGTCTCTCTCATATAATCTGTAACGTTCTCTATTAGGAACATAATCCGGGACTGGGAGCTGTTTGTATAGGATTCTACTGGAAAATGCTATTGTTGTACATTTCTTTCGGAAAAAATTGACTTTTCTTAGTTATTGTATTTCTCTAATTTTTGTGCCTAAATGGCAGCTATACTCTTTTCCGTATAGCCAGTATTTACCGAACAAGTAAAGGTGCAGGTGGTTATTAAACTGGAGAGATATGAGCGGTGCAAGAACTACGAAAGACAAAAACTTAATTCAGGAGCTGACTTGGTCTTTAGATTAGTGGTTGGCACCCGCATGACCTAAATTATACCAATCGTGTCAAGAGTGACAGTTCTATTACTCAATGACAAACAAATTCAAACTTCCTTTGTGAACTCTTATGCTTGGATGAAGAAGATATTTGCTCGTCAGAAAAGTTCCTTAACGGAGGTAATGCCAAAGGATGTGACTTGATCTCGGGTCGGTAATGCGACACTAACATAAGTTACCCAATTGCAACGCTATATAACTTTACTGATCCCCGATAAAATCACGAGTTCAATTTGGTGGCAATGGGATCATCAACCTCGGGCAATTCAACTTGCAACACCGATGTTAAGCATGCGCATTCTTTGCTCTAGTATAATAGAAGGGGCTACATCACATAGTCATCAAGAGAGATCTCCAACTAGAGAACAAAATATTCAACAACAGGAATAGAGCCACAAGTGACGCGGCTGAAAGTAAAGCACGCCGAATACAAAAATACACCAGAAAGACAGAAGAACATTGATAGTTGCAACAACACCACCACCAGCAGAAAACCCCGTCAAAATTCAAATTCCTGCTCTACATGATTTCCACCTACACCGAGCCCAATCAAACAGAAACAATTGCCCCAAAATCACAAGCGAAACAGAGACATCAAGATTAACAATCTCAATTTACTATCAGCTACATAACTAAATGAAACACCAACGGCATCGCCACCCATGAATTGCAACAAAATGCAGGCAGTTTTCACTGAATCACACGCCAAACATGCACGAAAGCAAAAGTCAAAGATGGTCAAAAGGGTCGAGTGGGTGGGGTAAGTGGGTCATCTGAGGGAAGACTACGACAAAAGGTACGTGCTTCCCTATGGCTGGGACCTAGAACCTAGGCTAAGGTTCCCGATCCCGGATCCGAGGACTCGGTAGGATCTTACGAACTTTCCTCCGCAATGTCATTGCTTGATTCGATTCCTCGGATAACATTGGTTGGGCTGCCATCCGCTCTTCTTCGGAATCCAACTCCAAATCGGGATCTAGGTACCAACCTAAATCCTCATCCTTGCCGATCTCACGTCTTCACCTACCTCAACTACTTCTCCGTGATCTTCGTCCCCGCTCCCATGGCCTCGAGTTCGCCATTTGGTCCTCCTCCATCGGTTCAGGGTCCTCTGCCATCACATTGGGCTCCTCATGCACCTCCTCCTCCTGCATCATCCCCTCGGGTGCGACCTCAGGATCTATCACCTCGCCGGCAGCTATAATCGGTTGCAACATCTCGGTATCATCAATGGCGATATCAAAAGTCTTAAGGGGCTCTCCCTCAATCCTATGGGCATCTCGATGACACCATGCCACATATTCTTGTTTACGATAATAAATGCACCTATATCCACAACTACCTCGGATGATGTCTCACAAAAGCCTCCCATTCCCTAAAGGGTAGGTAGTAGTATCGTCCCGGATCTCCGGAGGGATCCCAAAAAGAGGCGGTGGCCACTTTATCCTCACGGCCGGGGTCTGCGAAAAGTTTCGGTTTACACAACCGTGAGACGAATCTCAATGAGTTCAACCCCTAAATCTAGGATAGGCTAACATGCAACCTCCTGATCGGAAAATAAATATTTAAATCACAAATTAACAACAACCAATCATTCTTAGACCCTGCAGGTTAGACAGACAATATATAGTAATCACAGTACATACGTGGCACTCATAATCACATATATGCCAATCACATGCCTATGCACTGATTCTCACATTCTCGCATGCCAGTCTATGTATGTTCATGTATGCAAATGTCATGGACTTGACACGTGCAATTCCCCGCCCATCTGCCCACACCGCACACCGCCCAATTTATTATTATTACGACTTGAGTCATCAATTTTTCACGGCCGCAAGGCCTAGCCCGCTTAAAGTGCATGAGGCGCAAAGAACCGATCTAGCCCAATGTCTCTAGCCCGCTTTCTGAAGTGCATGAGGCGCAACTTCGCTTCTCTTTGCAAACCGAGCCTGCTCCAAAGTGCATGAGGATGGTCGCCTTCCGGACGCATCGCATCGCTTGCTTCAAAGTGCACGAGACGGTATAGGCCACCAAGGTCACGAATTCGTAGGTCCTAAGTGATCACACGATTCATTATTATTCTGGACCCAAAGATAACGCTTCAAGGTAATTTAGGTGATCACACATCGATGGCGGTGCACACATTCTTGCACAATTTCACCAAATGCCACACTCTAGGCATATATAAATGCGTGTCTATATTATGCAATGCAATGCACCATGAGCACCAATGAAATTCAATCACAACCAAGCACAATGTCGTACAACCAATCAACTCGGACTCACTGGTAATTTTCTAACGGGCTCCTAAATTGATCAATTAATTCAATTTCTCATCCCAATAATTCCTCAATGATTTAGCACAATTTTCCCGACAATAATTTCTATCAGTCAATCCTCAATCCAGTCTAAAATTCACACTGGATACTATCTAAGCCAGTCAAAAAAACGCATTATCAGTCCTAATCCAAGTTTAGGAATTTTACTCACCTAATCAAGGGTCACGACGACGGGGAATGGCGGCCGATCACTGATGAACAGTGCAACCGGCGGCGAAATTCCGGGACGGCGGCGTGTATGCGAGCGGGTGAGCGGTACCCGGTGAATAGTACCCTCCCCCCGAGCAAGTCACCGTGAAGCGGTGCTTCCCGTACAGACTATACGGACAGGCCGAAAAAAGGTGGCCGGCGACTCGCCGGCGGCGATCGAGGCGTATCTGCCGCAAGAACAGTAAAATCTGCACGGACACCGCACGGACTGGGCTAGACGGGCGACGTATGGAGGTGTTGGATGCTCGGGTGTCGGCCGGTTCATGATTCGAGCTCCAAATAAGCTCCCATATTAACTGCTTTAAAACTGGAAAATGAGAAAACAGAGAAAAACAGAGGAAAACAGAGCTGTTTTTGGACTAAAACCTGGGCTGTGGTGGTTGCAGAAGGTGGAATTGGTTCCTGGTGGTCTTGGCTTGGTGGGTCATACTCGTCAGTCTCTTTCCGGCGTGAAAAAGACCAAAATTGCAGAAACGCACAAAACAAAGCTGAAACGGAAGAAGAAGAAGGGGAAAATGGGAAGAAAATTTTCTGCAGCTGCTGGTCTGCCGTGGAGGGTGAGTGAGGAGAGAGAAAGGGCAGTCCAACTTAGTCAAATTATAGGCTTAGGGGTGCCATGTGTCACAATCTAAAAAAAAAGACTAAAATGCCCCTAATCTAAGGGTTCCTATGCAATCTTATCCATAAAGGAAGGGGCAAAAGGGTCAATTGTCCTCAAAAATTACAGCTGATAATTATCCATAATTATCCCAATTTTTTCCAAAATTTTCGGACCAAAAATTAGCCTAGGGGCAAAATCGTCATTTTTCCGGTCCCGGGGCGAAATTTCAATTTTTGCACATACGCGTTCCATATATGCGTGGCCAACATAATATGGTGTCGGAATCGCGAAATTCACTTTTTAAGCCCTCGAAAATCGACTGCGAAGTTCCGGGAATAAAATAATATTATTTTTCTAATTTTTGTCGAAATTTCACTTTTTGTCCGAAATGACTCCCGGTATGCGTGGCCACCCAAAAATGGCATCGGCCTCGAAAAAATAACCTCAAACGGCCTCAGAATTCAACGCCGGCACCCACAGGGGCAAAACCATAATTTTTCACCCCGGACCGAAATTCCAATTTTTACTCGTACTAACCCCAAATGTGCGTGGCCAGCGTAATATGACGTCAGATTTCCAAAAATAGTCTCTTAAGCCTTCGAAAATCGACATCGAAATCCGGGCCCAATTTCGTGAATAAAACCCGCTAAATTTTCGGTTTGGGGTCTCTTACTAACGGGCTATTGTTTAGAAGTTACGCAGTCGACCTAGGGTTATCCGTGTCGTAACGGTCTCGATCATTGAGAGAATAAGAAATTATTATTAGTTCGGGGTCACAATCGTTAGGTTCGGGGTTCGAGGACTGGTTGTACGTGTACTTCGGGTCTTGCGAGAATCACCGCGTCCTATTATACATTGTTGGCCTTGGCCAAACTCAATCCATTACCCTTTTCTACGATCGGCCCACGCTGGCCCAGAATATTCCCTGCGCCTCTCGTGATCGGTGTCCGCTTTCACGAAAGGGTCCCCCGTCCACATACCGTTTTCTAGTTAGTCATACCCTCATTGGTTAGTATCCCAGAGTGATCAGCTACCGCGAAACGACTAAAATGAAATGCTAATTAATATCAATTTTATTGATCCCATAAATTACATCAAATTCGGGCTGTTACAAAAGCAGATGCGGTGAGATCCGGCGATCACACACGGATAAAAAGGTGAAACACGCGGAAGAGCAAGAGGCCGAAGTTCAGGAGGAGGAGGTCGTTGACGGGGTGTAGAGGACGGTGATGGAGGAGAGATGGTGGTGAGGACGATCTGCACGGCAAGGACCTTGTACACCTTGCTTATGAAGCCCCATCGGAGCTGGTTCTTGCCGTAGCTCAGGGAATATGTATAAAGTGCAATATCCCATAAGATACATATTCATTGTTCCATATGAATACCATTTAAGGTTGAATTTTAATGAAAACCTTTCGAGATGAGATGAAAAATTTACCAAAATGGAGATAATATATGGAAATAATTATATACCCTCCATCAGGCTTACGTGGTAGATACATCCATAAAAGAACATAAGATGGGACTCCAGAGAATTATATATGGCAATTGATAGTCTAACTTCAATTTCCATATATATGTAAGGTGGCTATTACAGGCTTACATATAGGATGGGTTTTTTATCTTCCACAATCAACTATACCACGACCAAAAATTTTCTCACTTTCTAGAAAAGCGAGCGCTTTCCTTTGCTTTCCCTTCGTTCCTGCAAAAAAAAAAAAAAAACTATACCATCATAACCTAAAGAAAAGGGAGAAAACAAGGTCAGCATAATGGCTTCCTGGAAGAGTTTGTTTGTTCATAGGCCTTCTTTGCCTCATTTCTCTTTGCCCATGCAGGTAATGCTAGCTTCGCTTCATAACCCTTGTCGTTGCTTATCCCCTTTTCTTCATTAAGATTGGGTTAGTCTTCAGGTGGTGGCCTTTCTCTTGTTGTTGTCAAGTGCCTACAGCTGCACTTCTTTCTTTATGCATCTTTCTCCCATGCTTTTCGATTTGGTCAACAACCAACCCAAATTCTTTCTTCTTCATAACTACTCCTACAGGAAGGAATCTCTTTCTTTCCGGGAATTTTTATTATATAAAGTCGAATGAACAACGAACTTATTCTCATCGAGACTGTCAAATCGTTTCATGAAATATCTGTTGGAGAACAAGAGCTATTTCTAAAATACGAACATACTGGTGCGCTAAATGAACCAATAAACCATGTCCTTTTTGAATCCGCCAAAAGACGTATTGCATAGTTCTCTTCAAAAGGGCATCAAACAAATGATGGAAAAAAGAAAACTTGGGGCTCGTTCTGTTTTAGTTTAGACCTCGGTTGAGACCCGGAAGACAAACTGTTTAACTATTTGTCGTGGATCGACCCAAAAAAAAAAAAAAAAAAAAAAGACTAGTTGTTGTGGGGATGTCTTGCTTTGATTGCTGAGATTTCTTGCATTCTTGTGTATCTCGGAAACATCAGTTGCGAGGGAGCTTGAGGAGAAACCGATTAAGAAAGTGGACATAGGGCCGTGTACACAGTACTCCTATGGCCGCAATCGGACTTGCATTGACAAGGGGCTTACCATGGGAGGGCTTGTGAGGTTGGGGGCTGAAGGCAGGCGCCACGGGAAGTATCCAGAAGGTCGCGGCGTGCTGCAAGCATTACACCGCCTACAACCTCGACAACTGGAACGGCGTGGATCGATACCATTTCAATGCCGGGTAAGTCGAAAAAGGATAAAAAAAAGAAGAGTCGTTGGGAGAATCAAATGATAAGAAGATGAATAATCAAGAACTGATGTTTAGCATCCATTTTAATTAGATCATCCACAAAAGATTGAGCAAATGGGATTTTAATAATCATAATTTGGATTAGGCGGGTCCCAGTATCCTTTAATTGGCGACGGATTCTCAATCGGGTCATCGACCCTCTAGAAGGGTTTTTTTTCTTCAAGGTAATTTTCGATTGGCTAGGATGACTAGGATGCTTTTTAGGAATTTGATAGGCCTGATGGGAGAGCCTCGAATTTGAGAGAAAATATTGGCTGAGTGGAATACTCCACGTCAGCAATACACAACTCCATTAGCTGCGTGACACGTGGCAAGCGGGCCTACAAATCAGATTAATTAAAAAAAATCGACTCTTTCCCTCTTTCTTCCATCCTCCGTTAACCCTCCGTCATCTTGCCTCCTCTCTTTGCTCAAATATCGCTTTTCCCCGGTTTCTCTCTCCGCCTTTCGCCCACTCAAAATTCCTCCCGCTCGCGACCTCCTCTTCCTTCCTCCGCGACCGCCTCCTTTGATCGTGAACCCCCCGTGCCCACCGGGTTGGTTTCCTTACGCCTTAGTTCAGAAAACCCATATGCTCTCTCTCTCTCCTCCATGGCCTTCTCTCTTTGTGAACCGTGCCCGGCGCCCGGGCTTGCCTTCACCGTCACCTCCCGGGAGGCAATCAAGGGGCTCGAGATCTCAACCACGCTGCCGCCTTCCGCCTACGCTGCCGCCTGCGGCCCCCCATTGGCGATTCGCCCTTCCGCCTCTCTCTTCGTTCCCAAGAAACGGCGCGCTTGGCTCTTTGTGACGAGCAGCGCCTCGCCGTTGTCCCAAAGCCCTTTGGTGATCTCTCGGGGCTCGACTCGCCCTCTTGCATTACCTCAAAGCCCCCATTCTTAGGTTAGGGTTTTGCCATGACTTGAACTTATTCTCGTCGTTTTTGCCACCAATGTGAAGATGCGTCCTCTGCCCCTCTCACATCCCGAGGAGGGAAATGGCTCTTTCGGCTCTAGAAGGCTGGTGGTGGTGATGGTGCCAGGGGTTGGGAGTGTGCCAGTCACGACAATTGCGGCGGGCGAGCTCATGCCAGCTAACAGAGTCAAAATTAAATGGTCAAATCAGCACTTGCTCTTGTGAGCTTTCTAGTTCATTTAATGTGTCTTTTGCCGTGGAGTTTCTTGAATGGAGGTATTCACGGGAGAATGGTTGCAGTTGGTGCAAAGTTGAAAATCTTTGCTTGCTTTCCTTGGACTAATCGTGCACATTGGATGGCTTTCTTAGTGTTTTAGTTTGATGATAATTTAGTGTTGTTCCAAAAACATTTTAATGAAAATTGACTTTGACTTTCGATGTGATTTCCGGAGCGGGACAAAGATTATGGCGAAAGATGTGATTCTTTGTACTCAATCACAGGATGGGAAAGAGCCCATGTCATTGGCCATTCAATAGGTGAGTTTTGAATGACCCAAATTTCATGGATGCTTATTTGGCTCTGTGGTTCATATGAGAGATTGAAATAACCATTTCGATTGCAATTTCTAGATGCCTGGATTTATCGGGCCATTTTTAAACTTAATAATGAACTACAAATCACATCCATGACATGTATGCCTTTGTGAGTCGATTCGGGTTCCTGTTTGTTTCGGGGTGACTAATCGCCCTCTTTGGTGTCAAAACAGGAGCTATGATCGCTTGCAAGTTGGCTACCATGGTGCCCAACAAAGTTTTATCTTTAGGATTGCTCAACGTGACTAGTGGAGCCTGTGGAGGCTATGAATGTTTCCCAAGCTATTGCATCCATTTCGGTATCACGATGGTCCTTCCTTTGAATAGAGATTGACATTTTTCTCCATGCAAACTAAAAGGGTAAAGAATGTTCTTCCCAGTTTCTTTTATCATTAAAAGAACTATTCGTTTTGTATAGGTGTTCGTTGTTCAAGATTTTTACGCAGACAGGTTGTTCATTTATTGCATGTTGAGCTGTTTTTATGCCCCTATCCTTTGCTTTAAACACATGAACAATAGGAAATGGATTTTTTTTACTAATATACTGCTTAGAAAGGAGCTGTTATGAATCATTCTTGGTTGGTTACTTACGGATTTTAATCCATATCAAGAATGTTCCTTATTAATGTTTGCGATAGTAGCGAAGTTGCTTTTCACAGGTTTGCATCTCTCGAACGTCCCAGTTATAGCTACCCTACAAAATCATTCAAATGGAAAAATCTTCAAAAGATGTCATTGCATCACTTGAATATCCCAGCCATAGCTACCGCACAAAATCATAGAGATGGTTATTTTTCAAAAGATCTCTCGTTGATTAGCTACAAGAGTCCTTTTCCTTGTGAAAATGAGAAGCAATGCAGAGACATAGGACTTAACCTTGGATATTGTGCGCGAACAACGATTTTTTGAAATAGAGATTCTAAGAAAGATCAATATCTAGCGAGAGCCTTTCTGCATCGCAGATTGCAGTCTTCCTGAGATGATTTCGTGTTTTCATCTAGGCAAAAAGGGTCCTCTCACAGTTTACCTTTTAATGGTGAAACTGCTTATTGTTCACTTGAATCCATTCAGTATTCTGTATCTTGACCTCACCATATGATAGAACATTGTTATCGGGGGAGTCGAAAGCTGTTTTGACTTTCCTCAAGAAAATTGGTTTCATTTTTACTTTCCCAAAGAAATTCCCATACTTGTTTTAAGTAGCTACTTGTGCTATTTACCATGTGAACTAAATTAGTTTTGATGATGCAATTGCATTGTCACTTAAAACCAAAAAAAGTTGAATCCAGTCCTCATATTGCACTTGAGCCACTATTTGAGTGGTCTAACAATGATCTGGATACCCACTACTCAAAGGTAGGCAATACTTATGTACTTAAACCATCATTGTAAAATACACTGCCTCCCCCTTTCATCTCTGTCAAAGGATAAATACTTAAGCTTTCTCCATCCCAAAAGAAATAAGGATTTCAGGAGAACAATCAGTGGTTCTGTGATAGTATGAATTAAGGACTCCAAGTAAATTCATTTGTGTTCTTATGATTGGAGTCTTTCTTGTGGGACATGGAAGTGCGTCGATGTATTAGGCTTCCAGGACGAGGTTTCGGATAATCTGTGTGAGTGTGTGTCCGTGTGTGTGTGTGTGTGTGTGTGTGTGTGTGTGTGAGAGAGAGAGAGAGAGCGAGAGAGAGAGCAATCCCAGTGGTAAAACCCGTCGGTCTATTTTTCTTTCTCTTATGGAAGTGTAATGTATTATGTGCAGGAATATCTTGAGGAATATGTTGGATCTAGCACCGGAGAGGGGCAGATTACTCCACAAAGTAAGAAATCTTGAAAAATCTCAAGTTTCTTTGGTTTAGCATTAACATAATGGAGCAGACTCTACCTGGCCTTAGTAACTCTTGTGTTATTTAGAGACTTCCGAGGGCTTTTTTAAGGTTTAGTAAATGTTTATGTCTACAAGTGTTTTTATGTTTAAATGCACAACAATGCCATATACAACTCGCCAAAGAGTTTTCCTATCCTTAGGATATCTAGAGATGCATTTTACTTTGGTGTTCACAAAGTTAAATGGACCTACCTTTGAATAACCATGGTGCAATATGGTATTTTACCTTGACAACTTTTTTTTTCACTTATGACTGTACACCTTTGCTTTCAACCAGTTGCTTTCATCACATTTTCACGAGGACCAACCAAGATATATAGGTAATTTGAAAGAAAACAGTTATCACCGTAAAAGAAGTATTAGTTCTGATTTAGTGGAATGGTTTGAGTGGCGTTCTTTCAACTCTAAATATGCCATTTGGCAGAATGTTGGCGATTTTGCTGTATGTTTACCTTGTTGTATGCAGGCATGACGTTGTTGCTCAAATATGCCATGCAAGGAGTCTAGCAGAGAAATTAAAGCCTGTTGCTAGAATGATGAAGCTTGATGGAGGGCACCTAGTGAGTCATGAGAGGACTAAAGAGGTACTTTATTTGAACAATAATTGGAAAGCTAGATACTGTTTTTTTAGAGGGCAGTTTTTCTGGCACTACTACATGCTTGCTCCATGATAATCTATAGAGGGCAATTAGGTTTTCGGAGTGCACTGGACAAACATGTGAATAAGTTGGATGAAATCATTCTAGGCAGTTAGGTTAGTGCTTTTAGGTGTTGTGCTAATTACAATGAAATGGATATACTTCAATTGACTTCTTGTGTGTATGAATTGAGATCAAAAGGAATGTGTAAAGTTTATTTAGACTTGAGAGGTTTTTAGATGTGGCTTTTGAACATATTATTGCAGTCCAGAGTTTCTCAAAAATGAGGGAATCACATCAAACTGTTTTTGTATTTTGGTCATACAAGTTGATTTAATTGTTTGGGCTTGATTGTTGAACTGCAAAAGATGGATTGAAGCTATGCTCATGTTCAGGTTAATCAAGCTTCTCGACCTGATTAAGGTATCAGAAATGAAGGTTGTCTAGCATGATTGGACTGACTTGCATAACAGGTGAAGGACTCGGCTGTGGCATACAGCCACAAGATATTTCTCAAATATTTACCAGATTTATTCATCCTCGAAGTGGATCTAATCGAGGTAGTGGTGGTGTAGGACTTGGACTTGCCATTTGCAAAAGGTAGATTGCATAACGCCTAATGCTTTTGCTCAAATTGTAATTTTCTTTTCTTGTGTAAGCATATATGTTCCTTTGGACGCTTTTTGATTGCCGGTTCCTCAAGCATATGAAGCCCCCATTGTCTCATGCACCTTTGAACCGTGAGTCGAATGTCCAACCTCGACTAGGCTTCAAATGAGTTCAATTCGATCGGGAAAGATCTATGGATCTTTGAACCTTAAATTTTATGCTTCTTGAAGCATAATATCAAATAGCAACCCTTGAGGTTGTGGATTGATCTATTTGCAAAGTGGTTACTATTTTAGTTTTCGACCCCTTTTGGACACTTATGATATCTTAGAGACAATCTTCTCGACCCTTTCGTCTACTAAAGTTTGCAAGCCACCGGATGAAATTGCATTATCTTAGTTTTTGATTTGACATCTCTCCTATTCTCCTTTTAATGATTTTAGATTTATAAATCTCATGGGAGGTCACATATCCATCAAGAGTGAAGGCCATGACAAGGGCATAGCATCACTTTTGTCGGCAAACTACGTAAATGCAGCAATACAAATGACTCGGCAGCACACAAGATTACACCTAGAGCTCGGTCTAGTCATGGTTTGTGCCGATTTTGCTTGGCACAAACCTCACAGAGATCCGTGTAACGGTCCCTCCAACTCCCAAAGATCAAAGAAGTTTTTGAAGTCTCGAATGCAAGTTGGCGTATCCCAACGAGGTCTTCCCAAGATATCTTTTAGATGAAAATGGGTACTAACTGCGTAATCCCCTGCTCATCTTGGAGGCCTGCACATCCGATACTTGAGTGATACTTCAAAGCATCAATTTTATGTCTTGATTAGAAAGGTCTCGAGGTTGTGAGTAAGAAGTCATGCAATGAGGCCCTTCTATTTTTTGTAAGTAAAAGAGTTTTTGTATGATCCAAGTAAATGTCATATACTACCGTAGGCGGATTAGGATGAATTCGCTAGAATGCGAGGGACCCGACTCAAGTGTCCAAGCAGTCTTGTGAGTATAACTTGTGATTGTTCAATCGCTCTACCATCCAACAAATGTGAAAGACCATGTAAGTTGAGAAAACAAACTCACCTCATGCTCGGAATATAAACAACGATTGGCTGCTTGCATAATTTTGAAATTACCTGTAATGAATTTATGATTGAACTGGTCAAGAGCTCAAGAAGAAATAAAGTGAGTGCTGCTAGCAAATGAAACTGTCAAAATGTAGAGAATAAGAAGACACCACCAGCTCCAATTAGCTAGAGAAACCTAGAAGAATTTACAGAAACAAAAGACTACTACGTTTGTCCCTAGATGATCCATCATACTGCTCGATTTGAAACCATAGTCAACTCTTAATTCTACTGGAGAGATAAGGAAGAAAAGAAGCCAACCCCTATTATTTCTATCTTTACCAAGGGCTTAATTTAAACCACGATTGATCTAGTCCTAGAAAATCAAAAGAACTTCCATAAATTTACACTAGCAAAGGGAAGTGCATCACCAACCTGTATGCTATTTATTAGTTCTTGAGGATGTTCAACCCTCAAACCTACCCGCAAGAGACACAATAGAAAGAAAACCGACAGTTAATAGTTTCATTTATATTGCCAGTATCCATACATTTGGAATGATCTTCCTATGCATACAGATCAAGTTGCCAAACAAGGCATTTCCAAAGATGCCAAACATTTTAGTAACCGGACTATATATTTGAGAGGATCAAGGGTTGCAAGTTGAAACAAGGTTGAAGTAGCGATCAAGATCACAATGCAAGAATATAACATTTCATAATTGTGGCTATAAAGAAGATGAGAGGATAATATTAGCATAACAGCTGAGAAATTCATTGCCAAATTGCTTCTTTTGCACTTTCACGCAATCAATCAAATTCTCCTGTGAATACCTCCCGATTCAAGAAACTCCACGAAGCAAAAGACACACTCAAACGAACTAGAAAGCTCACAATATCGCCCGATCGAACTCATGTGTACTTCGACTTGTTGGCGAGCATGGAGCTTGACAAGGCCAACGATTGTCGCACTTGCACACCTCAACCCCACCATCACCACCACCACCGCCCGACCGAGAGCCGAAAGGAGCCATTTCTCTAGAGACAGAGAGAGAGGGCAAAGGACAATCTTCACATTAGCAAAAATGACCTAGAATAAGTTCAAGTCATATAAAACCCTAACCTGAGAACGGGCTCGGAGGCAACGCAGGGCTAGCCTGAGTTTGAGATCGCCAAAGGGGCTTTCCGGAGGCAACGCGGAGGCGCGGTTCATTACGAGAGAGCCAAGCGGCGCCCGCTTTTGGGACAGAGAGGGAGAGGGGCAGAGGACGAATCGCCAATGGGGGCTCGGAGGCGACGACGTGAGGCGGAGGCGGGCCGGGGTCTGATCCGAGAGCCATCACGGCCTCCGGGAGGCGACGGCGGGCGAAGGGTTTTGGGCAGAGGCGGAGGCGCGGTTCACAAAAGAGCGTCAAGGAGAAGAGAGAGAGAGAGCAGATGGGTTTTCCGAACGGAAGGCGGAGGCAACCGAGTGGGCACGGCGGGTTCACGATCAAAGGAGGCTAAGTCGCTAAGGAAGGAAGAGGAGGTCGCGAGCGGAGGAATTTTGAGCGGGGCGAGCGAGGGAGAGAAACCGGGGAAAAGCGTATATTTGAGCAAGAGAGGAGGCGAGATGATGGATGCTATCAGAGGATGGAAGAAAAGGGGAAAGAGTCAGATTTTTGATTAATCTCGTTTTGGGCCCGCTTGCCACGTGTCACACAGCCAATGGAGTTGTGTATTGTCGACGTGGAGTATTCCACTCACCCAATATTTTCTCCTATTCATGAACAATGCACTAAGGCCCGGTGCCCGCCGCCTAAGGCTAGCCCGACCCCCGGCCGACCGCCACCGGTGGTCACGCGACCCCGGCGACCACCGCCTCGGGGTCGTCGAACCTCAAGCGTCCGTGGGTCACGCGACCCAAACAACGCATTCTGGGTCGCTTCTACCGTGCCAAGCGTTGAGACATTTTTCTTCAAAAAGGTGCTCTTGAGACATTTTCTTCCTATTTTAGAATCAAATCACAACCTTCAAACGGGAGGACGGGACTTATCATGGACTTTTTTTCTTCTACCAAGGAGAAAATATCAGGTGATCCATTACAATTCCGTCGGCATGGTCCCAGACCACTCCTGAAGCGCCACGTGGAGCCGGTGGAGCTGTGGAGCGGCTTCGCCTAGATGAAATTGCTGCATAAAAATAATTTCTTTCTCTCTCACTAGCTTGCCACTCACCCTTGCGCCTGTCTCTCCTTTGCACACATTTATCGTTTCTCTTAGATTCTCTTTCCTGTTCTTAGATTCATCCTTTTCGGAAGAAGAGGAAAAGCCAACCCTTTTCCTCTCTCTAAAAGGCTCTCTTTCTCCGTGAATGTTTTCAAATTTTGAATCTGTACTTTTACTCTCGGATTTTACTACTCCGCTCGTAGTTGTTGTTTAGGCGTTGCTTTCATTTGCTCCGGCATTCGTCAAACAACAGTTCCCCGCTCTCGCCGACAAAGCACCTTAAGGTCGCCCATGCTCAAGCCGAAGCAAAAGTTTTCCCTCTCTCGTGAATTCAAAAGTTTGTGTCCCTTGTCCTCGCTCTTTGCCCCAATGCTCGCTCCATCTCTGCTCTGGCGCTTGCTCACTCTCTACTCTGTTGCTCGTGTTAAAATAATTAAATATTAAATCACGCATTTATTTAACAGTTTCAGCTTTTAAAACAGTTGGCAATGGTCCAACCAATATCTCAGATAATATCAGAGCTGAATGTCATAAGTTTGAATCTTTCCAGACCCCATTTGTCTCTCCAATTAAATAAATCCACGCTTAAGATTAAGCAAAAAGACCAAACAAAGCGTGCATTCATCTAATAGCTTAAGTTTTTAAAACAGTTGGCAATGGTTCCACAAAATCTCATAGCTCGCTCCATCTTTGCTCTAGCGCAAGTTGCCATGTCTCTTGAAGTATCGTCAGATTTCTAGTCAACAATTTTCGGAGGGTTGGTTCGGAAGAGGGAAGACTCTACAAAGGACGTGGAAGGCAAGGACAATGAGAGCCATCTTGGCGCCCCGGAGAAATTAGCACTCGATAGCTTAGTCAATTAGCTCCAAAGCTGTGGTAACTATATATCTATGATTTCCCGAATTACCATTTACATGTTCCTCTAGTAATTTGTGATACTTAAAGATGGGTTTCTAGTTTTAGGCTAGAGCATGTTCTTATCTTTTTCTTTCATTTGTCGTTACACGGAATCCATTTGAGCAGGAGTTTCTCAAGAGCTACATATCTTGCTTGTATCCCTTCAACTCTATCTAATAGGCACACTTGTCATGCCCAATTGATTGGGCTCTTCCTGATCCTGACCACATAACTCCAAACCCGCTCCTTCGGCCCTATTGAAGTCCAATCCTTTATGTTGAATCCGGAGGTGTATAAAAGTTTTCTCCTTCTTGTACTAGGCGATCATCTCCTACTTCACTTGTCGATCTTGGCCTTAGATTCATGTTTCAAGCGTGTTGTTCTCAGTTTTGGGTCCTACATTCATCGGACAACGAGTCTCCTCTATTTGTCTATTTATCATGACGAGTTGGAGAATGCAAACCCTAATGTGACGTTTGGTGCTCTATTGGATTATAGAATAATATTGGTTCAGTATGAAGAAAGGAAATTGACACAAATGGGAAGAAAGAAGAAGGAGAACAGAGATTATTTCTTCCCAGCTTCCCCCTATGCTCGATTTCACTAAGGAAGAAATGGTTCTCCTTTTTCTTCCTTTTTCTCTTCTATTCCCTTCTCTAATGTTTTTTTGGGGAGAGGGAAGGGGGGAGAAAATGAGATATGGGTATACAAAATCTGAATATTTTGCAAAACCTTTGCATTATTCTCTTCCTTCCATCTCTACACAGCATAAGAGACGCTTCTTTTCTTTTTACTTTTTAATATGAATATGCAAATGTTGATGCATATTAATTTTCGGAAGTTGGAAATGTTTAAAACAAATTTGATATGTTAACTTTGGACATTGAGCTCTTGTCATTTTATATTACTTCCTCGAAGCATGACCCTCTATAAACTATTCGAATTGGTTGTTTTTTTTTGCTTATATATGTTTACTTCAATTTTTCAAGCGAGCAAGCACCAAGGCCAAGACAGAGCGATTGTCGGAGCAGAAGGCGAGTACGAGGGACATAAACTTTTAACTTCACGAGAGAGGGAGACCTTTGCTTCATCGAAGCATGGGCGAGCTTAATGTGCTTCGTCGGCAACAATGGGGGAATGGCCACTTGACAAACGCCGAAGCAACAACAATGAGTGTGGAGTAGCAAAACTTGAGAGCAAAAAGTAGAGATCCAAGATTTGAAAGCCTTCGCTGGAGACAGGAAAGAGGGTTGGCTTTTTTTTTTCTTCTTCTGAGAAGGAAAGAAGGAAGAAGATGAGAGAGAATGTAAGAGAAGAACTAGATGTGTGCAGAGGAGAGAGGAGGAGCAAGGCTAGTTTGCAGACATGTGAGAGAGAAGATTATTTTTTGTGCAAAAATTCCATCTTGGCAAACTGGCCCCCACAGCTCCACGTGGCACTTCATAAGTGGTTCGGGACCATGCTGACATGGAGTCCCAGGTCATTTAACATTTTTTTCCTACCAAGGAAGTAATTCTTCACAGGCTTTGGCCCAGGCCGGCCCGGTCATCTTCCTTCCCCTATGCTCGATTTCACTAAGGAAGAAATGGTTCTTCTTTGTTTTTCTCCTTTTTCTCTTCTATTCTCTTCTCTAATGTTTTGTTCGGAGAGAAGGGATGGGGAGAAAATGAGAGAAAGGTGTAGAAAATCTGAATATTTTGCAAAAACATTCACATTATTCTCTTCCTTCCATCTCTACAAAGCACAAGAGACGTTTCTTTTCTTTTTACCTTTTAACATGAATATTCAAATATCGGTGCATATTATCTTTCGGAAGTTGGAAATGTTTATAACAAATTTGATGTATTAACTTTGGACATCTAGCTCTTGTCATTTTATATTACTTCCTTGAAGCGTGACCCTTTATGTACTATTCAAATTAGCTATTTTTTTTCTTTTTGCTTTATATATGTTTGTTTCGATTTTTTCGAGCAAGTGAGCGCTAGAGCAGAGACAGAGCGATCGTGGAAGCAGAGAGCAAGGACGAGGGACATAAACTTTTGATTTCACAAGAGAGGGAGACCTTTACCTCGTTAGAGCATGGGCGAACTTAATGTGCTTTGTCGGCGACGATGGGGGAATGGCCACTTGACGAATGCCGCAGCAACAAGGAACACCGAAGCAACAACACTAAGCACGTAGTAGCAAAATCTGAGAGTGAAAGTAAAGATTCGAAATTTGAAAGCCTTTGCTGAAGAGAGGAAAAAGGGTTTGTTTTTCTTCTCCGAAGAAGGAAAGAACAAAGAAGAGGAGAGAGAATATACGAGATGAAGGAGAGGAGAGAGAGGACACATGGGCGAGAAAATATTAGCTGAATGAGATACTCCATGTAGGAGTGTCAGAACCGAACCGAAAAACCGAACTGAGATACGAACTGAACCGAATCGAAAATTTCGTGCATTTCAGTTCGGTTTCGTTTCGATTTTGGTTTCGGTTCGAATCATCAAAATAAACCAACTTTTCTTTGCGGTTTGGTTCGGATCGAACCGAACTAAAATAAACATTTCGGTTTAGGGCTATTTTGCCCTCTCTCTCTTCCTTCTCTCCTCTCTCCTCTCTCTTTATGCTTAATGAACTTGGGAAAACCCGATCCGAACCAAATCGATTTTTTCTGTTCGGTTCCAATTCGGTTCGGTTGGTTCGATTTTTTGAAAAACCGAACCGAACCGAACCATTTACACCCTTAACTCCATGTAGGCCATGTAGAAAATCATTCCGCAGACGACACGTGGCTAGCCGGGTCCACAAGTCAGAATTTTCAAAAATCTCTAGCTTTCCCTTTTCTTTGAGTCTCTGTTAACGTCCGTTACTATCTTTCACTCTTTGACGTTGTTCTCTCTCTCTCCCTCAAACTCCTCCCGCTAAACTCTCTCTCCCTCCCACCCAAGAAAACTCCTCACTTCGCTTTACTCTATCTTTCCTCCGCGAAAGCGTGCCTCCTCTGGTTGTGAACCACCCCGCGGTTCGGCAGATGATAGAGAGTTGTGCGGAGCCGTTTCGAGAGAGAGAGAGAGAGAGAGACAGAGAGAGAGAGAGAGAGAGAGAGAGAGAGAGAGGGGTAGAAGACGAATCGTAGCTGCCAATGGGGCTTCGGGAGGTGACGTAGGCGGAGGCGCGCAGCGTAGTCGGGATCTAAGCCACCGATGGGCTTCAGGAGGTGATGGTGAAGGCAACTAGCGAAGGCATGGTTCATGAAAAGAGACGCGCTCCGAAGAGAGAGAGAGATTTTAGGGGGTTTTCTCGAGAGGGGCGGCGGAAGCGCGACGTGGTTCACGACCAAAGGAGGCGCGCCTTCACAGAGGAAAGACAGAGTGGAGCAGAGTGAGGAGTTTTATCGGGAGGGAGGGACACTGGGAGAGAGAGAGCTTAGCATGAGGAGTTTTGAGGGAGAGAGAGAGAACAACGTCAAAGGTTGAAAGACATGGAGGTTAACGGCGACATGGAAAGAGAAGGTGAAGTAAGAGATTTATGAAAATTCTGTCTCGTAGGCTCGGCTGGCCATGTGTCGTTCGCATCATGGTTTTCCTATATGGCCTCCGTGGAGCATCTCACTCACCTAATATTTTCTTGTGCGGGGTTAGCGTGTTGGCTAGTTAAAGAGAAAGAAGATTATTTTTTGCGCGTAAATTCCGTCTTGGCCAACCGACCCGACGGCTCCACGTGGCGCTTCATGAGTGGTCCGGGACCACGCTGGCGTGGAGTCCCCGGGCCAGCCAGTATTTTCTCCCTACCAAGGATGTGATTCTTTGTGGGCTTTGGCCCGGGCTGGCCCGGTCGTCTTCGATCCGGGCCGAAAGGCAACTGCAAGAGCCTCGAGCCAGATTTCCATGAGCCCGAAAATTCCGGGCCGGACCGGCCAAAAAGTTGCAAAAGCCCGGCCCATGCTCAGCCCCAGATTAAGCTGCATAGCAGTTTGTGGGCCGTCAGATTGCGGTGGTGGAGGACTCCACTAGAATGAACTCGAAACCCTAACCCTTTCCCCCTTGGCCGATATATATGCAGCGCATCGTCAAGTTCACCAAAGCCCTGGACGCTCTTCCTCTGTCTCCGTCTGGGGCAATGCCGGCTCTGTTCCTCGTTGTCGCTGCGTTTTGGTCGAGATTGCGCACGGCGTACGGATCAGCAGTTCGCTCAACGCCTTGCTGTCTGATCAGTTTGTCGTTGTGATACGAAAGTTCGGATTTGTAGTCTCGTTGGGCATCTGATTTTCGAAAGTTTGGATTTCTAGGCTCATCGGGCATTTGATTTCTCGCCGTTCTTGTCCGAGTGAATCGGTTTCGAAGCGCCGAGTGTCGAAAACTTTTAGGTGGGTGTCTGATCAATTTGTCATTATGAGAAGAAAGTTCGGATTTTTAGTCTCATTGGGCATCTGGCTTTCGAAAGTTTGGATTTTTAGGCTCGTTGGGCATTTGATTTTCTCGCCGTTCTTGTCCGAGTGAATCAGTTTCCAAGCGTCGAGTGTCGAAAATTTTTAGGTGGGCGTCTGATCAATGTCATAATGAGAGGAAAGTTTGGATTTGTAGTCTCATTGGGCATTTGATTCTCGCCGTTCTTGTCCGAGTGAATCAGTTTTCAAGCGTCGAGTGTCGAAAATTTTTAGCTGGGTCTCTGCCGGTGATGGTTCTAAATATACTTTGAGAGATTCCTTCTCTTTGAAAAGAACTTAAATCTGAGGCATTTCAGTGAACTCTGCTTGTTGATCTATTTCTCGATCTTCTTTTCGTTTGTAAGTTTCGGATTCTCGTTTTCGATGCTACGCTGTGATGCGAGAAACGTGAAGGTTTGTGCAAATGATGAAAAAACAGACAGGGACATCAGCACTCCTATGGAGGATGGTGACTTCGTCTAGTTGGGAATCTCTCTGATGCACTTCTCAGCGTTTCTTGTTTTAATCATGTCCCTTTGCTCTTTCATGGCTTTTTCCCTGTTTTATGCTCTGTAATTGTCCCCCGAGCTGTTTTTGTGGTTTCCCATGATGTGGGAACTCATGGCTATTGTGAAGATGTGGAGTTCTCATAGATCAATTCGAGTGCTTTCTCTGTTGAAGTATCATGTTGTTTTATTGGGTTTCTAATATTCAACTCCGGAACAGTTTTGCCAGGATTGTTCTAGTATTAGACTTGGGCTTAGTGGTGTGCATTCTTGTTTGTTGAAACTGCAAGTTTTGTACTTGTGCAATGACAACGCCCTGTAGATGTCAGGTTGCAATTTGCTTGTATGGGGGCCTGAGATGGACTATTCTCTATGTAGATGCTCTAGAATTACAGTGAATCTTTCTTTGATTAGGATTTTTGTTCTTACTCTGAGGCCTCTTGTCTTTTCTTAAATGCTTATATGGCAGTCTGATAAGAACAATACTACACTTGATCTACTGACTGATATGGCTCCTCCTCTCTTCGAATGTTCATGGCATATATTCTTGTCTTTAAACTTTCTCCTTTTTCTTTATTTGTTGTGCAAGTGATGAGAAAAACAGACAGGGACATCAGCACTCACTGTGAATATGACGATTTGTCTTTGGGAATCTTTTTCATGCCCCTTTCTTCATTTATTTATTCGTCTATTAATCACGACATCGATTGCTGATGATGCATTTTTTGATGCACGTATTATCAGATTACAGTGTGATGATCTGCAAAATTGTCACTACCTCTGAGGCAATTGCTGTTCATTTTGAATTCACACAACAACTCTTGAGAAATGTATTGTTCAGAGGCCAAAGTTTTCTTTTATGGAGTCTCTGTTAGAGTTCATCCTTGTGTTTGATTTGAATATTTGCTTCTGTGAGTTAGTTTGAACTAGGCATTTGAAGAGTCAGACAGCAATGGGAAATGAGTATGCTTATTGCTGAGAAATTGAGCTGTTGCAGTTAGCTCTATTCTTGCATTGGCGAACATTCCCTGGTTTTTTCAGATTTCGTGTGACATTTTTTAAGCCTGATGATTGCTTCCAAAAGAACGGAGATTTGAAAGGGGCATATTCGTCGAAGCCTAGTTCTCAGACCGGCTGGGCTCCGAAAGGACCCCTCATGAAATGAGCTGTTCCATTGGTATAAGAATGAAGGCTTGCGACCTCTTCCTGTTTAGTCTGTCATCTCTCTTCCTGTTGAGTCTGTCATCTCTCTTCCCGTTTAGTCTGTCATCTTTGATGCTGTGAACCAGATATTTGGGATACAATATATCTCGATGCAGATCCACATGGCACGTTCGCTTCATGTGTCGAACCATCCCGCCCAAGGGTTTCGGAATGTAGTCCCTGATGTTCCGGCCGACAGTGCAAGAAGAAATCGACGATACACACGAAGGAGAAAGCGGTTTGTGGCGGACCTGAAACGGTCTAGAGAAAGTTCCTTTCTTGAATTGTAATGTTTGCGATGAGATTTGTATTTCGAATGATCTACTTTGGTGATTGGTAAATGTACAAAGGACGACAGTCCGGTCAATAAACCTTGTAACTTTCTTTTAGAGAGCTACATCATTCCATTCCGTGTTGATCTTGTGAGTTCTCCCTAGCTCTGGCCCCCTGGGTCTATTTTAAGGTGGTGTGTTTCATTTGGACTAGTCAAACATTATGAATTTTCCTCAGTTACATTTACAAGTAGCGTTGAGATTTTGCAAGTGACCGTGACTGGGGGGCGCCACTAGTTGATGAGCATGGGAATCGGACAGGACCAAGTCTGAGCGGTACCCAGTCCAGATAGTTATTTTTTTTTTATTACCAAAAGCTAAGAGTAGAAATCTGGTTCCAACGTTGCATGGAGAAATCATGCCAATTTCTGAACTCATTCGAGAATTGGACCGGTCGGTCATTCAGGACAAGGTGGACTGATTCCCGGTTCCATAAATTGGAAACCGAAAGTTTCCAATTCAATTCCAGGACAAGGTGGGCGGTTTTTCGGTTGGCAAACCGAGAACCGACCTTTCATTCAAGTTCCGTATCTAGGGCAGGAGTTGGCCAACCCGGAATTGAACGCTCCTAAGTAATGAGAATTGGACCGGTCGGTCATTCTTTGAACGCTCCTAAGTAATGAGAATTGGACGGTCGGTCATTCGGGACAAAGGTGGACTGATTCCCGGTTCCATAAATGGAAACCGAAAGTTTCAATTCAATTCCAAGACAAGGTGGGCGGTTTCCAGTTCGACAAACTGAGAACTGACCTTTCTGTTCAAGTTCCGTATCTAGGGCAGGAGTTGGCCAACCCCGGAATTGAACGCTCCTAAGTGACAAGCCTTTTGGTTTGTCGTACAACTACTATGGATTTTTTAGTAAGTTTTGTAATCTTAACAATCACATCAAAAGGCCTATTAGCTCAGTTGGTTAGAGCGTCGTGCTAATAACGCGAAGGTCGCAGGTTCGAGACCTGCATGGGCCATTTTTTTCTTTTTTTAATTTTTTTTGGTTTGGACTGGGCCTCGACTGCAATGGGTTGGGCCGTTCGTACTGGACAAGCCCAATTACGTCAACTAACCCATCGCTCAATAGACCTAAACCCCACAGCAAAAGCTCCTTGATCAATAATGATCTTTTGAGTAGTTCTAAAATTGATTTACTAAGAGATGCAAACTAATTCTCAATCGTTGCTGGATACGAATGTCAGCTTACATTCCTATGCGTCCCTTGGTATATTAATTTTCTGAATCAATTTCAGCATAAAAATGCATTGCTGGAAATTTTATTTTTTTCTCAATATTCTCTCCTTTTTAAACATCGACCCGTAAGTTATTTCATTTATTCGATTTTCTTTCCTCACTAAATATGGTAGGACAATGAAGGAACCAAACGAGCATTCCTTCTCGTGGGAGAAAATGGGGCCTCTCCACCCTCACGTGAGCAAAATCAAGGTAAATTTGTCGTGTCCTAATCTGACGGTCGGCATTAGCATGCTTTTAATTTGAACAATTGACAAAGGTCAATGTTGACGAACTTATTTCTAATGGCTGATAACGGCGTCTGCAACTTTTCTCTGGATAAAGTCACGAGAGGGTAGACTCGCCGACGAATGAGCATTCCCTTAGTCCCACAAAAGATTTGATACAGTCCGTTACTATCGAAATGTTGTTGTTTTTGACTTTCCTTTTTATATTTTTATTATTTTGGGTATTATTCGTATTTGGCTAATTCATATTCTATATGTACTTTTAGCAAAGAAGGAGACCCTTAAAAATTAGAAGATACAAACATTTAAACATCATAATTTACAATCGAACGAAATCGTTTTTAGCAATAAATTTACTACAAGGGTATATTGTAATTTTTTTTCATAAACGGCTACTATTTTTGATAAAACAATAAAGAACTAGGTTTATTCAAAGAGACAAGTTGACAATGATGCTACCTTCGGAGTAAGTTTTTCTATATCGAAAGAGAGAGGAGAGAATAAGAATTTATTAGAAGATACAAACATTTAAACATCATAATTGTACATTTGATACAGTCCGTTACTATCGAAATGTTGTTGTTTCTTGACTTTCCTTTTTATATTTTTATTATTTTTGGGTATTATTCGTATTTGGCTAATTCATATTCTATATGTACTTTTAGCAAAGAAGGAGACCCTTAAGAATTTATTAGAAGATACAAACATTTAAACATCATAATTGTACAATCGAACGAAATCGTTTTTAGCAATAAATTTACTACAAGGGTATATTGTAATTTTCTGAACTTGCAAAAAACAATTCATAAACGGGCTACTGGCAATGCACTATTGTGATAACAATAAAGAACTCAGGTTCTCAGTCACAAAGAGACAAGTGAAAGCATTGACAATGATGCTGACCTTCGGATCGTGTTTGGCTCTGCCAAGTTTTAATGATGATCGTGTATCGAAGAGAGATAAAAGAAGAGAAAAAAAAAAACTAATGGTTAACGTGGTTTAAATGGCCAAGAGAATAATCGCTTGGAAGCTTACGTCTCAATAGTAAATCCCTAATTTATCTTATTACTTGTGGAAATAATTTACTGTCCTATAATAGAGAACAATACAACGAGTTACAATAATTGATTTGGTAGCTACAATTATCATACAATCCAGCCACATCTGTTACCATATTATGAATAGGCCGATCATGCATCCTTATTGTTCCAACAAAGATTCAATCGTCAATGTTGACGAAATTAGTACTAACAATTGATAAATGCATCGGCGACTTTTTGTGGATAAAGTCACAGGAGGATAGACTCGCCGATGAATGAGTCGTTTTCAAAAGATTTGATACATTCAATTACTATCAAAATGTCTTTGCTTTCCTTTTGTTTTTTATTTATTTTTGGGTATTATTTGTATTTGATTAATTCATATTTTATGTGTTTTTTAGGGCGTGCATGATAACTATTATGTTTCTCTCTTTTTTTATTTTTCTATTCCGGGAAAAGGTTTGGAACAGAAATCCATTTGATAACGCAATTTTATTATTCTATTTCTAAAACAAATTTTTTGTTCAGAAATAGATTCGGAACAGAAATGAGAAATAAAAATTTCCTGCTTTTTTATTTCTTGAACAAAACGATAAATAAAAATTTTTCTCATTGCTCGCCCTCGCCTCTCACTGCACGCGGTCACTGCCACCCCTCACCAGCCATCGCCTCCCACCATCGGTCACCACCACCCCTTTGCGGTCTTTTACCGACTATCGCCTCTCACCGAACCACTACCAAACCCTGCCAGCCGTTGCCTCCCAACATCACCTATCCCTAGCTTCTGGCCTCCACCTGTCGATGAATGAAAGAGAGTGTAATAAGGAGAAATTTTGTGTCGTTATTAATCAAATTTTTGTTCAAGAAAGAGAAATTTTGCATCGATATCAAATGCACTTTTTTGCTCAAAAACTCATTCGGTGGCCAGAAATCATTAGCGAAAGATGAGACCCTCAAGAATCTATTGTAAGGTACAAACATTTAAACATCCTACAATTTTTTAGCAATAAATTTACTACAAGAGTCTAGCATAATTTTCCGAGCTTGCACCGTCTGTTAAAGATTTACATAAAACCTTAATCGATAAACTTCACAATCGAATGGTCCACTTTCGTATTCAATCTATATTTTGGCTAATATAGTCTTTTCTTATTTCAATTTGCATTTAAAAGACCGACATCCAAGGAAAAATTCCTTTGTTTTTTGGTTTTTAGTATTTTCATTTTTATTCAAGTTTTGCATTTAAAGATCAACAACCTAGGACCTAGTGACTAGTGAGAACACCGTAAATTAAAACCTCCTCGTACAAAATCAAACCGTGCGCAGGATAACTACTTGACAGTTGACACAAACCGGCGCACTTTGGCCGAAGCTTGGCAAGCAATCCGGTGGGTCTCTTCTGTGCTCTTGGTTTTCGAGAAATCCATCGCCTGTTCTCTCTATATAAGATGACCCCCCACCTTGAAAAGTTCTCATCTTCATCGCTGACTTTCCGAGAAAAACCAATCCTTTCTCGAGAAAAATTTCCATGGGAAGGAAAGGGCTGTTCGATCTTGAGAAGCATTTCGCCTTCTATGGGGCGTACCACAGCAACCCGGTCAACATTCTGATCCACACCGTGTCCGTTTGGCCGATCTTCTTCACTGTGCTCGTCCTCCTCTACTTCACCCCACTATCTGTCAGCTCTTCAACTTTCAGCCCCAGTGTTTCTTGGCGAGACATGGCCTGTTCTTGAATTTGGGCTTCTTTTGCGCTCTCCTGTATTCTGTGTTCTATGTCTGCATGGACATAAAGGCGGGTTCTTTGGCTGCTTTGCTGTGTATGGGTGTGCTGGGTTTGGGCCAGCTGGCTCGCTATAGTTATCTTGGTTTCTCCCTGGCTTGGAAGGTATCGCATTTCTTCTCTCGCTTTTTAGTTTTTTATCTTTTTTTATATTTCTGATATCTGATATAATTAGTTCTTTGAATCTATCCGACATCATCAATAACTGTTTAGTGGGAGGGACTTGCATTAGTTTTTGGTTTGATCCTTTGGTTGAGAACAGGTCGTTTTGGGTCGGCTCAAATTGTTTGTTTGGTGATGCTATTCTTGTAAAAAAATTGTTGTTTGATGGTTCTGGGATGGAGGAGGAGGATTGGTGGTCTTAGTGATCCTTAGTTTTGACTAATCGGACTCAAAGCCAGCTCATCAATTCCACATAGGCCGTTCCAGAGAATAAGATCAAATTTCTTCTAGGAAAATAACTTCTCTGTTCGGTTAATTTTTCAGTTCATGGGTGATCAAGAAACAGTTGCAGTGTGTGGATTAGATGGATGACGTAAATTCAATTTTCAACACCACTAAAAGTACAAACAATCTCGTGTTTGGCCACGGACCTATTTTTCGGCTCACGTATTACCTTTTAGTGAGGTATTTCATTTAAAGTGGATTTCCATGTCATGGAAGAGAAGAAGCATTGAACGAATGATGAATTTGTCCCTTGGATGCCTTGAGTTTCTGAATTTTGCATAATGGGCAGAGTTTGAGAGGATCACGAGGGAGAAAAACTGTTAGATCATCACTCTTGGTTTATAGGAAACACATTCGTGAATGGAAACAACCATGTGTTGGGTATCCATTTTGAAACTGGATCCTTGGACCTGAGTCAACTGATGATGATTTCTGTGGAACCAGATACCTCATTTCTTCTTATGTTAACGTTATAAGCTTTTACTATGTATTGCTGCAGTTATTTTCCTTTTGATATTTGAATTTTAAACAGTAAAAAAACAATTCTGACTCTAAACCATAGAATTAGAACTCCGAAGTCAATACCTGGCTGAATCGTGGGATGGTTGAAGATGCTAATAATCTCGATATGTGGGGTATATTGTGACTTGATCTGGTCACTACGACTGGTGCATAAGTATCTTAAACGCCACATTTGTGCAATCACATTGAGATTTCCTGACTTGCTCAGGTAGCATAGAGTTGTATATAGGTATCTCAAGTGCTCGTATTTTGTTGTTGAGCCCGACCTACATGAACTCATTTGCTTGGATACCCTCACCAAGTACAGTTGTGTGAGCCTCATCAAGTCGGGTTTTGTGACCAACCCTAAGTGTCGGATGTGGTAGTTTTGAAACATGGACAACAAGAATTACGGCGTGCAGCAACCATGTTTCCTGAATGTCCTTGTCAAAATTTGCTCAAACTACTCATCTTCTTTTCCATCAGGAGATGGAACTAAGAGTAAATTCGGAAGGTTGACGTTGGGACGTGCCTGTTATTACTTTATATGCTGCAGCAAATTTGCCTGGTGTATGGTGGTTAATTAGTTGGCTATGAAGGGGGAAAATTTGTCATTTAAAAGCGAAGTTACATCAAAATGCAATTGCATCTCCTCCTCAATCTTTTTCATACTCATTCACAAGGTTTATCGCTCTTCAGGTTGTTCTTGCGGCTCAATTATTCTGCTGGACAGGGCAATTCCTCGGACATGGCGTATTTGAGGTGAGAATATCCTTCAAGTTTGGAAATGTCTTCTGCTTTGGCCGTAGAAAAAGCTTTTTCTCAATTGGATCAACTTTGTTTCAGAAACGAGCGCCAGCTCTTTTGGACAATCTTGTACAAGCCTTTCTCATGGCTCCTTTCTTTGTTTTGCTTGAGGCAAGTCATTGCATCTTGCTCAGTTTTGAGCTTTTTTGTTTTCCTTGGAGAATGGCTTGAGGACTTATTTTTCAATTATTGTATGCAGGTTCTTCAAACTGTCTTTGGATATGAGCCATATCAAGGGTTTCATGCTAGTGTAAAAATGAGAATTGATGCCGAAATTGCAGATTGGAAGGAAAAGAAACAGAAGACGGGGCCATACTTTCTGTAATATCAATTTTGTGCGTCGATTTCAATTTAAAATGCATTGCTTGAGATTTTCTTTTCATCTCAAGATTCTCCTTTTAAACCCGACCCTTCAAGTATTCCATTTATTCAATTTTTCTTTCCTCGCTAAATTTGGCAGGACAATGAAAGGAACCAAACAAGCTTTACATATATGCAGATAAGTTTCATCTCAAGATCCGCGCTTTGATTTTTTGTTTTGGACAGCTAATTGCATTGCCAAGTTGGAAATGATCTTCTGAAGCTCAATCACTAGAGATGTTTTTGAAATAGCTAGCACGGGTCACCTAGAGGGGGTGAATAGATGATCCTTAACAGATTTTTTTTTTTTTAAAAAAAATGCGGAAATGTAACAGATAAAAGAAGAGTTTGAATAATATTCAGAATCAAACAGCGATTTGATGTGCAGACTATAAAGTAAGAGTGAAGGAGAAGAGAATGCACACAAGTTTATAGTGGTTAAACATGATAAGCCTACATCCACTCTCCCACGCTCACGACCCTCACCGGCTGGATTTCACTATATAATCAAGAGGATTTTACAGACTTTGAGTCTCAGAACTATTGTGTATGATAGGACTCTCTATCTCACACAAACACTCTTTACAATGTAAACCTCAAGATCTTGATCTTAAGTTCGAAGCGACAAGAGAATTGATGGAGTATGCTCAAACTTTGGACTTGATGATTCTTGAATCTCTATGCTTCTGCTGCTCATGTTCTCCTTAAATACTCCTCTTCATCCACACTAGCCGTTGGACAACTCGCAGAGGATTATCTTCCAATCTTCACCTTTGGACAGATTTGTAAACTAAGGATTGAGTAGCCGTTAGTTAACAGATTCTGAATCCCATTGATTCTGGTCGCCCATACAAACAGAATCTTGGTTTCCATAAGTAGAGTTTTTGTCCGTTGAAAAGCATTCTTGTCTTAGTATTTGATTGTCAATCAATTTGAATAAGATTGATCTAATCAATACTTTCCTTCTGTGAAATCCATGCAGATCACTAGCTGTTATTCTTCGTTCTGAGTTTTGCTTCTGAAGAATTACTGCGTCTTCGTCTGCTTCTGAAAATTTAAAACCTGCGTGCCTTACGAAAAATTTCATCTTACGCATCGCTTACGAATTTTACGAATCTCGAACTTTAGCTTTTGTGGGTCCACAAGAACATGTTAAGTCTGAATTATTTACTGCGTCTCGAAATTATCTCTAACTTAAATAATTCTTCTTAATATCTGAGAATCTGAAAAACTTCATTCTTAGCTTCGAACATATATTCCGAAAAAGAGAAGGTTCGAGAATAAGTATCGAGTTACAAGCATTATGGAAGGTTTTGTCAACTTCAAAATCGGTAGGAATTTTCCTCAACAATCTCCCCTTTTTGATGGTGACAAAACTTTCCTCAGATTGAATCAACTTAAAATAAATTGGAAGTAAGCAATCATATTCAGCGCATTAAATCACAGATTTGAAAGATCAAACTCTATTGTTGAAATCTGTGCCTTCATTCTTCCTTTGTTTATAACCTGTATTGAATCTGCAAATAAATTCTCCCCCTTTTTGTCATCAGCAAAAAGATAAACATAGAAAATATAAAACAACGATATCTGAGCAATCAAAAAGACTAACAATGAATGTTAGTGAATATTACAGACCAAAAGAACGAAATAGGAATTTGGAGAGAAATTGTTTGTAAAAAACAGGCTAATGTTTTGAAGGAGTGCGAATGAGTTGAAAATTTTCCAAGATAGAGACAGCTTCATCAATCTTCGAACTACATTGACCCACTGCCTTCTCCAAGTCGGATGAGCATTGAGTAATGGCCTCCTTGATTCTGCTTTATGCGGTGCTTGAAGTTGTTGAGAGTGAGAGTTTTCCTCAACCAATTTCTGCAGATTTTTGACTTCTTGTTCGGTGAAGCTTGTTTGTCTTTAATGTCAAGCGAATTGTGATGATGTTACGATCGGTGAAGACTGTTCTTGGACATTATTTCGCTCGATCTGTGCGAACCCTGTGTCTTTTCGGAGAATTCTCCCCTGAACATGTGCTTGTTCGTGGAGACATGATCTGCGAAAATTGGTTACGAAACATTTGGGAACCGGGTTACGCATCATGTCTTTGGAGCATATTACGCATTATGGTTTTCTTCTTACGCTTCATCATTTTCATCTTGCGGAAGGATTTTTCTTTTCTTGTACACCTTCATTCGGGCTGGAGATTCTTTTACCTTCTTGACCCTTTATCTTTTTCTGACTCCACCGACTTGACCGTTTGAAGCTTGACTTTTCGAAGCTTTTGGTTGAGGCCGACGAGCTTGGTTCCCTTTATTCTTTCCCTTATATCACCAAATTGCTTCATTTTGGAGAGCATTATCTCCCCAACAAACATACAGGGTATAGGTTTTGGCGCAATTCAACGAGAATTGATATATTGAGGAACATGAAAATTCGGTGATGAGAGCCCCATAGGGCAATTGTCCCTTGTCTTTTCGTCAAAAGCTCTATACATGTGAAAGATAATGATATGGGGAAGAGAGAAAGGCTGACCTTTCAAGATAGCCGGATGAGCTTAATTTCGGATTTGAGAGGTCGGTTTTTGAGGCGACCTTGGGTTTCAAGCGGTTTATGATAATCTTGTGCAGAATAATTGATTTTTCGAGGCAGTCGGAGTAGGAGAGATGCCTGTTTGTATCTTGAGTAAAATTTGGATTTTCGGATGCAACCTTGAGGCATCGCCAAACTTTACATCCAACGGAGTGAACTTGGAGTATTTTGCTCCAATTATTTTCCCCAACATATCAGCCTTCAAGTCAAATTTCTTGTCTTAAAGCGAGAACTGGAGCCGGTTTGGTGAGAATGGAAGATTTGAATAGAAGTATGCGATCAAATCAGCATAAACATCTGCAGATTGAAGGCAAAACTCGAAAATGCCTATTCTTTCAAAAGATGTCTAATAGGAAAACCAGCCTTGTCTAGAAAGGTGAAGTCCACAGTCCTATGATTTATAACACCTCGAGCAAGTAAAAGGCGATAACAAGTATGGTGTTCGGGACTTCTAAACAATCCGCTTTGTCACGGCATTCTAGATGCTATCCCGATTTCTTTTCAAAAAGCTCGAAAAGCCGGCGTCATCTTGAGAACGACAAACTTTGAGGAGGATTTAGGGCTTACCCACGGGCTTTATTCACGGACTTTGTTCAGAACGGAGTGGATGGTTCTCCGACTTTTTCTTTTCCCTTTACGGAGGCGATGCAGAGAAGGGGTTTTGGAAGCGAGGGGTTGGATCGGTCTCGTGAGAAAGCTTAGAATATTCTTGAGCGAGATGAGTCTCGACCCGAAAATCGTTGTCTTTGAGACATTTTAGAAGAGTCTCAAGCAGCGGCATTACCCCTCTTCAACCTTTGATAATTTTTCGCCATAAGAGTTTGATGTTTTTTTGCAGCTAAAATCTTTGTCACCTTCTGGTTTGGATGAAAGGCGATCGAGGCGGTGGCGTAGTATGAGCACTTTCTTGAGATGATCCGATACGTGTCGATACCTCCATAAACTCTGGCGGAGGCGAGAAGATTTAGATTCTTGATTCAAGATACGTGAGGATCTTCTCTTGAAAAGGCATTACGAAGACTTCTTGATCAAAAAGTTTTGATCTTTGGAGAGGGAAGGCGAGGAGAGTCTCGAGAGTCGAAAAAGGTTTGAGCAAGAGAATTGTACGAATGAGGGTTTTGGAAAGCGACAAAAGGTTTATAAGCTTGAAAGACGGATTTTTGGGAATAAAGGGTTATTTTAGAAAGTAAGAAATAAGCCAAAGTAAATAGAAAGGAAATATATTTTTGAGCGCAAAAGATCGAGAATATTATCGGATAATATTTTAAGCTCAATTAACCGAGATAAGTTTAGATCGTTACTGATTTGCTTCCAAACATAACAAATGTGAAAATATCCTGCCTAAAATATATACCGCCAAAATTTAAAAGCGTATGCGTACCGTTCATGAGAGTCGAAAAAAAAAATGTTGGACCGAAACCACTTGAGTCTGAAGAATTTCCTGTCATCAAACACTTCAAGAAGGATAAGTAATGCAGTTTGTTTCTAATAAATTCGAAAAGAAGATTTATCAAGGGGTTTTGTGAATATGTCAGCTAATTGATTCTTAGAATCAATAAATTGGATATTCACATCACCATTTTGCACATGATCTCTAATAAAATGATGTTTGATCTCAATATGCTTAGCTCGAGAGTGAAGAATGGGATTCTTAGTGAGATTGATGCCTTTGGTATTGTCACATCCCGATTGCAACATTTGAGTCTTCAACAGTAAAATCTCGCAACTGCTGCTTCATCCACAGAATCTGTGCACAGCAACTACCCAAGGCTACGTATTCTGCTTCTGCTGTTGATAGTGCAACTGTATTCTGCTTCTTTGAATACCAGGATACTAACATATTTCCTAGCAATTGGCATATACTGTAGTACTTTTCTGTCCACTTTACATCCAGCTAAATCAACATCGAATAACCATGAAGAGTAAAATCAAGATTTGGAATACCAAAGACCTAGCATTGGATATGTTCCAATGTATTTGATTATCCTTTTTTCTGCGAGAAAGATGCGATTCCTTTGGATCATTTGAAATCTCTTTTTGTCTACGGACACTAAACAATATGTCGGGGTCTAGATGCGATAAGATATAATAGAGAACCTATCATACTTCTATATACCTTGATCAACCTTTTTACCATTTACATCTTTGTCTAGCTTGGATGAATGAGGCATTGGAGTGTCTGTTTTTCTTGCAATTCTGAGACCAAACTTCTTGACAATCTCCTTGGCATATTTTTCTTGACGGATGAAAGTACCATCTTTCATTTGTTTCACTTGTAATCAAGAAAGAATGTTAGTTCTCCCATCATGCTCATCTCGAACTCGTTCTGCATATTTTTAGAGAATTCCTTGCAAAGCGATTCGTTAGAAGATCCAAAGATAATGTCATCAACATAGATTTGAACAAGTAGAAAATCCTTACCCTTCCTTTTAATAAGCGAGTTGTATCTACCTTACCTTTTGTGAAATCCTTTTGCGAGAAGGAAACTACTTAACCTTCGTACCAAGCTACGGGTGCTGTTTGAATAGTAAAAGGGCCTTTTTAAGTCTGTAAACATAATCGGTTTTTCTTGGTTCTTCAAAACCAGGCGGTTGTTCCACATATACTTCTTCCTTAATGTATCTATTCGGGAAAGCACTCTTGGCGTCCATCGAAAAAGTTTAAAGTTATGGAAAGCAGGCATATGCTAATAATAGCCGTATGGCTTCTAACCTTACAAGCTGGTGCATATGTTTCATCATAGTCAATGCCTTCTTCTTGAGAATAGCCTTTTGCAACCAGTCTTGCTTTGTTTCTTGTGACCTTCCCTTTGTCGTCCGGTTTGTTTACGAATACCCATTTTGTTCCAATTCTTTGGATGATTTTTGGGTTTTGGCACAAGCTCCCATACTTCATTGATTACGAAGCTTTGAAGTTCCTCTTGCATAGCTTCAATCCAGCTTTCATCGATAAAGCTTCTTCAACATCTTTTGGTTCTATTTGGATATCAATGCTAAGTTGTTGATGTTCTCCTTTTGTTTGGATCTGGTCTTGATACCATCTTCTATTTCTCCAATGATAAGGTTCTTGGATGGTGGACTTATGTTTCCGGTTCTTGTCATACCTTTCCTTACGAATATTTGCGGACTCTAAATTTTACGGTTGAGTGCGTATATTGTCTTCTTCTCCATTTTCTATAGAGTCTTCAATCTTTTGGGATTCTAAGTGACCTTGGAAGATACTTGAATGTGTGTGGGGATTGATTCATCTTGGTGAGTCGAAAGTTTTCTTCAAACCTTACATTCATTGATTCTTCCACGATCGAGAATTTTTGTTGAATACTCTATATGCTTTGCTTGTAGTAGAGTATCCAAGTAGGAAACCTTCATCTGCTCTATCATCAAACTTCAGGCGATCATTTGAGTTTTTGAGAATAAAACATTTACATCCAAACACTCGAAAATATGAAATCTTGGGCTTTCTACCTTTGTAAAAGCTCATAGGGGTTTTCTCAAGAATGGAGTCAGAGAAAAACTACATTGATAACATAACATCTTTGTAAAAGCTGCATCGCCCAAAAATGAAAAGGAATCACGCTTTCAATCAACAAAGTTCTTGCCATTTCTTGCAAGGAGCGATTTTTCCTTTCCACAACACCATTTTGTTTACGGTGTGTATGGAGTAGAAAAATTATGTTGAAAGCCATTTTCCTCACAAAAATCTGAAAAACTTTGATTTTCAAATTCTCCCCATGATCGGTTTAATGCGGGGAAATGGTATAACCCTTTTCATTTTGAACTCTTTTGCAAATTTTGTAAAATAAGAAAAAGTTTCATTTTTGTGTGCAAGAAAAGAATACCCATGTAAATCTTGTGAAATCATCAACAATAACTAAACAATATCTCTTACCACCAATGCTTTGAGTTGGTTGGTCCAAATAGATCCATATGAAGAAAGCTGCAAAGGCGCGATCGGTAGAAACATGATGTATAGATTTGAAAGAACTTCTTACTTGTTTTCCTAATATGCAAGCATTGCATAAGTCATTTTCTTGAATTTCAAATCGGCAAACCTCGAACTAGCTTCTTGTTTGAGATTTTTGAGATTTGTTTCATCTTGATATGTCCCAACCTTACGTGCCAAAGTTCTTCATCCTCTTTGATTGAGATTAGGCAATGATCGAATTTGGATTAACATCGGAAGATAAATATTGCCATGTCTTCTCCTGTGAATGTTTGAGAAGAGTCTTTGCTTGTTCTGAGCATGTATCTTCTTGAAAGTTGATTCGAAACCGATTATCGAGCTGACTTATGCTAATCAGTTGTAGTTGAGTCCTTTTACCAATGAAACATCATTGATTACGAGTCCTCAATATCAATTGTTCCTTTGCCAATGATTTGTCCTTTGGTATTTCCTCCAAAGGAACTTTTCCTCCTTAGGACTTTGAAGATTAGCGAATATGCTTGGATCTCTGTCATATATACGGAGCATCCAACATGTCTAGATACCACTTTCTTTTTTCTCTTTGTGGTAATCTGCAAAAAGCATATCAACTCAAGTTTTCTTTGGTACCCAAATTTGCTTGGGTCCTTGAGTATTAGTATAGGCTGTCTTAACAAAATCCCTTGAGCAGGTCTCGGACCTTAGGACATTCATTCTCAAAATCTTTGTGGATCTCCACATTTTGAGCACCTTAGTGCACTCCGCCAGCAGGTTTTACAAAATTCCTTTTGAAATGATTTTTGTAAGCTTGTCGAGGAGGTCTTTGTTTCAATCTCTCCTTGACTTTTGGAAAATCAATCAAGCTATCACTTTCCTTAACAAATCCAAGACCCGATTTGTTATAGTAAGGAATTTGAATGGAAAGGATATGCTTCAAGGTTTCGAACCCTTTGAAAAGTTTGAAGTAATTTTTGAAATTTCCTTTCAAAACATCATTTTCTTTGGAAAGAGAATCTCGACTTTCCTTGATTTGATGAAACTCTTTTTGAAGAAAATCGATCCTTTCTTTTTGAGAAACATCCTGTTGCCGTAGTGAAGAATTTTCCTTTTTCAAAGAAGAGATTCTTTTTAAGAGCGATCTTAAATTCAAAACACAAATCATCAATATAATTTGACACTTGACGGACATTTGAGGAAGGTTTTACCTCGATTTCCACTTTAGGATCAGAATCGAGAATCGAGTGCGAGTCGATTTTGCCATCAGACGGATATCTTCATCACTATCTTCACATTACATGTCACTCCGGGTTTACGCCTTTAAGGCCTTCTTTGCTTTCTCGAAATTTGTCTTCTTTTTTGAAGTGGACAATTTGGCTTGATGTGTCCACGTTTTCTACGGTGAAAGCATATTATTTCCTTTGAACTCTCTGTTTCTTGAAAGACCTCTTGTTCTCAAAAGGCTTCTTCCCTTTGAGATTTCTTCCTCGATTTTCATTTTCTTGTACTTCTTTATGAAGAGAGCTAGTTCTTCATCATCAACATCTACATCTTGATTATGCGCATCGGAATCATCGTTAGTTTTCAAAGCAATTGACTTATTACCTCGGATTCGTTTTGCTCATTCCGTTTCTCGGTTTCATATGATTGGAGAGTTCAATCAACTCATTTCTTGACAGAGGCTTGATCCTTTGTGTTTCTCGAAGAGATGTTTTGATGTTGTCCCAGCGATCATCGGTCCCTCGGAAGTTTGTTGACTTTCAATGCATCCGGAATTGGCTGTTCTTGATAAGCAAGACCGTTTACTATGTCGATGAAACCTGTTATAAAAATCAGCAACTAGTTCTCGGGCTTCATTTTGAAAGCTTCATATTGGCCAAACAAAATATTGATTTTGCGTTTCCTTGGCACGATCTGTTCCTTCATACGTGACATAGAGAGTATCCCAGATTTCTTTTGCAGATTCACAAGCAGCAATTTTCTTATACTCAACAGGAGATAATCCACAATAGAGAGAATAAATTGCTTTTGAATCTAAAGTCTCCCTTTTAGCTATCTCAGCTTGAGACAGAGGAGGATCTGCTGGTTTGCTAGCGTCTGCCTTTTCTTTTGAATCTGAGGATTTTGGGTTGACTCCTCTGATGATAACATCCCATTGCATGTGATCGAATGATTTGATGAAAGCCTTCATCTTGTTTTTCCAGATGCTGTATTCTTTGCCATCGAAAAATGGTGGTCTGTTGTTGCTTTGTCCTTCAATGAGCCCTGGAGCACCATAGCTAGCCATATAGATCGTTAGCTCGTAAGTAAAACACTTGATCAAATGAGCAACTGCTCTGATACCAATTGAAATAGCTAGCACGGGTCACCTAGAGGGGGGGTGAATAGGTGATCCTTAACAGATATTTTTTTTTTTTTTAATAAATGCGGAAATGTAACAGATAAAAGAAGAGTTTGAATAATATTCAGAATCAAACAGCGATTTGATGTCAGACTATAAAGTAAGAGTGAAGGAGAAGAGAATCTGCACACAAGTTTATAGTGGTTCGACATGATAAGCCTCGTCCACTCTCCACGCTCCACGACCTACCATTTGGATTTCACTATGTAATCAAGAGGATTTTTTACAGACTTTGAGTCTCAGAACTATTGTGTATGATAGGACTCTCTATCTCACACAAACACTCTTTACAATGTAAACCTCAAGATCTTGATCTTAAGTTCGAACGACAAGAGAATTGATGGAGTATGCTCAAACTTTGGACTTGATGATTCTTGAATCTCTATGCTTTTACGCTGCTCATGTTCTCCTTAAATACTCCTCTTCATCCACACTAGCCGTTGGACAACTTCAGAGGATTATCTTCCAATCTTCACCTTTGGACAGATTTGTAAACTAAGGATTGAGTGGCCGTTAGTTATGATTCTGAATCCCATTGATTACAGTCGCCCATACAAACAGAATCTTGGTTTCCATAAGTAGAGTTTTTGTCCGTTGAAAAGCATTCTTGTCTTAGTATTTGATTGTCAATCAATTTGAATAAGATTGATCTAATCAATACTTTCATACCTGTGAAATCCATGCGGATCACTGGCTGTTATTCTTAGATTCGAGTTTTGCTACGAAGAATTCTGCGTCTTAAATCTATACGAAAATTCCAAACCTGCGTGCATACGAAAAATTTCATCTTACGCATCATACGAATTTTCTGAATCTCGAACTTTAGCTTTTGTGGGTCCACAAGAACATGTTAAGTCTGAATTATTTTGCGTCTGGAAATTATCTCGGAACTTAAATAATTCTTCTTAATATCAGAATCTGAAAAACTTCATTCTTAGCTTCGAACATATATTCACGAAAAAGAAGGTTCAGAATAAGTATCAGATTTACAAGCATTATGGAAGGTTTTGTCAACTTCAAAATCGGTAGGAGTTTTCCTCAACAGTTTTTCTGGCGAAAGTTACTTGAGTATTGATTGAGGTCTTTTTATTCTTTTCTTTGGATTTGGAACCTTGGAAATAAAATTTCCAGTAAAGGCCTCGATTTTTGCCATCTGGGTTTGCCTCCTTTTTGTGTTTTATCTTGTCAGATTCTTGATTAGCCTCAATGAAGATGTCATTATCGACCATTTAGGGATTTACGACTCTGCGAGCACCCAATTTCTGAGTTCGCACTCTTGTACCGCAGGCAACACGGTCAATACTAGGAAGGAATTTCCTTCATCTTCACGTGACGCTCCAATGTATCGCCTATCTTGACCGGTTCATTTCGCCTGCCTTTCGGGACCGAAACGGCACGAAATTTATGGTTTCTGTAATGACCTCTCCACCAAACTGTTACTAACTTCCGGTATCGATTCAGAGTAAAAGAGATGTTATGAAAACAATAAGACAAAAAGGTTGCAACATATCCGTCGGCTTATGTGAACTGATTATGGTTTGACAACGTACGTATCACAACTGGAGTATGTCAATGATTTCCTCAAAGTGAGTGCTAACTGCTGAGAATAGGGCATGGTCCAATTTAGGGCCAAATGCAATCTCTTTTAATCCAAATAGTCTTTGCATTTTCTCAAAGACATTTTCTCAAAATCGAACCAAATGCACTGTAAGCCTAGTCCCTAAATAAATAGTTTCTAAGGGAGATATCGTCGTTGGGAAGCTAATAATCGATCCCTTTCACATTTCAGGGGACTGAACATACTATTGTAACTCATACATTTGAACAAGTCTCGATATCTATTGACGTATATGATGCAGAAAATAAAATTTGAACTTTACGTCAATACTACATTGTAGATGTTGACTTTAATGAAATGAATGTTCAATTGGCCGAAATAAAATAAAAAAAAAAAAAAAAGAGAGAAGCCACTGAGAGAGCTTCAAACCTCAACATTTCTGGAAAAAGTAGCAAAAAGGTTATGCACCTATTGTATTGATACCAATTCAGTTCTAAACAGTTCAATTAGATCAATTTAGTCATAAGTTTTTTTGTATTGGTACCAATTCAGTCCATCCGGCCAATTTAGGCCAAAAAATTATTGGTGTGGATGCCACGCATGCCATCGATTGTCCTACGTGATATGGACATGGACAAATTTTAAAAAATTTTAATATTTTTTTTTCTAACAACGATAAAGAACTCGGATTCTCGGTCACTAACAAACAAGCAAAAGCATTGATAGTGGAGCCAACCTTAGGATCATGTTTTCTGCCATGTTTAAATGATGATCGTGGATAGAAGAGAGATAAAAGAAGAGAAGAGGAAAACGTGATTCAAGCGACTGCGAGAATAATAATCCCTTAGAAGCTTATGTCCACGATGGTAAATTCCCAATTCTTCTTGTTACCTTTGAGGAGGATTCGTTATCCTTTGATAAAAAGCAATATAATGGATAACAATCATTGATTTGGTAGCTACAGCTATCACGCAATCTAGTCAACTCTTCTACTATATTTGGATGGGAAAATTACCAAAAAGATTTAAAATTGGATTGGTATAATTACAAAAAAATTAAGACTTTTTAATAATTTTTCCGTATTTGGATTGTAACGATTTGTCATCCTCATCGGTCTCACAAAATTTAATGGTCAATGTTAACGAAATAAGTTATAATGGCTAATGAATGCGGCGGCAACTTTTTGTGTATAAAGTCACGGAAAGGTCGACTCGCCAATTAATGAGCTTTCCCTTGGTCTCTCTGAAGAATTGGTACGGTCCATTACTATCGAAATGTTGTTGTTTCTTTGCTTTCCTTTTTGTTTTTTTTAATTTATTTTTGGGTATTATCTGTATTTGGTTAATTCATATCCTATGTATACTTTTTGCAAAGGATAAGATCCTCAAGAATTTATTGCAAGATACAAATATTTAAACACCGTCATTCTACAATCGAACGAAATCGCTTTTAGCAATAAATTTACTGCAACGGTATATCGTAATTTTCCGAGCCTGCACTATGTGTTAAAGATTTACATAAACGAAATAACCTTAGTCGATAAACTTTACAATCGAACGGACCTCATTCATATCCAATTTTATTTTTTGGGCTAATATCATTTTTCTTATTACCTAGGAACAATTCCTTATTTTTTTTTTTAAAGATTTTCACTTTTATTCGAGTTTTGCATTTAAAGATCAACCAACCTAGGACCTGGTTTTGTTTTTGGTCGGAATCTAGGACGTGTCGAGAACACAGAGTAAATTTAACCCCTTCTCGTACAAAATCAAACGGTGCGCAGGATAAGTACTCGACACAGACCGGCGCACTTTAGCGAAACCTTCCGACAGTGGATAACTTCACACGACGGCCGAAGTTTCGCAAGCCTCCAAAATTACCAAATCCGGTGGGTCTCTGCTGCTCTTGGTTTTCAAGAAACCCATCGCCTCGTCTCTCTATAATTGCCCCCACCACCTAGAAAAGTTCTCATCTTCATCGCCGACTTTCCAAGAAAATCCAATCCTTTCTCGAGAAAAGCTTCCATGGGGAGGAAAGGGCTGTTCGATCTCGAGAAGCATTTCGCCTTCTATGGGGCGTACCACAGCAACCCGGTCAACATCCTGATCCACACCGTGTTCGTCTGGCCGATCTTCTTCACTTCCCTCGTCCTCTTCTACTTCACTCCCTCGATCTGCGAGCTCTTGAGCTTTCAGCCCCAGTGTTTCTTGGCGAGACACGGCCTGTTCTTGAATCTGAGCTTCTTTTTCGCTCTCCTGTACGCGGTGTTCTATGTGTGCATGGACATAAAGGCGGGTTCTTTGGCGGGTTTGCTGTGTATGGTGTGCTGGGTTGGAGCCAGTTGGCTCGCTAGGCATCTTGGTTTCTCCCTGGCTTGGAAGGTATCGCGTTTCTTGTCTCGCTTTTTTTTCCTTTTTTTGATGTATCTGATATCTGATATAATTAGTGCTTGAATCTATCCGACATCATCAATAACTGTTTGGTGGGAGGGACTTGCGGTAGTTTTGGTTTGATCCTTTGGTTAGATAGAAGCAGGTCGTTTTGGGTCGGCTCAAATTGTTTGTTTGGTGATACTATTCTTGAAAAAATTGTTGTTTGATGGTTCTGGGATGGAGGAGGAGGATTGGTGGTCCTAGTGATCCTTAGTTTTGACTAATCGGACTCAAAAGCCAGCTCATCAATTCCACATAGGCCGTTCCATAGAATAGGATCATATTTCTTCTAGGAGAACAACTTCTGTACGGTTAATTTCAGTTTGTGGATTAGACGCATGACGCAAATTCAATTTTCAACACCACTAAAGTACAAACAATCTCATGTTTGGGCACCCACCTATTTTTCGGCTCACGTCTTAGATTTTAGCGAGGTCTTTCATTTAAAGTGGAGTTCTATGTCATGGACGCCTTGAGAGTCTGAAATTGCATAATGGGCAGAGTTTGAGTGAATCACGAGGGAGAGAAACTGTCAGATTATCACTCTTGGTTGACAGGAAACACATTCGTGAATGGTAACACCCATTTGTTGGGTATCCATTTGAAACTGGATCCTTGGACCTGAGTCAACTGATGATGATTTCTGTGGAACCAGATACCTCATTTCTTCTTATGTTAACATTATAAGTTTTTATTATGTATTGTCGCAGTTATTTTCCTTTTGATATTTGAGTTTTAAACAGTAATAAGAACAATTCTGACTCTAAACCATAGAGTTAGAACTCCGAAGTCAATACCTGGCTGAATCGTGGGATGGTTGAAAATGCTAAATAATCTTTATATGTGGGTACATTATGACTCTGGTCACTACGACTGGTGCATAAGTATCTTAAATGCCAAATTTGCGCAATCACATTGAGATTTCCTAACTTTCTCAAGTGGCATAGAGTTGTACATAGGTATCTCAAGTGCCAGTATTTTGTTGTTGAGCCCGACCTACATGAACTCGTTTGCTTGGATACCCTCACCAAGTACAGTTGTGTGAGCCTCATCAAGTCGGGTTTTGTGACCAGCCCTAACTGTCGGATGTGGCAGTTTTGGAACATTGACAGCAAGAATTATGGTGTACAGCGACCATGTTTCCTGAATGTCCTTGTCAAAATTCCTTCAAACTACTCATCTTCTTCCCTTGGTATTTAAGGGAATAGTTTGCAGCATCTGGCAGTTGGTGGATCCTAGTATTTGTCTGATGGCTTTGTTCCTTATGTACGAAATTCTTGTCTTTATTTAAGCCACTTTTTAGCAGTCTGGTGTTTTGGTTCTCCTACATGACATATGGTAACTAGAATATGGATTATAACATGGTTTGGCTGGTTGGGCTGTTGAGCTACTTATTTGACATCGTTTTGAGGAGACAGCCGGGGTTCTGGGGCCCAGTAAGAGATTGAGTATGGAAGGGATTATCAAGCAGAAGCCATCTGGATATATTTAAGAAAAAGATATACTTGAGAATAGGATCTTGAATTTGTATTATGAGTGCAAACTTGTGCGGATATACCAAATTAAAAACCAACTCAAAAGAAATACACAGCGATAAAAAAGAAAAGGATGAAGTACCTAAAGATCCGTTGATCTCTGGGATATGTAGGATGCTGCGCCTCCATGTGTTACGCAGACCCATCATTAAAAGCAGCAAACTTCTGCAGATACTCTCCTGAAAGAGTTTTCTTAAATCAAAGCAAGGTAGAAGTAGCTCTGATGTACTTTTTGGAGAGCCTAAGAAACTTCTTGTTTGTCACCATCAAAATAGGATAATACTTCATACAGAATAAGGTTTTCTCATCAAAGCTATGGTAAAAATGTACTCCAAGAAGTACACCTATATAATTCAGTAGCCTCACTGAGTTCTTCTATGTAATTAAACTTTGCCTTGCTCTTGTCATATTGCACATTTAAGGAAATCACATCGACCGGGTTGAATGTGCTTATTCTTCTCTATCTCAATCAGGAGATGGAACTAAGAATAAATTCGGGAGGTTGACATTGGGACGTGCCTGTGATTAGTTTATATGCTGAAGCAAATTTGCCTGAAGTATGGAGGTTAATTAGTTGGCTATGAAGGGGGAAATTTTGTCATTTAAAAGCGAATTATATCAAAAGGCAATTGCATCTCCTCCTCAATATTTTTCATACTCATTCACAAGGTTTATCTCTCTTCAGGTTGTTCTTGCGGCTCAATTAGTCTGCTGGACAGGTCAATTCCTCGGACATGGCGTATTTGAGGTGAGAATATCCTTTAAGTTTGGAACTGTCTTCTGCTTTGTTCACTAATTATAACCTATTATATAGTCACTTTTGGCCATATAAAAAGCTTTATCTCAATTGGATCACTTTGTTTCAGAAACGAGCGCCAGCTCTCTTGGACAATCTTGTACAAGCCTTTCTAATGGCTCCTTTCTTTGTTTTGCTTGAGGCAAGTCATTGAATCTTTGCTTGGTTTTGAGCTTTTTGGGTTTTCTTTGGAGAATGGCTTGAAAAGTTATTACTCAATTATTGTATGCAGGTTCTTCAAACTGTCTTTGGATATGAACCATACCCAGGGTTTCATGCTAGTGTAAAAAGAGAATAGATGCCGACATCGCGGAATGGAAGGAAAAGAAAGAGAAGAAGATGTCCTGATTGCGATGGTCATGTTCAAATGTTATTACTTGTATCCAACGCTGTAATCGAGTTTGAGCTTTGGACTTCTCCAGGATTGTCAAATTAATGATGTACATTACAAATAATCGAGACTCTTCACCTTATTTCTTGACTATCACTTTGATTATGTGTTCATGCTACTGCGGATACCGCTTAATACTTTCCAAGCTCCTCTAATAAATGCCATTCTCCGTGAATTTTTATTTTGGGTACTTCAAAGGGGGATGCTCCTGAAAGTGTCAAAAGCAATCTGAAATCAACTAAAGTTGTAAATTTTCTATGCATTTTCATTTCTTGAAGTTTTACACAGCCAATCTTCTTGTAGAAAACGAGGAAAGTTGGCAAAGTTGGAGAGCCATCTGTATATTTCACATTTCGTAACCTAGATTTCTATATGCTGCAAACGACTCCATCGCTAAGATCGTCGACCCCGACAAAACTGTAACCTGGCTTAGGTTTCTTTATTCCCCCGTCATTCATCATTCTTCTCACGTTCAGCATTAGATCCCACTGACCAACACTTGCGTGCATGCTTGAAAGCTGAACATAGTCGCTGCTATGATCCGGTTCCAAGTGCAACAGTTTCTTTCTCACCATCTCCCCGATTTCAATATTGGCGTGCATACGGCAAGCACCCAACAGCGATCTCCACACTATGGCATTACATCGTATGGGCATGCTCCTTATTAATCCATACGCCTCCTCCAGAAAACCTGCTCTTCCCAACATATCAACCACGCAACCATAGTGCCTAACTGTCGGTTCAATATGGTAATCTTTTCTCATGGATTCGAAGTACCTTCTTCCTTCATTGACCATCCCGCCATGACTACAAGCGCATAGAACACCCAAGAAAGTAACATGATCCGGCTCTTGGGATCCATCCTTTAACATCCGCGAAAAGAGTTGGAGAGCGTCTTTTGAATGCCTGTGCATTGCGAGTCCTAGAATCATGGTATTCCATGTTATTCTATTTTTTCGGCTCATATCTGCGAAAACCATATATGCCTCTCCAACCGCACCACACTTTGCATACATATCAATGAGCGCATTATAGACTGGAACGATATCACTAAGGCCGGTATGATTGATGAAGTCATGGAGCCACCTCCCATAGTCCAAGGCACCCGCTCGGGAACAAGCCGAGAGCATCACAACAAGAGTGGCCTCATCGGGTTCAACGCCACTTCGTAGCATATCCGCGAACATGTCGAGGGCTTCTTTGCACTGGCCGCAGGACACGAGGCAATCGAGCATGGCGTTCCACGCCACTAAATTCCGCTCAGGCATTTCATCAAACAGCCGAACCGCAGCATCAATGTCCTTGATCATTCCATACATGTGGACGAGGCTGTTCCTCACGAAACCATGCTCGTCCAAACCACACTTGACGGTACTGCAGTGCAGCTGCTTGCTCAGGGGAACAGACCCCAGATGCCAACTGGCCTTGAGCAAGAACGAGAACGTGAAATTGTCCGCCGCAATCCCCTCGCCCCGCATCCTCCCGTAGTACTCGAAGGCCCTCCCGTGCTGACCCGAGTTGCCGAAGCCCCGGATCATCGTGTTCCAGAGGAACCCATCAGGCTTCCTCGTGCCCTCGAAGATCTTGACCGCGTAACCCATGTCCCCGTGCTCGGAAACCGCGCAGAAGTTGATGATCTTGCCGACGACGAACAGGTTCTTGTTCTTGATCCAGCCGGTCCGGATGGCGCGCGCGTGGATCTGCTTGACGTCCGCGAGGGTGGAGCATTTCTTGAAGAGGGACGTGAAATATCGGAGCATCCGTGCTTCGGAATGATTCTTGCATGGAAAGAGATCATCTTGATTGGCCCGATTAGCTTTAGAACTTCATGAATCAAGCTTGGCCATGGGCCCAAAATAGACCGTATATAGCTTTTTTTTTTTTTTTCCTTCTTTTTCTCGTAAATCTTTTTAGTCATTATTAGCTCGATTGTGATTTTGTGAAATAATAAAAGCAGGCGAACTTTAAGTACAATTAGACCGGACCATAGATCGGACTGGCCCGTCCAAGCCCACTTACTCAATTTAGAGGCCCGAACTTTCGGTCTAGAGCGGACATTTCGACTCGTCCATTTTAGTTAAGAAAGAAGAGAGCTTTCTTTTCAAAGGCAATTTTCTAGACATTGACTATGTAAAGTAGAATTTTGACATTTTATTCATGTTATCCATGTTTTTTGAGATTTTTGTGTGCAATCGAGTTGTGTTTCGTTTTTAAAATAATTAACTCTAGTTTTTCATGCCTTATTAAGCTAGAAACATAGAAATATGTATACTTGGGGCTAGTATGGGCGACCGTTGCTTTTTGTTCGGCAAGCCTAGGCGACTAACAAGGTTGCAAAGGTCAAGCTTACAAAGGCCGTGCGATATTAAATTTCAGGTGGGCCTAAGGTGACCAGATGCGATCAACAGCCAAATCTAGTATAGATTCATCGACTTAGAATAAAGATATTTAAATTTGAAATTCGAGAAAAATACACTAATTATATGTTACATAAAAAATTAAGGAATTAACTTGGGACATTAAAAAGGAACCATGTTGCATTATTATATGACTTAGCCCATCGGAATTCTTTTAACATCCGTCATTGGTGACTGACGCGGAAAAGAAAAGGACCGTTGAATTTACAATGCATGTTAGAAAAGGAAATGAAACTGCTAAAGAGAGATGAAAAGCGTCATTAGTTTGGCAACCCTTCAATTAAACTAGCAAAAATTATATGAAACATGGCATCATTACACAACTCCCCGTGCCATTGGCCGCTTCAATCCTAGCCAGTGAGACATGCACACCACCTCATATGTCCCTAATCAACGTTGTCCTCAAAAGGCAGATGCCAGCATAGTCTTGATGCCCCCAAAACGAATCAAACAACGTAAAAAATTCAAAAGGGGTTTCACAAATTTGACTGAAGAATCGGTATTAGTTTAGCACAAGATTAGGTGAGATTATTCCTGGCTCATAGGTCCTCGCGGCATATGATCTACCTAGTGAAACCAGTTATCCATGCACTATCATTATCTCTAGAAACCGGTGGAGGGAGGGGAATATATGTCCATCCACTGAGACGTAAGCCCTGTGGATATTAGGTCAAGCATATTGGTTGTTTTATCAGCAATCATGCAGGGGTTCTGAGCCACTGAGATCGAACGGGATTGGAGCAAGATCTGACAAATCGCAGCCGTGACATCAGTGTGATGAGTGATTAGGTGAGCTGAACGGTCAGGTGATGGAGCCCTGTGGGGGGATCTTTTGATGTGGGAGGGGCAGTGTATGAATGAAGAGGAGGGGCATAGAATAATGAATAATGCTTGGGAATGCAGACAAAACAGTTCTATTCTCGGTTATGAACTGGTGGACCAATGGACTCGCACCATCCTCATAAACTAAAGCAAATATCTGACCAATTCCTACGGACCCTTTGAGCCAGTCGAAGTGTTTAGGTATATACAAAGCTAAACAATGGCGGCTAAAGAAGAATTATGCCTGGTTCTCCGCTGAACTTGAGGAGGGTCAAAAGTGTGAAAGATGGTGAATAGATGAGTTCGGTTTAGTCGTTGGATCTGACCCTAATTAGGTTTATCTTTTTAAGTCAAATCTAAACAAATGCCTGGTCCGTCGAGTAGTCCAAAACGTGATTTTGAATTATTGCCCTCGCTACAAAATGAATGTAAATTCGCCATCTACAGGGTTTTCCCCCCTTTAATATTGAAATAAGCCACATCAAATGGACCTCAAGAAGTCATCGATGTAGAAAAAAAGTAATCCAAAAAGGTGCGCGACGCAACGCTACACACTTTTCTTTTTTGCTCAGAACTTGTTAAAATTGAAGGAGAAGGAAAAAGATTAAACCTTGCGAGGTTGTCTAGTTAGATGTAACTGAGTTACTTTATGGGCTAATGGAAGTAGCTGTAAAACCAAAGAGTTTGTGGGTTTGGTGTACGTAAGTAGTTGGAGAAAGATCCTCCAACCCCAACTCGTTGGTTGCAACTATTTCCAACAGATGTTTTCTAAACTAATGTAATGAGTTGGACAAACCCTAGTTATTCTTTACAAGAACAGCTTTTGGAGTGCGTGGTTGAAAGATCTAATTTGTACATGTCATAAAGTAGGTATATATATTTTGGAAACTAACATTTTGGTGGGGCAACTTATATGACAATGCCCATACCAATTTTCTTTTTTAGGCAAGATTGTACAGGGAAATTAACATAAAAGTCTTAACCTCATTACATTTGTCCCAATTTAATCCTAAACCTTTTAATTTAGCTAATTTAATCATAAACCTTTTGATAATTAGTCTATGTAGCTCTTCTCGCCAATTTTAACCAGAAGTCACTATCATGGATGCTAGCCGTCCCATGTGACACTGCCTATGCTAACGTAGACAATTTTTGCAATTTTTTTAAATTTTTTAAATTTTTTTTCATTTCTTTCATTTCTTTTATTTTTTCCTTTGTTTGCCACCGAGCCTTGGTGATGGCTAGCAACTAGCCTCGAGCGAGGCTCTCCCTCTCTTGACACTGGCAAGGTCACCTCATTGTCAAATTTGGCGAGTGCGAGCCTCACCCGAATCTGGCAAGGCCAACCCCCATTGACCTCCAAGGAGGTTCAACCTCATTGGGCGGGCCTGTTGGGGTCACCTTGCCAGGATCTAGCGAAATCGAGCCTCACCGGCCATCGTTGAGGCCCAAAAACTGGTGAAAGAAGAAGGAAAAAAAAAAGAAAAGAAAAAATAGATATAAAAATATAAAAAGTCAATAAATTACAAAAAATGTCCAAGTCAATATTGGCTATGCCACATAGGATGGCTGGCATCTATGTCGGCAATTTTGACCAAAATTGCTTAAATTGACAAATCGTCAAAAGATTTATGACTAAATTGATCAAATCAAAAGGTTTAGCAATGAATTGGCACAAGCATAATAGATTTAAGATTTTTTTGGTAATTTTCCTAGATTTGACAATGGCATGTTTCATACTGGAATTAATATCAAGACTAGAAATGTTGCTCGGTATCGAAAACTTTAGATTAGAAACAAATACATCGATCGAGCACAATAAATTGAAACTACGACTATTTGGCCTTCGACCCACATGCTAGTTGGCCTGCCCCCATCCTTCGGGTTAAGAAGGATCCTAAGCACCGTGATTGGGGTAGCAAAATAAAACCAAATACACACATACATTCATTTGATTAATATGAAAGTAATATGCTTTTAATCACCTATTTTCACCTCGTGCACTCGCGCATTTCCCACGCCGCATCTAGCTCGTCCATATTGAACCCTACTAAATCTCATTCGGCTGAAGAAAACACCATCACTATTCTGATCGATGTACCGGAATCCCCTAGGAAATCAATATTAAAAAAAAAAAGTGAAGAACCATGGTAGAGCTCGATTCCTTGTCTCCCAATTCCTGGCAAAGTTGGCAAATAGTGATGAAATGAAACACAATCAAGCAATTAAACTACCTGCAACTTTTGGAACCACGAATATGTAGACTTGTCAAAATTTGTCGTAAACTCATTTTTTTAACACATATTTGATGGATCGGGTTGTTATACGTGCCAGTTATATTTAATAAATTGGTAATAAATGGATTTAATATGGTTGTTAATAAGTTCACAACTTATTTAATCCCAATCCACCTCTATAACTTTATCTTCACTCTCTCTCGCCCTTACTCGATCTCGCGTTCGCTCGTTCTATCATTTTACCTTAGTCTGAGTATGAGTTTTCCTGAATCGAGGTAAATCTATATACATGTGTGTGTGTGCATGTGTGTGTGAGTAATATAGGTCGGGTATTTGTTAGGTGTTGAATGGGTTAAGTATGAGTCGCTAGATTTGTATTTTATGAAAATTGGTCAAAACGAATTAAATTGTCAATTTAGGTCGGATCATTTTTCGACCCGACCCAACCACTCGATAGGTCTATGAACAAGTCCCAACCCCCATTACACCCTCCTCCTCCTCCTCCTCATCATCATCATCATCATCATCATCTGATCAAACGTTCGAGAACCAAGATCTGCTCATTATCTAATTATCTATTGCAAAACCAAACACCGGTCGTGAAACATTCAATCCCAATTCCCAAGTCAACTCAACCCTAAAAAGAAAAAAGAGTGTGGCAATTTGTCATCCGCCGAAGAATAAGAGTACGATCAGAAGCATCCACGTACACCGATAATTTTTTTTTAAAAAAAATACATTAAAATAAAATAAAGTTAAAGCTTTCCGCTTTAGCTAGGTCCTATCTCAAAGTTAGGCACGTCCATAAAAACGAAAAAAAAAAAAAATCGAATCATGGAGAAGTGGATCGAACGAAAACGAGAGAGAGAAATCCGGGGACTCCTTTTACTTTCTTTCACGGGATTCGAAGGAGTTGACACTCTGCCTAACGCGGGGCTCTCCTGGCCAATCAGCGCCCGCCACGTAGCCGGCCCCTCTCGCGCCCCGCGTGTCGCGCTGGACGGAGCGGGGCCCCCGGAGCCCCGCCAGCTCAGCAGCGACTCCCCGCGCGTCCCCGTCCCTGCCGGCCAAGCCCGCCCGCGGGTTTAAATCGCGGTCAAACGCGCCACGTGGCGCTCGCCACGGGCTGCGATCCGGTGCGGCGCGGCGCGGCCGGCACTGTCAACTTCGCGGGTCGCTGACGCGGCTGGCGCGTGGTCTCCGGGGCGGGCGAGATTCGGGGGATTTCCGAGACGACTGAAATTCCTCGGATGGGCGGAGGGCGACACGTGTACGGCGGAGATCCGGGAGGTTCCCCTGAAAGGGAAAGGTCATCTTCGTCATTCCATTATTAAAAAATGGTAAACGATGCTTATTAGGTATTTAACCATAATAGTCAGTAAGATAATAGATATTAGATGTAGATTCCTAAGATTAGCAAAGCCGATTTCATCGGACTCTCTTGCCTTTTTTGTGCCGTACACTTGAGGGAACTCTCGTTTTTTTTATATTAACATTTAGGAAATTTCGTGGTTGTAATTTGAATATTTTTTGTTAAAATGCCAATGATGCTAGCTAATTTTATCGGTACCTGTGTGATTTGGTAAGATGTTACATTGTGTTAAAATAATCACGTGACTTTTCTCTATCATTCAATCAGGATTTCTCAAGCTGAAAATTCGTAGCGTATATAATACCAATTCATATGTAATTAGGATCTGACACGCTTCAGATGGTATCACGAATCAATTTGGCCTGGTGTTGATGTCAAATGTCAAGCGATGCTCTCTAGTGATTACAAAACATCTTCTTTCCCCGCATTTTTTTTTCGCAAACATACAACTGTTGGACATATGGTTGCAAGAAAGGAAATCAATTAAAGTACAATTTGATACGTACTGATTTCTCGGTTATGAAATTCAAGATAAAAGTATAATTCAAAATTAGTACCAAAGGCCCCAGCCTGGAGAAGGCCATTTTGAATTACATGACAATTGACGTCTCTTTAATTTACACACCAAATGGAATACCCCACCTCCACCTTTATCCTTGATGTGTAAGTACGCATGATTAACTATAATATGAACCTTCTTGGAGATGCCTACTTGGCGCATGTCTAATAGCAAGACTCAGGGCTTTTCGTGATGCTCGATCTTAATACTAATTGTGCATCTCCGAAACATATGCCATTATCGCGAAATCTTATCGTTCCGTGTTAATCTAGAAAAAGGGTGTGCAAATCATAGACCTAATTCTTGCTTCGTTTTACCCAATTACCGCTAAACCATGTGATTCTCTTCTTATCATGGGCACTAGAAATGGAAACCTAGTAATATAAAAATAGGAAGTTTGAGAGTCATTCGTTTTCCATTTACTACCAAAATCCAAGTGCAACCTTATCACTTCCGAAAAGTCCTAAATGATCTTGATAAGGTTTGGCTAAGGTAGGCACCCAAGGCACCATTGTTTGCTCAATCCAAGTGAGAATGAGGGTTTGCATCCATGGGTTCATTGCACCTTGATCGAACATGAAATGCACCATTTTGTACCTGCCTTTCAAAAGTTACCATGCTATTGTTCAACCATAATCGATGGAGCGTACGTAATCCCGGGTGTCTTCTCGAGATACCGATGCTAACCCCAGAACAATCCGGTACTAATTACTCCGGCGTGCATTCATGACGACATGTACTTCGCCTAATGATGGGGTTTAAATGAGCCCAACACCAGCTAGGCCCGTGCATGAACGTTATCAAACAGAGCCAGGACGAAATACAACATGCATGTACATGTAACCGCAATACTTATGACATTAGCATGATTTAGCTTCAAAGTTAATACCGCATAATTAAATAATTTAATCAAAGATACACGAGAAAAAAAAAAGGGACAAATTGGCTAAGAATTGGGTGAAATTTATATTTCAGCCTTGCTAATTGAAATTTTCTTTTTTAATTGAAAGTGACTTGACCTCAGGAGCCTACTGCTTGACATTCCCTTCATCTGTTGCCCGCGGTTCTGGTTCAATGGAGACGGAAATGAAAAGCTTCCACGCCCTCTCCCTGTTTCGAAGCCGGTACCAAAGTCAATGGGAGGAGGGGCTACGCCTGTAATTTTGACTCGAAACGTGCACGAGCTCGTGTCGAGTGCCCGAATCTGAACAGACTGTTTTACTTTAAAAAAAAGTCTTCCATTGCATTCACACACAGCTTGGAAGCGTTTTACCGAACGTAGGAAAGTTTGTTCTGCGAATACCCTCCTTTTTGCACCAGATTCATCGCTCGTTTTCCTCCCGGCAACAGTTCGAGACTGTTCGAACGCGAACGAGGACGATGTGGGCCGAGCGATGACGGCTCGGGGCGATCGACCCCGACCGAACATGCTCGCGAACGAACTCCTTGACGTGCTGTGATGACCACCCCCCCATCGATACCTTCCTGATGGAGAGATGAACAGTGTTGTCAGATGAAAACAAATGATGGGGCTATCTCCAACTCCACTGGCCATACTGAAAGATGATGATGAATCGGTTATTATCAAAGCACACATGCATGACATTGAGGTGTGAGTTGTCTTCAAGTCAAACAGTAGAAGATAGGATTAGAACAAAAAAGCAACTGAGAGCGCAGAAACAACCTACCAAAGCCAAGATACGAGCTGCCTTACATTCCACGTTTCTCTCTCTTCCTGTCTCTAACAGAGAGCAGTATTTAGGGGCCTCTGTTCCTGCCACACATGCGTTTTTTTTTTCCCTTGACATCTTCCCTTTGAAAATTGCAGCTTTTGAGTTTAAATCGCCTCTCTTCTTTTTTGTCAAGTTTCTATCTTCTCCTGTCCCCAGATTTTCTCCTCCCTCAACTTTTTCGCAGCTTCGACCAAAGAAAAAAAACAACTTTCCCACAGCTTCTCGTTTCGAACTTTTCGCTCAAATATCTCTGTATTCACTGAATCTCAAATCCCCTGTTTCGTCTCTCTCGCTCTCTGCTTGGTTGATATATAAACGGCATACCGTGGGTGGTTTTAGCACCTACCCTTCGGGAGTTTTCGCGTCCTCAGGATTTTTAAGTTGCTCACTTTTGGGCTCTTCGATTCTTGAAGAATTTGAATCTCTCTTTTTCATCTGTGGGCGCTGCGGGCGATTAGCAGTTTCAAGAAATGGAGAACTTGGCCGGGTTTGGGAAGGAAGATGATCAAATCGAGTTGCCACCGGGGTTCAGGTTCCACCCGACTGATGAAGAGCTCATCACCCATTACCTGCAGAAGAAGGTGATGGACACCGGCTTCTCCGCTAAAGCTATCGGAGAAGTGGATTTGAACAAGTCTGAGCCCTGGGAATTGCCTAGTAAGCATTCACGAAATCACCCCGTTTTACTTATCTCTATTCACGTCTGATTCATTCTGGAATTAGATTGACATACGCGATTGCTTTTGTTTGAGTATATAGGGAAGGCGAAGATGGGGGAGAAGGAGTGGTATTTCTTCTGTGTGAGGGATAGAAAGTACCCAACTGGTTTGAGGACCAACAGAGCCACGGAAGCTGGTTATTGGAAGGCGACGGGAAAAGACAAAGAGATTTACAGGGGAAAATCTCTGGTTGGTATGAAGAAGACCTTGGTTTTCTACGGAGGGAGGGCTCCAAAGGGCGAGAAGACGAATTGGGTCATGCATGAATACAGATTAGAGGGGAAACTCTCTCTGAATAATCTCCCCAAGACTTCGAAGGTAATGAATAATGGCTAATCCTCTGTTTTTTCCCATGATTTCTTTGCTCCTCCCCTGTTATTTCCGTTTTCTTTTGTATACTTTCCCACGATAATTGAAAGAGCACAAATTTATAGTTCTTGTTCTTCGTGTCGCAGAACGAGTGGGTCATTTGCAGGGTCTTCCAAAAGAGCTCCGGTGGGAAGAAAATCCATATCTCGGGCCTCGTGAGGACGGAGTCTCTCGAGAACGAAATGAGCTCCGGCTTGCCGCCATTAACGGATTCTTCTCCGCAAGATTCGAAGACGACAACGTCCAACCTCGGATCAGCTTACGTGCCCTGCTTCTCCAGCTCCGCGAAATTCGAAAAGAACACGGAAAACATGAACAGTTACTTCAACAATCCTCTGTTTCCCGTCTCTTCGAATCCCATGAATCCGATTCCCAAAATCTCGCTCTTGAGCGCACTATACCCTGCTCAGGCCATCCCCGTACCACCGAATTTCCAATACCCGGGCCCTGCCTTCGCGCCGGAGCACTCCGTCCTCAGGGCTCTGCTCGAGAACCGCCACGGATTGAGCATGAGGCAGAGCATGACAGCAGAGAGGGAAGCGATCAGCGCCTCGCAAGAGACGGGGCTCGCCAACGACGCGAACACCGAGATCTCCTCCGTCATGCAGAGCTTCGGAATGGGGAGGAGGCAGTTCGAGGATCAACAAGCTCCATCAACCTCGGCTGGACCACTGGACGTGGACCTCCTCTGGAACTATTCAAGTTAGAAATAAAAAATCGTAATTCGTGCTCGTTCCTAAGCAAATATACAGATTTGGTCATTAGGAGAGGCTTGGGGTCATTTCTTCTTATTCGTCATAAAAGAAGATTATGGGTGAGCGTGGGCCTGGTGTATAGATTTTCTAAATCCCAAGGAGTGATTGAAAGAAAGTGAAGCATGTTCTGTATGATGTCGTTATGCATTTGTAAGGAGATTTTTAGCGCAATTTGTGATTGCCCACAATGAATATTTTATCGAGTGTTTGATGTTCTGTTAGCAGCATTAGCGTCGCAAGCGCAGATTGGCTCGAGTACAAAACATGTGACATACGGGAAGTCTAAGTTGGTGGCTGAGGCTAACCGATCTTCATTCTTTAATGAATTTTCTAGCGCAGAGTATTTTCGCCATGGCAGCAGGCCCCGAGTTGTTCCGGTTCTTGCATCACCGTGGGAAAGAGAGTTTCGTTCTCGTACAGTTGAGGGGAAGAAGAGGGGTTTTGCTCTCGTTCTATGTTGTTGTCCTGGTGGGGACTGAAGTGAGCATGCCACCCCGCCGCCCATTATGGACAACCTTCCCTGAATCTCTCTCTCTCTCTCTCTCTCTCGCTCTCGTGCGCGCGTGCCCACATGCACAATTTGAACGTGAATTGTGTCGATTGGAATTCATTCGGGCACTTATCTCTGTCTTTTATGTATTAGTGGCTCTTGATAAAGTTGAGACGAGATCGGATCCCATTTGACAATTGATGTGACTGCGAAGGTGATCCTAAGTAAGTTTGTTGAGTGCTTGAGCATTCGATCCGGGTATCGGAAATCTCGTGTGTCGGTCCCTACATGCGGTAGGTCGGCGCGATTGGCTACCAAGAACAGGGTTCGCTTATGATCGTCCTCTACACCCATCCACTCGTGGGCGAGTCTTTTTCTCGAGGTCGAGGGCCCGGGAGGAGGGGGGGCGAGTGTGGGGTTGGTTTGAGGCTACATCATCTATATTGAGGCGGTACGGTGGTGGCGTCTGCCTTTGCCTGTCATGGATCATCCAATTAGGTCTTAAACTCAACGCAGATCGTATGTGGCTAGTGCGCGCTTTCTCTTATATGTGCCCCTTTTATGCATTTTTTTTCATTGTAATCCCATTTCGATTAATTGGTATGGTAATCTAAGTCTGGCATTTTGACGGTTAACATGAAAGAAAACCCTAGACCTTAGGAACCTCGGCGAGGATGAGACTCGGTAAAATTTTCAAGAAGTGACGATGCCATCAATCGAATTCAATGACCCATCCACGCCCTCTTAATCAAGATATTATCCCTAATCACAAGAACTAAAGCATGATTAACCACCCATTAAGCAAACCAATGTGCTCTTGTCTCCATTCAGTTATCAAAGCTGTAATGCATGATGATGTGAGAGTCAACAGCGCGCACACACATTCCATATGCCCTCGTTTTAATTTCGTCATTACATGTGGAGTACCACGTGGGGTTTTCGATTTCGAACACATGAACAAGCACCCTCAATTGAACCGCGAGCAATTCGAGTCCTGCACGACATGTTCCTCAGCTAGAATCGAAGTGGGGGGAGACTCTTCCTTGCCCCTTTCGCGAGATGCGTCGGTAACCGGAAATCGAGACTAGGCGCCCCTTATTTCGTGGAAGTGGATGATCTGAAAAACATTTTCTCTAAAAATAATTGTTTATATCGCTTTAAAAAATGAATGAACAGAAATTATTATCATCGTTCACGAATATATTTAGACATGAATTGTTAATTTTCAAGTCATTCATTTTTTTTGAAACAAACCGAGACTTAGATCGAAAATTTCCTTCTTTAAAATGCCCGCTTATCGAAATTTGCGGGGGCCTATTTTTCGTTTCTATTGGTCACCAAACCAATAATTCAATTAGAAGCAAGGTAGACAGATGACCATACTTCTAATGATATTTAGTCACCTTCGTATGTACTCTCTCTTTCTAGTTAGTAGAGTAGTCCACCGTCACAAGCCCCTTGACCTACGAAAAAATGGGGTTAGACAATTTTCACGCAAACTTAATCGTACATATCGATTGAATTACTAGGTATAGTTAAGATGGACCTATAAAAGAAATGATTAATGTCATAAAAAATCTCGAACCGTTTCGTCACGGCACATCTTATCTAAATTGATTTTCGCCTCACAAAAATCGCAACCGGTCATCCCACGACACATTTAGCCAATCTAATTTACTTTTCAGAAAAAATCGAAATTGGTACCCTAACTCAATTCTGCTCTCGGTGCGCATCATGTCTAATATTCCTTTAAAATGCATACGTCTCAAGTACATGACAGATAATTGCACTATGAATCTAACGTGAAGAATTGCAGATAAGTATACATTTTAGCAGAGGGCAGATTTAGGTCAGTGCTACAAATCTAAGATTTTTTGCGAGGCCAATTTTTTTTTTTTGTAAATGTGTCATGAAGATACCGGTTTGACATTTTTTGCGTCGAAAATTAGTTGTATTGATCCAAAAAAAAAAAATGATTCGCACCGTTCCAGAGCAATTGTTGTAATAGGTTTTCCGAGATCGATTCTCGCACTTCTCTTCGTGCCTAAGGCACTCGTTATCTAACGCGCCCTTATCTACAAAGGAGCGCCACGAAATAGATATAGTATATTCGTGTCATCCACTAACAACTTGAGTTTTTTATAATCAAATTGTTGCGTGCGTGTCATAATTTCAACGGCAATTGTCCTCGGTAATGCTGCATGTACCGAATGAATTTCGAGAAAAATTTCTAAAATCATCGTTCGCCTGAACAGCCGTACATGTAAAATACTTTCGAATTCCTCGGTATAAAAACGGGAGCCGCTCCAAATACGCGCTGATTTCGAATTATAAATCGACAAGCACTTTTATTAGATGCTTAGACACGGCTAGCTTGTCCAAATTAGGGCCTGTTTTGTTCAACTTTGAAAATGCTATTTGGGGGAATGTAAATACCTTTGGGTGAAAGCCCATTGGGGGAATGCAAATGGTGTTTCGTAAAAAAATTTTGTAAAGCTACTTTGGCCAAAATATAATGTTTGGTGAATTTTTTTTGTAAATGGACTTTGAGAATTATCTTATTTATTAAAAAAAAAAAACTAACCTACCCATCATGGAGGTGTCCACAATGGCGAGATAGATTTACGCCAGATGGGTCAGGCCGAGGGGTCGAGGCGACCCTCGACGAGCAGTTTTGGCCGTGGCGGTTGCACGAGGCGGTGACCCTCGGCGGGGATCGCGACGACCCAAGCGATGGTCACCGAGGTCGCTGGGCGACCCAGTGACAAGAACCGAGTCGGCGACCCGACTGACGACGTCGCCCAGGCGGTCGCCCGACCCTAGGAAACCTCACCTACCACTCTCACCAAGCGCTCGACGGTTGGTTGCTGATGAAAAAGATGAACAACTTCAAATAAAAAAAAAAAAAGAGATGTGAATAGTAGCATTTGGCCAATGCTAACATGCAAGCTGAACCAAACAGGCCAATCTCTCAAAAAAAAAAAAAAAAGGCGTCTCGTCATTTTATTAAGTTGTTATAAATTTTGTCTTTATATCTCACAGTAGAGAAAAAAAAAATAAAAGAAAAGAAGAGAAAACGTGGAAAAAAGAAAGCCTCCGGGCTATAATCGCGTGCGGCGGGGCCCGCGGGAGGGGGTAGGGTGGTGGGCCCAAGATTCGGGGGGGGGGAGTTGGGCCTTCCCTAACGGTCGACACGTCGGCGGGGGGGCCCAAGCTCCCCGCGCCTAGCTCGACACGCGGTTCAGGTGGGGGGGGGGGCGCCGCTAGCGTCAACCCGTGCCCCGCCGGCGAGCGCGACACCCGCCAACGGGAGGCCGCCACGTGCCGGGCGGTGGGCGCGGGGGTGGGGTTGGCGTTCGGTCCCCCACCGCGGTAACAGCTGTTGGGTGACGACTGCCTTCCGGGGGGAAAGGGACAAACGGGGGGGGGACGACGGTATTCCCATCGTCTCTCGAGACTTCGAGGGGAGGTGGGGGCCTCCAACGAGAGGAAGAAAGGAAGGAGGGGGGACGAGATTCTCTCGCGCGTCCCATGGCCGCGCACTAATGGAGGAGGGAGAGATAGATAAAGAGGGAGAGAGGGAGAGGGATGACGCTGCTTGATAAAGCCCTTAACCTGAACCCGATCTATGGACCCGATACAATCGCGGCTGTTGAATCCGGGGCGACACCCGTCTAAGAGGGGGGGGGGTCCGGGGTATGGCCCGGGGCGATTGGTTTTATCGACGGCCCGAGCTGGTGCTCCGGCCTGGACCACCGCCGGACTTGAAAGCCCCTCTGTCTAGGTCCGCCGACTGCCAGATGGACGTTAAACTTGCAAATACAAGGTGACGGGACCTGAGCGGAACGAGGCGAGAAGCCGCCGTCGAGAAGATGACTGCATAATCAGTCCAGTTCGTTTCGCTCCTTTTTTGTTTTTCTATGTATTGATCGGGTCCGAGCGTGCTTTAATGGGTTGCCAGACCTATGATCGCCTTTAATGCGTTGATTATCCTTCGTAATTGCATGTTTCAAAATCATGCTCGACTAAGATGCTTATACCCTTTTAGTTAATTAATGGAAATATAAAGCACGATGCCGCAAAAATTGTTCCCCGTGGAGCTGAAGGAAGATATTGCTATGCAATAAAACTTGGAAAGATGAGATTAATCGAATCTAATCAAATTGTCGTCCTCGAACAATCATACTTTCATTCAATTATTTTCGTAACAAAGGAAAAAAAAATGAAAAAGAGAAGGCACGTGACTGTCGTGTAACTCGCAATTGATTGGAGATGTTCCACCTCGTGTCGCTTTCAATAGGGATAAATTTTTAAAAGATCAAGTCGCGCTTGCCAAACCAATAGCTGATCAAAGAAGGGTATTTCCCTAAGAAAAGCCAAATTACCAAATACTAAAGTATCTTCATAAATCAAAGATTAGGGATAACCCTAGATTCTAGAAAGGCGCGAATAAGAATAGATTAAAGGGTACCGACGGAGTTTTGCTCGAATTAATTATTACATCGAATCACGTTCACTACAGATCAAATCCGCTTTCGCGCACCCATTTACCCATCTTTTGTTTTATGCGAATCTCTGTCCACCGATTCCCTCTTGAGTAGTCTAGACAAACAACATACTCTTCTTGCTCCAATGCCGATGACGACTCCTCACCGTCCCCATCGGATCGGCCATTGCCTTATTATTTTCATCATGGGTTTCGATTTTTTTTTTTTTCGCGAATGGCTCATAAATTAACCGGATTTATTCGCAAGGACCTCGAGAGCACACGCGTTGTGATTTGCACAATTCTTCCTAGGGGGGCCATGTGGGATAGATCTCAATGGGCAGGAGAAAAGGCCAAATTGAACCCGGGATCATACTCAATTAAACGTTGCAAAGGCTAAATGATTGACGTTAACATTGGATAATTTGTTAGCCACGGCAATAATGACGGCCTTCCAAAGGATAAGGTCAAGTACAATGAAGTCAAATCTTATCTTTCTTTGCCATTTTTGCATAAAGTTCATCTTTGCCTTCTAAAGGCATCGAAAGAGGAATCTAGCCATTCTATCATTTGCCCTTTTGATGATGTTTTTGGACGATTGACACTAAACCCACCCCCCAATTCCTTAAAGAAAAAGGATCCAAGAGCACATTTTCCGCACCTTATTTTCCTCGAAATAGAAATGAATTTTGGGTCGATTATACTTTTCGTATCATCGCCGAATTTAAACCGAACCCATCCAATGTCATTGGTCGCGCAAACTTCTCCAATGCGTTCGAATTAATGGGGTCGATTGAGTCGCATCAGTATTCCTATCGACGAAATATTGATACTTTTACGTATAATGCACGTGACTATTTCAATTCCGTGACCCGTACATGACATTCATGATCTTTACGTGTGCAATTGGACAACCTATCATGCTCGGGCTAGAACAGTCAATTGTAAATGCGCGTACCTAGGAACACACTCCGTACGCCAAAAAAAAACAAGCTCGGGTTGCAAATTACGACTCTGACCTACCGGAAATCTTATGTAGCATGGGCATGCCGGGACGATGAGTTGGTACCGAACTCAAGCCCTCGGCACGGGCCTCTTGATCAGTCTAGCGTCGAACTCTTCGAAAAACGTGATGCATTCATGGGCCGCGAAGCCCATTTTCCACAAGCCCATAGTGTCAACTTTTTTTGGGTCGAAGCCCACATCGGTCTTCACAATATGGGCTTCAAATGGGCTTTTAGTACGGACAATGCGAAGCCCATATTGTCTTTTTTCTTTAAGGTTTTTTTTTTTCTTGTTTGCCTATATATATATATATATTTTGTCTTGTAGTAAATAACTAAAAAGATCCGTTTCCTCGTATAACCGCAAGCCAGCCGGCCATTGCTCATTGTCCCTCTCGCGCTCTCTCTCCCCCCCCCCCGTGCTCCGGCGAGGTTGTGGCCCGAGGTCAGTCTCCGGTTCTCGAATTCGTCTCCTTCCTTCGCGCTCGAATCTCGTTGTTTTGCCCTAAGCCTCCGTCGAGCAATTCGCTTTCGTTCTGGGCCACGATCGGAGTCGCCATTGCTCCGTGATTGCTCGGCGCGCGGGGATTTCGGTGTTCAAGCCCTTGTTTTTTCTCGATCGTTTCGATGCCCCGCGCGGCGGAATGAGACGTGGGCTGAGCGTCTCGAGCAGGGTCCTTGTCGGATCACTGTGTTTTGTGGGGGTGTTGCCGCAATTCGATGTCGGAATGGGGCTGTTTTAGCTTCAGTGCGTGCGCGTGGGTTGGTTATGGTGGAGCGTTTTTGAAGGCTGATGATGAGGGAATGGAATTTTGAGGGGGAAGGGGTTTGACTTGGTGGGTGCTGCTCATCATTGCCGAACTGACGGGCACGCGGTTAATCCGAGGGCTAGAAGGAGCTTTGACTGTGGGTGTAACTCTGTTCCTGGTTGCAGATGGCGAGGGTTTCTTCGATGCTGACGACGGTGAAGGCGTACTCGGTTCCGCTGATGCTCTTTATTGGAGCCATGGTGTATCAGCTCGTCGTTATTCCAAACACGTTCCCTCGTTCTCACTATGATGGTATCTCCCGCTCACTACTTGATCCGCCAATATACGGGAATTGGGAAGCATGCAATGTATTTGCCCTGAGGATTTTATGCAGTTGATCTAGCCGTAGTAATGAGTTGTATCGGAGGTTATCTGATATCTTTTTTGTTTTGGGGGTTAAAAAATTGCAGTTTTGGGCTTGAAGAGGCATAGTTCTATGCAGGAAGTAGAAGAGGCGTATGAGAAGCTTGTCTCATCTGGGTCAGTTTTAGTTTCTTTAAGTTGATTCCATTACCGGTTTTGTTTACTAGTTGTATTGCACCTACGTTTTTAAATTTCGATGGACATTCACAATGTGTCAATAACAATTTTGGTCATTTACAACCCTACGCAACTTGATCGTTTTGGCCACCATAATGATCTCAGGAACTCAGATGGGGAATTGCAAAAGTCATCCGAATTTATAAAGGTCAGCTCATTATTTGCTGCAACATGATGCTACTATTTAAGCCTTCGCTCGAATTGCCTCCGTGATGCTTTTATCAATTTTGGAGTTGTGGCAAAACCACCGTATGACTTTCTTTTTCGATATCAACTAACTTCCCGTGATGCTGTTGATCGATGGGTAGCAGTAGTTTTTCCATTGCTTCATTCAAATACAACTGACATGATTCCTCTGTCACTGATTGTGACCTTAGAGAATTTAGAAAGATTGACTTTGGCAGTACGTGGCCTGAACTCCTTCCGTTTAAACTTTTGTCATGATGCTATCACTCATTGTCTAGAAATAGGGGTTTAGAATATTTTCATCCTTGTTTTGCTTTAAAAAAAAGGAACTAACTGGCAAAATATACTTAGTTGGCAGCAACTATGTTTGCTCTTGTATCAGTTGTGTGGAATGTTCAATTATCAATGTGTCTACCTCTTTTGGTGTCTTAGAAAGTTAGAATCACCAATGTGTGTAGATTATGTGCGTCTCCTCTAGAGTGTGGTGCCTTTTCCCTTTAAAATATGATTACAACTTCGCTCCTTCTATCCACGTGTTATTTGGGGAGTGAGTAGATTCCCAAGTGTTTTTGACAAAAAGGAAATTTTTTCTGCAATTATAAAGAGTTCATTGGTGTACGCTTTTCTCAAAACAGACGGGGAATTTTGTATTACCTACTTGTTTCCACATCCTTTTCCTCTTTCTGAAAGTTGTGAACGGTTGGTGCCTATAAGTTGTCTTTTGGAAATAATTCTTTCATCACCAAAACTAATACCTTGTTCCGCAAAACTTTTCTGTTGACGGCACAAACACATGTCTTGAACTGAATTGACTGCAATCTTGGGTATTTCTTTCAATGTTAATTTGGAGTGTGGCAAAACTTCGCCATGCTTGTTCTTGGATATCATTTTTTGTTGCTGAAAGTTACATATTCAGAACATAGTGTCCATCTTTCCAGACTGATTTTTCAGACAAGTTTGTTCTTCCACACCATTTTTTCATTTTTTGTGGACTTCGACTTATTGGTACTTTGCCAGAGAAGTTTCTGGTTGTTTCTTGTTTCTCACTACAATTTCATGGTGAACTTAATCGTATTACTCTTTAATTGTTTATTTTTTCTTTGGAATTTTAGCATTGCCACTTTATTTGTCTTTGAATTGTATCGCTCTTTTCTGGGGACTTTATCCTGCAATGGATCAACATTTTCTCCATTAGTCTTGAACTAGCAGTTATGGTGGAACACCTGTGGCAAAAAATTCTCTCGTAAAGTTCTAACCTATCTACATATGTGAATTTTCTTGTCTTCTCGTTTCTTTATCCATCCTGTTTCTCTCATCTGCAGGATTATTTGGATCCTGTTTCCATTGCCATCGAGTTTTGGGTTCATGAATACCCCATTTCATTTCATGCTTTGCAGATTCGTTATGCTTATGAACTGCTGACCAACCCCACTTGGAAAAGAAATTATGACACGTTTGGCATTGAAGAGCAACATGTGAGTGGTATTTCTTAGTGATACTGATAGGTGTGTTATGTGTACATTTTCATACACTATTTATTTACTGGAGAATACAGGTAGATGCAGTACGGCATCTAACTTTTTTGTCCGCAGGATGTTATTGAAGAGGCCAAACAGAAATATGCTGGGAAAAGCTATTCTGGAGTGCACCTTCCGTTACTAGATGCCGCTGCTTCTGGTAAGTGAGAAAATATACTGCGATTTCTTGGTCATCCTTTTTTTGGATTTAGATTGGAACTGGTTATAAACTTCCACCTACACCAAGCATTGGTTAAGCTTATAGACAATTTCTTCATTTTCTGATCAGACTCTGGAGACCAAGCTTCTAATGCCATTACCTTGAAGGATGTTCTTACATCTGAAGCTGACAGCCCATGGCTATTTATGGTACTACTGCTACCTACATCTTATTTGGGCTTTTATCCAGGCTGTTTTTAATGAGTTTACAATTTATCTTGGTGCTTCTCTTTTCCGTTGTCGTGGGAGATTTCGTGGTTTCTGTGAAATAAGGACAAATTCATTTTAAATGCATTATTCTCTCTGCCCAGGCATTTTTATTTTTGTCTTTCAGGGTGGGAGGGAGGGAGGGATGAGCACTCGATTATTACACCGAGTTACTGAGAACCATCAATAAGACTGGCCTTATATACTCTGATAGAAAAAATTAAAGAAAAGAGAAGCAGCCTATGCTATTGTTGTTGTATGGTTGTATATGTTTTCTTGTCAAAGTTGTTCCTCTGACCTGTATGGGCTTTGATATAGTTTGTTTTATGAGTTGATAAAGAAATTTGATAACACAGGTTAGCTAATCGATATGTTTTCTCAAAGTCCAGATACTACTGATTGGTTGATAGAATGACAACAATGATAAACCATAGAGATCCTTGCATTTTACAAAATGGGAGAATATTGTTGATTGATTGAGTTGTAGATTATGAAAATGGTAAAGCTGTAGAGCTACTAATCTTCTATAAAGATTTGGTGGAGGAAGAAAAGGCTTCACATGGTGTCAACACGTGCAAAAATTAGTCAAGACCCAAAAGACAGCTCAAATATAGGATTGCTATGTGGAGCATTTAAGTTATGGGCAAGAGCGAGAGAAAGAGCATGAAGGATGCCTTGATTGGATTGTCCACACTTTCACGCACTTGTTTTAGAAGTTACCTATCAATTAGAGTATCTCAAGCAGTTGACCCTTGCATTTCAGTTGGAGGGTCCATCCAGTCGCAAAATTTTAGAATATTGATAGTGGGCAGAGTTCAACAGAGCTTTTACATGGTATCAGGGTTCGATATTGCGAATTCAATTCTTCAAGGCCCCTTTATTTGCACCCCGCTTCCTCCTCCACCACACACAACACACCACCCACCCCCGCTCTTTTATTTCCAGGCTTTAGTCTTAAGCGAAATTCGAACCTACGTATGAGGGGGAGTGTTAGGATATTTGCATATTAAACTATTCTGTCATCTTATAGCATAAGCATTTAGAATTGTTGAGAGTGGCTCCACAAAATTTTACAATTGAGGGACCTAAATCGAGCAATACATAAACCAAAAACTGCAATATTTGTGAATTTTGCATGCTTTTGCGCTTGTCATGTTTTTTTCTTTTTCTACTTTATTTTCCTATCATCACATGTAGTCTGGCAAATAATTTATTTAAAATAATTTAATTTAGATATATTCATCTGGGAGCAAGTGTTGTGCTCATCGCTTTGACATCTGGAAAAGAATAGGTACGTTCCTAATTTATAAAAATTCATTGTTAAGTCTTAGTCTCCTAGTTCTCAAATTTTGTTTATTGTTTTGGTAGATAATTGAGCTGCCAAGTTGCCCAATACTTATACATGATATTTTGTTGAGTGTGGATGCGTTCTTACTCCTTTTATTCTGTCGTAAACTTGTAAACACAGTTTCAGAAAAAAATTGCTGCATTCTTCTTCTTCTTAAATCCTGAACTCGTCCACTATGTGCAGGCTCATCGCTCTTCCTACTGATGAAGTGCTTGTTGGGTTATTTGTTTTTGTGCTATTCATGCTCAGAGCCGTCTTCTTACGGCTAGTTCTTATTCTCAAAAGTAAAATACTTGCAACTGATATCAATTCATGTTTATGTTGAGAGGAAAACGTGCTTTCGCATAATTCTGACAATTTACTTCTTAAAGTCTCGATTTTAGTCTAGATCTGTTGTTTTTCATTTTCCTTTTCTAGTTCTTCATTCATATGCACAATCTTCAAAGGTTTGCATTTCAAGTTTCAATCTGATTAAGACTGCGAGTTTTCAAGATAGTTGAGAGTTTTTGGCCTATAGTACGAAGAAAAGCGGGAATGCTTCCGGTCATGCTAAACTTTTTTCTCACAAAGCAATATGAGCACTCAAAAGTTATTGAATTATTAGAATTAAATAGACTTGGAGTGAATTTTCTGTACTTGATGGTAGCTGCTTCACATCTTGCGATTATGATGATGACTGAAGAATTATCACTTTGGTTTCACTATGTGCTTTCCCTTTATCATGTTCCCCTCTAAATTACGTTCAGCTGCTCTGTTGGATGGAGTTGCAAATACTGGTGCTGTGGAACTTGGTGAGGTTCAACTTGCAGCATATCTTGCTGAGAGAAAACCAACAGGACAATTGTTTTACAGAAATGGTAAGATACTTGGATGTATCACTATAGTTTTTAATTTGGTTGTGTTGGATAAAAATCTTTTGGACCATGTGGAAGGTAATATTTAGCATGTCACCAAAATAAAGAAGCCCTTGATTTTTCTCTGTACATATCAAACAGAAAAAGGGAAGGTTTGCTTTTCCACTATATCAAAAGTTGATTTCAGCTAAAAACTGTGTGAAGTTGATTGCACAACCATTTAAGTTTTTAGAGAGCAATGCTGTTTAGATTTTATATCTCAAGTCAACATCCCCCCTCACATGAAGGCTGCTAGGACGATGAAGGCCTTAAGCATGCGAAACGTAACGTGTAAATGAAAAAATGGATTAAATCCATTATATAAATAAAGAAAACTGAAAGGAGAGAATGAAGAATCAACTCGAGACCTCTGGTGTGATTTATATTTCATCTTAACTGAACAACACATTCCAAAAGTCGATTTGTGTCCACAAACTAGACACTAGTTTTTTCTTTGATCCTAGGAAATGCATAAGGGACATCTAGCAAGGCACCTATGCTTGCTTCTCATATAATTCTCCTAGTGTTGACTTCATGGATAAAGTGTCTAAAAAGCTAGGTAGCCCATCTTCTCAGCTCTTCCATGTGGTACCTCGTTCAATAGTTATAGGGGCCAAGATCTAAAAATGCTCTTTGTTTTCCTTAAATGCCGTGGGTTTCCTTTGGATAGGAAAACCAGAAATACTCTTGTATTTTTCTTTTCAATTGGCAGATTTGGTTGAATTGAACCATCATTGGCATGCATCCCGTATACATTATTTAGATGAGAAATGTAATATGCTTTTATATTCATTTGTCACAAATTTTAAGCAATGAAGAAGCAAGACTGGAATATGTGTTGAGCTTTTTTCTTTATGCAAGGAATTTCCTTATCTTTTCACTTGTATTTAAAGCCAGTAAAGAGAGAGTACTAAAGACGACATTCCACTCAGTGTGCTTTGTTATTAATTTGACGAATTTACTACAGGTATTCCTTCAATTGTTGCTTTTCCACCTCAATGTAGAAATGCAGACTGTCTAGTTAGGTGAGTTTCACTTTCTAGCCCATTTTGTGTGCTAAGTAAGCTTTGATTTCTGAGTCTTTGTGACAGTTGGAAATGCCTCTCCTATGGAAGGGTTATGATTAGAAGTTCTTCTGTTTCTTCTAAATGAGAAGAGAAGCATGAGTAGAAATTACCTTGGAAATTTTCATAGGTTTGAAGGAGAATTAAGTACTGATGCGGTGACCGATTGGTTTGCAACAACCATACTTAGTTTACCTCGCATTCGATACTACTCTAAGGAATCACTTGTAAGTTACAAATTCCTTACCAGTTCTTATTCTTGTTGACAGTGTGGATGCTCTTTTTTCTGTTGTCACTTTTGCAGAAAAAGATTATGCTAACTGTAGGAATAGAAGATAATTTTTTTATTGCATCTTCATTTATCATCACGGTTGTTATGCTATAGCATTTGCAGCTAAAGCACTGTTGAATAAGTTGGACAGGCCAGATCCAGATTGTTTTGATAGGATCAGCCAAATTTATGGACGTCAATCTCTATTTTTACTTTACTTAGCTTGCTAATCGATCTTCACGTACCTTACTGATGTTTTTATAAAAATGAGAACTAAACAAAGTGTGATTGACGGAGCAGAATACTTATTTGAGAAGGAAATTACTAATCACATATATGGAGCTAGTTGTATTCAATTGTTTCACGATTAATATACTCATTGTAGTTAGTGTTATCTATTGCAATCAAAGTTAGTATATTCAGTTTAGTTATCACTACCCAATTGCAAATTTGACCTACGCTTTTTGAGTTCCCATTCTTTGCCCTTTGATTCTCTAATCTCTATTTATAGTCAACTACCTTTCCATATTTAACATCAGTCAGCTGTTTGCTTTAAGTAGTCCCATCCAGCCGTGTAGCTAAGGAAAGAAGGTCCATCTCTAGTCATATTAACTTTTTTGTTTTGTGTATGTTCAAGTTGAATCAATCAGGCCCCTAACTGCCCCCTTTGTTTAACTACTTAAAGCTATTGTTTACCCCAATGGATATTGCAGGTTAGAGGCCCTTGATTATTTATCTTCATGAAACAGTCTTAATGTTGGAATAGTACCGAGGCAAAAGATCACATGCTGATCTCTTCCTTTTGTCTTCCTTATCTGTTTTTTGAAATTTCATGTTTAGCTAAGTTTTATTTAATCGGTTATTTATTTTATTATTTTTTTTCTTTTTTTTTGGGGGGTGGTGGGTGGGATAACGGGTTGATTTGGGTTATAGATACAGGTAGATGGTTTGACACTAAAGTTCTTGTTAAAAATATCCTAGATAAACTTTTTGGGGTTAAAAATATGCAAGATTTATATGGTGGGCCTGGGCCCTTCTCCTAACAGTTTTAGACTCTGGGGGACAACGGTTATTTGACATGGTCTCTAAGCTTTAGGTCACTCACTGTTGTTGTGTTTTGTGTTGATTCTGGTTGTTACTACTTGCTTTGTTGTTTTAACAGTACTGTCGTGCTTTATATTTTTCTTTGGGTTCTTGCAGATCCAGTACTTTTTCTAAATGTTGGAGATTATGCTTTTTGCACATAGTATGTTACCCTTGTGATGAACTACTCCTGAGAGAGAACTTTAGGACCTTATACAGTCCTTAAGTCTTTCGTTTATTACAATCACATTGGAGGGGAAAATTTTTTATTATGCAACTTATGTCGTAAAAAACCCATAACTCTCATTAAGTTCTTCATAATTCAGTGGCTAGTAATAGGTATGATCATTCAACATCTCCACAGGTTAATATCCTAATGTTCACATTCAAAATTTTTTGATCAGTCTCCATGTGTGTTTACACAAGATGTCACATCAGATACCAGATACCTCTCTCCTTTTCTCATTCACTTCTTTTCTTCTTCTTCTTTTTTATAAACAACTAAGATTAAAGCGTTTCGCTCAAAAACCTGGTTGCTAGTTATGATTGTTTCTTGCTTCCTTTGCTTAATGGTGGAAATATACTTGCAGGGACAAGCTTTTATGGCAAAGACCAGCCCTCACAAGGTACTTGGTTGATCCTACTAGTTGGGAATGGTGTATTAATTTTTCAGCCAATACATATCTCCAGTTTTCCTTGTCTTCTGATTTTACACCGAGTTAGTGATCTTGAGTGACCATTTAGTATAACTGATCAACTATACTTTTGTCAGTGAAGCTTGAAGTGATCTGAGAAAGGGGTTCATGTACCTTAAAATCAGCTAGCTTTTCAGTCCGAAAAAGAAAAAGCATGACAGCTTGTTGTGCAAGCCTATTATTTTGTTTTTCTATGCATTATTAGGTGTGCACTCTCGCCAAATACAATGGTCATACTCCTCTCTTCCATTGATAGTAAATTTGTTTTCTCGTTTGTAATACATATTAAATGCGGAGTGTTTTTTCATTTGCAACGAATGAGATATGAGAACTCGACACAACATAGTAAGCATTAAAGTGTCCTCAGAAGACCCTCTATCCATCAAGAAACAATAATGCTTATTTTTTTTTTGTTAAGATAACATAATCCAAGCAGTAATCAACCTGAATTTTAATGGCTGCAATAGAAATCGTCTCCCAACTTTTAAAGCTCCAATATCTCTGATTCCATTAGTTGTGAAATTTCTTACGCGGGTAAACACCGTTTTGTTGAATCTATTGCACAACTCTGTAAAAGCACCCTCTTTTGTTCTTTTGACTTTGGAGTCAGCTATTTCGTGCAGGTGCGTAACGAGTTCATCCATGATGAAACATATGGCCAGATGTCTATGTCATGTGTGGCCTTGTGGTCATGTCTTGGTGGGGGTTGGGACTTGTAGCTTAAGATCAAAGTCTCGATCCCTCAAGAAAGCAAAAAAGAAAAAGAAAAAAAGATAACTATGTCATTTGGCACATATGAACCTTTATCAATCATGAAAAGTGATTGGCCTATTGATGGTACTCTTACCAAGATCGGGATTCCCGCATTACCCCTCCCCATATCATCTGTAAAAAGAAATCAATTATTCGTATCTGTTAATATATGTAACTTACATGTGTACATTCAAACCTTGCGCACTTCTTCCTTATAGGTAAAGGTTATTTTGTTCTCAAAGACGGGGGAACGTGCCACTCCATTTGTGCGTCTTGCTGCTAAGAATTATTGGTCTTATGCATCATTTGCTTTTGTACTGTGGAGGGAAGAGGAATCTTCCTTTTGGTGGAATGCGTAAGTGGAAAAGGATTGGTTTTCTTTTAGATGATGTACCTCAATTTGTTGCTTTAGTTTGCTTCCATCAGTAGCATAAGTTGCTGATAGCATTTTTGCTTTTGGAATTTTGATGCTAGGTTTGAGGTGGAATCTGCACCTGCTATCCTAATTTTGAAAGATCCTGGCATCAAGCCTGTTGTGCACCATGGTATTCCTTATTTTGCTGAATATGGATAAAGATGATTAGATGGCATTTTTTCCATTTTCTTCAGGGCGGGAGATGCTATTTTCCCCCATCCAAACCCGATGGGATCCCTGCTCTCTATTTCATTAATAGACAGAAAAAGAAACTGCAAATGTAGTCTTTTGACACTTTTGCTTCCTGTCAGAGATTGAGTAGTCCCTGACACATTCAACACTAAATTATATTGGCGTTTCTCAGATGCGATAATCACAATGACCTTCGTGCCCATTAGGAGGGGCTAACTTTTACATCGAGAATGAAAAGAATTGCACTTGCATTGTCCACTTTGAATGCCAAAAAAAAAAATGGTTGATGAGTTTAGTGTCACATTGCAAAGATGTCATCTGTATGCCAAATTATGAATTTTCTGAAGGCTGTCTGAAACCAAGTGCTGCATGTTGCTTTTGAGTGGCAAAAAAATTAATCTCCTGCGGCTTTCTAATAACAGATGTATGCCCAAGAATTTTGCTAATTTTCTACATGCTGCAATGATTAGAACTTAAATAGACAGTTTTTTCCATTCATAAATATTCCACAGCAATAGGTTTGCATTTTTCATCTGTAAATTTTTGCACCCTTCTATGAAACAGGGTTGTCTTTTCTCCTTTACTCTGTTATTATTACAGACAAAAGAATTTGTTTGACAATTAACAATGGGAACTTGCAGGACCAGTCAACAACTCTTGGTTTTCCAATCTGATAGAACAGAACAAACATCAAGGTGAAGCAAGGGTTCTATGGCTATTGGTTTTCTTATTTTGTCTGATGAAAGTTGCTGCCTCCCTCCTGTACTATATGACTGAACTTTGTATAGTCTGAAGGGGTATGTGACATTGACTTGCACGGTATGACACAAGAGAGTGGAAACTTTTGGAGCTAAAACAAAATAGTAAATTGGGCACCCTATTTCATGGCACCAAAAAGTTCGAGAAAATTTTCTTTTGTTAAGGAACTTTCCCTCCTTTTTGTTTAATTTGTTGCATCCACTTTGGGAAATAGGATATTATGTCAGCCGGATAATGAAGGTTAATGTTTCTGAGTTCCTAGATTTTGGAGTAGAATAAGTTGGACACGGTTATTACTTGCAATTTTGGTAATTATGTGCATCTATTGTTGTTTGGTTTTTTTCAAAGACTAGCTGGTTGTACAGGAATAATTATGCAGTGTAATTAGTTTTAGCGTGTAGTTTGTCTTTTTCTGACTTGGAAATTAATTTGCAAGGGTGTAATTCATCAATTAAGCTGCAAACAGAAACTGTTAATGGACTTTGTGAATGGGTATCATGTTGAATTAGCCCTTCCTGCCAACTCCATTTCTAGTGTATAGGCTTGTTATCTTGACAGGATGTCAATAGAAGGAATTCGTATAGCAGTTGTTCAGGATTACTTTAATAACATGCTTCCTGTACTCTGGGCATCTTAGAAGGTAGTTTGCAACTTGCATGGGGAAGGATTGATCATTGATGGTGTACTTTTACTTGGCTGATTGGTTATATTGTCACGACGAAACTAAGGACATGAAGGCATTTTATTTGAATTGTTGGGATTAGAATGAGTCAAAAGAGCACAAAATAATTGGCGTTTATAAACAATGGGGAAGTCTTCTTTAAAATGTGCGACCTCATATTTGCAGAACTTCCTCAACTGAGGACTGTAACATCACATGAACTGGGTTGCGACCCCAGAGGCTATTCCCGAGCTGGAGTTAATGTGGAATCATGGTACTGTGTGATACTAGCAGGGGAGGCTCAGTCGGGAGCTAAATGAAATGCGCCAAGTAAGCGTCCCCTGTTTATTCAGATGAATTAAGTGTGCTTTCAAGTTTAGCTTCCAAGCTTTAATTACAACATCAACATATGTGTTGTAAGCATAAGATTTTGCATGCAAACACACAAATTGGATAGGATCAAAATAGTTTCAAAGTCTGTAGACCTTTCATTTTCATTTGTTCATTTTTTCTTTATTAAACATCTGTATGCATGCTTCTAGCAATGGCTTGTAGGTTCTGTGTTGTAGACCATAGTTTAATTGATGCAAGACTACACAGCTATGTGTCTGAGATCCCTTGTGGATATAAGCCTCAAGCAGGGAGTTCTCACCAAAGACATGGATAGATGGGGAAGCAGCAGGGTCCATCCCTTCTCCTTAAATCATGATATTTTTCAAAGAGCCCCAGTACTTTTTCCATTCCCAATTTTGAGCTAGTTTTGAAGCTCTAAGTCAATCATTCCTCTGCCATGAGTTATTTTGTCTGTTTGTTAGATGCTTTCATTTGAATACGTTAAAATGAAAATTTCTTAGCAGACCTGGCAAGAATTCATGTTTTCTCCTCTTAAATAATGTCCACCTTAATCTCTTTTTGACTTTTTGAATGGCTGTTACCCTTTTTTCATCCTAAAACAGCCACTACTTGAACCTGCATGTGTCGTCCTGTTTATGCTTAGAGAAACTATTTTCAAATAGCCTCTAGAGATCAACCGCAAATTGTGATCTTGAAAAGGTTAAACCAGATGCCATCCCTGCTCAGCCATTGAGGTCAACATATTCTCCTTTGACAGCACTGCTGGCCAAAACTAAGGCTTAAACGAAGTATTGCTCTACTGATTTGCAACGAAGTTCTTAAAAGACAAACATCTGATTGAGATAATTCTGTCACACATCTTCATAACATGTCGAATGAAAGAACTCTTGAAAGATAAAGCTTCGATGTCCTCACCTGTATATCATGCTGTGAATAATTGAATAGTCCCTGAATGCTGAGGCCCAAGTCAAGGCAAAGGAAACGCTTGGTTAGCTAATAAGGTTGGTTGAGAAACCTTTGTCTCTTTGAGTGGACACGTTGTGATTTTAATGAGCTTACACTGGCAAGAAGAGGAGATGAACTGGTGGTTTTGTGTCACGCATTTTGTAATCCATGATGTGGCATTAAATATCCTTGAATAGCTTATCTCAGCCAATGTGTTATTGTCTCTGAAATGAAATGAATAGTCCCCAAACAATTTTATGTACACAAAGTTTCACGACCTTTTGGTATTGTTTTCTAGCAAAAAAGTATTAATTTTTTATTTTTAATAGTTTATATGGAATTATTAAATAAGATTTTGTCTGTGGTAGTTACTCCTCTGATAATTATTTTTAATTTCGCAATCGCAATATTTCACACATTGACAGACCATGTGCAGGATCCGAGAAATGTTATCTAGTGATGGTGAGTTAAGTTCAGTTGACAATGAGGAATCCTCGATACATGCAGCTGTTGCATTGAAAGTTAGGCGGCTCACTTTTACATGGCTTAATGGGGAATCCCAGGAAGTGAGTTTGTCTTTATTTGTTTGCAGTCATTTTGTTTTTATGTTTTCTCGTTTAGAGTATGGTCAACTTACGATTGACACGTTTGATGCACATATCATGCCCATCTGGGAATTCCTCAAATTTTGCATGCAAAAGATTTTGGTTGTCCTTATCTTCTAAATGGTCACATAGCTAATGGATGTGCCTGACAGAGTTGTCGGTGCTCGTAGCTATTTGTGCAGAACCACATCACAATTTTTTATCTGCATAATGCCATGGATAAATCTGGATGGTTTTCAGAGGATTCATATATGATGCACACATTTAGGCAGGTGGAAATTGTTGCAAGTGGCTCCTGGTATGTGGGAACAACCATATGCAGAAGTGTACTGCAATCCGTAGAGTTGATATACTGAATACATTACATTTAATGGCATGTCAGAAGTGGAAAAGCAGGTCTCATAATAATTCCAGCAAAATGATTACTTTGAAAGCATCCATGTCACCACCCATTTGTTGGGGAGGTCTCTCCTGCCTTCTTGTGCTTTCTAGCATATTTCTAGGAGGGTAGGTGCTTTCAAGTCTTGAATAGTATCATCCCAAGGACTTAAACTTTATGTCAGGCTTCTTGTATTCTTGCTATGTGCAATAAACAGATTTTGTTTGGGAAGATTGGCTGAAGACTGCTCCTAGAACCTCATAGTTACTGGTGTTATGTTAATCGATTATTGCTTCTATGCTTCGGAATCTGTTTGATTGTAAACTATTCTATTCCCAGTAGCCACAACTCTGTAGACAACAGCCATGGTAATTGTGTATGGGTCAACCACTAATATCTTCTATTTTTTCTTCCCAGAAATATTGCTTATTTTACCTTCAATCAGAAACCAGCTATGATACCTGTGGACCTAGAAGGGACATTGCTGATGTGCCTAGGTTGTTCATTGTACGTTACAAGAGAAACTCAACAGAGGAAAACACTGAGGTTAAGAAAAACCCCAGAAATATGTGGGATGCATTGCTAAATGAGGATGCGGATCCTGCAGCACAGCTTGTGGCAAGGTACAATGGCTCCAACGAAATTCCTGAGGTAGGAATATCTTTTTGTTGTGGTGGGATTGTCAGTCATATTGTCACTCCGTGAGCTCCGTTTCTTTTCGCTTAATACAATGTTGTCTGGGCCTGTGCAGATTAGTAAATGGATTTCTGGTATAATCAAGGATGGTGACTCCAGAGATCTCCCATTCTATGTAAGCAACCTTCTCTTACGAATAGTTGATTAGAGATGGGATTTGATGCCTTTGCCAATAATACCTTCTTTTTTAGCTCTTTCTTCTTTAATGTCCTATCGTGTCATTAAGGCACCTTCTATTTTTTCTCCTTAAATTAATTGTCAGGTGGTATTCTCGTAGCTCCAGAAACTTAACTTTATAACATGCAATATAGATCTACTTCTATTCGGCCCCATTGGGGATATTTTTCATCTTTCAGTAAGTCTTTCGATAGTTGATTTTGGAAAAGCCAGGCAATCATGCCTTTTAAATGTGCTATCACAAGAGTTTAGTAACTTAATTTTGTCTGAGAAACTATTAGAATTTAGTCATTTGGAATTGTATCTGTTAACCGAAAAACACTAATGCATGACATCCAGTTTCAGGATCAACTTTTTATTTTTTCCGCTGCCATAATATTTGTTGGGCTACCTCATTACCATGCATGAAACCCGTGTATTTACATGTCGATTTTGGGGTGCAAACATCGCAACATGCCTGCCTTATCTGACCAAATTTATAATTCATCAGAAGTTCTGGTGAACATCCTGGGCTCAATGTATGTACACCTTTTTAATGTTCTTAATACATCTTCAGAGAACAAAGACTCCCGAGCTTGTTCCTGAGGGCGAAGAACCCATGTTTTCCAAAGGTGCTCAGAACATCTTATCCAGGAGTACAGGAATGACACAGAAGATCCGTGGCTTCATAAGAGGATTTTTTGATCGCCTGGGAGATCCTAGGATCGGTCCATTCTTGCTTTTAGGAGCATTGATGTCCTTTGGTACCATATGGCTGCGTAGAAGTAAACCAAGTCAGCCAAGTCAACCGGATCAATCAGAACAGTCTAGTCAACCAGATCAATCAGAACAGCCAAGCAGGAAGGTAAGCTCCTGAAGTCAATTCATTCTTTCAGCAATCAAAAAAGCCAACCCATCCCCTGAGTCACATTATCACCGATTCTATTTTGTTTGGTGATGGTATGGTGAACTGTTATGGTCACTGTATACTCATTATCTTGAAAAACAAATTTGGTCATCAAGTCAGAGCTATGTAATTGGATGCGGCCATGGTGGCTATAAATAATAAATTCTCAATTCTCAATTTAAGCATGCCCGTATAATATCTCTGCAGGAGGAAGCTAAAACAAGACGCAGAGAACGACGGAGAACGACTTCAAAAAAAGATGGGCCTTCTTCAATTACTGATGCAGAACCTAAAAATGCTTACCAAATGCCATTTTCGGATTCCGATTCTGAGTAGTCAAGATGCTTATTCCCAGCAGTGGTAGAGGTCAGGTTTGAACATACAAGGAAGTCTAACTTGTTCACCATGCGAGATAGCATACTGGGCAAGGCAAGCAACAATCATGGCCGGTCTTAGCTTCACTTTTGAGGATCGAAACAACCTTATCTTACGAAGGAAAGTACATGTGATGGATGAACTGCTTGCACCTGCCTTGATCATCCTTTGCTGCACGACTCTTTTTGCACTGATATAGATGCTAAAATTGCTTTTGCTAGATTGAATTTGTTAATTGCCCAAAGTTATCGGTCCACCTTTAGCGCACTCAAATAATGGAACTATTGCAGAATTTGCCATCTTGTAATATGCTTCAATCTGGATGAATTCTGGCAGAGAGTCGGGACAGACATAGTTGCTTTCATTAAAGTGCACTCTCATGTGAACAGTGATCCTGAAGTTTTTTCAGAGAAGTGCTTGAATATTTTCTCCAACGTCCAATCATTTGACTTGCTATTGAGAACTTTTCTCATCGATCATGTGTTAGTGACAGGTGATCTGACCAACCAATTAAAAGTTAAATAAATAGGTTATGCCAAGTAGGATGAAATTCATAACACAAGAACAGTGGTGATTATTGTAACTCTGATGTATTCACGGCTAAACAAGCCTCGATACCACAATCTAGTTTGCAGTAAGCCAATGAAAATCCATGCCATGTCAAATTACAGGTTATAGCCTATTCTCATACATCCAGCGGAAAAATTGCATCTTCGATAGATGAGTTACTAACAAGTTCCATTATTTAAATTGCTAATCCCAGGAAATTTTATTGTGCAAATGCATAATTTACAAGAGAACCAGGGGACCTAAAGATTTGAGATAAAAAAACTGAACAAATTCAGACATGGGACAATCGACCTGTAACAATGGTGTACATGGGTACAGATTCTCGCAAACGATTGATCTGTCAGATGATAAACAAACTTATACTGCTCGAAAATATGTATTTGAATTCCACTAAATGCCCACATTCATCTCGGTTGAAACACTTTACAAACCACTAATGCCTCGTAAAAACCCTCTCTTTCAGCAGAAGCTGCCACCTTCCCAACTATGGCGGCATGTATTCATGTATCCGGCAAGAGTTGTTAATGAATTGCTTTGCTAGCAAACAGAAGTCTGCCAAGATCGACTTTTCTGTGACTGGAGCACTTGATAAAACTTCCAGCTGAGGATCATGTGCCAGACTCATAAAACTCTCTTTCCCAGAATGATTGCTCAGATACGGTCACTGCCTGTTTGAAGGACTAGTACCACGTGATAGTGTTGCCACTCACCAGGAACATCTGCAATTATAACAGCTGAGTACTACTGCAATGAATCCACTTAAAATGCAAAAATGCATCTATCAATTATCATGAGAATCAACAAGTTTAAGGCCCCAGCTCATGTCCTCGCAATGCCTCACATGGGGTACCAGCTCACCAGTATCAACCTCGTCTGGCTTTGCAATCATAAAATGGAGGCGCGTGAAAACAAGGCTCCATGGACATTGCTCTGCGGCAGGGTGGGTCAGGAGCTGTTCCATTCTCAGGCTTGTAGAGGATCCATGGCTTCAAACCTCCAAGACCTTGAGCCACGTAACCGAAAGTTGACCAAGAGCTCGTGATCAACACATCGGTCATACTCAACAAGTACATCTCTGCCCATGCCTTCCTATTGTGCATTTCCTTCTCAGTTTGTTGATATTCTTCATGACTCGGCTGCACAATGCTAACTGCCTCTCCTGTGGTTGTCGGGTAATGCCAGTATATATCTCTTATCCTCTCAAAATAACCAGACGATAAAGATGTCACCAGCACGGCTTTTGATTTCCGATTCAAGGATGTAACCTCTGGGGATCCTTCCTCAATTGTCCTTGGTAGCAGATTCTCCCTCGCGGTACAAGCTAGGATCTGGTCCAGAACATGCTGAAATGGACCAACTCCAGTATCAAAGACTCGGATTTGGATCCCGATCCTTTCATCTGCTTTAGCTAAATAAGTTTGATAATATCTTCTTATGAGTCCCCATACAGAATTTGTAGGGTGGAAAAGATATCGTCCCAAGAAATGGAAAACATTTTCCCTTTCTGGGAAGAGGTTGTCCAATTCTCGCTCAAACGAAGGGATCAAGAAGAGAGATGGAACAAAGTAATTGTCTGTCCTCATAATCAACCAGGGTATGCTCTGGAGAAAAGACTGGTCTTCATCGCAGAAGAAAAGCTTATCATGATCATTGTAATCGTGGACAAGATGGAGATACATGAAAGATGGTATCTCCAACTTACTTAAGGTGTTACTGGTTAGCATCTTTCCATAACAGTGTGGAGAGTTTTGATTGAGGCCATTGAATTGGTCTCTAAGGGGAAAATCCGAAGGAAGGAACCATGAAACCTCTGGAAACGGCTCGCAGAAGAGATCGGTCATATCCACGCCAGGGTCAATGAGAAGAACGCGGTTCGTGAGAATCGCGTAGAGAAATGCTGAAGCTAGAGTCAATATCCTATTCCCTAATCCACTAAAGGAAATCCATATAACATAGTTACAGTCTGAGATTCCCGTGGAATGGCCAGATTTGAGCATTTCCAAGGTTCTCTTGTAGGACTCGGAATGAGGTCCACATCGCTTATGGAGAGCTTCATAGCCTCGTAATCTAGAGATAAGATAAGAAGACGGTTTTTGCTTTGACTCCTTGCGGAATAAAACTGATTGGTATCGACTGAGACAAGATCCTTCATCAAACCCAGCAGCAAGCAAGCCACCAAGCAGTTCATTCTTTTGCTCCTCCACAGTCTGAGAGGCAACTTCATCTGAACCAATGGATTGTAGGAAGAAAGAAAGAAGCTATGAGTGTGGTTAGACAACAGAGAAGGGCTTGACCATCTCCAACTATGAATTGCAGTGCAGATTGCTAAAAGAGAGAGGCTGCTAAAAACTCATTTTGGATGGATCAATTTATTCTATTGGTTATTTCCATCCACAAGATCCAGATGGATCACTAACATTATGCAAACATTAATCTGACATGCTCAGTGACATAAGATAACATGGTCAGAGAAGCCGAGGGAAGCGCATGGAAGTAAAGTCCGCACAAGCTATCCACGAGCACCGTATCTTACAGAGCAATTCGAGTGCCCACGCAAACTCAGACCGAGTCAGATATCGTATGAAGTTCTATGGCTGGTAAAAAAGCCTAGTCAACATGAACCTAATATAACTATGATTGTCTAACTACACTCACATCAGTGCCAGAGTCCCACTAGAAATTTCAAGCAACTACACAATCCGACGAATCTTTAAACACCGCAAAATCGAGATACTAAACAATGGATGCTGGTTAAGCAACATACGAACTACAAAGTGTGGTCATTGCAGCAAAATGGCGTTTCTTGTTAATCATTTAGAGAGGCTCGAAAAAAATCCAGCTCCACAAGTAACAACAGGAGCGATGAGTGAACACACATGCTTATGCTTAGCGACCCACAAGTAACAACAGCAGTGATGAGTGAACACAGATGCTTATGCTTAGCGACCCAGAAACGCCAGATCCAATGCTCAGCAAAACAACCATGAAGTCAGTACCTTCAGGGGCTGTGACTTCATGAACTCTCCTCCCTTCCGCAGGAACACCGTTCGTGGGCGGGTCTCTGAGCACCACCGACAGAGAAAACACGACCGACGTGGCCATCAAGCAGACGACGAACACACCCATGACCCGCATTGGGCCGTACCCGGGTCTCTTGTCCGGATCTATCGGGAGGGTCGGAGGAGCATCCGGGTCGGATTGCTTCGATGGCTCATCAGGGTCGTTGGCATTCTTGTTGAGCCTCCTCATTGGCTTACAGAGAGAGCGGAAGAGAGAACCCTCTTCTCCCTATCTGGCTCTCGAAGTGGAGAAGGAGCTGCGTCTTGGGTCCATTTCCGATTGCTGGCGGTGGCGGTGGAAGTTGCAGGTGGGCGGAGGAGGAAGAAGATGAACGAGTGGGGACTTCTTCTTGAAGAGTTTGAAAATGGAAAGAGAAGAGGAAGAATGGTGCGGTGTTCTTCAATACTCAAATAAGGTAAAACCGTAACCTGACCAGAAAAAAAATAAGGTAAAATATAATGATTGGTATTGTATTTCTTTGTATGTCCTCATCGTGCTCATGTCAAATAAAATAAGGGATAATAACACAAATAGTCATTTGAATTTTGGTTTCAATATCTGATTTGATGTGGTCCACGAACTTTTAAGTATCAATTTGTTCAATGTAGTTCTAACTATAATGAAATTATTTAAGCGCAATGTTGATGTGGTCTACGTTGAATATTTTTTAATTTTAACTAAATTAATCGATAAACGAACAAATTTTTGATCAAATGCTCGATGTAGTCCCCGAACTATCTTAATTTTGAAATTTTTTAATATCCAAACTTTTTCAGCCCAATCTCCAAATAGTGAAATTTGGATTAATGGAATGAGGAGATCTGGTTTCGTCTCTCCACATTGAATATTTTCTTATAATTCAGGAATTAAATTAAACTTCTCTCTCTCTCTCTCTCCAAAATTGTCATCTCCCGATCAAACCTCTCCATCCCACGACAGCGAATCGATGCCTTCCCCTCTAACGATTTCCGATCACTATGGACTTGCATTTTGGTTGAACCACCGGGACGGGACGAGGGCTAATCTTGAACAAATTAAAAGTTCAGGGATCAAATTGCACATTGGATCAAAGTTCATGGACCGTTTGTGTTATATTCCCATAAAATAATTATTGGATTTTGCATGTCTTAATTTTGTTATAATTCTTTTTATAAGAGAGATATCCAAACTTTTTCAGCTCGATCAATCTCCAAATAGTAAATATGCCCTCACCTCCCGGCCCACAAGTCACGGTCGCTCAAGGAGATCTGGTTTCGTCTCTCCACGTGAATTCTCCTCTCGCTTTTCCACTCGATCATCTCCAACCTCTTCCTTTTTCAATCCTTCACTCTCTCTCTCTCTCTCTTTTCGCCATTGATGCTTCTCAGTTGCCTCTCACTCTATTCTCACGGCTCAAATTCTAATTCCTCTCATCTCAGTCTGCAGCTCGCTCTCTCACCTCGCACTCTCTGCAGGACTCTCGCTGTCTCAGTCTCTCTTGCAGCTCGCGGGTCTGACCGACGCTCGCTTTGGGCCAAATTGACTGTTCCATTGAACTCCCCTTAAACCCCGACGGCTCAAACTGGTTGTCCGATTTAAAGTGAATCAGGGGATCGATGGGCGATTCACGATCTGTTTCAAAACGAAGGAAAACCAACCCTTACAGGACGATTTTCGATTTCAGGATAAATGCCGCCCACCTTAAAACCGATGACACCTAATATCCGTGAAAATTACCCCGTTTGGGGTAAAATGGCAATCCTTCTAGAAAGGCTAACTACAGAGAACCAACCCCTAAGTTTCCCTCGCGATCGAATTCGCCTTCACGGTCCATAAATAAATAGCCACCTAAAATTAATTTCTACGGATAAAAAAAGGGGGCCCCAGCGCATTTCCCAGGTCAGCAGCCCCGGCGCGCCAACCGTTGCCGATAAGCCCGCCACGTGTCGCCCCGAGATCGCTCCTCCTTCTCCTCTCCCTCGGATCCGGCGCCTGCCCTCCTCTGAACGACCGGTGAAATATAAACGGGCAGAGGAGGAGGAGGAGCAGGAGGAGGTCCTTCGTCGTCAACACACGCCACACCCCGCACCGAACTTTCTCTCTCCCTACCTAACCGTTAAAGCTCCTGCCGAGGAACACGATTCGAAGAGAGAGAGAGAGAGCGCAGCGCAGAGAGAGATGTCGACCGCTTCGCTTTGCTCTTCGGCGCTCCAGCCGCGGATCGGCGGGCTCGGAGGAGGCCTCGAGCTCCGGCGATCTTCTCTCCGCCGGCCGGGCAATGCCGCCTTCGCCAGGTATTGAAGTCGTCGCCGCTTTTCTTTTTCGTCTGCGGAGCTGAAAGTTTTTGGGAGCGGCGTTCTTCGAGAGATCGGTGTTTCGTTTCGGGAATCCGAGATTGTATCTGTGCGGAAGGGGTGTGATCTTCCGAGCGAAGTTGTTGCGACCGATTCAGTCCGGAACTTAGCGAGGAACGAACTGTTTATGGCGATTCGATCGAGTACAGTCCAGGAAAACGAAGTATGAAGCAGAGAGAATCGGTTCGCTTTCCTTTTTCTTTAGCCGGCTGCGTAGTAGGAGCGTGATGTGGTTTGCCGCGCGAAGATAATTCGCGGTAGCTGGCGTTGAAGATTTTAGGCTGAGATTTTCTGTTGATGACTCGGATTGAAGTTTGGGCGCTATATGTTTGTGATAATGCAAAGCTGAACTATATATAGTACTGGAGGTCCATCTTTTCTTGTAGTCGATTCGATGTATTTATTGAGGTTGGCACAAAGCGAGGAACGAACTGTTTATGGCGATTCGATCAGAGTGTAGTCCAGGAAACTAAGGATAAAGTGGAGAGAATCGGTTTGCTTTCCTTTTTCTTTTCCCGGCTGTGTGAAAAGAGCGTGACATGGTTTGCCGCGTGATGAAATTTCGCATTAGCTAGCGTGAGGATTTTAGGCTGAGATATTCTGTTGATGACTTGGATTGAAGTTCGGGCGCTACGTGTTTGGGGATATGCAAAGCTGAATTATATACAGTACTGAAGGTCCATCTATGCTTGTAGTGACTGATTGGTTGTTACTTTTGGCCAATAACTCATAGCAGGAGTTCTCTGCGATTTTCTCTTCCTCTGGCTTCGTGATCGTACTCTAGTGATATGTGAAGGTACTGGGGGGCATCGAGAGCTCGAATTACCAGGTGTCAAGATTGGATTCAGTCTTCAGAGTAGAACTCGTGTTGACTTTTGACGTCAGTTGTTTAGAAAGATTGTACATAAAGGTGGAAGATAGCTATCCCGAAAATTAATGGGCAGATCGCACTTCCAGAGTAATTGGGAAAAAATAGTTGTCATTATTAGTAGCCTATTGCATGTGTCTTTCTTGCTTCGTCTGATAGTTCTTACTAGCCTTGTTTACTTCTCATTTGTCATTTGAGAGTGAAGTTAAAATTGTTGGGACTTCATTTTTAAGACTACTTTTATGGACATTGCCCTTAAGCTCTTCTACAGCTCTTTATCTCCCATTTCTGATAGGATTACTTCCCTTTATATGGGTCTAAATAGGAAAATCCAGACGGTGGTGAAGGCATCTTCACGAGTTGACAAATACTCCAAAAGCGATATTATTGTATCTCCATCAATTCTATCTGCTAATTTTTCGAAGCTGGGAGATCAGGTTCCATTCTATCACTTATTTTTCAAAGAGCTATGAAATGTTTGATTTGTCTCTATCCCATTACTTGGATCTTTAGTATGGTTCTAGCTTGCATGCTTTGACAATGTTCCAAGTCGCAAACTTGGCTTTTTTCTCAGATTGTTTCTGCTAAGGGTTGTCATGTAGATCCATTGTTGTGGTATTTGACTATTATATAGTGATCCAGGTGAAAGCTGTGGAGTTGGCAGGATGTGACTGGATCCATGTCGATGTGATGGATGGCCGTTTTGTTCCCAATATTACAATTGGTCCCCTTGTGGTTGATGCCCTGCGCCCTGTTACAGATCTTCCTCTGGATGTTCATCTGGTAACCTTTTCATTTGGTGGATTTTCTTCAATAAGAGAAGGTTGTTGACTGAACTGAATACTTAATAACTTGGAAATCATGTACAGATGATTGTGGAACCTGAACAGCGAGTGCCAGATTTCATCAAGGCTGGAGCTGACATAGTCAGTGTGCATTGTGAACAAACTGCTACCATCCACTTGCATCGCACACTCAACCTAGTATGATCCTTTCTTTATTCTATATATGCAGAACGTGTTGTTCTTGGTGGTTGTTCTTGTTCTTTAATGGGTCTCTTTAAATGGAGCAATGTGTACATCTAGACAGTTCACAACCACAGAGTCCTTGGAAAATATTCTTTCATGAAAAAGAGAGAGAGGCTGCAGCCTGTAAGGATAATTTATAAGAATAACTGCAACAGCTTCAACCATGTAGATCTTCAGAATTTTACAATGCATGCCATGTCTTCTACTGGCAACCCAATTTTTTTACCTTCCTGGAGAATGTAAGTCCCTTTCTAGGACTGAGAATAGTGACGGACTTCTGTTGCACATGTTCCCTTTGTCTTTTGCTATTTACAATACTATTGGGATTGTATGGAGCACGCTTCCTTTTCACTGTCCTAAACACTAACTTCAGAGGCACACATTGCCATCAGATTTTAATCCGGTAATACGACCTCCGTGATACAGATGTGGTGCGCTGGTTTTCTGGCATGTTGTGTCGATTGTTATAATAACTGGGGTAGAGGTTGATCTTTCACAAACCGAATATTTTTGCTTCTTTATCTGATATATTGGTGAATCTATTCGTACCTGAGACTCCTAATATTGGATGGGTAGTATAACTGCCCCCAATTTTCTGTTCATCACCCGCCTTGCAGTTTAATATAAGTTATGCGTCTTTTACCGAATTTTGGTTAATGATGATCTAGATTAAAAGTTCGGGAGCTAAAGCTGGAGTTGTCCTGAACCCTGGTACCCCACTAACCGCTATAGAATATGTCCTTGATGGTGAGTTTACTGTTTGTTCACTTCCGTCGCAATTTTTCTTTTATTTTCTTAAACTTTCCCAATATTTTACCCAAGGATTTTTCGTCCAAGAGGTGGCAAATTTATCTGATGAAAGAGAAAATATGACACTAGCTTTCTTTATGCAAATAGTGGTTGATCTGGTGTTGATCATGTCGGTGAACCCTGGCTTTGGTGGACAAAGCTTTATCGAGAGCCAAGTGAAGAAAACATCGGACTTGAGAAGGATGTGTGTGGAGAAGGTAATATTCTTGGGACATGGTCCTATGTCATTCTTCTTTACTTGGTTATCCGCTTGGTTATAGTGAACTTTTCCCTTGAAAGTAATAAAAAATATCATTGAACTTTTTTGTCTTCTCGTTTGTGGCAGGGAGTCGACCCATGGATTGAAGTAGATGGTGGGGTCGGCCCAGCCAATGCATATAAGGTGCTGTTATGTAATTGTTATGTGCCTACTAGTAGTTTGATCTATCTGACTGACTCCTTCATGATTCTATAATATTGGGGAAGAACTTGGATTGAAGTTTATTGAACTGTTGCCAGCTGGCACAAAGGGACACCTTAGATTGTTTTCTGATCTTTTGAGCGTAATATCCAGCGCTATTTCCTTAGCAAATCACGAGACGTCAAATTCTGGAAGTATGCTTGGTTACGCTAAGACATCAAAGACATCCCAGAAGAACCAAACTAAGTGTTCTAGCTGTTGAAATATACTCGATGCTCCATGTCCATTCATTTTCCTCGCAGAGTCCCTAAAATGTATATTATCCTTGGGTACACTAGAGCATTTAAAATGATGGAAGGGGGAAAGTAACAAGGCATGCCTATTGATGCTTGAACCTACCAGTAGTTACCGACACAAAGTTCAAATGCTTTTACCAAATTAGAACGATTTTATTCATTCTGTTCTATGAAGGGAAGGATGCTGGCACCCTAGTATTAAACATGGCTGCAAATATTTCTGTAGCTAAAGTGAACCAGAACCTCATTTCTGCTAACACATAAAGTCTCAAATGACAGATCACATGACATGCATGACTCTCATTTAAACTGTTTCTATGCATGCAGGTCATTGAAGCTGGAGCAAATGCTATAGTTGCTGGTTCTGCAGTCTTCGGTGCTAAAGATTATGCGGAAGGTAGGGCCACCTAAAACCTTTTAGGCTCAAGAAGGAAAAATCCATTCGCTATAATTTGGTTTGACCCTCCCCTTGGGTATGTTTTGAATGTCTTACAGCTATCAGAGGAATCAAAACCAGCAAGAGGCCTGAACCAGTTGCTGTCTAAGCTCTCAGTCTTCCAGTTTAATTTTTGATACTGAATTCTTCACATCAAGTATGTCAGCTTTTCACTCCATCGGAATTCCTTTCTGTATTTTAACTAGTTTAGTTGGTCTGGATTATGATTTTTGGTAAAAGACATAATAAATTATTAGTAGTGAGAATCACCGACATGATATCTTGACTCAGTGTTAATATGGCCAATAATGATAATTCACTGTGAATTTCTTGACTGTGCCCAGCATTGGTTCTCTTAAGTTTTTGAATGAACTCTCTCTTTAATGCGTTCATATCACTTCTTTTCATCTGCAGGAAGATTGCCAAGGCAGCAGAATATTGCAAGCTCATGACGTCGAAGATGCTATTACGTCCCGGTCAATTCTCTCGGGTGCTGTTAATCTTATAAGACTCGCGGATCATCCGCCTTGAAAATAACCTTATGACGGGGAGTGTACAATATGTTACGAGTTGAATAATAAAGATCATCATTCAAAGTAAAATTCATCTAAGCATTTCCCTTTTTTGGCGTCCATTTCAACTGATGCATTGCATGGTGGCCTTTCAAAAACCTCATGTAGGCAGCAAGTTTTGGTTTCAACATATGAATGCTTGCTACTTCTGTTCGCTAAACTTTTCCAGGTGCCAACGTGCAAAATTTGCATACCCTATTTTGTCTCTAGACTTTGTCATTGTGCTTGTAATGTCAAAACAATCCTTTCTCAGCCAACAGGAACCCAACTTGCAACAAAAGAAAGCATAAAACGAAATCTTGGCCCCGGGGTTCTGTTGCCCAATTTGCTAAAATTATTTTTACGTTCTACCATCCTTCCATCCGTTCTTTAGAGGTCAAGTATTTGTGTGTCGATGCGCGCACGAGAAAGAGAGAGATGCATAATTCCATTAATCAATTCACGGCAAATATTTTACATTTCGCCTGTAGCAAGAGTTCCATAGACCGAACATCACCATTTGATTCCGTTTCTGAAGAATCCAAAATCAGAATGTTTCTAAAGTATCTGTACAAGTCATTAAACACCACCGGAACAGATGATACAAAAGAATGGGAACTACTATCAAAGAACCAAGATCCTCTCTGAACAAGTATTCTTCTCGGTTGACAATTGACGTTAGTTAGAGCTTTTGAAATGTAATCAAATGGCGCTCAAAACTTCTGGCTTGATGCAGGATTCATCAAGAACCTTTGCAGTCCAAACAAGCGACGACGTTGCAGGCTGTAGCACATGGGGCAAGAAGTATTGATGCGCAAAAAGTCCCCTCTTTACCCTTTCTAGGCTGCAGCACACAAAGCCTCATCCGATGCATCTGGCCGGTCTCCTCCTGACTCGGCTTGAACTATCACCTTTCTAAGCATCTCGTGTATGGACAATGTGTGCTTGTGGCTCCTATCACCAGCCACGAAATCATGAATGACTCCATTGACCTCAACCCAACTTCGGCCAGGTGCTGGCTTCTTCGCGCCTATGTCAATCATTTTCTGCCTAGTATCGTTCACATCTATCCATCTTTCGGCGGTCCTATATGTTTCCAACAAAAGCAAATAATAGCCCGCAGCACGGTCAGGGTCGAGCTCGACTGCTAGTCTCTGTGCCACAAGAGAAGCGATCTCAGGATTCTTATGAATCCTGCAACCACCAAGCAGGGCACCCCCACACGGCTTCATTCGGTTTCATGGGCATGGTTTCTATGAGCCGACATGCTTCCTCGAAGTATCCAGCACGACTCAAGACGTCAACCATACAGCCATAATGCTCGATTCTCGGCTCAATTCCCTGACTTGTACTCATGCTCTTGAAAACAAGGCGGCCCTCATCAACATATCTGGCATGGCTGCAAGCACTCAGAACCCCAACATAAGTTAGCTCGTCAGGTTGTGCTTCAGGCTCTCCTATGCTTAGCATCATATGGAATATCCCAAGAGCTTCATCCGCGAGCCCCTGCTTGGCGAATCCGATGATTACGGTCGTCCAAGAAGCTGTGCTTCTCCATGGCATCTTCCTGAACACCTCGTAGGCTTCATCTATCGAGCCGCAGCTAGCATACATGTGTATAATGGCATTGTTCAGAGTGACGGACAACTGCTGATTTCTAGCACATATTTTCTCTACGGCATACGAATGGATCCACCTGCCAAGTTTCAAATTTCCCAACTCCGAACAAGCCGACAGCGCAGCTACCAGGGCCACCTGGTCCAACTCCACTCGAAGTCTCCGCATCTCATCAAACACGCTCAGCGCTTGTCTACACATTCCATTCAGAGCATACCCAGCAACCATTATCGTCCAAGAGACAACATTCATCTCCCGCATCTCGTCAAACAGTTTCCACGCGCCACCCATGTCTCCGCGCCTAACGTACCCAGCAAGCAATGAATTCCAACACACGAGATTCCTCTCGCCCATATCATCGAACACCTTGCACGCATCCTTCATCCCACTCTCCCCTCCCCCATCGCATACAAATTCACCAAATTAGTCTTCACAAACGGATGGCAAACGTACCCACCCCTCACAACCCTCCCGTGCACCTGCAATCCTTCTCCGAACAAGCCCAACCGCACGCAAGCGCTCAGGAGATGGGAAAACGTGTAGCCGTCCGTCGGGCTCTACACCCCCGCGCACCATCCGAGCGAAGCACTCCACTGACTCTCGCGGTGCGGGGCCCCGCTCGTGTCCCCGGATCAGCTGGTTCCACGCGGGGGTGCTCGGGGTTCCAAGCGCCCTGGAAGGCCCTCGAGGCGTCCGCGAGGAGGCCGGAGCCGACGTAGCGGGCGAGCAGCTGGGCGAGGACGGAGCTGCTGCCGGCGCAGCCGTTGACGACGACCTGGGCGTGGACCTGGGCGAGCCTCCTCGGGGAGCCGCCGCCGCCGCTGCTGCTCCGGAGCAGGGCGAAGAGGCGCTGCCGCAGCGCTCTCGGAGCCGTGGGGTACGGCGCGGGAAGCGCTGCTTCAACGCGCATTTAAACAAATTGGAATCCCGCGCGAGAGCTCGCCCGGCTGTTCGTGGAGATCCATGGGAAGATAAGAAGAGGAACGAGATGTGGCTTTCCCCAAACTACAACACCCTGTTGTTTTTTCTTTCTTCTGGTGGGCCTGAAGGCCCAAGTGTTTCGGCCCAATATAGGGCCTCGCGCTACGGCCCAATATGCGGCGGAGAGGGAGTCGTCGGATTCAAATAGAGGGACGTGGATACAAAATGTAAAAAAATCATTTCTCGCCCTTTATTAAAGAAAGTCCCAACCTTGCTGATGGAGCTGCCTCTCCCTCACGCTAGCGTAACCAGAGGGCTAACCTCACCAAACCAAGGGGGTAGTTTCCTTGTGATGGGAGGCTGTCTACGCCTATCCCGCTTATGTGGCGGAATGCCAGACTACGTTCCTTATTTTTACGTGCCGGTACCTGCATATCTTGCTCCCACTTGTTGGATGATTGTGTTTTACTTCCTCTTGCATTTTACATCCCAGAGTTTTTAAGGGCTTACTTTGGTTCATTTCTCACCTTGTTACAGAAAGTCCAATCTTGTTGTTGACTCTCTCTCTCTCTCTAAAAGAATCAATTAAAAGCTTGACAATCTTGCCCTTTACTCATTTATCGATTCTAGCCATTTGAAAATGATTGGTCAAATAAACAAATTTTAAATTAAGACTTCGTCCAAATTTTCAAAAATGTCATTTGATCGATCAAAATTGGCATAGTCTTTCGAAAATTGGCCTTTTGTGCCAACATCAATTCATAAGAATACCAAAATACAGGTATTAAATGCTAGTACAGCAAGATAGCTTCCCGGCTTTAATCATTAAAATGTCAAAATGATTATATATGCTTTTGCTTCTAGGAGACTAAGAGTTGTCACGTGAGTAAAATATTTACAAATAAGAAGAAACGATTTTGTAATTTCTATTATTTGGAAAAACGGAAAAGAAATAAAAAAAAGAGAGAGAGAGAGAGAGAGAGAGAGAAGAGAGAGGAAGGAGTCGTCTAGCATGCGGTAGCTGCCCGATAAAGGCTATGCCACATGGACATGCACGTACTAGGCAAGGGCAAGATGACGTCTACTTAGGTAGCCTAAATCAAACCACTAATGGAGATTAGATCAAACAAATTGGTCAAGATCAACGTCGAGATGGCTTTGAAACTCATTTCAATACTCTAAGAGAACCATTGAAACAAAAATAAATAAATTTGAAAAAGTAAGGGGCAACTTACCACACGTGCCAAAATCTGAGTACAATGTAATTCGCTATTTGTTATTGGACAGATCTACACTCTACGGATAGATTAGTCATATGACCAGCACATCATCGGAGCTCTTGCTAAAAATACGATCAGCGTTGATGCTAACGGAGACATTGCAACTACTCTCAGTACTTTAGGTGAGGCATTGCGAAAGCTTAAGCTAAATAAGCTGGAGGGCTACTTACAATGAAAAATGCCAAAATTGAGAGGGGGGATGCAAGTAGCCCCGAAAAATGATTTGAGAGATTCAACTTTTTTAAACTACAAAAAAATAGTTATAAATGCATTTGAAGTTTTAAAACTTGTTATGAAAATGTAATTGAGTCCTAAAAATTGTCATGAAAGTGCAATCAAATCCTACAACTTTTTCATGGAAGTGTAATCGAGTCCAAAAATTTTTAAAAAAGTATAATCAAGTTCGAAAACTTTCAAAATGTGCAATCAACGGAAGGATTAAGTTTTAGGACTTAGGGCTCAATTGCACTTCGTGATAAATTTTTACGACTTAATTGAACATTCTGAAATTTCATGACCCAATTACACCTTCATGACAAGTTTTACACACCAGTCCCATAAAATTATTACTACTTTTTTTTTTCTGGCGGGCCAATAGGCAGATCGTGGGCCAATAGGCCCGCGCTGGCTCGGCCCAATCGTGGGCCTCACGGCACGGCCCAACACGCGGCGGATAGGGGGAGCATCGGATTCGAGTAAAAACGAGGACGGGGAGCTGAAATTCAAACATTTGGAAAAAAAAAAACGTCTTCTCGCCATTAAAGTCCACAGCTTGCTGTGGAAGTTAAAGCCGAAGCGCCTCTCTCTCTCTCTCTCTCTCTCTCTCTCCTCTCTGCAACGACAAAGCAGTATATAGTAGTGAGACCAGATCCGAAGAGAATCGGTGAAAGCAGCACGATCGCTCGGCAATCGGCAATTCCGGATAACCTCCTTCCACCCACTACGAACGAGTGCGGCGTAGGGCATCGCTTTGCGTCCGAGAATTCTTCCCGTCTTCTTCAACGGGCTCGCGCAGGAGGTTAGGGTGAAGGTAAGGAAAGGAATGATTCTCTCCGATTCTCTCTCTCTCTCCCTGTAGCTCTGTGTCTGTCTGCACGGCAAGCAAGGTCCGCGCTCTAATTCCTTAGTATTTTCCCTTAGAAAAAAAAAAACCTCATAGATCGCAACCTCGCTGGCTCGGTTCGTTCGCGATCCGAGAAAATGAGAATAGCTGGAGAAACCCACGACGAGCCACGAATGACCCGCATTTCGAAACTTATCGCAGCGTAGCGCTTTCGGAGTAGACGTGAAGTTGATACTCCGAATTTCTTATTGGGTCGCAAAAAATAGCAAGGGCATAATAGCACGTACGGGCCATAAATTTTTAATTTGTGCAATTTGATCCTTGAAGTTTGGCTTGACATGTAATTTATATGAATGTCTAATATGGTCCCTCGATTGCATGAAAATGTTTAAAAGTTTAGGAGCCGCGTTGATTGTCGAACCGAAGTTTTAGGATCATGAACAAAATTAAAAGTTTGGGGACGATATTACACATCGAATTAAAATTCATGAACCATTTGCGTCATTTTTCCGAGCATAAACTATGGTGAACATCAATTCCTCATTGTCAAGTTTGAGATTTTTTTTGTGGCGGGCAGAGGGTGCTTTTGTCACACCGGCACAAGCTAATTTTTTTTTTTTTGAGGTACCAGTGTCGTGGGGCATAGTTTAGAATTTAAGGCGGTATCATTCCCTTTGAATTGGGAGGCTTAATCGGCCAGATCATGATCATCACGAAAGATCAAGCGGAAAGATGATGATGATGATGATAAACTACTCTTCCTCTTAATCGACAGCCCGGCATATTCCAACATCGTTCCTAAAAAAAACATTTCGTCACGTTTCTGCACTGTCGAGGGAACGGTGCGAAAATGTGCGACATAAGTAAATTTCCTTACACGGTCAAGAGCTCCCTCGGTCAAACGGGAGATCCTTGCGATCCCCGTGCGTCCGATCTCAGCCGGTTCGGCGATTGACCTTCGAATCCCGGACGTCGGGAACGACCCGCCCTGTGATCGCGCAAGGCATCCATCCATCCATCCACACACACGCACACAAACTCTCCAAGAGGATAACCTCCACGTGGAGGCGTACCCCACCGGTAAACGGTACGCCACGCCACGCACAACCCAATCCCCGAAGCAACCCCGTGCACCTCACCCGCACGCGATCCCTCCCCACCTCCATAAATACCCCGCGATTCCGCGCGTTTTTTCCCTCCTCCATCATCATCATCCCGACGACAAACCTTAGGACCTTCGCAGGAACAGCTCCCGAAACCTCCTCCATTCTCACTCTCTCTGCGCGTGCAGTTCAGATCGTGAGCTTTTGGATCCGACGATGAGCCCGGCCGACGACGCCCGATCGGAGATCGCGTTCTTCGACGTGGAGACCACGGTGCCGACCCGGCCGGGGCAGCGGTTCGCCATCCTCGAGTTCGGGGCCATCCTGGTGTGCCCCCGGAAGCTGGAGGAGCTCCAGAGCTACGCCACCCTCGTCCGCCCCGCCGACCTCTCCCTCATCTCCTCGCTCTCCGTCCGCTGCAACGGCATCACCCACGACGCCGTCGTCTCCGCCCCCGGGTTCGCCGACATCGCCGATAAGGTCCACGACATCCTCCACGGTGAGTTTAGTTGAGTCGAGCGAGTCGGTGATGGTAATGTGTCCGGGGGGTGGGTTGGAGGCGCTTTTGGTCCCCGTTTCTGGGTTTTGCCTAACGTTGTGCTGGCGGGTGGGGGTTTTGGTGTTGATAGGGAGGATATGGGCGGGGCACAACATATTGAGGTTCGATTGTGCTCGGATTAGGGAGGCGTTCGCCGAGATCGGTAGGCCGGCGCCGGAGCCGAAGGGGACGATCGATTCGCTGGCGTTGTTGACTCAGAAGTTTGGAAGAAGAGCTGGTGATATGAAGGTACGCGGTTTTGCGAATTCGGTCGGTCTATGCTCTCGAGTCTTTTCCTTAGGGGCCTGAACTGTGCTGTGAGGAGCATTTGTTTGTTTGCTTTTCTGGGTCGTGCTTTTATGGATGTGCTTTGGTTGTATTGGCAAAACCAAACCCATATACCATCAGTTACTTCAATCATCCAATTGTGCAAAGAATTTCATGAGAGAAGCTGCTCCCTCATCTGGGCATTAGCTATTCCTACAAACAATTGACGGCGGATGCGGGGAGGTTTTTCTAAGACTGGAGCTTAAGAAGTTGACAATAATCACTTGATGCGCAGTTTCTCTTGCTGACCAAATGTCTTCTGCCATATACATTGCTTCTGGTTCAATCGCGTGACGAATATCTAGAATCTTAGCAGTTATTTCTTTCCTTATTTTTCTCTTTTGGGTAAAATTCTCTCTTTCTTTTGATTCTTCCAATATACGCATAGATTGTCCATGGTATAACTTTGAGATGTCATGGAAGTTGTATGAGGTATCCTTGTTATCACTTCCTTTGTATTTCTAAATTGCTATTATTTCGATGCAGATGGCCACCTTGGCAACATACTTTGGACTTGGACAGCAAACTCATAGGTAATCCTGCTTGTCTTCAAGGAATTATTCCACTTCCAGTATTACGTCTTCAATGCAATGTTTATCTTTCTGGCAACATCTTTTCAGGAGTTTGGATGATGTGAGGATGAATCTGGAAGTTCTTAAGTATTGTGCAACAGTTCTGTTCTTGGTAAGGCCTTAATCTGTTGATTTACGATTTCCGGTGATGATAACTTCTTGAGTTATCAAACTTAAATATGCAACCGTCTATGTATCCTGCTGTCAATATCAGCTTTGGCGATTCTATCTTTCCATGCCGACATTGCCATATGACATTAGTGCATTCGTAGCAGTTGAGATTTTTGCATCTTTTGTTAAGTGCGTGTACATGGGGCTCTTTCCATATAAAGCAAACTACTGGTTTTCTTGAGTCATGCATGGTTATTTACTTTCTTTTCGTGCGCTGAAAGAAAGGAGCCAAAACGAAAATCTAGATCATAATCATCGTTTGTGGAAGATTTGTTTTTTGATTTGCTTGATCCATAATTTCCATCCCATGTTGCTCCACTTGAATGATTGACTTGACTTGTTCTATGAGAGTACGAGTTAATAGATCTTCCTTCCCAGAATTTCTCTGCAGTCTAGGTTAAAGAAATCATGATGCCATGTTATTGTTGATGTTTTAGGTGTGGTGTTATACATGTAAAAAACAGGTAAAATTGACAAGAACCTTGTTGACTGATTTGGGTTATGATTTGATTTGTAATGCACTGTCTCTGCACATATTATTTAATTGCCGTTGCCCCTGTCAATGCAGAGTCACCTGCCACTCTAGACTTGTCATTCCCTTAAATGGGTCAAGGGCTAATTGCTATCCTCCCTCACGAAAGATGTGGAATTGTCTTTGATCTTGTGGCTGGCATGAGTGATAAGCCTATTTATTCGTAAACTTTGTGTTCATAGGTTGTGGCATTGATTGAAATCTCAATATATGCAGGAATCAAGTCTCCCAGACATATTCACAACAAACAGTTGGATTTCCCCTAATGCTACCACAAGAAGTCGTAGTAATGGAAAATCAACAAATGGAGGAAGCTCAGTAAGTTCCTCCACGTCTGGTCAAAAGATCGAAAGTGATCGGATACTCTCTCTTGCAAATCAGAGAGTGGGAGAAGCCCATCCAATATTCTCTCTACTGACTGCCAATGCAGATGAGGGGGTCAAGCCTGATACAGTTAAGGCAGATGCTTTTAGCATGGATTCCCTCAGTGTTGATTTGAGAGCAGAGCCCCTTCTATCAGATGTTGCTATGGAAGAACAACCTGATAACCAGGATTCAGACATTTCCGTTTCCTCTCCAGCACCTGCATCCGAGGGTTGCAGTGGCTATGCTGGGTTCTTAGAGCCTGAAGAAGTATCTATCCCTTCTATCCGTGCGACCCTCGTCCCTTTCTATAGGGGTAGTCAAAGAATACAGCTTTCGCATAAAGGTGCAATTTTGCAGCTTTGCTGCAATCATTTGAGAGTGCGGTTTGGTAATAGTAACAAGTTTCTTAATAATGCTGGTCGGCCAAAGTTTAGTTTCGTGGTGGATACATCTCCAACCTTATGTCAGGTGCTTGATGCATGTGATGGAATTGCACAGAAACTATCTATTGATTCTGGTAGCAGCTCTGAGTGGAGATCTGTCGTGAGTAGGAAAAATGGCTTCATGAATTCTCCGACTATAAGACTGCAGTAAGTTCTCTGCTTTTGCTATTCTTTCCTTGGATCGTGGCAAGCTTCAGTAACTGTCAAATTCTTTATTAGTGCTGAGAACATAGTCCTCGATAAAAGAACAAAACCCATGCAAGTTTATTTGGTTGTTTTTTGTTTGTCGGATCTTTTTCTGAGAGCTTTGGGTTTTTTGGGGGTGGGGGGTAGATGAGAAGAGGGGTTTTTCGATCTCTTTCTGCTCTCTCGTATATTCACATAGGCGTGAGTGTACTTGGAAATGGGGATGAGCACTAGTCCTGGAACCAACTGGTCTTAGATGAACTAGGTAGGTTCACGAGTAAAAACCTTAAGAACTGGCCAAGGTTAGTACAGTCCCTGGTTTAGCTCTTTGAACCCCGGAACCAATTATGCCAAAATAAATTCAATATATAGTAAAAATGAAAAAAAAAAAATTGAGTCCTTGTTCCTGGGTCTAAACTGGAAATGGCTGGTTCGGTTCTGGGGCCGATTCAGTTCTGGCTCCAAATACCCAGAATCAGCCTGGACTGTGTAGATTCCAAGTTTTTGGTTGGAATCGATCCACCCCTAATTGGAAATACACTTTCAAACCCTATAGGAAGCCCTTTGCTCTCTTAGATGTGTTAATGCATTGGAGACATATGTTTCATACGCATCTGCAATATGAGTTAAGTCAGTTAAATGCTTATTGTGGACTAAGTTAATTTCCTCTCTCTGCCCACAGCATTCCAACTGTTAATGCAGATATCCCAAGATACGAGACTGAGATATACCGAAAAGAATCTTCCGGCAGTTCAGAGAAACTTGGTTTTAGTCAGTGTAATGCTGCTGAGATTGAGCCCTTGATCAGTACTGGAACCTTTGTGGATGCTTGCTTCTCTTTGGATCACTACGACTATCAACAGAATGCTGGCATCCGGCTAGTGTTAAAGAAGTTGTTCATTTACTCGAACTGATCTATCCTGATAGATGAATGTTTAACTTATAAGCAGGGGTTTGTCTGCTTTACAAATTGTACCAATTAGACTAATCCCAACTGCTGTAGCAGTTTCTGTCGTCTGACTAATTCTTTGCTGATTTCAGATCTTAGGACAATGTTGAAACATCCAATTGAATTCAAATGAAATGTTTGTATAGTTATTTGATTGGACATTAGAGACATTTTCCCTTGAGATCACTGGTTTGTCATTTTTTTCTCTATTAGGCATGGGTAGATGCGAGAGTGCACGATCTTGACTCGCCCTTTAACTTTGTTTAAACATTATCGATCTAGCCTCGATGCAACTTCTCTCTTTTTGTTTCGGTCTAGTTGAAAGCTGGTTTAAAATGGGTTGTTAACCTGTGTAAATGGGAATTTCTCATGCTGTCGTCATCTACTTCTGCACTAATTTGTTTGAACAGGTGAACAAGACAATCCAAGTCCTGTTTTTGGGGTGTTCTGTTTCCTTCTTAAGAGAAGATGTAGATGGTGTCTATGTTCTCCCCTACAAGGCTTAGCAAACCACTCCCTCATATTATACCTAACAGCAATTTAGTCAACAATGCAAACACTTTGTTGGCAAAGTGTTTCGAACAGCATCTTGATGTAGCCTATGATGGGCGGTGCTTCCTCTGTAGAATGTAGATGCGCCCAACATGTTTCCATTTCCTGTCTTTTAAGCTCTCGACATTGTTGAGCTTCACACGAGTGGTTAAAGTTCAAAACGATCATCCGCTTGGTCGGGTTGGTTAGTTTGGTATTACGCGTAGATCAAACGGGGGTCAAAGGGCAATATGCTGCCAACTTTGTCGCCCCGTCATGTATGTCACATGAATACGATGCACTCAAAACTCGCACTTTTCAATCTGGTTTGCATTTTCAAGAGCATTTTCCAGGTTGCACCAGCAAGTCACCTGATTTTAGACACATGACAATACATTCAGTGTTGTACTTCTTATGTATTAATCGGATGGGTCGAGCATCGGGCGCGGTTCAAGTCCGGTTTTGGGGATAAAAGGTTTGATTCCCGGGTACCGTGAACCTACAATTAGCTTAGTACCAGTTCAAGTTCCCAGTTCTAAGGTTGGAATTCCCAGGTTGAATCGATTTTGAAGCTTGTAGGAAAAAAAAGGAACAAACAAAACAACAACATGACCATTTAATCGGCCTAATTCCCTAAAAAACCCTAAACTTTAAGTGTAGACCCAAATCTGCCCCAAATTTGTTTTTACTACGTAAAAAATCACCAACTTTGTATGGATTCGCAAATCTGCCCTCCGTTACATTTCCATCCGATCTACACCGTTAAAGTCCAATGTTTTGCCACGTGTCAATCCGTCTTCTTTTATTTGACTTTTTTCTCTCTCCTCACTATCTCCCAAGTCCACCTTTTTCGTAACTCTCGCTCTTTGGTACTCTCTTTCTCTCTGTCCCACATTAACGACGTCGAAGGTGATGACCCCAACGACGTCGTCGAGAGCGAATCGGGATCTGCAGCTCCAGTCGTCTCTATCATCCTCCCTCTCCGATCTCATCTCCGATCTCCAGGACCACCACAACGGCAGCCACGCCGCCGCCGCCGCCAGCGCCGCCGATAGCTCCGGCGCGGTCACCATGGACGACCTCCTCAAGAACATCTACTCCGACGACAGTCCCGCCACTGCCGACCCCTCGCTGTTCAACCACGGCGGGGTGTCGCTGCCGGGCGGGGGCGGCGCCGGCGACGGCGGGGACGCCGGAGTCGGGACGACGGTGGACGAGGCGTGGAAGGAGATCGTGGCGGGAAGCGACCGGGCAAGCGGCATGTTAGAGGAGGAGCTGACTCTGGAGGATTTCCTGATGAAGAACGGGGCTGTGAGGGAAGAGGACGTGAGGATTGGTGGTGGTGGTGGTGGGGGAGCAGGGGGTTACTGCGGGGACGCGGCGGGGATTTGAAAGGGGCATTTGATTCAGGGGGGGGCGACGGCGTTAGTAACAACAATGGCGGAATTGTGGGGAGATTGATGGTCGGGAGAGGGAAGAGGAGGGCCGTGGAGGAGCCGGTGGATAAGGCCACGCAACAGAAGCAGAGGAGGATGATCAAGAACCAAGAATTGGCGGCGAGGTCCCGAGGACGCAAGCAGGTAATTTCATTTGGTCTTCTCTGTGTGCCATGAGCTCTCTCTCTCTCTCTCTCTCTCTCCCCCCTACAACACCCGGATCTGCCCTTGCTCGACAAGCTTCCACACCTTTTGGTCATGGAGGAGGGAATCCAGACCCCCCAGCATCGTCATCGTCGGCGACCGGTCTTCCGACAAGTCGAGTGTCCTCGAGTCCTCCGCTTAGCATCAACCTGCCATGAGGGCCTTGTAAAGGGCGCGGACCACCATACGATTTGTGGACTCACGGTCCTCCTCCGGATGCTGAAGAAGAAAATGCAAAATTTTCTGCTAACCTTTGCTTTGGGTTCGATGGAGAGAGAGAGAGAAGATGGAGAGTTCTAACAGTCAATGACGTGGAGCTTGGGCGAGGGTGGGGGGAGAGAAAATGAAGAGGAAAAAAAACGAATAAGAAAGTTAAGACAGTTACGTGGACTTTAACGTGTATATTGGACGGAAACCTAACGGTGGGGTAGGTTTAGGAATCCATACAAAGTTGGTGATTTTTTTACGTAGCAAAAAAAAAAAAGTTTGGGGTAAATTTGAGTTTATACTTGAAGTTTAGGATTTTTTTAAGGAATTGGGCCGTTGAATCTATAGATGCTTCTGCAGTAAAATGGTGCCTCTTTTTAAAAAGGTTTTATTATAAGATTTTGATTTTTCACACAAAAAAAAAAATGAGTGGCGAACAACTGGCACGATTTCCGGATCCAGAATTTTCGAAATCATCGAAACTGACTCATCGGGAAGCCCCGATCATTGCGTGCAATCACTAGTTTAGCTAAATGCATCTGTCTTGGCTCTTGACCGAGTATGTTGAGCTAGTAGTGCTCAAACTTTTCTAATTTTCCAACAGCGACCCATTTGCTCAACTCCCCATTATATGATCTCCAATTGGCCCATTCGCCACGTGATGTTGCTAATTTCTTTTTTTTTTCCGTTTTTTTTTTAAAATTATAATGGCCAATGACCAAACCAATAATATTTCCTTTTTTTTTAATTTAATTAATTACTGTGCAAGTAGCGATCATTGAGAAAATTGGTTTTAGCTTTATAGAATCACCGTGAAAAGAGAAATCGCCGGAGAGAATCCGCTTGCGTTTTTGCAGGCTCTACTATAAAATGTTCGTATCTTTAGATAAAAATCATCACATCGTGCGGTTCATGAGAAAATCGATCGTCATCAGCTAATACAACGCAGCGGCATGGAATTTCACCGTCATTTGTTAACCTAATACTTATTAAGGGTTAAAGGAACCGTTTTGACTGATAAACATCATGATACGTGACCTAGATCTCAGGAGTTGCGATTAGCGCAACTGGTGCAATTGAGAGGGTGACAAATGATCAGACTTAATAACCACCATGTAATTGTAATGCACAAAAACCCTTTTTATATGGATACATAAGATAAGATTATAGATATTAGATATTGCAAACATTTTCTAGATAAATAAGGGAATTTATATATTACACACATATATAGTAAACTTGTTAGTTAATAAAAGAAAATGTTTTTTTATCTTCGGTAGAAAAATATTTCACATTTTTTTTTTTTTTTTATTAGTCGACATATATAATTGGCTTTTTTTTTCTTTAAAATAAGGCACAACGTAAATAATTGAGTAATTACGCATTACTCAGCCTATATAATTAATTAGCAGACACTTATTTCTATATTACGAGAATCAATTTAACTTTTTTTTGGAACATCAATGTTAAATAAGTAATTATGTTTTTTTATCTAATCAAAATATTCTCAGCAATATAATAGAAAGTCGGGAGAATGTAGTTTTGCCATGATGCGATTCAACCACAAAACTCTATTAATTGTAGATTAGATTTCCAAGCAACTTTTGCACATAGATGAGGTCCATGGCACATATAAAACCAATGCATTCTTACCAGTAGATCAAGTGAGTCTACATAGGAATAGCACAATGTAACGGATCACATCCATTAAGCGCATGTGATTCGGCAGCTACACAATAAACAAAATAGATTTCCACATAAGTTCGGGCATCCGAGGTTGTTGTTGAGCATTCAATTTCTACGAAGAACTTGATTAGTTTTATTTCCCGTCGATTAAATCAGCTGTGGTTCTATCATTTTTCACGTCCTTAATTCTCAACAAAAAGGAAATGGTTTGCATGATTTTCCTTGGAAAATTTCTGGGTCACGACAAGCTTTATTGACCACGCGGGAGGATGAGATGTGCCGCATCTTTGAGTCAAAGTGGTCCCTAGCGAAAACATATAACCCGTGGGCCATGAGCAAATATTTCATGAACCTAATATATATATTAAACTGAATTTAAACCATCAGATCTGTAGGGTCCATTATTATCTAACAGTGAGATTCAATTTAGTATGCATATCTAGGCACGTATGTTTCTTTTATAACTTGGGTGAAATTACCGTAACTTATCTTTTGCCAATTTGCTAATGGTCGTTCTTTTGTCATTTTATGATGCTCATTTTCTAATATTCACCTTTCTCTTTTCTAGAAGTTCTGGGTCAAGTCAACGGCAGCGGTCGTGACGGGTTCGGCGGGATTGGCTCCACCACGACTTTGACTTTGCCCATAGCCGTTTCCCGGAAATGGCCCCGACGATCGCTCGAAATGGGAAGACTGCTTGTATAAATCAAAGTAGAAGAAGCAGATGAAGCAGATAACACAAAGCACTACCATATACGCATAAACATGAAGTGTCTTTTATGGTGTATGAGGACTTGGGTGCTGCTGGTATTGATGGGAAGCGGAAGCAGCATGGGGTGCTTGGAAGAAGAGAGGAATGCGCTGCTCGACATCAAGGCCGCCTTCAACGGCCCGAGTGGGTCTTCTCTTCCGTCGTGGCTTGATGGCAGTGGCAGCGGCGACTGCTGCAGCTGGGAAGGCATCGTGTGCGACGACACCACTTTGCGAGTGACTCAACTGTATCTGAACAATACCCGCGATTCGGAATTCGGAGCTTGGGTGATCAACGCCTCTTCATTCCTTCCTCTGGAGGAGCTGCAAGTGTTGGATTTAAGTGGAAATTATCTCTCAGGTAAATCTCTCTCTCTGTTTTCAAATACGTTTCTCTAGGTAATCGTTTTACTCAACCTTTTTGAATAATAGGAGATGTCATGCTAGGACGCTATAAGCTATAAAGTGGATTATTAAGTGAATTAAAGACAAAACGTGATTGCTCAAATGACGCAATTCCTAAAGTAGTTGGTTGCACATATCATAAATTAATTAAGAGACTCATCTCCTCAACAAGAATAAGCACGAAGAGCTATTAGCTTAGCTTGCATTTGGGATAATGATACAAACATTTCTTGAACTTTGGCCTAATATGTAATGTGGTCCATGAACTTTTAATTTATTCAATGTAGTCCTCAAACTTTAACTTAATGTGCAACATGGCCCCTGAACTTTTAATTTGTTCAATGTGGCTCCTGGACTTTTGATTTTATATTTAATATAGTGTATGAATTATATGAAAATATTTAATGTGGTCCCTGAACTTAAATTAATGGAAGGACTAGATTTAACATTTTCATATAGTTTATGGACTAAACTGTATATGTACCAAAAGTTCATGAAAGATATTGAACAAATTAAAAGTTCAAAGACCACATTGCACATTAGGCTAAAGTTTAAGGATCACATTAAATAAATTAAAAGTTCATAGACCACATTATAGATTTGGTCAAAGTTCATGGAGTGTTTATATCATTTTCCCTTTGCATTTTGCAGCCCAACAAAGTTGACTTGAAGGGCACTCTTTTCTCTCTTAATCATCTTTTTCTGTAGCATCCAACTAATATTATAATTTATTTTATCCATTTTCTTTTTCTTCTTCTCTTATAATTATTTGAATTTCTTATGTTGGTTTATAATTACCTCCACCAAACATCTATATTTATCTGGATACATGGACTCGTGGCCAGTAGGAGAAAACAAACAAATCCAAAATCCCAAGCCAACTCGACCCATGGCATCCAGACATGCAAGAAAAAACCAAAACACCCCTTAGTGCCTGCCAGGTCAACATAGTATACTGAGAAAGGGAAATTCACATTTAGTGCTGTGCCAAAAAGGTGATCAAATACAAATAAACAAAAATAGAAGAAGAAAATATATGCGGATGGATCAAATTTACGTGATTCAGTTCATATAACCTCCGTATCCAGAAGAAAAGTGGATCAAGCGACATAATAAAGACTACAAACCATATTCAAGTACATCCCGACATTTTTTTACAGATTAAGATCCTCTATATATAGTGGGTACCGTAAACTTACTTCTGGAAAGTTTAATATCTCGGTATTAGGACGGGTGGACGGTCTAGATTGATTACCCATTTTCTTTTCTTTTTTGCTTTTCTTTATTTCCCTTTTTCCCTCCTTCCATTTTCCCCCTTCTCCTTTAGCCTCTGTTGTCTCCCTCGCTTCTTCTCTCACGAGCAAACCTTCTATGGACAGACTCACCACGAACAGACTCTCTCTCTCTCTTGGCCAAAACGGGCCAAGATCTGGGGTTGCCTGAGGTTGGGGAGGCGGTGACCTGCCCTCGGCTTGGTTTTGTGATGGGTCGGGGGAAGAGAAGTTTGGAGACGACAAATCATTAAACTAATGCTTATTGGTCTCACATGGGCCATGGCAAAACTATGCCATGTATCTTGCCACACCGAGATAAAGTCAAATGTCACGTGACAAGCACGTAATGGAACATTGTTTTGGCAAAATAATTTATATCTTCATGAATATATCTGAAAAATTCTTTTCTCCTTATTCATGTTTTGAAATTTATAACTCGATATGAGATAGAAGCTTAGAAATGGCAAATCAACAAACTAATGCTTGTTGGTCAAATGGGGGTCACATGTCAAAACTATGCTATGCATCGTCCCATGTGGCAGTCATAGAGTTAAAGTCAAATGTCACATGACGAGCACATGAGAGAACATCCTCTCAGTTCTACTAGTTAACTATGTATAATAGTTATATTTAGCGGTATAAGTTACTCATTTATGAAATTGATTTACAAAGTCATATGACATAGACTATTTTGATACTTGAATATATTGAACCAACTGGTTTCTCCTTATAAAACAATTCTCCTCATAATGAGCATATGGTTATTCTCGATCCTAGTTAGACATTTGATATATCTGTCGATAATTATTTGACCACAATGTATTCATGCATTTTTCCATAATCAGATTTAAACGGAACGCTACACTTGAAGAAATTGAAGGAGCTATATCTATCTAATAATTATCTACAACAAGTCCCCTCATTGTACAAGCAAACTTCGGCAGAGGCCCAAAATGTATCTTCCAATCAGCTTGAAGGTACATATAAAATAGAAGACCATGCCTTGTTGATATATAACGTTCAATTTTTGATAACTTTTTGTTTGTCATAGGTCTGAATCTGGAGGTACTGGATCTTTTGGATAACAATTTGGTCAATGATGCCCTCCTGGACATTATGAGGATAACATCTCTTAAGGCCTTATTCAGCGGCTTTCGCGGATTGAGTGCTTCAAAGTTATTGGAAGGTACTTTGTGAAAATGCTTTCATTTATCACTATCGGTAACTCATCACCTTTTTTTTTTTTAAATACGGTAAGATTGTCTTGAACATAAGGTAAGATTTTCCATGCGTCTCTTTCAAAAATCAAAAGCGTATATGCACATCCAGTGTTCTTTGACATTATTGTTACCATTACTGTGTACATGATTCATCAATAGCAGTGCAATATTGCTCTTGATATGTTTAGTATATAGTTTACTTAGGAGAATAGATTATCATATTTAATTATCTTATTTCGACTTACTATGTAAATCACTTGTTTTGATGTGTCATATGGTGCATCTTACCATTTCTTTAAATGCATGCAAAATTTGATAACAAGACATTATTTCATAAATGGCTACTAGGGTTGAGGGCAATAGGGTTGGGCGCCAAGGGAAGGGCCTTTCTCAAAACTCAAAAGTATACTATAACCAATTGGTACATGGGTGCTAAAATATGAAAACATTAAAGACACCATTTTCTTTGGAAAAAAATATTTTTAAATTATGTTGCACCATGAATTGCAGCCAATCAATTGCATACTTTCTTAATGTTTGGTTAATTTGACTCAAAGTACTGTGTTTATGCTAGTTGATGATGTAGTTATGATACCGAACTGTGTTTATATGTGTGTGTGGGTAAAACTCGCATAAGGTTGAGCCACAGGACACGCTCATGTGCAAGCTTTACCCAGTAATTTGTTTTTGATAGTCACATTAGCAAATGTTTAATTCTCGGAGATCTCTAATTCCCTATCTCTAATTCTTATGCAGATTTTGGTAATTCATTTCTAGGCAACATATTTTCAAATATTCTTATGCATATTTGACTATGCATCTCTAATTCTTACTCATGTTTTGGTAATAAATTTCTAATTAATATATTTTCATACATTCTTATGCATATTTCTCTAATAGAAATTACACACATTTTGCTGGTAAATGTTTAAATACAATTGTTTATGTTTATATTGATTTTATTTCGAATTATATGTATATTATATGTTTAGAAATAAATGTTTATGATGAAATCTTGAAAGAGTTTAGCGATGTAGGGATACGTATCTGATAGTTGACTCATATCTAGTAAGCTCATATTTGACATATAAATATCGTTAATATCAAATCTGAAGAATAATAAAATTACATGATAAATCTCATGTTGGACTCATATTTGACAAATAAATGATATTAAAAGATCAATGAAAAAATCCATTATCACAAAAAAAATTGTTTCGCACGCCTTATAAGTAAACGAAAGTAATAAAATTATAAATCACAGAAGGAAAAAAGTATCTATTTAGAGGGTTCTATTACAAGGCTGTATATATTTTAACAATAAGTATAACAAAATGTATAATAAGTGATGCCCGTTATGATTTAAACTTGTATGGATATCCACTATGATAAATTATTTTGTCCTCTTTTGTAAGAAAGTGATATTAACAAATTGGTAACAAAATTATACAACATGATAGCTCATATTTAACAAATAAATGATGGAAACATGTAATGAACATGTGCTATATAACATGCGCACTAAGAGTTGAAAATTGTGAATTTACTATTATAACATGGTGGTCTATATTTGACAAATAAAATTGATAAAAATGTATAACTTGATGGCCCATATTAACAAATAATTATATAAATATGTACTAACTTTGTACTAAATAAGATACTAAAAGTTGAACAATGTAAAATCATCGATTATAACATGATAGTCTATATTTGACAAATAATGGACTAATAAAAATCATCGTTCTTAAAATAACTAATTTCATGGTTTACAAATAAATGAATATCATAAGATAGAAAATCAACTATTGCCATATTAATAGAAAAAATTATCTATTATTATAAAAAGTCTATAGAACAAAAATGATATATGTTTAAAGGGCTATATATCACAAATGAGTAATGTTAAGTGCATGGTTATTGATGACTCTTATAGTTAGAACATTACATTCGTTAAAAAAAAAGCAACTTCTATATTTTGGTATCATTTCTATCACTTCAAGTGGATAAGAACAAACTAAGCTGAATTAAGTATGGATACAAATTTGATAAAGCATTTATGCTCTATTTAAGAAATAAATAATATGGAAAGATCGGTAAAATATTACATGACTTGATAGCCCACATATAACAAACAAATGATTTAAAAATGTTCTGAATAAGATAATAACACATGTTTCACATACAAATGAAATTAGAAAATCAATAATAAACCATCTCTCAATACAAGCAGTTTAAGCGCTCTATTCAACATGATAGTGCATGCATATTTCATAATTATGTGATCACAAAGGATAATTTAATAATGGGATAAGTGTATTGGACATCCTAAAAGTTGTTATGAAAGTGCAATTAAATCCTAAAACTTTCAAAAAAATATAAACAAATTCTAAAACTTATCAAATTAATCTAATCAAGTCCTTCCATTGATTGCAGTTTTTGAAAGTGTTTAGGATTCGATTACACTTCGTGACAAATTTTAAGACTTGATTGCATTTTTTGTAAGTTTTAAGATTAAATTGCACTTTCGTGATAAGTTTTAGGATTCGATACACTTTTTGAAAGTTTTAAGATTCAATTGCACTTTCTTGAGAAGTTTTAGGACTTCTAGTACACTTATCCCTTAAATAATTTATATTACATGATACCCTTTAGTTGTGAAAGAGTTGAACAAGACATAGATACCCTCTTTCTATACAAGTACAATTCAGTGATGATACTCACAGTTGCAGCGTCCATTTCAACAGGCTTGTGCGGATTGAGGAACCTTGAGGAGTTGCAGATTATTGGTAATGGAGTTTGGGGTCGTCTTCCTCCATGTTCATGCAATATGACCTCGCTCCGTGCGCTTGATGTTCAAGGTAACAATTTGAGCGGGGCCATTCCTTCGTGTCTCCTCCATAATCTCAAGTCACTGGAATACATTGTGTTATCTGGAAATGCTTTCGAAGGCTCACTTTCGCTTGCTTCCCTGGCTAACAATTCTAACCTTGAGGTATTCCACCTCCTCAACAACCATTTTCGTCTGGAAGTAAATACAGAAGACCCCACTTGGTTTCCTTCATTTCAGCTGAAGGTGTTTAGCTTATCAAACTGTGTGCTCAACAAAGACGCAAATGACGTAATTCCCAGCTTTATGAAGGAACAACATGACCTAAGAGGTGTTCAGCTTAGCCACAATGGAATGACAGGAAATTTCCCGAATTGGCTACTGGAAAACAATGTAAATCTGAAGCGGTTCGAACTCATAGGCAACGAATTGTCGGGTGCTTTTCATTTGCCTTCCAATTTGAGCCTTGCCAGCATGTGGTTGTTCGATGTGTCTAACAATATTATTGAAGGAGAGCTTCCTCCCTCTTGGATTGGTTCTGTCCTCCCGAATTTGCAATATCTGAACTTGTCGAATAACTTATTGAAAGGTAGGATCCCTCCCTCAATGGGCAACATGAAATTTCTATCATCATTGGACTTGTCGAATAATAACTTCATGGGAGAGATACCAGAGATACTGGCTAAAGATTGTACGTCACTTAATACATTGAAACTGTCGGGCAACAGTTTGCAAGGCCAAATGCTACCGAGGCATGCTAACTTGAGAAATTTGAAAGTTTTGCATCTAGATAACAATCGTTTTAGAGGGAACATATCGCCTGGTATATTGAATAGCTCCTTCTTGATGGCTTTGGATGTAAGTCATAATTTCCTATCCGGAACACTTCCCAATTGGATTGGAGATTTTCAATACTTGCAAGGGCTTATGTTGGCGAATAATTTATTGGTAGGTCCTTTACCATTTAGCTTCTGCAAGTTACATTATCTCAATAGTCTGGACCTTCAAGTAACAACCTTGGGCCGGATATACCCCGCTGTGCCAACTTTACGTTTACGAGGTTCTTGCATTTATCAAATGACACTCTTGTTGGACATTTTCCTGAGTTTCTTTCTAGAGCTTCATCAATTGTTGTATTGGATCTTCGACACAATGCATTGTCAGGTGAGGTCCCCAGGTGGATCGGTTTACTTCGAAACTTGAGGGTTCTTCTACTACAAGGAAACAACTTTGAAGGTTCAATCCCTCTAGATTTATGTTTGTTGAATGATATGAGCATACTGGATCTCTCCGATAACAATCTTTCTGGCGAAATTCCTCCTTGTTTGAAAGGTTTGACGTTTGCATACTTTGAGTTATCTCCACTCTCAGGTGCTCTAATTTGGGTAGAGAATTGGGAACCACGCAACTACAAGGTCAGTTTCAAATTGACATATCTATATGCATACAAAGGAGTTGTACCGAGTACTTATATGGATGAACTAGAAGAGGTAAACTTCATCACAAAGAGTAGGTTGGAATCTTATAAGGGCAATATCCTAAACCTCATGTCAGGAATGGACCTCTCGCTGAACAATTTGACGGGCTTTATTCCTCCAGAGATGGGCTACTTGAGTGAACTTCGAGCATTGAACCTGTCACACAATCATTTGACGGGACCGATCCCGGAAACGTTTTCCAATTTAAAGAATGCGGAGAGTTTGGACTTGTCCTATAACAGCTTAACTGGTCCCATCCCTCCACAACTAACAAAGCTCTGTGCCTTGTCGCATTTTAGTGTGGCTCACAACAACTTGTCAGGCCAGATACCAGATCGAAAAAATCAATTTGAAACTTTTGAGGAAGCAAGTTATGAAGGTAACCCCCTTCTTTGCGGACCACCATTAACAAGCTGTGATGGCTCAAATCCAGGACCGGGGACACCGCCATCTTTTAATCATACCAAGGAGGATGATTCCTGGAGAGAAGGCTTCTTGTGGAGTTTTGTGGGATCATATGTGGTGGCGTTCTTTGGGGTGGTTCTCTTTCTCTACCTAAACTCGTATTCTCAGTACATGTTATTCAAGCTTGTTCATAAGTTTATCGTATTTTGTGATGGAAAAATGCGATAAAACAATGGAGAACCTTTGTTTAATGGTTTGTAAGCATTTGAATATTGATTATGCATTTTGAATGCTTGACTCCTAGAGTGCTAGTATTGTATTCCTCGCCCTGCTAATTTGAATATTAGGAGATTTGATTTGGCTGAGGATTGAGAGAGAATAATTTGTTCACAACCAAAAGGAATCCAACGTTGACAAATTTTTGTAAACGTTACACAAGACAGTGGATTATCTGATGGTTGCGACCAGCAACATCAAACCAATCGGGTTTTAGCGTCTCAAGAATAGTACTGACATAAAGGATTGGACGTTGGGAATTGTTCCAATTTGACGAAGGAGGCATGGATTGCGGGACCACTGCTCTGCCGCTTGAGCTCCACCTTAACTAAGTAGGGATAGTTACCAAATCAGTCTTAAATTATTGTACGAATGATAATTAAATCATAAACTTTTCGATTTTATCAATATAATACTAAATCTTTTGCTAAAATTTCAATGTAGTCATTTCGCTATTTGTTCCGTCAAACTTGTTGACATGGCGTTCAACAATTGATGGTCATCCCACGTGACATGCGGATGTGGACAACTTTACTCGAAACGACATCTGATGTGGATTGATGTGTCAGCGATTTCTGGCGGTAACATGAAAACATGAAGCATTCTTTGCCAGTGCTATGCATGCGGAGTTCAGTGGTGTTGATATTGGGTATTGCAGAACGATGTCAATCTCATCGAGTTAAAACTCACCAGCAACAACTTGTCGGATGCATTTGATTTGCCCTCCGTTTCAAATATGCATCTGCCCCTTTGATCGATGGAGCGCCTCCATCTCATATCGGTTCCATCCTTCCAAATTTGCAGTACTTGAACCTGTCAAAGAACTAGATAGGAGGCGAAATCCCTCCGTCAATAGGTGATATGAAATTATTGACGACCTTATACTTGTCAAATCGCGGATTCACAAGGGAGATGCCAGAGTCACTGGCCATACGCTTTGTCTCACACTCGGTAGTGAAACTATCAGGCAGCAACTTGTGTGAATGCTACCAAGAGCTACTAACTTGACAAGACTGAAATATTTGTACCTGGACGACAGTCAATTTACTGGAGATATATCACCTAGCATATTGGATAGCTCACACTTCAGGATATTTGATCTAAATGACAATTTCTTTTGCAGACCAATTCCAAATTAGATGGGAGATCTTCAACTTTTGGAATTTTTGATGTTGTCAGGAAACTTATTGGGTGGTCCTTTAATCGTTGAGCTTCAGGAAGTCGAATTCTCTTGTTTTCCTAGACCGTTGGACTAACAAATCTCGGTCCAAATATACCCCACTGTGCCAATGTAACATTTTTTAGGTTCTCGTATCTACGAAGTGATAAGCTCACCGAGACTTTTCCTGAGTTGATTCCTAGAGCTTTGTCCACTGTCACATTGGGTCTACAGGAAGATGCATTGACATGTGAGATGCCTAATTGGATCAGTTCGCTTCTTCTACAGAAGGAAACCACTTTGAAGGTTCGATCCCTCGAGCTCTTTGTCAGTTGAAGAAGATGAGCATTCTGGATCTCTCTTATAATGACCTTTCTGGAGAGGTTCCTTCTTGTTTGGAAGATTTTACATTTGGAAATGGTAGGATCTCTAATAGCACAATCGAAACTTTGAGTGAAAACGGCTGAGCATTGGCAGCTCTACCAGTACAAGGGAAAACTCGGCTCATCGTCTCTCCATGATGATGGCAGTACGAGTGCTTTTTTGGATGAACCAGAAGAAGTGACCTTCATGTCATAGAGTAGATTGGAATCTTATAAGGGCAACTTCTTGAAATATCTTTCTGGAATGGATTTCTCACACGATAATTTTGATGGGGCTCTATCCTCTATAAATCGCTTATGTGAGCGATATGTACGTCATAAAAATCTGTCGTATAATCATTTGATGGAACCGATTCCAGTAACATTCTCCAATTTAAGGAATACAGAGAGCTTGGACCTTTCCTACAACAAGTTAACTGGTTCGATTCCTCTGCAACTAACAGAGCTATACACACTTCCACTTTTTAGGTTTGCTCACAACAACTTGTCAGGCAAGATGTAGGGTTCATTGTAAAAAAACAACGCAAGCGGAATATAGAACCCCAGACAGGATCCATGTGTATATTGAAATCGAAAAGGAATTTTGAAACATACTTTTTTGCAGATCGAAGATAAATCGACAACCGATTGTATGCGGATTAGCGTCCCAAGTATTGCGCCTCTACCGGTATCTACACACACGAACAGAATTCTCCAACGAACCACGTGCTAGCGGAAGATCTTGAAGTTTTTTTTTTTTAACGTTTTCTTTTTCGACATCTTGTATAAAAAAAACCCTAGGCGGAGAACGATTCTCTATTTATTTATACTGAACCTCATTATCCAGCAGAATTAAAAGAAGTGGGCGGGCGATTTGGGTCCACGTTTAATCGATAATTTAAATAAGAGAATAAATTAAAATTTACTTCTTAAGTAGATCAAGGCGCATAGAAAATATTAAGTTAGATTCGTTATTGTATGCGATCCATGTAGGTTCACTAAACATTGATGGTGTCTTCCGTAACCCTTTTTGGCCCATGAGTTATAAGCGGTCTCTAGCAAAACATTATGACTACCTAAGTATAGTGAAGGTCGATTTTTCGACACAACCTAATCCACAACTAATATTAGAGTATCAATATTGATTGATTCCTAGGACAGATCACTAACAACCCGACAAAAAAGAACCAATTCGACTTTCAGTGAAGCAATTTACAAAGGTAAACTGCTGACAAAGGCAGAGATGATGAGTCCTGGAAAGATGGCTTCTTGTGGGGTTTCACAGGATCATACTTGGTGGCATTCGTCGAGGTCGTTGTTTTTCTTTTACTTAAACTCCTACTATCTCAACTTAGTGTTTGGTTTTGTTTGTAAGGACATCCCATTGTTTCGTTAGCAGACCTCGTGCTTCTAAGCATTTGAACATCTTGAGTCTCCGCTATGCATGTTGAACCGTTGGATTGTGATACTGTCTATATTTTCCTGTAAGTTTGGATTTGAGCATCATCAGATTTTCTTTCGGTTGTGAACTGCAGGAAAGATCATTGTGGTCACAGATACGATAACCATGAAAAAATAATAATAGTAACTATGACTGTGGCTTGATATCACAGATTGACGAGTGCTTCTCTGATTTTCCTTGGGAATTTCTAAGGACTCCTTACACTCGGTTACAACGAATCATCCTAAATCAATTTTACAATGTGTCACGACATTTTTGTTCTTAACTTCGATGACACATCATCATGTGACACCTGGGTACCATTGAAGTGGCCGATCTTCCGAAGCCAGATTGGCCGTCAACCACTACAAAAAACTTTTTTTTTTCCGACAAAATTACTAACGAAAAATTCTGAAAATTAACTTGGAAAAGAATTTAAATAATTTTCCAACGAAAAAATTTCGTTGGTAATTCGTCGTCGGAAAATTTTCCAACGAAAAATTTCGATTTTGGAACGGAAATTTGCAATAATTTTTTTCCTTGAAAAATTCATTAAAAATTGTGACTAAATTCGTTTGAAACCTAATTTTTTTTTCCAACGATTTCTTTTCGTTGGAAATTATATTTTTCTAGTCGAAAAATCGTTGAAATTTTTTTCCATCGAATTTTTTTTTTTTTTGGTCCAATTTTTTTGGACTAAAATAGCCCTCGCTGGGCCAGATCGATACCCCACCGTGCCAATGTTACATTTTTAGGTTCTCGTATCTACAAAGTGATAAGCTCACCGAGACTTTCCCTGAGTTGATTCCTAGAGCTTTGTCCACTGTCACATTGGGTCTACAGGAAGATGCATTGACATGTGAGATGCCTAATTGGATCAGTTCGTTTCTTCTACTGAAGGAAACCACTTTGAAGGTTCGATCCCTCGAGCTCTTTGTCAGTTGAAGAAGATGAGCATTCTGGATCTCTCTTATAATGGCCTTTCTGGAGAGGTTACTTCTTGTTTGGAAGATTTGACATTTGGAAATGGTGGGATCTCTAATAGCAGGAGGAGGAGAAACTTTGAGTGAAAAGCCTGGAGTATTGGCAGCGGAGGAGAAGGAAAACTCGGCTCAGGATCTCTCCATGATGATAGTGAGAGAGAGTGCTTTTTTGAGATGAACCATTGTGTGTGGGGAAATTGTATGTCATTTTTTCAAATTGGAATAAATTAAGGGCAATTTTCTTGAATTATCTGTCTGGAAAATTATACATATTAAAATTTTATTTTCTAAAATTTGAAATAAATCACTTGAAATTTCAAACGAATGTTCCAATAAAAATTGTACATATTAAAATAATATTTCGGAAAATTTGAAATTCTTGAAAATTTAAGGAAAATTTCCAACAAATTTTCCAACAAATATAAAAAACTGGTTTGATTAGCAACACAACTGGTTTTTAAAATTGTTGGAAAATTAGTTGGAAATTTCTATCGAATAAAAACTTGTCAGGAAATTTCCAACAAAAAAAAATTCAATTGAAATTTCAAACCAATTTTCCAACGAAAATTGTGACACACTAAAATAATTAGTCCGGAAAAATTTAAATTCGTTGGAAAATTACAGGATCATACGTGGAAATTTCCAACGAATTTTTTTCTTTGCTGGAAATTTCCTACTAATTTTCCAACAAAAATTGTACACACTAAAATAATTGTTTCGAAAATTGAAATTGTTGGAATTTTTAAGCATTTGGAAATTTCAATCTAAAAAAAAATTGAACAGTAAATTTCAATTGAATTTTTATAAATTTTTCAAAAAGCTGAACAATATTCTTTTTTTTTTAATTGTTGGAAAAAATTGTTGGAAATTTTCAGATACAATTTTCCAAAAAAAGTGTACACCCTAAAAATAATTGCCCAAAATTGAAATTATGGGAAAATTCGTTTGGAAATTTTCTTTTTTTTTGTGGAAATTTCAATCTAATTTTCCAACGAAAGTTTTTCAAGTTGGAAATTTCAACGAATTTTTAAAACAATTTTTTTTCGTTGGACGACAATTTTTGACTTTTTCGTTGGAAAATTTGTGTAATTTGACACCCGGTAAAATTTTCGTTGGAAAATCGATTGGCAAAAAATCCAGATTTTTGTAGTGAACTGACTTTGCCACTGGGTATCTGATTCTTCTTTGAGGGTGAGCAGCGTAACTGCCAGGATGAAGCGATCTTATTTCTTCTTCTGTTATCTGATTCAAGTTCACCAAAGAATTTGTACCCTGAAGACTATCTTGTGTTAGATGCGTCTTTGAACTTCGAAAAGAGAGCATTATTTTCATAAGTCGAACAAAACATCGTCACCACAGGACTCGATCACCAAAAGCAATTGCTTTGAGTAAGATATATTAGTTCCTGCAATAGTAGAGTTTGACCTGCACAAGTGGATTTGAATATCAAGCCATTGCATAATCTAAGGAAAATACTAGTCAGAATTCAATCTTCACATCATTTAATTCATAGAAATTGGTTTAATCCTATCTGCTGAAGGGAGAGAGTAGGCCAAAATAGTAAAAAATTGAATGGGGGAGCAGTAACTGAATAACTATCTAGCTTGCTTAAGATGATAGTTGCAGATTCAATTTGACCACCAGTGAGCTACCCTACACTATAAAAGCTATTTACACACTATGATTTCGTTCGGAGAATCTTAGCAAGCAATCAACTTTCAGAGCATTGTGCAATAGTTCATTATAAGGTCCACCGTTTGTGAACCTTTTTCTTAACACCAACAGTGCTGCTCATGTCGAAAAATGACTATCCATTGACGGTGGACTGAACTCGTGATGTATTACCAAGAAAGAGAGCATTTCCAATGGACTAATTCTTTAATTTCTATTGGAAACGAAAGGACATTTCTGTTAGTACTTTGACCCATCAGGCTATCTGATCACACAGATGTCCCTGGCTATCCATCTTAGGTTTGCACTTGCTGTTTGAGCAAGACTGTCTCGACCGTCAGGCTACTACTCCTGAGATTTACCTGCAATGGAAAAGGCGAGCACAATCCTCGTATATTCCTAAGAAGCAAATCTTCTGAATTTAATTTGAAGTGCCTGTACTTAGTGTCACCAACTCGAGTTATTCATCTGTGGCACCTGCTGTTTTGATATGGCACCAGAAGAAGATGAAGGTTTTGAATGCCAATTTCGACTGCCGGCTGCAAGAAAGGTCAGCTAATGAAAAATTGCCCATTGCTCGGGATGGTAACAAGCCATAAACATCACAATACTCCATGGACTTGTACATACTAAAAGCACCGTTCTGCCAATAAACAGGTAGGCAAGTGGGAAAAATTCAAGCAATTGTGACTGAAATTGGACAATTTTAAGCTGGATATGGAGGATTTTATCCAAACAGGGAAATTCAAACATCTTCACCAAATGAGCAATTTTATCAAACTCTCTGGGACTTATAACTTGCACCTACAAGCCTCATCTTAGAATACACTTGAGACAGTGAAATAAAGCTATGATAATCGACACAGATCAGCTGCTACTGACAAATTTACTCTTGTCCCTCTCATCACCCTTACTATATATTTGTATGGTTTTGATTCCCACTCCCAGAAAAATTGTGTTCCATTCGATATCGACGAGTCGGGAAGAGTTGCGCTGAAAACAAACATCGATAAATCAAGACTCTGTAAAATGTATAATTACAAGACACAACATCGTAACTGCACACTGGTATAAGAGTGAAAAATAGAAAACACACCTTGAGAATAGGCCATGAAGATCCGCAACCTGAGGCACGTCCACAAAATTGGCCACCAGCAATCCCAGAAACACCAGGAACCCAATCAAATGCCTGCTCACGAGTAACACACAGAACCCGAAAAAAAAGAAAAAGAAACCCACAAATCACAAAACAGATATCACGTTGAATGTTTTAATGCCTGCTTCATCATGTAGGGGTTCATGTAGAATTTGACCAAGTCGTTTTGGTCACTTGCGATAAAAGCTGTGAAATGCGTTACCTTTTTGATAGGAAAGTCCATTATAGCTTGACCCAGATTTCTCCACACCTTGACTAAATTTATCTTCGGCCAGTTCAGAAAGACTTGTTTTTTAGTCAGTGTGATGCTGCTGAGATTGAGCCCTTGTTTAATCCTGGAACGTTTGTGGATGCTTTGCTTCTCTTTGGATCCCTACGACTTTCAACAGAGTGCTAGCTTCCGGCTAGTGGCAAAGAAGTTGTTTGTTTATTCGAACTGATATCTATACTGATAGACAAATGTTTAACCTTATAAGCAGGGGCTTGTCTGCTTCCCAAAGTGTACAGATCAGACTAATCCTAGCTTCTGTCGTCGGACTAATTCCTTGCCGAATGTCAAATGGTAGGATGATGTCGAAATATCCTAATGAATTCAAATGAAATGTTCGTATAGTTCTTTAACTGGACGCTAGAGACATTTTCCCTTAAAAATCATTGGTTTTTCAAGATTTTGTCTAATGGGCGCAGACGGATGCGTTGGTGCACATGATCTTGACTCGCCTTTTGAACTCATGTTGAACATTATTGATCAAGCCCCGATGCAACTCAGTGCCTTTCATGTGTCCATTGCAAGTTACTGTGTGAACCTGCTCTTTCCCATGGTCAGTGCTCTCTCTCTCTCCTCTCTATTCTGGTTTGAAAGCTGGTGTGGAATGGCTTGTTAACCTGTGTAAATGGGAACCTCTTGTGCCATCATCTGCTTCTGTAGTCCCTTGTTTGGGCGGGGACAGCCCACAAATTCTGCTCTTGAGGTGGTCTGTTCCCTTCCTAAGAGAAGACGGAGGTGTTGTCCATTTTCTCGCCCTAGACACACAGGGCGTTGCAAACCGCTCCTTCATCTAACGAGTAAACGGCGACTCAGGCAACGATGTAATAACATTCGTTAGCACCGTTTCGAAACGGTTTCATGACGTAGCTTCTGATGGGTAGCTTTCTCTTAAGAATGTAAATAATATCTTTTTTTTTTCTTTCTTTGATTTTCTTATCGTTCCGAACGATTCATCCGCTCGATCGAATCGATCGGTGTGGTACCGGTCTCTTCACCCCGACAATGCACGACGCATGTGATTTTCGGGCCAAAAGTGTTAGTAATTCCAATGTAACGATAATAGCATATGGCCTAATCCCCTCCCAAAGCTCAGCTCATGTGGCCCTCGTTACTCCATGTGCTGAAACCTGCGCTCGTGAGATGTACGTATACCGAAAAGCGCGAGCCCTCCGGAGGCGCCACGTGGCATCACGTGATTCGTTGCCCCGCGAACTTTCCGGTTCCCGACAGCGACTGATCGTTCGCTCCCCCATTCCATTTTTATGCTCATCTCCAATTCGCCCATTTTCGGACGTGACGTGGCTAATTTCTTTTTTTAAAAAAATTTACATTGACAAAGACACAAACCCAATAATATTTTCTCTCTCTTTGCCCTTTTTTAATTTAATTATTTATTTTAATTAAAAGATGAAAAAAAAAGAACGTGAAAAAGGAAAAAGCCACGAAAGAAATCCAAAATTATGTCCATCGTCACATATCTACCATGGTTTTTTTTTGTGACATCAAAAATCAAAATCATGTCATATGTAACTTATTTACCCTAAATTTTTTTTATGACATGAAAAACCCTAAACTAATATTTATGTAACATATTCACCATCCACCAAAATCCCATTAGATGATTTTTTAGCCAAAACAATCATAAAAACCCACATCGGTACATTTGTAACAATTTTACTCTAAAATAATTCTTTTGACCGCAAAAAATCCAAATTGGTATACTTGTGACAAATTTACCCTCCATTAATTTTCGTTAAATTTTACCATTAAATTGCTGAGTTGGATGACACGTCACAGTTGATGAGTGTACCAATTTGGGGTTTTACCCCTCCGTTCGTAAAAAATTTACCAATTTGTGATTTTTCGTGGTAATAATCCAATTTAACAGAACGGTAATTTTGTCATAAATGTATCAATTTGGGATTTTTGATGATTAAAATATTAGTTTGGAGTAAATTTATCACAAATATAATTAGGGTTTTCGTGATATTAATCCTTGTTTTTATTTTACTCAAAACAATCCATGCAGACAGATTTTTAACAATTATCACTGATGATTTTTTACTGTAGGTAAATGTATCATACAGATATATGTTTAAAATTTTTTTGTGTAAGTTTAGGATGAATGTGTCACGGTGAACATAATTTAAGATTTTTTTGGGTGACTTTTTCCATTTAATTATTTGACCAACCAAAAAAAATTAATTATTTGTTTTAATTAAAAAAACGAAAAAAGAAAAAGAAAAATAAAAGGGTCGCAATTGGTTTCCTCCGGTGGAGAGAGATCTCAATAGCGGGTGACGTGGCCGCTTCCTCATCTCTACGGAACTATCCACCCCCACCCTCCACGTCACCCGCCCTTCTATCTTACCCCCGCGTGCGCACTGCGCCCAACCCCCCTAGACTCGATCCCCGCCCTCCGCTCCGTCGCCCCCCGGAAGCGATCCGACGGCCCTCGTCGCCTCCCGACCCCCGGCGCACTTTAGCCTCCCCCAGTAGCCACCTTTTTTTTTTTCTTATTTAACAAATGCACGCGCTTTTGCTCTTTTTGAGAGATATCTGCGGAAGATAGTTTTTTCTCTCTCTCTCTCTCTCTCGCCGTCGAGTGCGTGCCTCCTCTTGAGGAGAACCCAAAAACTCTCTCCGCCGCGCTAACTTGCGCCGGGGGCTCCTCTGGCGATCGTCGATCCGCCGCCGCGATCTTCGATCTCCGGGCTCCGGATTGAGGAGCCGCCGCCGCCGCCGAGTTTTGGCTCGGAGGTTCCTCCCGGGACCTTCGGAGCTCGTTTCGCGACGGACGCGCGCGCGCTCGCGAACCGCTGTTGAGCTGTTCGGAGCTGCTTTCGCCCGGCGTTGCAGTGGATTTTCTCTCTTCTTCTTGTTTGCTTTTTGGTTACTGGTGCGCGTGAACTGACGGTAGGTGTTGGATGTTAGCGTGTTTGATGAGGTATTTGCGGTGAATAGACTGGTGGGAGATGATGTCGTGCGAACGAGAGTATCAGGAACTGGAACCCTAAGTTTGGCTTTGGTTGGGGCTGTGAAGAGGAGAGTTTCCATGGAAGTTCTTTAGCATCGCCCGAGGTTTTCTCGCCTTTTCCTTTTTGGTCCACCGAAGTAAAACCAGAAAGGTTGTTTTGGGTTTAGCGCGAGAGAGCCTCTTGTCAGTCGAAGCTATGGATTGTTTGGAATTGAATTTGAACAAAGAGATTGGCGATGGCGGCGGCGGCGGCGGCGGTGGTGCCGGGGCAAGTGTTGGGAATAATAATGCTAATAAGAGTGGTGGGGAAGGATTCATCGATAGGAGCAAAGTGAGGATCTTGCTGTGCGATAACGACACGAAGAGTTCGGAAGAGGTTCTTACGCTTCTTTTGAAATGCGCTTATCAGGGTATAACTGTTGTTTTGTTATTTGCCGTTTTCAATAGCATTTTTTTTTTTTTTTGCATTAGATGTGGTGCTCTTGTTAAGGCTGTAATTTTTGGTCTCTTGGTTGATGTGGAATGCTCAACACTTGCGATTGCTTGCTGTATGTTAAAATTTTTTACTTCTTCACGGAGAAGTGGTTTGAGAGATGTTGGTAACAAGGTATTTTGGAAATTCAGAGCTTGTTCATTCTCATATTTTGTACTGCCTGGGCTTGAACCGATTCGAGGAGAATGCTTAACCGGGGCGGGTTCTCCCAAACCTCTACCTCTTGCAACAATGCTTGTCTAATATTGAGTGCAGAATACGTCTAAATTGTGCTAAGAAGCATAGGGAAAAACATCAAGTCTACCAAATTTGCCAAGTTTGAATGAACCAGGATATAGACCACTCAGAAAGTTTAAATGTGGAGTGTACTGCTTATGGAGATTGGAATGGTAGCGATGCCCAGTCTTGTTGTCAGGGAATATGAGAGGAACTTCCAACTTGAGAAACTACAAGTACGATGTTGTAAAATTGATTTGTGAGAGTATGAAAAGCAATAGCTTATAGTTATTTAAATAGCAAGACTGATTTTCTCCACTATTCGAAGTACAAATGCTTGGTCACTATTTAATTAGCTTGACTGTTGTCAAACGGAAAAAGCTAGAGAACATTAATAGGAAGTGTAATCTTCTGTTTAATGCTGTATTGCTTAACTTCAACTGATATCTTCTTTGATTAAACTTCATCCCATTTCCACTCTGTTGTACTTGGAATGGGTTGCTGGTTGTACTTTTGAAGGGGAAGAGATATTTGTCACCTCTCTCTCTCTCTCTCTCTCTCTCTCTTAATAACATACTAGCTTTTTCATTGTTAAAGTGGGTGAGTTTTTAAATATGTGCTATACTAGGCTTTTGGTAGATCCTTTATTTAAAATTGAGGCCCATTTTTGTTTGCATTTGTTTTGCAGTGACTTCTGTAAGATCTGCTAGACAGGTCATTGATGCTTTAAATGCTGAAGGGCCTGATATAGACATTATTCTAGCTGAAGTTGACATGCCCATGAACAAAGGCATGAAGATGTTAAAATATATTACAAGAGATAAAGAATTGAGACGGATTCCCGTCATCAGTAAGTTCATCATCGTCCGTTAGCTGCCAACGTTACTTGGTTGAAACACTTCCCTACTCATCTTCATCAAATGCATTTTTATATCGGAATCATTTGTAAACTAGTTGTTCCCACCAGCACTGGTGGATGGTTTTTCATGCATCCGATGCTGTCAATACATAGCTTCTTTCTGAACAAACGGACATGGCTAATACTCTTGATTGTCAATCCTCCTGGATGATGTTATAAGTCTTATTTAGAGGGGATTAGGGTTTTTTGAGGAAGAGTCCCTGGATTAAATATATGCGCTTGTTGCTTCTGAACTTATGATAGGGGTAGATCCAATACTAGCAATACTAATTATTCTATTCTTTCCTTTTGGCTTTGATAAGTGATGTCGGCACAGGATGAGGTCTCAATTGTTGTCAAATGCTTGAGATTGGGAGCAGCGGACTATCTTGTGAAGCCCTTGCGCACCAATGAGTTGTTGAACTTGTGGACACACATGTGGAGAAGGCGACGCATGGTCAGTTTTGTGAGACCATACTATTTTCTTTTTCATACTTATGAGAAAGTATTATTTGTTATTTTTTTAGTGGAAGTGCCGTAGTAAATTAATCAAACCAACTACAGTGTCCAGATGCATGAGTTTGAAGTTTGTATGAGCTAGTTTAGACCATGATCTAAACTGCTGGAGACTGGTTTTTGAATGAAGTTGTCTTGCTTCAGTAACTGATAATTTGAGTAACATATTACACTTTGCATGGTCTTTACATATTTGAATGGTAATGTGCCCCTGATCCTTCAGGACACTCTTTCGTGTCTATCCAATTATCTAGTTGTTTGCTCAGAAGTTGTTTGCTATTTTAGTGAGTGCTTTTGTATCGGAACTTTCCTACTACAATTGTAGTGAGCTTGGGAATCTGCAAAGGAGCGGTTGATAATGTTTTACTTCACATTTACTTTTTGGCAGCTCGGACTGGTGGAGAAGAACATTTTGACCTATGACTTTGATCTGATTGGTTCCGACCCTAGTGATGCTAACACAAATAGTACTACTTTGCTTTCGGATGATACTGATGATAAGTCCCGGAAGAGTGCCAATCCCGAGATTGGGCTGTCTGCAACTCATGAAGACGAGGTGAGTATTACATTGAGTGTTGAGGTTCTTTGTTCCACTTGCAGGAATAGATCATGATTATGGTAAAATTTTCTACTGCTCTTTTCCATGGAGCTATGGGCATTCCGTGTGCCTGATAATATCAGGACCTTGAGAAATTTGAAATAAGGTTTTTTCATCTAATTAATTCAAAGAGGCAGTTGGCTAAGGGGTGCGACAGCTGGCTGAAATGAAGAAACTATTGAGTTAGTCCATACATGGACTGGAATAAGGTTGCTCCCAGGAAAAAACTAATGTGGAAGTGGGATCTCTGAAGGATCTATTCTATCATCTAAAATTTGGTTAGTCTCAATAAGATTGTCAGGATGGCAAAATCTATGAAGAAATTGATTAATCTTTTCATTCTGCTAAGTTATGGACAACTTATAAATTCACTACTTATATCCCAAAATTTGTGATATTTGCCAGTCTGCTGCTGCTGCTGAGCCCCCACTTAATGGTGCAGTAAATTGTCTCCCTGATGTGCCAGGAATCAGTGATCGTCGAACTGGTGAGCATGCTTCAATTTGTATTATATTATCTGTTGTAGCATACATAGAGTCACCCTGTTTGCTGTAATCTGCATCGCATCTTTTGCAGCATTTTTTATGCTTTCTTGATGATATATCCTCATTAGTAGAATGAAGAATTAATGCTCTCTTTGTGCATTACTATTACTGTCACTATTACTATGTTCATTATCCTGAAATTTGTTGTTGTGCAGGACAATGTTCCTCTGGTCCTAAGAAGAGTGAACTAAAAGTTGGAGAGTCCTCAGCCTTCTTTACATACGTTAAATCGGCAATGGTCAAAAATACTCCTTCCACAGCTGGACAAGTTGATGGTTGTGGTGCTTCTGTAAGTTATCGGATGGAAGAGAAGGATCAAGCAGGGGATGAGCAGGCGGTTTATGATCCTCAAGCACATGAAAATGCAGAGGCCTGGGAGAAATCTTCCGTAGGAGATGACTTTCCAAGTGGGAGTAGTGTTCCAGATTCTCTGTCTTTGGAACGGTCCTGTACACCGCCAGTGTCAGCTGACTTTCCTCAACAAAGGAACTTCATGGAAGAACGGGTGCCTCAGATGCCTATGCGTGCGATGAATGAGCCTCGCGTTGACCTTCCAGGATTGGCTGTGCAGAGCACATATCCATACTATGTGCCCAGAGTTGTTAATCCAGTTACAGTGCATTCATCAGCACAAGTGTACCAGAATAATCTGCATGACTTGCAAAACCATGCTACTTCAGCCATGTTAACGCAGTACAGTCATCTTCCTTACTGTCCCCCCCATGTAAATGGGATGGCGTCATTTCCCTATTACCCAGTTGGCTTATGCTTACAACAAGGTCAGATGTCTTCCCCTCATTCCTGGCCATCCTTTGGAAGTTCATCTGTTTCTGAAGCAAACACGAATAAAGTAGATAGGCGAGAGGCAGCCCTAATCAAGTTTAGGCAGAAAAGGAAGGAGCGGTGCTTTGACAAGAAGATTAGGTATGTTAACAGGAAACGACTTGCTGAAAGGAGGCCCCGAGAGCGGGGACAATTTGTGAGGAAAGTAAATGGTGTAAATGTGGATCTAAATGGCCAACCTGAGTCTGCTGATTATGATGAGGATGAAGCAGAGGATGAGGATGAGGATGAGGATCTCGCTTCGAGGGGTTCTACTCTGGATGGTGAAGTTACTTGACATAAAGGTGGTTTTTGTCTGCAGAACGATAAGGATACAAAAGCTGAGTTGTTTGCTTCTCTTCTCGATTAGGCCAAGATCATACGTAGCATCAGCTTGGTGTTTTTCAGTGCTATCATCAGATTTTGGCACGCGAAAGGTGATGCAGATTGCACAAAAGCAGCTTACTGCTGTTCCTCTTCCAATCCAGGCGTGAACTATGCACCGTGGCAGCTTCGTCAGTGGCCGAACTATTCATCAAACAAATGGTGCCGCATCACATCGGTTCCCCATTTGATCTTTTCGTAGTTTGTTGGAACAGATACGTTAAAGTTTGGTTCACTGCTTGCGCGCAGTAATGTTGTTGACATAAAGAGAATGTCGCATCAGTGGAGCCAATTTGGGAACAATGTCCGGCTGGTTCTTACCTGTGGGATGTCGGAATTTGTCGCAAATTGACCTATGAAGGCCCATCAGAAGTGTTTTACCTTTCCTTGATCCATCAAATTGTATTAACATAAGTATATTTCCATGAGTAAATTTTCCTTGTTCTATATCCCTAAACATTAAGCACTCGAGCCGCAAATCTTATACTATGGAGTGTGTATGGACAAACTCGAAAGTAGGGTATAGCAAAAATAACATATCCGAGAGTAGTCCGATGGATAATGAGCAAAAACCTTAGGCAAGGATAAGTAGATTCTGCAGTATACATAAAGTAACAGAAACTTCGCGACTATTTGCACTTTTAGGTAAGTAAAAGGTCGTCAAGATGGTGATGATCACTCAAAGAAAGAATCAGCTCAGCAAAACATACATCGTCATACTCTACGAAGAAAAAAAAATTGCAATAAGTATAGCGTACATTCACACCATGGAAAAGCCATCAACAATTGAGCGGACAATGATGCGTCTAAGCCATGCGATGACATCATCGCAGCTTGAAATAAAGGATCAGAATGATGGCGGCGACTAGGGCTGCAATGATGGAGCCAATGATCCACTTGTTCTTGCTCATCCTTCTCGACATGGCAGTCAAAATCTTTTTACTCTTGCCGATATTGTCATCCACTCCATGAAGCTGTGAACCAAAGAACTAACATCAAGAAATGTCCTCCCATACCAACGAATTGTAACAATTTGACCCGCCCTGAAGGGAAACCTATTGGTCCGGACAAAGTGACCGAGGATCCGCATGCAGCAACAAACCCGAAGTCCGTCTTATATTACTTGGGAAAAAAAAAAGGATGACAATGTCCTTATACATGAACTATGCAACTTGGGACAGACATTTCTTGTACTTTCTATTTCCCAAATCCTTAGATTGACACGAAACTGGAAAGCCGCGTTGAGCCAAATAAAGAGTGATCATGGCAAATGACGTACAGTGTTATGAGCATGCAGAAGGGATTGGCGTTGTTGATGCAGATCTTGAAGAATTGAGACACCGAGTTCCTCTGTTTCAAGCATTGTCCTTCTACTTTCTTTAATTCTGTCAGTTGAGTGATTTAATCTTTCTGTCGACATCAAAAGTCTCCCTTTTTGATCAGCAGAAACCTAGCAATGTCAAGAAATCACCCACAACGAACAAACAAGGTAAGCAGCAAATGCAAAGAAATATGTCACAGAGAGAGAGAGAGAGAGAGAGAGAGAGAGAGAGAGAGAGAGAGACCATCATTGCATCTGCCATGCCCGACTCCAGCAACTCGTCTCTGGCAGCCAGATTAGCATTTGGAGATGTAAGTCGTTTTACATCGGCCTTCAAATTGTTCAGATCAGTTTTATATTCCCTTAACTTGGCAAGAAGCGTCGCTTTGACGCTTGGCTGCATACTCCGTGCCTCAAGGTCCATTTTCCGAATCTATAAGAATCACAAATAGGCAAACATAAGTAACAATTCACGGGGAAAAAAAGAAAGGAGCATACGGAATGATGGAATTATCCTCGTATACCGAGGCTTCGGCATCATCCAAGCCAGCTTTAATTTCAGAAAGCTTCTGCTTCCTCTGCTCTGCATATTCATAAGGAACAAACAGCACACCACAATCAGGTTGCAAAACAAACAAAAGTCAATTTCGTAGTTAATCACCCAGTTTCTAGTTACATCTTCACACGCTCGGCGAGCCTCTACGTAATCAACTTCCTCAACCGTCAAAGGAATTCGTTAACCGCGAAAAGACCAATCGCACGGTCGATCAAGCAGAGTACAAATTAACAGATATCGTGACGCAAAACCATGATCTGGGGTTTGGCACAAACCATGACGAAATGGTAAAGACAATCTTCCCAATGTTTGTACTTCCATTTCCATAATGCCCACCTACGAACTAATAACCAAGACTTTCTTACAATGCATATCTCGGGATCATCCGAAACGATAAAAAGGGCTCCAGAGATTCTGAACATTCCACCGCTCCGTTTTCACCCGATCTATCGAAATCAAGAAAAGGCGTTTCGAAACGTCGAATCGTATTTACCTCCGTTGAGAGCGGCGGCGGCCGTGCATTTCCGCGACAGATTGGCGGACACCTCGCAGTACTGGCGCTCGTACCCCTCGAACACCTGGCTCATCGCGCCGCGCCCCCCCTAACCAGACCCTTCACCAATCGCCGAACAAAACCATACCCCAAATTAATCAGCGGCGCAATGAACAAGCTCAACCCCTCAAAAGAAGGAAATCTCTGATCAAACACGGCCCAGATGCGGACTCGCCGACCAATCAGATCGCCCACCCGATCCGCGAGGAATCGAAACACAAAAAACACGGAACGGAAATTCCTACGCCTAATGTCGGGACCAGATGAACGGGCTCGGGACGCACGCCCCCGGAAGTGAACATTCGATGAAATGCGTGTCGGGAAAAGAGGAGATCGAATCGCACCGTGGGATGAACCGGGGGGTTTCGGGAAGATCGCCGCCGGAGAATTTCGCCGGGAGAGCCGATCGATCGGAGAGGGAAGGACGGAGGGTGGAGGAGGAGGAGGAGGAGGAGGAGAGGTTTTTCAGGGACCATATAAAAATTGGATTTTTGCTGTTCCCTCGTTATTTACGGTTGGTGCCACCGCGATTGTGAATGTCCAGAAATAAATGGAATAACGACGAGATCCTTAAATTTGACTCGATGCACGTTATAATTCTCAAACTTTTAATTTATTTAACGTGTCTCATGCATTTTAGCTCCAAATATAATATCGCCCGTGAATTTTTAATTTATTCAATATGATCTCCAAACTTTTTAATAAATACTCAAACTAGTCCTTAAATTACATGAAATTAACTAATGTTATTATTTTTTAATTTATTAAATATTTTAATTTTGAGAAAAATATTACAAAAATTTAGGGATCACGTCGAATAAGTTTAAAGTTCAAAATTATTATCATTTAACTTATACAAATTGGGTTATAGTTGAATAATCATCTGTTTCATTTTTCTTAAATAGATGGTTTCATTTTTTTTCTTTTCTTCTTTATTTAAAATATTGGTAGGATGATGCACCGTTGTGTCAATAGAAAAAATAGAGTTCGGGGGGGCCTTGGTTTCGAAGTGGATAGGCGTCAAATTTTAATATAGAATTTTGGAACCGCTCAACTTTCAAACCGCTCAAGAGCCAAAACAAAGATCCCAAGGTCAACCCGAGAACCGACCTACTTTTTATTTTTCAATTTTTTAGTTTAATTGCTCCATCGTATACATTTTTTTTTTTGGCAAAGTTCTCGGATACCATGATTACTTGTTTCTGTTGGAACGCTCAATCTCATTATTTTTTACCAAAGTTCTAAGGGTTCGATTTTGAACCGGATCAAAAAACCGGTTCTACTCGAGAATCGACCTTAAAATTGTTACAAAACCGTTTTTACACGGAAACCAAGTCGGTCAAAGCCCCTTCTAAAAGCTCTTAGGCTTAATTACCTAAAAAATCCCAAATTTCAAATACGATCCCAATTTGACTTAATTTTTTTTCGCTTATAAAATCAATTAACTTTCACTTTAATCCTAAATCTACCCGCTTTAATACGACCATTACAGCTGTCAGCAAAACAATAATGTGGAGGGAGCCGAACAACCACCCAACTCCACATCTACTCTCTCTCTCTCTCTATGTTTTTTTTTGCATCTAGCTCTTTCGAATCCACATCTATTGCGTTTGTTTGGGGAAAAGGTGTTCAGAGTGTGTTGTCATCGGGAGGGAAACTCCGTCCTTGTATGATTAGAACTCGTGATGCAGATAATTGTCGAAGCTTGGATCGTTCGTGGGTGAAGCATTAGTACCCGCCAAACGCACACCACTTGTTCGATGATATTCTCGAGAGGGACCACGCCAAGATGGAAGGACTTCCTCGGCGGCCAGTTCTGCACCGCCCGACATTGCAGGCCGCGCCATAGGCGTTTGTGCTCCACGCAGTTGGCCCCGCTGACGCCGCCCGAGCTACAGGATCTGTGCGACGCGGTTTCGACCCCGATCGGTGGCTTAGATGACCTGGAATTGAGTCTTGATCAGTTCGGGGTTCGCTTGACGTCGTCCCTCGTGACCCGAGTGATCGGTCGTTGCAAGGATGAAGCACCCACCAGGAGGTTATTGAGATTCTTCTCTTGGGCTAGGAAGCATCTGGGCTCTGGTATTGAGGATAAGGATTTTAACTATGCCATCGAGATGTTTGCGGAGAAGAAGGATCACACGGCAATGGATATACTGATTTCGGATCTCGGGAAAGAAGGCCGGGTGATGGATAAGCAGACTTATAGCGTGGTAGCGGAAAAATTGGTCAACTTGGGGAGAGAAGGTGAGGCATTGGGCCTCTTCAAGAACCTGGAGAAATTCAAGTGTCCCCAGGACAGTGCAACAGTGATGGCTATCGTCCATGCCCTTTGTTCCAAAGGACATGCCAAGATGGCTGAGGGGGTAGTTCAGCATCACAAGAGTAAATTGGAAGGCATCGAGCCGTGTATCTACAGGTGTCTTCTGTACGGGTGGTCTGTGAAGGAGGATGTTAAGCAAGCAAGGAGAATTATCAAGGAGATGAAATCTGCCGGGTTTATGCCGGATTTGTTTTGCTTTAACGCCTTCCTCAGATGCTTGTGTGAGCGAAATCTTAAGCGTCATCCTTCAGGTCTCGTTCCAGAAGCTTTGAATGTGATGATGGAAATGAGAACCTATACAATCGTTCCTAATTCAATTAGTTACAATATTTTGCTTTCATGTTTGGGTAGGGCTAGGAGGGTCAAGGAATCATGTCAAATTCTTGACCAAATGAAGAAGGCGGGGTGTTCTCCAGATTGGGTGAGTTATTATCTTGTTGCCAGAGTACTGTATCTGAGCAGAAGGTTCGGCAAGGGTAACAAGATAGTGGATGAAATGATTGAGCAAGGGTTGGTGCCAGAGCATAAGTTTTATTATGATCTCATTGGCATTCTTTGTGGGGTCGAGAGAGTGAATCATGCTCTCGAATTGTTCGAGCGAATGAAAAGCAGTTCGTTGGGTGGATATGGGCCTGTATATGATGTTCTCGTACCAAAGCTTTGTCGAGGAGGCGAATTTTGTAAGGCCAGAGAGCTTTGGGATGAAGCAGCAAGTAAGGGCATCACTTTAAGCTGCTCCGAGGACTTGTTGAACCCTCAGATCACTGAAGTTTTTAAGCCAGTGAGGAAGGTGGAGGATGTTAAGCCTTTGGTATGCATGATTGAAGAGCCCCCATCGCAAAATAGTAGGGCCAGAGGAAAGAAAAGGAAGAAGAAGCAGAAGAAGAAAGGCTACAAGAAGGGCATGAAATAGAACTAATTCAGCATAGTGTCGGTTCATCATCCTCTCCATAATGTAACTTGCATAACCGACAGAAGAATGTTCGTTTTAGTCCTATAAAGTATTAAGGTGTGATTCCGGTTTATGAATGTTTGTGCTTGAACTTCATAGTCAGACTTTCACTTCATTGTATGGCTGACTGTTTCATTTTGCCTGTCGGACATGAATTCATCTGACGTTTGAACATCTACCTGCAGGTCTCTCAGCCTTGCCGAATCGATTTGCAAAGCATTTGTGGGAGCAGCAAATATTCCTTATGAATGACAGTTCATGCATCATCCGAGCAAGACTCGATTTTTAGATTTCCCCAGGAAACCCGGAATAAATACTCGACTCAAGTCTAATTCACCTGATGATCTCAACAAGAAAGAGTTTTGGGTTTTAGCAGTACAATCTACTGTGCCTAATTGGTCATGTCCCGCCTGAACTGTAGGATCCCGATTGCATGTGCCGTCCCTCCTGGACGAAGCAAACAAACATGCAGCTCAGGCCCTTCATTGCTCCATTCATCTCTTTGTGTGCAGATGCCGTGACCATTCCACTTCACCGCAGGCCCGCAAAACACTGCTGTTCTAGGACAAAAAGATGGGATGGACTCAGCTCTCAGATTAAAGACCTGAAGGCCAAAGGGCCCATGAAATGAGGCAAGTGCACCGGCAGCGCACATGTTAACAAGTCCTACTTGCCATTTATCTATCGTTTTCTGTCCCACGGGCAGTTTTCGAGCGGCACCTGGTGTTTACCCCCCTCACGTAGCGGCAAATTGATGATGGAAAAACTAAAACTTTCCAAGAAATTTAAAGAATGGAATGCATTCCTATCTGACCGTGAATGAATTGTCTCTCTCTTTTTTTTTTTCCACCGGCAAGGAAAGCGAGTAGGAAGAGTGAATTCAGGCTTGTGTTCATTTGATTATTCGGTTCGATTAAGGTTTAAATATACAAAACGGACAGCCATGCCCTAACTGTCCGGAGGCTCAAGGGGGGCCCCATCTTGCAGTTGGCAAATGCCGCAATTCCATGGATTTCCAATCAGGTTGAATTTGACCGATGAATGATGGGTTGAATTTGACCGATGAATGATGCGAGATTCTTGAAAACGAGCCAACTCTTTCTTATTTTGCGGACAGCTATAAGACCCAATATATCATGAATCCATCCATCGATTTTTACATTTCAGCATCGACCCATCTTATGTCCTTACCATGATGGGTCAAAAAGCAAATCTCGTTTGAACTGTATTTCTGAGCACGGCCCACGCGACTATGCCGTGCCCGGGTACACATTTTCGCCGTGGAGTTCACAAATCTTATGCACTACGCCGTTCGTCGTGGAATCGAAGATTACACACCAGATTCTTTTCTTCATACGTACATTCGAAATCGTATGAATAATAAGTTCACGGAGATCGTGTCTTGATTCAATTGACGTGGGGGAGATCCGAAACAGGACAAAGAAATGAAAGAATATCGCTGCTTCTGTTTTAAAAGTATTAGGATGTCTAAGAAATGGAAAAAAAAAGTTTTAGACAGTCGGTGTCGGAACCATGTTGCTGTCCAGCTTCCACTCACCTGCCGCTCTCTCTCTCTCTTCTTGTTCTTCTTCTTTTCATCTTCTTCTTCTTCTTCTCGTCGATCTATATGACGTGAGCTCCACTACTCCTGCCCGCGTCTAGGGTTTATACACCCGCCTTCGCTGCTCTCCCCAATCTTCAACTTGGAGCAAAGCAGACATTGAGAGATCGTCCCAAGAATTCCTCTTATCTTGGCGAAAGAGGGAAATTCCCAGATGCGAGCGAACACTCCCATGACCTTTAGAAGCCCAATTCTGTGAATTCTTGGCGAATCAAGAAACGGGCGCCATCATGGGTCAGGACGGCTTCGCCACCCAGAAGCGGACTTCCTCCTCCCTGCCGACCACCGCCACGAACGGCCGGCACCCATCTCGCCTCCTCCCCCGGGGCCGGCAGATCCAGAAGACGTTCAACAACATCAAGATCACGATCCTGTGCGGCTTCGTCACGATCCTCGTCCTCCGCGGCACCATCGGCGTGGGCAACCTCGGGAGCTCCGACGCCGACGCCGTCAACCAGAACCTGATCGAGGAGACGAACCGGATCCTCGCCGAGATCCGGTCCGATTCCGACCCCAACGATCCGAGCGAGCCGCCCGAGGCCGATATCAATCCCAACGTCACCTACACCCTGGGGCCCAAGATCTCGACTTGGGACGGTGACCGCAAGAATTGGCTCGAGGGCAATCCCGAGTTCCCAAACTATGTCAATGGTAAGCCTAAGATTTTGCTTCTAACTGGGTCCCAGCCGAACCCTTGTGATAACGCAATTGGGGATCATTATTTGTTGAAGGCTGTAAAGAACAAGATTGACTATTGTAGGATTCATGGGATTGAGATTGTGTATAATATGGCTCATTTGGATAAAGAGCTTGCTGGGTATTGGGCGAAATTGCCCATGATTAGGAGGTTGATGTTGTCACACCCTGAGGTGGAATGGATTTGGTGGATGGACAGTGACGCTTTGTTCACTGATATGGTGTTTGAGATCCCGCTTTCTAAGTATGCTAACTACAATTTGGTTATTCATGGGTACCCTGATTTGTTGTTCGATCAGAAGTCGTGGATTGCTTTGAATACTGGAAGCTTTCTCTTTAGGAATTGTCAGTGGTCATTGGATTTGCTTGATGCTTGGGCACCGATGGGCCCAAAGGGGCCAATCCGTGACGAGGCTGGGAAGATTTTGACTGCTAACCTGAAAGGAAGGCCGGCTTTCGAGGCGGATGATCAGTCTGCTTTGATATACTTGCTGATTTCTCAGAAGGATCAGTGGATGGATAAGGTGTTTGTTGAAAATTCTTATTATTTGCACGGTTATTGGGCAGGATTGGTGGATCGGTATGAAGAGATGATTGAAAAGTATCATCCTGGTTTGGGAGACGAGAGGTGGCCATTTGTGACTCATTTTGTGGGTTGCAAGCCTTGTGGGAGTTACGGGGATTACCCAGTTGAGCAGTGCCTAAGAAGCATGGAGAGGGCATTCAATTTTGCAGACAATCAAGTGCTCAAGTTGTATGGGTTCAGTCATCGGGGCTTGTTGAGTCCCAAGATCAGGAGGATACGAAATGAAACTGTCACTCCCTTGGAGTTTGTAGACCAGTTTGATGTTCGCCGGCCAGTACATGGAAATAGCAGATCATAGAAGCCAGTGAGAAAAGGTTTGAATGTGTTTAGTTATGCAGGTAATGCAAATCATCGGTGAAGTTCACTTGACTTGTTCTGTTGTTCCGGTAATGTTACCGAGATTGCAAGAATAGATATTTTTTCATTAAAAGAGTAACTCTTCTGTTGAACTTGTTTGGGCATCTCTGAAGAATAGTGATTATACTGTATAATTGCTGTTAATTTTATATGTTCTTTCAAAGACGTCAAATTTGTCCATTTCTCCAGTCCGGGAGGTTAAGGATCCATTTCTAATTACAGTCGTATGGTTCTAGTGTTTTGTTGACTCAAACCTCCTGACTTTGCCTTCAATCCACCAAGTAGATAGTTGATGAAGACTACATGCTCTGAATTGTGAGCTGTGGTTATTGTTGGTATAGATGTTACTGGTTGTTTTGTTCCTTGGGGTTTTATATCAGCTTGTAGATGTAGGTATCATGTAACTATCAGTTTGCTTCGTACTTGTCATCCCGTGAGAGTCATGATTCTTTTTTTGTTTTCCCATATGCTTAGTCAAATGAAGTTGACAACAAAATATCTTTGCACAGTTTGGCTCTCTGTATGCAGCTAGATGATTGATGATGCAAAACTCAATTCCTTCCCTTGGTATTCTGCTCTACATTTGTCTTTGTAAAATGAGCTGCGCGTTTGAAAAAAAATGCTTAATGGGTATTGACAATACATCTCAATCAGTTCTTGTAAGCATACTGTCAATTGAGTGACTAGATTGTAATTATCTGGTCATGCCCTTATCTCCACTGGTTGGTCAATGAACTTGTCCATGTCAATCACCACTATATGCAATTCTCCACGATATGCAACAAATGACTTTAGACTCACAGGGAAATCTCTATCTTGACGTGAATTAGTTAAAAACGTGTGCATCTTTCAGCAACTCTGCAGCACCTTTTCTCTGTTACTCTTTAGGTAAAATCATTGGTTGGGTTGGGGTATTAGTCTGGACCTTGGTATGTGAGAATCCCGTGATCCAGTTTTAGATGTTGCTCCACATGCTCTTATGGCAGTGCTAAACTGCCAAAATGAGGAGCCGGAAAATCGGAGTCTCGAATTTAAGAGATGTTCCTGCCCAACTTACAAGCGTTGCATATTCGGCATGCTCCTAAATGCTGACCTTTGGCTTGTGTAGCAGTGGTCTTGACATTGAGAATGGTGGAAACTGATATATCTATAGTGAAAGACATAATGTGATGATAACAAGAAACTGCACATAAAGGCTAGAGATGTTCTGTCTCTGCCAATACAAATGGTGTTTGGGAGATACCCTTGGAGCTCTTTTTATTAATTTCTTCCCTGGTTGTATAGAGATGTCTACAAGATGTAATGTCTGAACAGTCACCAGCTTGGCAATGGCAGGTATATTTGCTTGATTGGTGCTAGGTACAGTGAGGCCGATGGGCATGGGATGTGCGAAATCTGTGCCCGGCCGGACACCTCCCTGAATCGGGTTTCCTGCAAAATGCCTAGCCCTGCCCCACCCCGCAAATCCGCCCGTGTGCACTTTAAGGAAAAAAAATTTTTGTTAGGGAAATATGTTATAATGTTGATGCCTTCGCTTAAAACGCATTGCTTTATAGAAGATGCTGTAAGATGTATGCCCTAAAGTTAATCATGGGACGTTTGTTTTCCATGTATTTCATTTAAGTTGTATTTTCAAATTCATTATTTATTTAAGGTCGGAGCGGGTTTCATTCATTTGTCGTTTATTTAAAAAAATGAATGATTCCATAAGGAATCCATTCTTTTCTTATGGCCTATTCTTGAGACGTTAAAAATATGTGTGCACGGTGTCACGAGGCTGTGGGGCAAAAGGTTTAAAATTTCATCGGGGATGGACAAGAACGTGGATATCAATACCTCCTGTGCCGTCCTGTCCCATGTGTCCTGTGGCAATCATAGAGGCCAGTATGTTTGGGGAATTAAGCGAAGCGGCTGTGTTCATACTTGATAAGAATCCGTCACGTGATGGGCGGTGTTTGTATGCCGGTCTCAGCATTGGTAGTTTTTTGTATCGATCTGTGTTCACAACTTGATAAGCTTTCCGAATGTATGATCAGTTGATTTATGCATCTGGTGAAGAACCTAAATAATCCTTAGCCGATGATCTTGCCTGTTTAACTTTTTTGGTGGATGGTTTTTTAGGAATCTTCTTGCTTGATGGACATCGTTGAGTCCGGGTTCATTATATCCGCTACGAAGACTTCATTACCAGGCTAATCAACATCACCAAATAAGTTTAAAAGGGCAAAAGAATGGCCCCCATTACATTTTAGTATAATCTCCGATGATGTCATTTTCCTTCTCTCTTATAAATTAATGGAACACTTTTAACTTTATGAGACAAGTTAGAACCAAATATTACATTCTCATATAAAATGCAGGGTCAATTAGACCACTATGTGCGAAGAACAAGAAAAGATGGGTGACTTGACAAATATTCCATGGTCTTTGTTCCAAATGAACATAGTTTAATAACAAATTGAAATTCTCCATACTAAAATGAGGGTTCATTATGTTCTTAAAACATTCACTGAGTTTTATAGGGAAGCCATGACATATTGGATGATGTCAATCATCAACCGTAGGACCTAGAGGTTGATTATCTAGTCAATTCTTTGGGGTACTAATGGAGGTTCTCGACATTCAAGTCCTACTACTAGATTAGTGATGAACCTAGGGATGTCAAACATCTAATCAATTTAGAATGACATTGTCGGAGGATGCTAATATTGCAAAATATGTTTGTGTTTATAGCAATTGATTAGTGAGATTCTAATTAAATTAAATGTGATTTAATTTGTTTTTAATTTAGATCATATAGTTTGGTTAATAAATTTGAATGCACATACAAATCCTAAAGTGGACACATATTAATGTGCCAAATGATCTTGCAGTCTTATTTATATAAAATTGTTTTTATTAAGAGAAGTGCACACGGTCAACAATTGTTGATCCTTTGTAAACAAATTTAGTTACCAATTTTGATCGTTTTTAGAAAAAGATTAAAAAAAAAAATGATGATGGTGGTGAATGCACACGGTCAGCAGTTGAAAGGGTGCATCACCCACGGTCCTCAATTTTGCATGACATCAGAGCTCTAGGACAAAGGGACCAGCAACCGTTGCTGGTCTTGTGCTGCAGAGGATCAGCGACGGTTGCTGATCGTGAAATGGGTTGAATCAGCAACTGTTGCTGATCGCACAAAAACAAAAATTAATGATCAGCAGAGTTCCCTTTTCGGCAATCGAACTAGAAAATAAAAATCTTGTCATAGTTGCGCGAGAGGGATTAACTTGGTTATCTCTTGACATGGCCGGAAGTTTTGGGCCTGTGTAAAATTCTCGCCGGTGATGGGATTACTTGGCCTAAATTAGAAGTATTATGAAAGCGAGCGGAAGGTGAAGAACGTTACTCCTGACCCGCCATATTTCCTTGCACGGGAAATGGTTGGTTGGATGATCCGGGCCTAGAATTGACGTTGTTAACGGTGTTGGCAATCATGGGCTTAGTCACATCAGCAATATGCCTCACGTTATCGAAAACCAACAAACATTTGTTGAAATCGAACAACCTCATCATAGGGGTTATTTAAACTGAGTTTTTTAGATTTTTGATTCGCTGCTCCTCGGCAAGTTGCCATGGAATATCGTATGGTTATATCTTTGGTTTTGCGTTTATAATTTTTAACTATGCATGTTCCGTAGAAAACCAACAGATGCAACCTTGGAAAGTCCTTCAGGTAATCAGCGTGGGACGTTTGTTTTCCATGTATTTCATCTTCACATTGTCCTACATTGACTTTTTTCGAAGGTCGGAGCGGGTTTGGCTTTGAGGTCGTCTATACAAAAATGTACGCAGGAATCCATTCTTTCTTATGGCCGTGCCGCGCGAAGGCAAAACTGCCCCGCACGGGGTCACGAGGCTGTGGGGCAAAAGGTTTAATTTCATGGGGCGGGACAAGAACGTGGTCCCTGTACCTCCTGTGCCGTCCTGTCCCATCCCGTCCTGTGGCAATCCTAGAGACCAGTATGTTGGTGGCTAATTAAGCGAAGCGGCTGTGTTCACTACTTGATAAGAATCCGTCACGTGATGGGCTTACCATGGTATGCCGGTCTCAGCATTGGTAGTTTTTGTATCGATCTGTGTTCACTACTTGATAAGAATCCGAATGTATGATCAGTTGATTTATGCATCTGGGTGAAGAACCTGCGCACTTGCCGATGATCTTGCCTGTTTAGTGCACATTTTTTGGTGGAAGTTTTTTAGGAATCTTCTTGCTTGATGGACTGGGTATCGTTGAGTCCGGCAAGTTCATTATAGTATGCTACGAAGACTTCATTACCAGGCTAATCAACATCACCAAATAAGTTTAAAAAGGGCTAAGAATGGCCCCCATTACATTTTAGTATAATCTCCGATCTGTCATTTTCCTTCTCTCTTATAAATTAATGGAACACTTTTAACTTTATGAGACAAGTTAGCACCAAATATTTGTTGTCCTTTTAAGAGGGGTATTAGTAGACCACTTGTGCGAAGAACAAGAAAAGATGGGCGTGCTTAATGGATTTTATGAACTACATTCCTAATGAACCTAGGCTTTAATAACAAAGTGAAATTCTCCATACTAAAATGACGGATGAAAATATCACGAGACTTCCACTGAGTTTTATAGGGAATGCGATGCGGCTTTGGATGACCAACTCATCAACCATAGTGCCGCCAAGATGCTATCTAGAAGAGACCTTTGGGCTTCATGGAGGTCTCGACATTCATACATGAGCTCAACCTAGGCTTCAAACTCATAACCTCCTGTCAAATATCCAAATGATCCACTCGACATTGTCGTGGTTGTCATTGCTATAAGGAACGTGCAAGACAGCCTTGTGTTTGCACAAATCCGTTTTGCCTTACGAAGTTTATTACAAGAGTTTGTTGTGTTTTTAATTAGTAGATCATATAGTTTGGTTAATAAATTTGAAACCAAGTTGACCCACCCTCATATACATATGGATCGTATCCTCAACGAACATCATGAGTTCATTTATAAAAGGGTATTTTTATTAAAAGAAAAGCAGTGCGTCGAAAATTGTAAATCCTTTCTAAACAAATTTAGTTACCAATTTTTTTTTTTAGAAAAAAAGTAATCAAAGAAATTTATGAGGAATTAGCCGTACTCGAAAGGGTGCTACGACAAACCTCCATTTGCATGCATCTGAGCTCTAGGACAAAGGGACAGAACAATCGATTGAAGTCTTGTGCTGCAGAGGATTCGAAAAGGCCAGACGAAATGGGTTGAAACCCAAATCTCGCGGCGGCTAATTTACTTGAATTGAGTAGATTCCCTTTTCGGCAATCGTCTAGAAAAAAAAAAAAATCTTGTCATAGTTAGCGCGAGAGGGATTAACTTGGTTATCTCCTGACATGGCCGGAAGTTTTGGGCCTGTGTAAAGTTCTCGCCGGTGATGGGATTACTTGGCCTAAATTAGAAGTATTATGAAAGCGAGCGGAAGGTGAAGGAACGTTACTCCTGACCCGCCATATTTCCTTGCACCGGAAATGGTTGGTTGGATGATCCGGGCCTAGAATTGACGTTGTTAACGGTATTGGCAATCATGGGCTTAGTCACATCAGCAATATGCCTCACGTTATCGTTGGCCATGTCCTTTTGTTGTTTCTCGAGCAACCTCATCATAGTGGTTATTGTAACTGAGTTTGGCTCCATTTCGCTCCACTGCTCCTCGGTAAGTTGCCATGGAAGATCGACTTTCCCGCCTTGGTTTTGCTCTTTAGCTGCTTAAGTGGGTAACGATTCGAAACACACAACCATATTGTTGCCGTGTTGCAGCGACGGATTGTTGTCAGTGGTATTGTCAAGGTCTGGTCAATTTCTAGTCCTTGCCATTGTATTTTCTCAAATCGAACTATAATGGTCTCACTAGATGTGCCAAAAAGATGTTTTCAAATGAATCTGTACTTTAAGGACGATGTGATGTTCTCCATCATTAAATAAGGCATGGAAATATCATGAGACTTCCACGAGTGAGTTTTATAGGAAATGCAGCATCTCGGTAACATTTACCGTCTCGAGGAGATGCGACTTTAGTTGGCCGGCTCATCAATCGTAGCGCCAAGATGCTATCCGTATATGACCTTCGGGCTTCGTGGAAGTCTCGACATTCATTCACGAGCTCTGTTTAAGCTTCGAACTCGGAACCTCTTGTCAAAACATCATAGTGATCCATTCGTCATTGCATTGTTATAAGGATTGCGCGAGACGGGACTGTGCTTGGCGCGGATTCTTTCGGGCCTCATCGGAGTTATTACAAGAGCTCTGCTGTCTTCTCTTTTTTCTAAACTGCATGATGGTTCGTCTCATCGCGGACTGCAGACACCGAACTATACAGAGCACAAACGGCTGCCTCCGACGTCGAAACGACGGCTGTCTGTTTTCCATCCGATGCCGTCGCTTCCTACCGATCGCTGTAGCAAATTCCCAAGAAAAAAAAAATCTGCGCCATCTAAACATGGAGCCAAATCAGCCCCTTTTCCGTTGACTTTCTATTGACCTTACGAGACCCTGTAGACCCCAAAGAAGACCGCAGCATAAATTCCATCGTGTTTGGATGAAAGAGTAACGACGCGCGAGACAGGCGCGCGGTCTCTTCTGGGATTTTACTTCGATTCCTTTTGCGACTGTCTTGGTGCCATCGAGATGGGTGCGCTCGGCGCACAAATGACTGATCATTGGGACTATCTGATGATAGTTCGGAAATTGCGCGTTTGTTGCCAGAAAACATGCCTGTTTAAAACGGCTCTTTTCATTTTTTTGAGGAATCTTTTGCTTGGTGGAAATTTAGTCAGGAAAGATGTTTCCATAATTAATGAAAAATTTATCCGGAAATTTGATTATAGTATGCTTTCCTCTTTAAAATTGCCAAACAATCCAAAGCTAATCAACATCACCAAATAAGTTTAAAAAGGCTAAGAATGGCCCCATTACATTTTAGTATAATCTCCGATGTGTCATTTTCCTTCTCTCTTATAAATTAATGGAACACTTTTAACTTTATGTCCAAAAAGGACAAATTAGCACCCAAATATCTTGTTCTGTCCTTTTAAGAGGGTATTAGTGCCTAGGCTTGATCCGAAGAAGAAGAAAAGATGGGCGTGCTTAATGGATTTTATGAACTACATTCCAAATGAGCCTGGGCTTTAATAAGGAAGTGAAATTCTCCATACCAAAATGATGGATGGAAATATCAGGAGACTTAAGTCCACTAAGTTCTATAGGGAAGACGATGAGGCTTTTGATTAGATACATCGAAACCGCCTAAGTCCCAAGATGCCTAGGGCAATGAGGCCGGGGGTCCATGGAGGTCCCCAAGTCTACATAGACAAGAGCTCCGGAACTGCAGATCCTTAGCAACCATAACTTGAGGGCGTGGAAGCGCCTAATGATCCACCATACATTGAGGCCAAGCTCGAGACCTTAGTGCCCATAGTTGGATCCTCATTGTTCGAGCTTGAGACCTCACGACTGTGCCAAGATACCCTGTGCTTGAAACCCGAGTTCATTGTAGTTGAGGCTCTGTGATCTGGAAACCCGGATTGAGTCCCTTACACCCAAGCCTGGATCTATTTAGGACAATCAAGATTTTCTAATTGATAATTAAGAGAAAATTAGTGCAACGAAAATTGGAAATTCTTCCTAAATTAACATTTTTTTTTAAAAAAATTAATGTTACCTGTGAGGAATTAGCCGTATTCAAAAAGGTACTTGCAACACGCTCCATTTGCTTCTGAACTCTAGGACAACGACACAGACAAATCAAACGAAGTTTTGTGTCGTTTAGGATTCGAAAAGGCCACCCGATATGGTTTAAAGCCGTAATTATGCGGCGGCTATATTTACTTTTTGTCCTGAGCAAATTTACTTTAATTTTTATTTTGTTATAAAAAATTTACTTGAATTGAGGAGATTCTCTTTTCGGCAATTGCGACCTTACATTGTTATAAGCTTGTAGCCATGGCCGCCAACAATGGAAAGAGGAGAACCACTAGCAAAAGGCCATGGATTAAGGTTAATCCAAGCTTAGCTGTTCCAAAGTCCTTAATCGAGATTTAAGTAGAGATTAAACTTGTGAACGGAATCGAAAGTCAAACTTACCGAATTTCGCGCTTGATTAGGAAAGCCCACTTGAGTTATATGTCCCCGTAAGGGACTTCTGTCTCCTCTCGGTATATCGGTTATGAATAATGCACGAATTAATTAGAAAGGCAAGGGTCGTCTTTGGGCTAAGTGATCGTTCTCACCTTGTGACCTAGAATCTCATTATAGTATGCTACGAAGACTTCATTACCAGGCTAATCAACATCACCAAATAAGTTTAAAAAGGGCTAAGAATGGCCCCCATTACATTTTAGTATAATCTCCGATCTGTCATTTTCCTTCTCTCTTATAAATTAATGGAACACTTTTAACTTTATGAGACAAGTTAGCACCAAATATTTGTTGTCCTTTTAAGAGGGGTATTAGTAGACCACTTGTGCGAAGAACAAGAAAAGATGGGCGTGCTTAATGGATTTTATGAACTACATTCCAAATGAACCTAGGCTTTAATAACAAAGTGAAATTCTCCATACTAAAATGACGGATGAAAATATCACGAGACTTCCACTGAGTTTTATAGGGAATGCGATGCGGCTTTGGATGACCAACTCATCAACCGTAGTGCCACCAAGATGCTATCTAGAAGAGACCTTTGGGCTTCATGGAGGTCCCGACATTCATACATGAGCTCAACCTAGGCTTCAAACTCATAACCTCCTGTCAAACATCCAAATGATCCACTCGACATTGTCGTGGTTGTCATTGCTATAAGGAACGTGCAAGACAGGCTTGTGTTTGCACAAATCCATTTGGCCTTACGAAGTTTATTACAAGAGTTTGTTGTGGTTTTAATTAGTAGATCATATAGTTTGGTTAATAAATTTGAAACCAAGTTGACCCATCCTCATATACATATGGATCGTATCCTCAATCTAACATCATGAGTTCATTTATAAAAGGGTATTTTTTATTAAGAGAAAAAGGGCGTCTTAAAAATTGTAAATCCTTTCTAAACAAATTTAGTTACCAATTTTTTTTTTTTAGAAAAAAAGTAATCAAAGAAATTTACGCGGAATTAGCCGTACTCGAAAGGGTGCTACGACAAACCTCCATTTGCATGCATCAGAGCTCTAGGACAAAGGGACAGAACAATCGATTGAAGTCTTGTGCTGCAGAGGATTCGAAAAGGCCAGACGAAATGGGTTGAAACCCAAATCTCGCGGCGGCCAATTTACTTGAATTGAGTAGATTCCCTTTTCGGCAATCGTCTAGAAAATAAAAAAATCTTGTCATGGTTAGCAAGAGAGGGATTAACTTGGTTATCTCCTGACATGGCCGGAAGTTTTGGGCCTGTGTAAAGTTCTCGCCGGTGATGGGATTACTCGGCCTAAATTAGAAGTATTATGAAAGCGAGCGGAAGGTGAAGGAACGTTACTCCAGACCCGCCATATGTCCTTGCACCGGAAATGGTTGGTTGGACGATCCGGGCCTAGAATTGACGTTGTTAACGGTATTGGCAATCATGGGCTTAGTCACATCAGCAATATGCCTCACGTTATCGTTGGCCATGTCCTTTTGTTGTTTCTCGAGCAACCTCATCATGGTGGTTATTGTAACTGAGTTTGGCTCCATTTCGCTCCACTGCTCCTCGGTAAGTTGCCATGGAAGATCGACTTTCCCGCCTTGGTTTTGCTCTTTAGCTGCTTAAGTGGGTAACGATTCGAAACACACAACCATATTGTTGCCATGTTGCAGCGACGGATTGTTGTCAGTGGTATTGTCAAGGTCTAGTCAATTTCTAGTCCTTGCCATTGTATTTTCTCAAATCGAACTATAATGGTCTTACTAGATGTGCCAAAAAAATATTTTCAAATAAATCTGTACTTTAAGGATGATATGATGTTCTCCATCATTAAATAAGGCATGAAAATATCATGAGATTTCCACGAGTGAGTTTTATAGGAAATGTAGCATCTCGGTAACATTTACCGTCTCGAGGAGATGCGACTTTAGTTGGCCGGCTCATCAACTGTAGCGCCAAGATGCTATCCGGATATGACCTTCGGGCTTCGTGGAAGTCTCGACATTCATTCACGAGCTCTGTTTAAGCTTCGAACTCAGAACCTCTTGTCAAAACATCATAGTGATCCATTCGTCATTGCATTGTTATAAGGATTGCGCGAGACGGGACTGTGCTTGGCGCGGATTCTTTCGGGCCTCATCGGAGTTATTACAAGAGCTCTGCTGTCTTCTCTTTTTTCTAAACTGCATGATGGTTCGTCTCATCGCGGACTGCAGACACCGAACTATACAGAGCACAAACGGCTGCCTCCGACGTCGAAACGACGGCTGTCTGTTTTCCATCCGATGCCGTCGCTTCCACTCCGATCACTGTAGCAAATTCCCATTTGCCCAAATCTGCGCCATCTAAACATGGAGCCAAATCAGCCCTTTTTCCGTTGACTTTCTATTGACCTTACGAGACCCTGTAGACCCCAAAGAAGACCGCAGCATAAATTCCATCGTGTGTGGATGAAAGAGTAACGACGCGCGAGACAGGCGCGCGGTCTCTTCTGGGATTTTACTTCGATTCCTTTTGCGACTGTCTTGGTGCCCGCTTGGATCGTGCGCTCGGCGCACAAATGGCTGATCATTGGGATTAGTCCGATGATAGTTCGGATAATTGGCTCCGTTTGTTTGCGGAAAACATCTTTCGAAAAAAAACTGTCTTCTTCATTTGTTGGCGTTTGGATCGCTTAAGAAATTTAGTCAACGAAAGACGTTTTCATAATTAATGAAAAATTTATGCTTAAATTTGAGAAAATGATTTCCTCTTTAAAATAGCATAAATCATTAAAATATAGCTAGATATCGGTGCTTGGATTATTGGGCATAGAAACCCCGGCGCTTGTTCTTAGGTCCTTGGCAGTGGACCCGAGTCTAAAAGCCGAGGCTGGGTCCATTGGGGTCAATCAAGGCTAAGCCCGAGTCCAAAAAGGTCAATCCCGAAACCCCAATGCCTAGGCCCGAGTCTCTAGAGATTGGGCTCGAGACATTAGCGCCTAGGCTTGGATCCATAGAGGCCAGGACTAGGACCCCGATACCCTTGTCCGGCTCCCGGCGCCCGACCTAGGTTCAAAGAGGCCGGGCCTAAGATTGTAGTGCTCGTGCCCAAATCCTTAGCTCCCAGGCCTAGGTCTATTAAGGTAGGGCTTAAGTCCACAAGGGCTGGCTCGAGACCCCGGTGCCTGTGCATTAGATACATCGAAACCTGGCCTAAGTCCCAAGTGCCTAGGCAACCTAGGCCTCGGTCCATGGAGGCCAAGCCCAAGTCTACATAGACAAGACTCCGGAACCGCAGATCCCTAGCAACCAGCTTGAGGGCGTGGTGCGTCTACCCAGATCCAAGTACATTGAGGCCAAGCTCGGGACCTTAGTGCCCATAGTTGGATCCTCAGTGTTCGAGCTCGAGACCTTGGTACTTGTGCCAAGATCCCCGTGCTTGAAACCTGAGTTCATTGTAGTTGAGGCCTGCATCTCCGGTGCCCGGGATTGAGTCCCTTACACCCAAGCCTGGATCTATTTAGGACAATCAAGATTTTCTAATTGATAATTAAGAGAAAATTAGTGCAACGAAAATTGGAAATTCTTCCTAAATTAACAATTTTTTTTTAAAAAAATTAATGTTACCTGTGAGGAATTAGCCGTATTCAAAAAGGTACTTGCAACACGCTCCATTTGCTTCTGAACTCTAGGACAACGACACAGACAAATCAAACGAAGTTTTGTGTCGTTTAGGATTCGAAAAGGCCACCCGATATGGTTTAAAGCCGTAATTATGCGGCGGCTATTTTTCTTCTTTTTTATTTATTTACTTTTGTCCTGAGCAAATTTACTTTAATTTTTATTTTGTTATAAAAAATTTACTTGAATTGAGGAGATTCTCTTTTCGGCAATTGCGAGCTTACATTGTTATAAGCTTGTAGCCATGGCCGCCAACAATGGAAAGAGGAGAACCACTAGCAAAAGGCCATGGATTAAGGTTAATCCAAGCTTAGCTGTTCCAAAGTCCTTAATCGAGATTTAAGTAGAGATTAAACTTGTGAACGGAATCCCGAAAGTCAAACTTACCGAATTTCCTGCGTTGATTAGGAAAGCCCACTTGAGTTATATGTCCCCAGGTAAGGGACTTCGGTCTCCTCTCGGTATGTCGGTTATGAATAATGCACGAATTTACGTATTAGAAAGGCAAGGGTCGTCTTTGGGCTAAAAGTGATCGGTTCTCACCTTGTGACCTAGAACCGGACCGGGCAAGGTCGGTTCCCAGTTAGTGGGATCGGCCCACCCGGTCTTGGAACCAGACCAGTGATTTCTTTTTTTTATTTTGATTTCTTCTATTCCCTACTAGTGGGATTCTCTCGATATTGAAAGAAAAAAAAATTATTTACTATTTAAGGTTTGCTTCAAAATAAAAAATAAAAAATTAAGAAATCTTGACCAGTCTTGAAACTGGGAATCGGACCGAACCCCCTGAGAACCACCCAGAACCGCCCGCTTCTATTCGGTTTAATCTGGTTCCCGGGTTCAACCAGGACCAATGCACACCCCTAATATCAACAACATGTTGGGCAGAAAAGCTCGTGCTAGTTCTGATTACATCGAGATGGGTGATTTTCGAATATGATCAGTTGAATTGTGCATCTGGGTAAAGAACCTGCGCGGTTGCCAGTAATCTTGCCTGTTTACTACGGCTCTTTTGGTGGTAGTTTTTGAGGAATCTTCTTGCTTGGTGGACTGGAGGAGGGCCGATCTCACACACCAAGAGGAATATCGTTGCATCCGGCAAGTTCATTATAGTATGCTACGAAGGCTTCATTGCCAAACAATCCAAAGCTAATCAACATCACCAAATAAGTTTAAAAGGCTAAGAATGGCCCCCATTACATTTTAGTATAATCTCCGATGTGTCATTTTCCTTCTCTCTTATAAATTAATGGAACACTTTTAACTTTATGAGACAAATTAGCACCAAATATCTTGTTCTGTCCTTTTAAGAGGGGTATTAGTGGACCGCTTGTGCGAAGAAGAAGAAAAGATGGGCGTGCTTAATGGATTTTATGAACTACATTCCAAATGAACCTGGGCTTTAATAACGAAGCGAAATTCTCCAGACTAAAATGAGGGATGGAAATATCATGAGACTTCCACTAAGTTCTATAGGAAATGCGATATGGCTTTGGATGACCGGCTCATCGACCGTAGTGCCGCCGAGATGCTATCTAGATGAGATCTCGGGGCTTCGTGGAGGTCCCGACATTCATACACGAGCTCAACCTAGGCTTTGAACTCATAACCTCCTGTCAAACATCCGAATGATCCATCATACATTGTCATGATTGTCATTGTTATAAGGAACTTGCGAGACGGACCTGTGTTTGCACAGATCCGTTTCGCCTTACGAAGTTTATTACAAGAGTTTGCTAGCTGTGTTTTTAATTAGTAGATCATATAGTTTGGCTAATAAATTGGAAACCGAGTCGACCCATCCCCATATACATACGGATCGTATCCACGACGAATATCAGAAGTTCATTTATAAAAATGGTATTTTTATTAAGAGAAAAGCAGTGCGTTGAAAATTGTAAATTCCTTCTGAACAAATTTAGTTACCAATATTTTTTCTTTGAAAAAGAGTAATTAAAGAAATTTATGAGGAAATGGCCGTATTCAAAAGGGTAGTGCGACAAAGCTCCATTTGCATGCATCTGAGCTCTAGGACAAAGGGGACAGAACAATCGATGAAGTCTTTGTGCTGGAGAGGATTCGAGAAGGCCGCGCGAAATGGGTTAAAACCCAAATCTTTGCGGCGGCTGATTTACTTGAATTGAGCAGATGCCCTTTTCGGCAATTGTCTAGAAAAGAGAATCTTGTCATGGTTAGCGCGAGCGTCATTAACCTGGTTATTTCCATTTACAGGTCCAACCACGTTTGTTTTGATTTCACTTGGCTAAAAGTTTCGGGCCTTTGTGAAACCTAGACTTTAATGATGATGTGAAGTTCTCCATAATTAAATGAGGATGGAAATATCATGAGACTTTCACGAGTGAGTTTTATAAGAAATGCAACATCCCGATAACATTTACCGTCTCGAGGAGATGCGACTTTGGTTGACCCGCTCATCAACCGTAGCGCCAAGATGCTATATGGATATGACCTTCAGGCTTTGTGGAAGTCTCGACAATCATTCACGAGCTCTGTTTAAGCTTCGAACTCATAACCTCTTGTCAAAACATCATGGTGATCCATTCGTCATTGCACTCTTACAAGGAACACGCGAGGCGGGACTGTGTTTGGTGCACATTCTTTTCGGCCTCATCGGAGTTATTACGTGAGTCTGCTGTCTTCTCTTTTCTAAACTGCACCGAACCGGACGGAGCACAAACAGCCGCCTCCAACGTCGAAACGACGGCATCTGTTCACCATCCGATGCCGTCTCTTCCGCTCCAATCACTGTAGCAAATTCCCATTTGCCCAACGTCTGTTCTATATCTAAACATGGAGCCAAATCAACCCTTTTTCCGTTGACTTCTATTGACCTCACGAAACCCTGTAAACCTCAAAGAAGAACGCAGCATAAATTCCATCACGTGTGGATGAAAGAGTAACGACACGCACGGGACAGGCGTGCGATCTCTTCTGGGATTTTACTTCGATTCCTTTTGCTACTGTCCTGGTGCGCGCTTGGCTCGAGCGCTCGGCGCACCAAGGGACAGATTCTAATCGAGGCGTTCTTTAATCCTATGACGGATGATTGAGATTAGTCGATGATAGGTCGGATGATTGGCTCCGTTTGTCCGTGGAAAACATATTTCGGGAAATCATTTTTCTCATTTTCCGGTGTTTTGATTGTTTAGAAAATTGAGTCAACAAAAAAATGTTTTTCTAGTTAACGAAAAATCTGTACTTAAATTCGCGAAAATGATTTTCTCTTTAAAATATGAAAAATCATTAAAATATGACTAGATTTCGGTGTTTGGATCAAAAACTCTACGTTTGGGCAAAGGAACCCCAACACTCGTTCCCGAGTCCTTGGCAGCGGACCCTGGTCTGAAAGTAGGGGCTAGGTCTATTGGCGTCAATCAAGGCTAAGCATGGGTCCGAAAAAGGTCAAGCTCGAAACCCTAGTGTCTAGGCCCGAGTCCATAGTGGTTGGGCTCAAGACATCAGCGCCCGAGCTCGAGTCTATAGAGGCCAGGCCTAGGACCCCAGTATTGAAGTCCGACTCCCGACGCCCAGCCTAGGTTCAAAGAGGCTAGGGCCAAGACCTCGGTGCATGTGTCTCGGGTACATCAAAATGGCCCCAGTCCCAAGCCGCCGTAGTGCCCGTAGTGCCCATTTGGGTCCTTGGTGCTCAGGCTCAAGACCTCAGTGCTCATGTAACGAACCCATCTCGGGGTCATAAGCGTGACGTCCCGTTCCTTATTATCTTTCATTTCATTTTGAAACAATCACATTCAAAACAAAGTAGGGATTAAGACAAATAGCATCAAACAAAGCAAATCAAACATATTTCCATTGCCAATTACACAACAATAACAAGTGACTTGGGTGTCCTGGGCCTACTATCAAACAAGATTCAAATAGCACTTGAGAAAACCTTATGCAAACATATTTACAAACCAACTTAGCCGAATTTAGCCAATTACACATTCGACCATGTCATGGACACGGATTCAAAACTCCCAACTTTGAATGGGAACTCCAACATAGCTCAAACACTAATATCAAGCGAGGATATTCGACCATCCTATGGACCCCGAGGGTGGGAAAACGGGATGAATCGGGAGACTCAAACAAGTGAAAACACTAATATCAAGCGAGGATATATCAATCGCCATTAACATAATGGCACCCACATTGATGGCAGATCAATAGCAAAGTTCAAACAAGAGAATATCACGACGGCTATAACATGTGCACTTTATCGACCAACTGAGGTTACCAACCAAGGCTCGGTTCTATCTCAAAACAACATCAAACATGAAATACGATCAAACCAAGGAAATGAACCAACTATGACTGAGAAATGATCCAAGCAAACCACGTCACAACGCATCTCAACATCCTTTTTCGATATTAAGAAATTCACTTACACAATGATATCAAACAAGAACTAGAGAAAACGAGGCGTGTGAAGGACACACGAGTCTCGGCGATTCTCGGACGATTCTTGGTGTGAGGGTTTGAACGCGAACACTCGGGCCTCGGATGTAGCTTTCTCACTTGATCAAACCACAAAGGAGTCACGGGCTAGCCGGTGAACTTTTTCTCTCTTTCTTGGTTATGAATACGAATCAGAAATAAGAAAAAAGGTTGGTCGGACCTATTTGGGCGTGAACTAGGAGAGAGAGAGAGACGTGAGAGAGAGGGAAGGGAGGCGTGAGAGGGGAGAGAGAGTGGCGTGAGGATGAGGAGAGAGTGGTGCGAAAAAGCTTGAGGGTGGCCAAGCCTATTTATAGGCAAGCTAAACTTGTTCCCCAAGTTGCTCTCCAACTTGCTCAAGAAGATATGTGGCCATCATTATCAAATCTTCTTAAAATCTTAACATTAATGAATATAAACTAAAAGTCATGATGAAATGCCATTAATAAAAAATTCTGAAAATCTTGGCATTAATGAATAAAAGTGAAAATATCATGATGCAATCCTTTCAAAGTCAAATGTCATGATTGTAAAGATTTTGAAAATCTTGGCATTAATAAATAAGAGCCAAAATATCATGATGCAATCCTTCCAAAGTCAAATGTCATGATTGTAAAGATTTTGAAAATCTTGGTAATAATGAATAAGAGCCAAAATATTATCATGAAATGTCATTAATAACTTGATATTGGAAATTGCATTAATAGACAATGGACAAAATAACATGATGAGATGCCCCTAAAGTCTTATGGCCATTAATGCATGTCATGATGGTGGTGCCTTCAAAGTCCAACTAATTAATGCAAGTTATGATAAAAGGGCCTCAAAGTCTTCGTTCATTAATGCATGTCATGATGAACCTTAATAAATGAAATTTGAAGGAGAAGCTTTGACCGTTTCTAGACTCTTCCAAGTCTAACTTGTTCCCCAAGTTATTGACCAACTTGTTTACCAAGCTTAGACTAACTTGCTCACCACTCTAAGCCATCAATGCATGTCATCATGGAGGGGCCCCAAAGTCTTGATTCATTTATTGCGAGTAGTCATGATGAAGGGCCACCAAAGTCCAACCTTAATAAATACAAGCCATAATGAAGCTTGGAGGATAAGCTTTGACTCGGTCAAGGCCTTATCCTCTACCAATTTTTCGAACCGTGTACTCCCTAGAACCTTCTAACTTTACCGAATTCTCACGCAAATGACTCGGGCTAATCTTTTCATACGAAATAGACTAATCGGCACTATAATCACAACCCCTGGATCGTGGAAAAGTCTAAATATGCCTCAAATATCACCCGTGAGATTCCAATATTCTCGGATAGAATTTGATAAATCGAACAGTTTTGGACCCAAAAAATCTCCCAAAAAAAAACATAGTAGATGAACTCCCTGGGGTGAAAATAAATCTTTAGAAACAGAAAAATCCATTTTTTCTTTATTAAATGACGAGAATTTTGTTTTGGAAAATATTTTTCATAAAATTCAATTTTCGATAAAAATAACAAAAAGGGATACAAAGGATCAACAACTTTTTTAAAATCCATGAAAACAATAAAAAACATGAAAAAAAAATATTATATTTTCTGAAAAATAACTTTATGGAAAATATTTTCAAAAAATGCAATATTTTTTGCGAAGCTTACGAATTGATTAAGACTCGTGGTCAACATGTTTTGTATTCCATCGTAAGATGTGATTCTCAATTTCTCTTCTCTTATTCCATTCCATCATCTCTCAAAATGACACAGATATATGAGACGTTTTTTGAGTTTCGATAAATGAACCTTGATTAGTTAGTAAAGAGAAACATAGTACCCATTGATATGCAAAAAAAAAAATTCAGAAAAAAGGCTCAAAGTTTCCAATATGAAGGGAGGCAAACTCCTGAGCTAAGCTTGGCATCATTGATTTTTGTTAACTAGTGTCTTTGAGCCTCTTTTGAAGATACTCAGTAAAAAAGGTTATTTCTATTAAGAGAAAATTAGTGCATCGAAAATTGAAAATTCTTCCTAAATGAATTAACAATTTGTTTTAGAAAAAATTAATTTTATCTGCGAGAAATTAGCCGTATTCAAAAGGGTACTTGCAACTAGCTCCATTTGCTTATGAACTCTGGGACAAAGGGACAGACAAAACAAATGAAGTTTTTGTGTCGTTTAGGATTCGAAAAGGCCACCCGATAAGGTTTAAAACCCAAATTATGCGGCGGCTATTTTTCTTCTTTTTTATTTATTTACTTTTGTCCTGAGCAAATTTTCTTGAATTTATTTTATGGGGTTATAAAAAATTTACTTGAATTGAGCAGATTCTCCTTTCGGCAATTGTGACCTTACATTGTTATAAGCCTGTGGCCGTGGCCGCCAACAATGGAAATAGGTGGGAGGACCGCACCAGCAAAAGGCCATTGATTAAGGTTAATCCAAGCTTTGCTGTTCCAAAGTCCTTTATCGCAATTTAAGTAAGGGTTAAACTTGCGGACGGAATCCCGAAAGTCAAACTTACCGGGTTTCCCGCATTTATTAGGAAGGCCCGTTTGGGTTATGTCTCCGGTTAAGAGACTTCAGTCTCCTCTCGGTACGTCGGTTAAAAATAGTTCACAAATTTACGTCTTAGAAAGGTAGGGGCTCATTTTTTGGCTAGGAGTGATCGGTTCCCAACCTGGAACCTAGAATTGGACCGGGTAGGGTCAGTTCCCAATTTGCCGAACCGGCCACCTGGTCTTGGAACCAAATAGGTGAGTTCTTTTTTTATTTTGGATTTTTCTATTCCCTGCGAGTGGGACTCTCTCAATATCGAAAGAAAAAAAAAAAAATTATGGTTTGCTTCACAATGAAAAATTAAAAAATTTAAGAAATCTTGACCGGTCGTGGAACCAGGAATTGGACCGATCCCCGAGAATCACCCAAAACCGTCCACTTCCATCCGGTCTAGTCTGGTTCCCGTGTTTGACTAGGACCGATGCACACCCCTACTATCAACAACACGCTGGGCAAAAAAGCTCGTGCCGATTCTGATTCCATCAAGACTGGTGATTTTCATATATAATTTGATGAATCGTCCGCTTAAGGCTGCTAAAGAATAATCTCTTTGTCCATTTTCTTTTTGTCGTATAGTTTATTTGTGGTATCGATCAATGGAATTGTCTCCAGCCGCTTATCACCAAGCTAGATACACTTCCTGATCAAATTAAAATCTCTAGTAACTTAACAAAAAGTCAACGCAACAAGGTTAACCCCTCAAAACAAGGGAAAATTTTAATTAAAGACCCAAAATTAGTCTCTTTTCTCAAAAAAGGATCCTAAGTAGACAATATCTCAATTAAGGACCCAAAGTGCTCAAACCAGTCTCAAATAAAGTTTTTATTTCATGACCAGCCAAATGTTCGTGGTCGGTGGCGTGAGACATTTCAACCTTAGGAATAAAGCAATTTTGTCTTTTTCTTTTTTTTCCTTTCTTTTTTTTTTTTTTTTTTCTTTTTCTCTCTTTCCTCCCACAAGAGGGAAGAAAGAAAAATAAAAAAAAAAAGAAAAAAGAAGAAAGGAAAAAAAAAAAAAGACAAATTTATTTTGGGTCCGAAAATGTCTCCTCACGTCATTTACCGGCGAACATTTGGCCGATCGACGAGCTTGGGTCCTTATTTGAGACTATTTTGGGCACTCGAGGTCCTTTTTTGAGAAAAGAGATCTATTTTGGGTCCTTAATTGAAATTTTCCCTCAAAACAACAATCTCTTCGCCCCAACCCATTTACCCATTTCTCTTTAAAAAAAAATTAATCACTAATTTCTTCTTCTTTTTTTGTTTGTCTAGTGAAGTCCAGTCAATTTAACTCTTTACCCTTGTCCTCATGCGAATAAAACGACAAGAGACGGGCACAAGAAGTGCGTATTGGGCGAGGACATGAGATCGTGTCATGTACGTTGGCCCAAAGGCTCGTGAGGACAACATGGTAAATTACAATGGAACATTCCCTCCTTTTTTTAAAAAAAAAATTATGATGGTTGACTTTTTTAGCCATGGTCAAACTTAGGATAATGAGAAAAAGATTAAAGTTAGGCTGTGGATGCCAACCAATGAGCGTGGACCCTCTTGCAAACGCACATCGCTTCTTTTCCCCCAGTTGGCAACGATGCCTTCTATGGTATGGCTCTATTTTTGGACTTTGATTTGTCAATACTAGACTGCGCCCTCCTCTCGCCGCTACAATCGTGCGCTGTTCCACGACACCGTACCGAACCGCATTCACTTATTTGTCGTGTTGAATATAAGACTTTGCACAGGCTTCGGAAGCTTCGGTGCGGTAACTACCGATCCGCCTCGTCGCTAAGCTTAACTTTAAGGTCAGGGTTGGTGGGCATTTGGGAAAAAGTCGGGCTGCTCGTGGATTTCGCATGCCCGGCTCCCGGAATGCAGAGAGCAGCGGGGTCCATGGGCTGCCGAGTTGGCCGGTTTGGAGGGTGTTCAAATTTCGCATCATATGAAAGGGTTTCTCATGAACTATTTACGCAATAGTAAATTAAACAGAACATTCGATTTTACGTGCCCTTGTCACATGATGTTGAGATTGCCGACTCCGACTTATGCCTAGCAAGTTCGATTCTCTTATTCCTGTTGACTCTTTTTTTTTTTTGGTGGATCAAATTCGGATCTAGGCATGAGATCTCGATGTACAACGTTCCATCTGAGTAAGTGCAAGGGATAGGCACGCTCATCATCGTGAACTCCGAATCTACCCAATCGTTGACCTTTTCTCTCTCTCTCCCCTTGACTGAGCCGGTTGACTTGGATTTGGTCACATTGTTCTCGTTCTTCAATAAAATGCCATCGTAAATAATAATGAAAAGCATAGGAAACTGAGCAATTGACAGAGGGGCAGTTCTGTCACTTGGTGTTTGTAGGGAGGCGAGTGCCTCTCCCTCTCTCTCTCTCTCTCTCGGCCTCAACGGCGTGCCGTTCTTGACTATATATACAAACTTCTTCCGGGGACGGCCATATGTCGTTTCACTTCCCACTCCATCATCATCTGTCTCCAGCGCCCACTTAGCTCCTTAATTTAACGGTTGTACAATGGAAATTGGATTTGCATGGGATGTTTTTAGGGGTTTTTTGCATGCCCAAAATTCAGCATTCGAATTGGCCCCCCGAAAATTAGGGAAGAATTACCGTATGTCTCGAGGATAAAAAAAAATGCTCGAGAAAAAAGGCCCGACCAATGTAACGGCGCGTCCAGGAGACGGTCATCTTGGTGATGTCTCTCTCTTATGTGGATGACGGCTATTGAATCTTTGACCCACTCAATAAAATGTAAAAATGTGAAAGTGAGAAGGAATTCTCGATAGGCGATTTGAGTGACAATTCCAAAGAAAGGGCTAATTCTAAAGGAAAAAAAGCATCAATTTTCCCTCGAATGACAATTTTAATCCAAACTTTATTTTTTATCTCAATAAAAAGTATCAACTTTTACTCAAGTCTCAAATCTGGGCCCCGTAATGTGAAATTTTCAAATTGTTCGGGCCGGATTTAGGATTTGAGTAAAAATTGATGATTTTTCACAAGACAAAGGAAACGTTCAAGCTAGAATTGTCACTCAAAGTAAAGTTAGTACTTTTTTTTTCTTTTGAAATTAGGCCGAAAATAAAATCTTGTGTTTGAACCCAAAAAACAAAAACAAAAAGTAGGCAAGCTTCAAGTGCTATATCTTCACATCTCAATTTAAGTAGTGTCGACACGCGACATGACACGACACTCTGACAAGTTATTTCTTAAAAAATAGAGAAATCCGACACATTGAGACACGTTGTATATTTAATGTATATTTATATATATAATAAATTATTTTTTTATTATTTCAATCAAATTAATTTGATTCAAATCTACAAATAAATAAATAATAAGGTTAATAATACGAAAAATCCCAAACTAGTATACACGTGATAAATTTATCCCAAACCATTTTTTTTGCCACAAAAAACCCTAAACTAGTATGCCTGTGACAATTTTACCTTAAACTATTTTTTTTTACTACAAAAAACGTGGCATTGGTACACTTGTGACAATTTTACTCCAAACTAATTTTTTTATCACCAAAAACTCCAAACTGGTGTACTTGTGATAAATTTACCCTCAATTAATTTTTGTTAAATTTTGCTGTCAAATTGCTAAGTTTAATGACACATGATATTGACAGGTGTACCGGTTTAAGATTTTACCCCTCTGTTTGTCACAAGTTTACCAAATTGTGATTTTTCGTGATATTAATCCAATTTAACAGATACTAACGTAGGATAAATTTGTCATAAATGTACCAGTTTAGGGTTTTTAGTGATCAAAAAATTAGTTTTGGGTAAAATTATCACAGGTATATCAGTATAAGATTTTTGGTGATCAAAAAAATAGTTCTGGGTAAAATTGTTACAGGTATACCAATGTGGGTTTTTTGTAGTTAAAAAAATAGTTCCGGATAAATTTGTCACAAGTGTACCAATTTGGGTTTTTTTGTGATAAAAGAAATAGTTCGAGATAAAATTATCACAGGTGTACCAGTGTTGGGATTTTCGTGGTATTAACCCTAAATAATAAAAAAGAGAGTGTAGACGAGCGTTGGTGTCCAACACGATATGGGGGCCCTCGGGAGAGTGTCGGTGCTTCCTAGATCCCAATACCACCCAAAATTGCAAAAAAAAAAAAGAAAAAAATTAAAGGGAAAATAAAAAAGAAAAAAGAAAAAAGGAGGATAGTCCCTTTGTATATATTAGAGATGAGCGGTTCTAGATTCCTTAGAAGTTCCACATGGAACCTAAAACCTATCCTTGGATATAGGTTCTCCTTTTTTAGAACCTAAAATCTACCCATCGGAACCTGGAACCTGGAACCTACCCTGTTACAAGTTCCAAGGTAGGTTCTAAGGTCTAATAGGTTCTTTTTTTTATTGCATTTTTAGTTAAATAAAACAAAAATGAACGCGACAATATTGAACAAGTTTGTCATTAATAAAAAAGAATACAAAAAACTAGTTTTCATGTCATTATGGTTCAAATAAATATAACTAAAATGAGAAGTCATTGTGTGAATTGATACTAAAGATAAGTAGTTCCATGTTCCGTATAGGTTTTTTATGTTTTGGAAATTGGAACCTACCCAATCACATATTCAAGGGTTGGTTCCAGAATCTACTCAGATTGCATCTGTATTATTAATTGAATAATTACAGTAAATCATCAGCTTTGATAACTACCACTTACCGCGATGATTTATTAATCACAATTTATATTTAAACACACGAAAAAATATGAAACATTAACAATACATTAAATGAAAAGCTCGGATTAGTAATTTCGGATCATACACTCATCATTTAATGTCATGAAACGCCGTAGGATCACGAGAAGACATGTTCAAATTCTAAGTTCCACCTACCTAGAACCTATGACCTATTCGTCGAAATAACTTTTTCAATTTTTGAAACCTGAAACCTACTTGCATATCTTAAAACCTAAAACCTATAAATTCTTATTAATCAGGTTCTCGGGTTCTAAGATAGAATCTGGATCTATGCTCACCCCTAGTATATACTCTCCTATCGTTCAACTTCCACGGCATTTCCCGTGTATATATTTCACTCGCGCCAGAGGAAATCCTCTGCTAAAGCAGAGCAATCTTGCGCAAAGGTCCTAGAGCCTCCAAGATCTTCGCATTCGAAGGCCACACGATCCTTTCCTCGCTTCGCAGTCAGTCCCCACCGAACCCCGCCTCTTCTTCTCCTTCTCTGCTTTTCCATGGATAAAAAAGGGAAGAAAGATAGAGATACATAGAGAGAGAGAGAGAGAGAGAGAGAGAGAGACTAACAACAAGGCGTAAGCGTGCTGCGCATATTGGGCTTGATCTTTTTGAGCGACGTGTAGCGAAACACGTATCCGATACTGGTCCGCGAACGCATTGAAGGGACGCAAGAACGAACACGACGATGCCATCGACGCTGCCCGCATTTATTTCCTTCGTTTCAGGATAAGGCCTCCCCTGCCTCCCTCCCTTCGTCGTCCTCGAGCCCCGAGGGAGGAGTCGTCGACGGTTCTTGGGTTCGAGCGATATTTTTTTTTTTGTTGGGAAGAAGCGGGTCGTTTCGGATGTCTGGTGAAGAATCGTCTTCTCGGTTGTTGGGTCTCGAAGGGGTCGAGGATGTCGAAGACTACATCTGGGTTAGTTTCGGTTGCTTCCTTCCTTCCTTCCTTTTCCTTGAAGCTGCTTGGTTGCGGGGAGAATGTGGGTTTTTGGCAACGGAAATTTGATCTTCGTTGTCCCTGAAGAGACATGGTTTCATTTGAGTTAAATTTGATCTGTTCTTCTTCATTATCAGTTCTAGTCTGTTTTGTGAATCCCTTTGGAGTGAGATGTTCCATAGGTGTGATGTGAATTGGAGTTCAGTCGCGAGTTTTCCTGTTTTTTCTTCTGGATATGTAAAGGGTTGGTCCATTCCGTTCCTTTTTGTTAGATTGCCGTGAAAATGGAGAAAGAGAAAGAGAAGAATTTGGTGTTGTTGCATGTCTAGAATATTCCATCTTGAAAACTTCCTACAGTTTGTTTGCATTAAAAATTCGATGGCAAAACAGCAATAGAGAATTTGAAATTGGGAATACCTCAACTTTTGAACTCTTATTGATCTGAGAAAACAAGGAGTCTCTCTCTGTGACCCTCGTGCACTTGAAAAAGACCAATCTGATTTTTCTTCCATGTTTTTTTTTTTAAATAAAAGGTTTTTTCTCTTCATCATTCTCCAAACTTGGCTCTTTTTGTTTGTATTCAGTTAAATGTGTTTGGTATCGGAGAATAATGTAGTCAAAAGACAAGAGAATCAGTTGGTTTTTCTTGCCTTGTGCTTCTATTTTTGTTATGTCTCTTTATCATTTCCTGGGTGTTGAGGATTTCAACGAAGAACGATGGGAGGAAACTGAGACTACGGTGTTGTTTTTCTTCATTGCTACAGGCCAACTTGAGTTGTTAGTACTCCATTTGGACGGGAATACTAATCTGACCAATTTATTTTAATGATAAGTGTCTATAAATATTGCACTGGATTCCAGGACTATAGCTGGCTTAGTTGGTATTCAAATAGCGGGAAAGAAGGGCTTTATAAAATATTTGACAATTGTCTCCTCTTTAGTTCTTCACTGGAACCTGCACAGCAAAATAGTCATTTGGTTTCTGAAGCAGTCCTCATTTCTTCAGGTCTCATTAAGCACTACAGAAGGATAATGTACCTTTTTTTTGTTGGCATTCCTAAGTGTATGGCACTGAGCATTTGAAATTTTGTTTCAATCTACGAAGAAGTTTATTTTAATCAGATTTGCAGGCGAATGAGGGGGAAGGGTCGCTGCCTTGGGACAGGTTTAGTCATGTCTTTGATCTTGTGCAAAATGGAAACCAAGCATTTCGACAGAATTGTCTTGAATCATTTGAACAGGTGCCAGAGTTGCTCGCCTTCTTCTTTGTTGTTTCTGTCTTTGTTTTGCATATTCCCCTTCCGCTAACAGCAGTGCTCGTATCTATTGTTGCTTATGCCCTGGTTTGATAGTTATTTTGGTTTAGAGTCTTATTTTTTGCACGTGAAACTTGTGTTATTATCAGATTGTGTTGGCAAATGGACCACAGACAGTGTAGAAAATTAACCTGATAATTGCTAGCTGATCTTAGTGATTCATATCCAAGGAGGTTGTCTGAGTTATCTTTTTTTTTTTTTTTTTTGGTCCAATGAGGTTGTTTTAGTTATCTAGGATAACCTCATTATTGCCAGTTTTCTTGTGAGGACAAAGACATCCTTCTTTGCATGTCAATCATAACCCTTTTTTCAGCTTGGATTGTAATGCACTTCTTGATGTGATGTTTGCATTGCTCCATACAATATTTCTTTCTTGTTTCAGTTAGAGTGCATGATGTTGAGGGCTTGCTTGACATTGTTTGCAAGGAAAAAAACTGTCTTCATCTCAGTCTTCACTCTGATACATTGCTTTGCTATATGCCTTCCACACTATATTGGTCGGTAATAATATTAATTATCAAGTTTCAGCTTCTTTCTCATAACTTAACCTGAGAATATAAGCTGGATATTTGTCCAACTAGTTTTGAGAGGTAGCAGCTGAAATGATGTGTCCGATGGTACTTAATTCTATTATATATTTGGCCAGAGTACCCAAATCTAATTGGCTGTACCCCTTAAGCCATTGATTTGATCATGTATTCAGAATGCGCAGAAACAGATTGTTATGGTGTGCAGTTTTTGTCCTTTTCTTTATTTTAACCAACTAATTGTTTCAATCTCTTCGGCAGTCGATCAATTACTACTCAAGGGCAAACAATATCAAACCCAATGATCTTGTCATTCTTGGAAACCGGTGTGCTGCTTATATAAGGTTATTGTCCTACCTTTTTTCTGTAGTTCTTATTTGTTTTGTTATGTTACTTCCTTGAACATGGTTGCTCAATGTCGTATATTGATTCTCATGGCATTTATAACTAATTTGTTGATGACCTCTGGACAACTTCATCAAATTCGTGAATCTAAAAGGGGTTTCTTTCTGCTCAGGATAAGCCAATTCTTAAAACTCAGAACTCCGTCAGACTCTGAACATAGGGCGTTGAATGGGCTCGATCCTACAATACATGCAGAAGTATATCTTGCTCTCTTGTTTCCTTCTTAATAACAGGATTGTTTTAGAGTTCTAAGATAGTACTGTCTGTTATTGATTCAGCTTGCTTTAAAGGATGCTGAGAAACTACTGAGTCTTCAAAATATTTCAGACAGACCATATACTTTGAAGGCCAGAACTCTTTTATTGGTAAGACTGGTTCCTTTCCCTCAGTTTTAAAGCAGCCGAGGGATGGATTTGTCCCCTATTTGCACTATCTTTGGGATGACGCATAGATTTTATGTTGCTTATGTGTAGGCATCATTTATTTGGAATGCATTTTGGAGGCGTTCTTTATTCTTGTTATGATCTTGTGCATTTATTGGTTAGAATATGCTTTGACGAGAACTTGCATGAGACATGTGCATCCTTCATTCTTGATTTAGCTTGTGAATTCGTATCTATGTTTGTGAAAGTATGCACATTCCTGACAAGTATAAGATATTTTGGATAATTTAATCATCAAACCACGCCTTTCTCTAATAGTCTAAACCTTAAGTTGGTCGGTTGTGGCGTCAACTTCTATGTGGAGTACTCAGGGTTCTGTGGTACAACTGCATGGTCTCAACACCGAACTTCCTTTAAAAACCTTTTAAAATTGTTCCGTTGTTTCTTTTGTAAAATAAAAGTGAGATGGAGAAAGAAAGAGAAATGTGGGGCTTGCTGGAAGAGTAAGACTAACTAAAGACAGATCATGGAGCTTTTACTAGTCTGCAACTGAGATTAACTTTTTTTAGTTTTGTCAGCCCTCTATGAAAGTTCTTTTATTTGTGGCTCTCATTTTCTCGGTTGAGATCTCACATTATGGGGAATCGACAATTGATATATGTGGGGTTGGAATAAAACAAATAGAAAAGTTTTTGCTTTCTTTTGGTGATTGAGAAGGTCTCAACTAAGAGCTACTGTATGACTCAACTTTTGCTTAACTGGGGAACTCTTGGCTAGTACCCCTTATGTTTGGGTAAAAGTCTTTCAGTAAGCACACAAGTGCATGTCTACCTGACTACCTGTGGGTAGATATTCAACTCAAAACCCTCGCTCCTCAATGCTTGGTCTAATTGTGTCCTTAATTTTGGTAATCCATAGTGGCCTTTTTGACAACAGTTACTGTTATCTGCTTTCCATGATTAGTTAGGTGTAATTTCTGGTATACCCACTTGAGAGACCAATCGTTTGGAGGGCGAGTCCACACTCTGTACTTGTGAGTGGAGTTGTCTGGCTTGATTAGGCTGTGAAATTATGTAGTGCTGACAGGATGCTGGCTCTTGGCTTGTCTTTGGTATGTTTACATGAGTACTCTGAAGTCTGATTTTTGTGGTGCTAACACTTAATGTTTCATCTGTTGGCAGTTGGAGAAGTATGAAATGGCTAGGGACACAGTAATATCTGGTCTTCAGGTGGATCCTTTTAGGTAACATGATAATTTGCTACTCACCCACATTGGTTCTTGGAAGTATATGATTGATATTATTGAGTTCTGCTTATTTGCAGCAATCCTCTTCGAGCTATTCTCCAATATTTGGAGAGAAATTTGACCAGAGTAGTGGAGAGGCGAGGCCATGGAAGACCTGAGCGTACGGATGACTTTGATTGCACGCTATGCTTGAAACTACTATATGAGCCTATCACAACACCATGTGGTCATTCTTTTTGTCGTTCATGCTTGTTTCAATCTATGGATCGTGGTGCGTAATACATCATTTTTCCTGTACTCTCACTGATGGTTTATACTACATATCTTTCATATATGTAAATTTTTTGCCTTTTAAGTCTTTACTTTTTAATTGCTAGGTAACAAATGTCCATTGTGCCGGACAGTTTTATTTATGAGTCCTAGAACATCTGCTGTCAGGTAAGCTACGTCTCTAATCTTTGCATTGGGCACATGAAATACTATAGGAGCTGTCTTCCATAGTTTCTACTTCCCTTGGTTTACTGTGTATGGAGAAAAATGTGCTTGAATTAATTCGTAATTTGACTCTAAATGATCATTTTCTTTTTGTCAGTGTGACACTTAACAGCATTATACAAAAGAACTTTCCAGAGGAATATGCTGAAAGGAAGGCAGAGCATGAAAGTCTTACATATTTAGGAGCTGATTTGGTGCCCCTTTTCGTGATGGATGTTGTTATCCCTTGCCAGAAGTATCATCTTCACATTTTTGAGCCTCGATACAGGCTCATGGTAAGTTAGTCATAGTAAATAGTACTTAGCTAATTAAATGATTGTTTTATTTCAGGCCGATTCGATGTACTATACAAAATGAAGCACTTTAGTATAAGTAGGATGATTCTACAGAACAATGGTAGCAGAATTTGCTCCATTAGAAAGTGGCGAAGGGATGTCAAAATTCACATTGCAAAGTATGATATGATTATTTGCGTCAAATAGCTTGAGCTTGTGGTGCATGAAAGTTTGCAAGGACTGACTTAATTTCGATGCCAGGACGGTGCTAGTTAGTAGTGTGAGATAACCTTTTTGGAACTTAGACTGCCTAACATTAATGAGGACAAGCATTGCGTCAGTGTTAAGTGAGCTCTGCCGACCTAGTTTAGTACGGCATACTATTGTTGCCATAATGCAAGTGGAGAAGCTCTCTGCAAGCAGCTGCTCCTGCTCATCTCAATCTGACTCTTAATCATCTGCCTTGTCAAGGCTCATGTGTATGTCGTTGACCAGTCCAGTTTAGATGTGCTGTGGGCACTGCCCAGAATTTGTGACTTTGCTCTGTACATCTGGGAGCTTCTTTGCTCAATTCGAAAACCTAACCTACAGGTTGGAGAGAGAATCCTTGGCGCAAACACAAGCTTCAGGGAGGGTTGCTTTCCATCTTAAATGTTCTCGCATTTTTGTAAAGCATGATAAAAAATGCAGCAACAAATTCGCATGCAATTAAAGCAGAAAAAAATCTCGTTATAAATTTTTAATCTGGACTCAACTTCGGTGCTGTCCAGCATTTTTCCAGCCTATGTGGTAACCTGACCATTTACTTTCTATTTATACAACTTATTCTTGGAGATATTAGCGTTAGCATCATCTGCAAATTTATGTAGATAATCTTTTTCTCTGCTGTTGTTTACAGGTGAGGAGGATAATGGAAGGCAACCATCGGATGGGAATGGTATTTTCCATAACTTATGATTGGTTCTATCTGACTAGCCCATCTGATTAATTGGGAAATTAATTATTGTTCCGTAATGTAGGTTGCAATTGATTCCAGTACCGGATCTATTGCTGATTTTGCTTGTGAAGTGGAAATTACTGAGTTAGTTATTTTAACTTATTCATCTTTTTAAATTATTCTTTGCTCTCTCAATTTCTGAAGTTTTTTGAGTTTGTTTTAACGTGATACTTCACTAGCTACATAATGTCTTAAAGATTGAAGCTTCACTGGTGTTGTCACTTTGTGTTGTCATCACTTACTACCGTCATTATATTTATATTCTTCATTCGATGTAGGTGTGAGCCACTTCCAGATGGCCGTTTCTTTATAGAGGTGAAAAATTGGTGCATTACTTCAGTGACGTACTTTATTGCATCCATACTGAATTTAAATGATGAGACTGAATGAAATGCTCAAAAGGTTGATGGTTGATGTAGGCCATTGGAGTAATTTTTATGTCACCTTTCTGCACTATAAATTTATCTTTTGTTTCTTCAATTCTTCGTAACAATCATACAACACTTTATGTTTCTTAAATTGAGACAATTACTTCAGAAAGTCTTTTTTGAGAAGTCTGTGTTGATATATATGTCAATTGCATGGTCCCAACACCGAACTTGTTTTAAACACCTTTGCAAATTGATCCTTTGTTTATTTTGTAAAATTAAAATGTGAGATGGAGAAAGAGAAATATGGGGCTTGCTGGAAGAGCAAGTGAATACAGTGAAGATGTTAACCGATTTCTATACAAATTGGCTTCATTAGACCAACGACTCCGCATAACTCATCATGGGTTGGTGCCCACACGATGAAAATGCTATGCTAACTTTCATTGGTATCTATTTTGATCTGAAGTACTAAGACAATTGTGCAGGTAGAGGGCAGGCGCAGATTTCGTATAATACGATCCTGGGATCAGGATGGGTGAGTCCCCTGGAAATGTAGTCTTGTGAATAAATTTTCAATTTGGTAGATGATCCATTAAGGTACTTTCCTCTTCGATGATAATATAGATATCGTGTTGCGGAAGTTGAATGGGTACAAGATGTGCATCCTCCAGAAGGGAACAGAGAAAGAGTGGATGTAAGTTCATCTTAACAATAGGTACCCAATCTAGATTCACGTGATTCTCCTTGCTCATTTGCCGATCCTATAGGAGTCATGTGAAATTCTAACAGATGATGGCTCTTTGGTGGCATCAATTGTAGAACGTCTTTCGTCTAAATTTTAGGGAAGTTCCTGAAGTTATAACTGGGAATAATTTGGACGAGGTGCTTCAGATTGGCAACACCTTAAAAATTCTTAGGTTTTATTAGCAAAAACGAAATTTTGGATTGGGAAATTCATTAATTTGGAATGTAATATGTAATATCGTTGGACGACCACTAATCTAGTTTGCCACTCTTAGTTACTTCATAGAAAGGTGTTAGAAACTTCAGTTGCACTTTCGGTTGCATGAAACCTGTATTGTGTAATGGCCACTTCATACTTTTGTTTATAGATTTCCAACTGCTGTGTCCTTTTCTGGGAGAGTTCTGGTATCTATTTCATTGTAAGCCAGATTAATGTCAAATATTGCTGATATGAAGTCTATTAGCCTGGGCAATGAATTCTGTATAGTATAATAAATGTCAGGGATAAGTACACCTAAAGCTCTAAAACTTGTCATACAGTGCAATTGAGTCATAAATCTTTAGATAATGCAATCAAGCTCTAACTTGTGGTGCAATGATGTCATCTAACGAATAGACTAACATGGCCTTTTCTATTATTTATCTCTCCTATGTGTTTGTTGACGGTAATTCAAATGTAAATCAATGCCCAAACGACATCATTTTCTGCCAAATCTTAATTTTTTCCCAACCTCAGTTAAGTGTGATTAAAAGTGAAAAATGCTGAAAAGTAAAATAATATGAAAAAGACAGAACTAGTGACAGCCGGTGACTGGCAAGGGCTTGCTGGCCCTTCCATGTCACGTGGTCGCGGCAATGGTGGCGCCACCACCATGTGATGCAACTAGGGCCTGCAAGCAGTAGAATCTTTTCGATTTTCTTTTTGAACGATGAAATGAGGTTGCAGCCATACATGCAGCATCAGATGTTCAAGAGAATTTTGTGGAGTGTAATTGACTTAAAATGGGCGCTCCTCTCCTTTCTTCTATTTTTTTTTTCTTGAGACTGCTCACTGTCAAGCATCCTGATCTGCTTCTTCCATTTTGGCATGACGCTGAATATAAACCTACACTATTCATTCAGTTTGCTGCAAAAGGTTGTGTGTATCATGATTTTAATTAGTTTAGAGCGGAAATGCAACTAGTTTTCATGGGGAATCATTGCACTACAAGAATACGATTGAAAATATGCCCACATTCAAGGCCTATCAAGTTTTATGTTTCAGATGAATGAATTGTTCGGCTTGTGTGGTACTGAACTCAAAACTTCACTGGGTTCTCTTTGGAGAAAAGTAGGATTAATCTGAAAGAAAAAAATTAACTTGGATTGTTGCTGCTACTTTTGGGGGAATTGTTTCTGCTTGTAGCCATTGAACTGACATGTCGTCCTCCGAGGGGAAAGAAAAATAAAATAGCCATTCTGTGCTTGATTTCACTGTTGAGCAGTGATGTGGGTGGTTTCATGCATTGCTTCACAAATGGTCAACAATGGTTCATTTTTTTTTCTTTTACCCTTTTTTTATTAATATTTTCAGTTATTTTTATCGTTCTTCCTTTTTCTTTGCAATTTTTTGAGTTTTTGTGATGGGCTCTTGGTGAGCGCCACACTAGCACCACGTGTCTTAAGCAAGTAATAAAGAAAGTCATGTCAACATTTTTTTGTTAACCAAATGAGACGGAGTTAATAGATAGATTTGATTGCATTAATTTGATAAGTTTTAGGATTTTCTTGCACTTTCTCGACAAGTTTAGGACTGTCAGTGCACTTATCCCTAAATTTTATGGAAATAATAATTTCCCTTTCGCGGGGGGTCTTTATGGCTGAAAGATTCTTTGTTGGATACATCTCTAGAGTGAAGAGTTTCAGTCATGGAATGCATATTTCAGAGAAATAGCAACAATATGAACACTTTTTAGTTTCTTTGCTGCATTGCTATCATCTTTGGCTCTGCTACGCTGCTAACAAGATAATCTTTGCGGCTTTGCAGTTACTTGAATTGACGACTAATGTAGCTGCACATGCTTTGTCATGGTTGACCAGAGCCAAACAAGCAGCACGACAAGGTGATATGTCATGACAAGGGCCTTTGCAGTTCCACTTATTGTTGCTTCTGTGACGTTGCTAATAGCAAAAGCTGCTATTTCATCTGAATGTCCGATTGAAAAATCTCAGCACTACTTTTAGCTTTCTCTGTCTCATATCATTTTGTGATCTTTTACTTCATCTCCTTGTATAGTTCCATATTGAGTGAAGCAGTTTGGAGAAAGTTCTATTATTTAAGTCCCTTGGGCAGTGGTAGTAGCTAAGAAAGTTAAACCAAATCCTTTGCAACATAAATATTGCAGAGATGATATCTGACCCCTTGAAGTCAAGGTAATGTCCGATCAAAAAAAAAAAAAAAGTCAAGGTAATGAGCCTTGCAAGATACCTAGCTTTTCTACCCCATGATGAAGATTGGGAGCAGGGTTTACTGAACTAAGCAAAATAAGCATGAGTGTGTGCGCCCCCTCCATGTCTGTATAAATAGCTTACACGTATCAATGAAAAGTTGCCACTGATCGTATCGTCCCCAGTAACAAACATTCATGAATTATTTCATGAGGTATATGTGGAAAGTAGGGGATTTTTTGATTTGCTTTGGACTATATTTTAACCCTCTAAAGTTATCAGTTTAGAAGAACCTCAATCCTTACCCTAACCAATTGTTATCTGTTTGGTTCGGTTTCGGAATGTATTAATTCATAGCATAGAGTTGAGCATTTGTACTGAAGCATAAAAGACAATATCCATAATTTGTATATCATCACATCAAACACATCATACATAAGACAATACAACATAGGAATTTATGTTCTCTTAGGCAAAACATCGAAACCTCAGTCCTTGAGTTCTCTTCACATATGGATCAGTTTGTATATATGAGCCAGGATAATTGTGGCTACAGTTGTTTTCTCATTGTCCAACATTTAGCAAATCCATAGACATGGCAAGGTGGTTAGAATTGTGGGGCACTTACCATTATTCATAGTTGTGATTTTCCATTGAGTGAAGTTAAAGACGCTTTTATCCATCAGGGGTTGTTCATGTTGCTGATACTTGATTTTATTTGCAGACAGATCCAAGTATGAAAAACTACTAAGCCTGGAAGCGCATGATGCCCTCACCACAAGATCCTGAGCGCTTCAGTTTCTGGGTACCTTTGTTTATCAGATTAATGAGAATTGCAGCATATCCCCTTCGTTATGTAGCTAATCTAGCTTTTTGGTTCAGCTTGCTACTCTAACAAATCGGAGACCTCAGGAAAAGTTGGATCTCTTGCGAATAAGAGATAGTAGAGAGGTATTTAACATATCATTGGCATCTAGTGATACATCTGCCTAGTATTTATCATCCGGTGCAGTGCTCGTACATTAACTGAATCATGCTGTTGAATCAAATTGAAATGTCTGCATTTGCACTTTTGTTGGTGTAGTAAATTAATCACGCTGTTAAGTGGAACGTCCCCCTTTGAAGTGTAATCCATCAGTAGTTCTTTGTATTTTTCTGAGTTTAAACCAGCTCTGTGATCTTCTATGCCAGAGAGTGGGTGCCATTGGCTATAATATAAGATCGTCCGAGGCAGTATTCAACTTGGAGGAATTGGATTAAAGATCACACGTTTGTTTGTCCTAGAATAATTTACCACCGTTATGTCTATGCTGTTATTTTTTATTGCACATGGTGTTGTGTGTCCTTTATGTTGATTAAGGCTATCCGTATACTAATTTGCTGAAAACTTGATGACATTGAATGTGCATAGGCATAGCACTCCCCGGGGAGAGGGAATCCTTTCTTTTTTTATGTTGGCCTATATTAAATGTCACCCCTCGCGGTCGATCTCTACTTCAAGGCCATAGTTTTTCTTTCTTCAGATTTTGAACATTTGTGGTGTTTGAGGTGGATGGCCCGTCGCCACTTTATCAAATTCAAACCTGCTGGACAGTGATACTGTGTTCTTGGAATCACTTGAACGCGTGGCATACATGTGATAATTTTGTTGTGCAAACTTCTCTGGCCTGCCATGTGATTTCGTTGTGCTATTTTGCTTTAGCAGTTATGTTATTGCCATGAATAGTGCTACGAGGCAAGCTGATCTAACTGAGGGGGAAAGAGGGTCGGTGATTCGATTTGGTTATGTAGGATGTGTCATTAACTTGGTCATGTCATGAACTTGCCCTTCTCGAAATTGTTTTGCAGAGAATCAGCCGCGGGTTGATCTATCTAAGAGCCGAAGAACAGGGTTGCCGGGTGCAGTAATGCCAAATATCAATTTGGGGGTTTGTGCCCCCCAAAAGTTTTCCGCAAATAGATTTTTTTTTTCTTTTTCAAAGGCATATAACCATATTCTTTCGATCCGTGAAGTGAAATACGCGGATCCCTATTGATTTCTTGTAAAATAAATGTGGTCACAGCCATTCGTGAAAGTATAGGTTTTGCCCGACATAGCCGGTAGAGCAAGAACACGAATTTTGTTGATACATAGTGCCTATACAATCCCATAGCCGACAGGTCCTTTGACCTTGGAAATCTGATCTTGATACGATATTCTCAGACTGGCAGTTCATCGTACGTTGTACTTATGAATTGGTTCTATTTTCCTTGTGAAAAAAGAAAGTGGCATGTCACCTGATTCTGCTGTTGGACAGTCATTTTTATTTCAATCGGTATCATAGAACTCAAATGGGCACATATGGTCCTAAAAACTGGGCCGAGCATCGGCCCATCGGCCTTTAACATGGATCTTACTTCTACCCATTGGGCCCAATCCTTAGATGGGCCTTAATCTTGGCCCATTAGGCCTGAAAGGGGGCTCTATATTATGCTCGACCTCATTCCATCAGGCCCCGCAATGATTAACTGGGCCCCAAGATGGGTCTCATTACGCCCATCGTCCCTAGAATGGGGCACAATCCCATCGGGCCCAAATAGGATTTTATTGGGAAAATTACCAAAAAAGTTCTAAACCTTTTGTATCTGTACCAATTCAGTTTTAAACCTTTATTTTTTATCAATCCAGTCCTAAACCTTTTACAATTGTGCCAATTCAGTCCATCCGGTCACTTTTAGCCATTCGGCGCTGACGTGGACACTGGCCGGCTGACGTGATAATATTTTAATAATTTTTTATTTTTTTCGAATTTGTATTTTATTTTATTTTATTTTTCCCTTTCTTTTTTTTTCCCCTTATCTTCTTTCCCGATCGCTAATCCGGCGATCGGCAAGAGGCTGAGGTCGGCGACCGACGAGAGGCTGAGGTCGGCGACCGGCGAGAGGCTGAGGTCGGCGAGGCCTCGCCCAAATCTGGCGAGACCTCGCCATCGCGAGGCAAGGTCGACCTCGCCCAACGACAACAAGGTCGACCTCGCCCAACGACGATAAGGCTCGCCCTTGCTAGTGCCAGAGAGGGCCAGCCTCGCCCATGGCCAGCGAAGTGGAACTCACCGACCTTAGACTCTCACCAGTCACGCTGGATTGGCGACCGGAGAAGAAGATAGGGGAAAAAAAAGAAAAAATAAAATAAAATTTTGAAAAATAAAAATAAAAATTTATTAAAATATTGTACGTCAGCGTTTGCCTGCTAAAAGTAATCGGATGGACTGAATTAGTATAATTTCAAAAGGTTTAAGACTGAATTGGTTAAAAAAAAGGTTTAGGACTTTTTTGATAATTTTCTCAATTTTATTCACCCTATGGTGGCTGTTAATAGGCCCAAGTTTGGCCCATTAGGACGGAAATGTTTACCTTCTTCGGCCTATGTGTAATGGAGTGGGCCTAGTCTGAAATTGGGCTGATGTGGCCTAGCAGTACCGTAGGTCCACGTAATTTCCAGCCCATTGGGCTTGCCAGATATTTTATTAAAGAGAACTTCTTGTCCTTTTTTTTTTTACGGGAAAATTATTGAAAAAATTCTAAATCTGCCACATTGATACTAATTTAGTTCTAAACTTTTCAATTTGATCAATTTAGCTCTAAAATTTTTTATATTAGTAAAAATTTGACTTGGACATTCTTAATAAATTTTAATTTTTTAATTGAATTTTCCATTTTTTCTTTTTCCTTTCTTTTTTTTCCTTATCTTTCCTTTGGCCTGTGGTTAGTACTCAACCATCGTCGGCAACTCGCCAGCCATAGGTGGGCCACCCTCGAAGCCTTTGATAAGAGTCCAACCCTCGCCAGATCCAACGAGGGCCATGATGCCCTCGTTAGCCTTTGTCTGTGACCGATTGCCAACCATGGCCAAGTATCATCCATGGGCCAAAAGAGTGAGAAGGAAAAAAATTTAAAAAATTATTTAAAATGTTTGGGCCATGCCACGTCAACAATGTCCAACCTAAATTGACTAGATGGACTGAATTGGTACGAACTTAAAAATAATTAAAATTAAATTGGTCCAATTGAAATATTTAGAATTAAATTAATATTAACGTAATAAATTTAGGACTTTTCTGGTACTTTTCCCTTTTTTTCTTGCCTTCGGCCAGAAATGCCTCCACCCCTTTTGTTTTGTTCAATAATTATATTCGCAGAAACGCGTAATCTCAAGATGAAAGAACTTGTTATGAGAATCTTATGATCAAACCACGTCAACATTTTTATATGAGCTGGTCCAAAAGAGAACTTTCCGATGCCAGAGTCTGTCTCTCTCTCTCTCTCATGGCAGTTGGTAGTTGCGAGACTCCCAGAAAAGAATATTTCACACAAAAGCCAGCCGTCACTATGAGTTCTTTAACACTCCATGAGCAACTTCTTGTCTCCATTGAAACGTCACCCACACTACATCTCTGCACGTCCTTCCCTTACATGCCCACAACCATCTTAGCCCCAGAAAACAGAACGAAATCTTCTCTCTCTCTCCTCAAAAAGCCAATCATATGACCACGAACTAATCGGCAGCCCACTACACAGATTGAATTCTGTCTCCTTAATCCTTATGACCGGAAAAACACGGTCGAAACCATCTTCTTTCAGGTTTCTTTCAGTTGCTCTGTGAACATCAACCATTGTTGCACCAAATGAACAGGAAGCATCAATGAAGACTCCACATTGCTTTCCGCTTTCCATGCCGACCCTCTTCTTCCTCTGCCTCCTCCTCTTCGTGTATTTTGCTTCTGCCCAAGGCGGCGACTTTCCATGGTCTTCTTCCACCGTACAGCCTTACGTGCCTCCCGACATCTATCTCGTAGATTGCGGTTCTCCTCAACAGACCAAGCTTGATGATGGGAGAATCTTCCTATCTGAACGCGATGCATCTCCTCTCTTGAGAACCAAGCAAGACGTACTAGCTCAGGTCGATTCCTTGCCCACCGGTGACTCTGCTAGTTATCCTGCTTCTTCGCTTCCGTTGTACCGCACAGCAAGGATATTTCCTGATGAAGCCATCTACACATTCAAGGTTTCTCATGCGGGCCTCCATTGGGTCCGTCTCTACTTCCATCCGATTCCTTGCCCAACTTATAACCTCGTAAACGCTGTTTTCACGGTCACAGCCAATGAACTAGTTCTGTTGTATGACTTCAGCGTGACGGATATTTCTAAATTGGTGTTCAAAGAGTACCTTATTAGTGTTACTTCATCAGATACAATGCTCCTCAAATTTACATCTGAAAAGTCATTTTCTTTTGTCAATGCCATTGAGTTTGTGTCGGCACCAGACTCCCTCATTTCTGATACTGCAACTGCAGTTCTTCCACTCGGTGAGTTCACCGGTTTAACTACCTATGATTACGAAGTAACATACCGGCTGAACGTTGGAGGGTCCACTGTAAGTCCTTCTAACGACACACTATTTAGGACATGGCGGCCAGACAATGCATATATGACTTTCGCAGCAGGAGCTCAAAACGTCTCTGTACCTTTTGGCGTAATTAAGTATCCAAACTCAGGAGCCACAGCATATACTGCTCCTGACTATGTCTATGCTACAGCAGACCAAATGGTAAATTCTGGTGTAAATCAGCAGAACTTCAATCTAACATGGCAGATGAGTGTCGATCCCAGTTTCTCATACATGATAAGGATGCATTTCTGTGATATAGTCAGCCAAAGCCTCAATCAACTGTACTTTGACGTGTACATCAATGGGTTGATGGGTGTATCCGGTCTTGACCTGTCATCCCTCACAGGAGGCCTAGCAGTACCTTACTATAAAGACTTTGTGCTTGATGCCTCAGCAGTAAGAAATGGCTCCATCATGATTCAACTTGGTCCAGCAGCAACAGTCGACCCAAGCTCACCAAATGCGATCCTTAATGGGGTTGAAATCCTTAAGATGAGCAACTCTGCCAGAAGCCTGGACGGTGATCTGACAGCCGGTTCTTCCAAGGGACCAGGACCTCGAACAAACAAGATAAAGATTTTCGCAGCCATTGCCCTTGCAACTGGAATAACAGCCATGGTCTTGCTTGCCAAGACTTTTCTTGGGCAGAAGAAGAAGAGGCATCAATCTTGGAACCACATGAAGAGCTTCTCATCATGGTCCTCCCCTCTCAATAATAGCAAGGCTCATCTCTTGTCCAGTAGAACCAGCTACAGATCAAGCTTCCTCAGCTCCAGCAAGAGCAAGAGCGGTTTGTCGAGCTTTTTTGCAAGTGCTGGTTTTGGCCGGTTGTTCACCTTCAAAGAATTACAGGAAGCAACGCAAAATTTTGATGAGAAGGCAGTTATTGGAGTTGGCGGGTTTGGCAAAGTCTACCTTGGAGCTTTGGAAGATGGAACAAAAGTTGCAATTAAGCGTGGAAACCCTTCATCACAGCAAGGCATCAACGAGTTCCAAACTGAGATACAGATGCTCTCCAGGGTCAGGCACCGTCACCTTGTTTCACTCATTGGATATTGTGATGAGAACTCGGAAATGATTCTTGTATATGAATACATGGCAAACGGACCACTCCGCGACCACCTTTACGGTTCAAGCCTTCCCCCACTTTCCTGGAAACAGAGGCTTGAGATCTGCATTGGTGCAGCCCGGGGTTTGCACTATCTCCATACTGGTGCAGCCCAAGGCATCATACACCGTGATGTGAAGACAACAAATATTCTCCTGGACGAGAATTTTGTAGCCAAAGTTTCCGATTTTGGGTTGTCTAAAGCAGCACCTAATTTGGATCAAACCCATGTGAGCACGGCTGTGAAGGGCAGTTTTGGTTACCTTGATCCTGAGTACTTTAGGCGACAGCAACTCTCTGACAAATCTGATGTCTACTCTTTTGGAGTAGTGCTTTTTGAGGTACTATGTGCAAGGCCAGCCATAAATCCTGCATTACCAAGAGAGCAGGTCAGCTTGGCTGAGTGGGCAATGCAGTGGCACAGAAAGGGGATGCTTGAGAAAATAATCGATCCTCACATCTCCGGGAAAATATGCCTTCAAGCACTTAAGAAGTATGCAGAAGCCGCAGAGAAATGTCTCGCAGAATATGGTGTTGATAGGCCTGCAATGAGTGATGTTCTGTGGAACCTCGAGTCAGCATTGCAGCTCGAAGAGGCCTCCGCCTCCTCTGGTTGTGATCCCCCAGAGGGAGGATTGCAAGTCTGAGAAGTCTAGCACACAAGACATGCTGCCTCTATTCACCGGCTTTGAATAGTTTTAAGTTCATTCTGCATGTTTTGCCATGGAGAACTTAATCCACTCAAACTTTCTTTTGGTAATCTGATTCTTGCTTCTCATTTTCCATGATTCTAAAATTCACAGGTGCTATAGCGCTTCCTTCTCCTTGTATTCCTTCGAGTGAATAGCCAGAAACTTGGAGATAATGTTCTCTGTGATCATTGCTTCAATGTCTTTTTACCACTGATTCAACGATTACTGATTAAGCCATGGCACCTGTTATGTATATCCTTCATTCTTTAATGAAGGGTTAAAGATTCCATGACCTTGTCCTTACTGGATCTGTCTTTCAGAGATCGTTTGAGCAAGCTTAACCTGTTTCTGTTTGTCGAAATTTTTGGATAGTTCGAGAGCAATTATTTTATGTATAATATTCTCCTTTTCATCAGCAATAGGATCATCTTATGATAGACATAGTATCATAATATTTTACATGGTACACAAAAGCAGAAAAGGCAGAATATTAAAATTTGGCGTGGTCCGTCTCCCGATTGGTACTTTCCACTTGCCAGCACATCTCCAGATTTCTGGCACAACTCTGTTATTATGAGAAGACAAGGTTCTGTTGCAAAAGAAATTATCAATGAAAGAAACAGTTCGGCAATTAACAGCAATTGGGTTTAGCAGAAAATGCAATATGAAAGTGATAATTCCTCATAATTCCTTTCTCTGTTGATCAATTAAATTATCAATGCGAATTGCCTCCCTAACAACCTGATTGATTTTTTGCATAAGGGGAAAAAAGAGAACAAAAGCAAGCAGATCAATAAATTAGGAAGGAAAGTCACATTGGAGTCCTCAATTATTAAAAGGAAAATGAAGTATTGCTGATAGCAAGAGTTCTAGTTGATAGTTTTACTGTGTTTAGATTTACCTCTCTTCTAGTAATTATTGCCACTCTAGAATAACTGCAACCGGGCAAGGAAACTGGCACAAAGATCAATAAAGAGTACTTGGGGACCTGTAAGTCTCTGGAGGTCCAGGAGGTAATTCTCTTCACAAGTTTTATACAGCTGCGTGATAACAACCAAGTAAATATTAGTAATGTCGACCAGATAACATTGTCAACACAGTGAGCCAATTCATTGTCCAAAGACAGAAGTACTTTCATGGATAAGGCACAACATACGTAATTCTCTCCAATCCTGTTGATTAATGCCCCTAAACAAAATTATCTGTAGCTAAGATAAGCTATGACTGCATATGCTCAACAGTGACATCCAGCCCACTGCAACTGAAAATGATGTTTGCTATCCAGTAATCCATCAACTAACGGACGTTTAGATGAGAAGGTGGCACTCTCACAGAATTTAATGAGCTATGGGAGCAGAGATCCTACATTTGAATTCTAGGGACCCTGATTTTCCTTCCTACTTAAGATCTATATTCACAGTTTGCGCTTAGAGAAAACTGCCCGTCCAAACGCAAGTGGAAGAGTTAAGCGTGCCTAGATATGACGCCATGTTATTATCCCCTATCTTAAACTTTTAGAAATGTAACTGCAATTTAGAAGTCTACTTCATAAACTTTGGACAAGAGTATGATGGATTTAGAATGGCAATCCATGTGCAAAGTTGAGAAGGGAAATGAGGAGAAATAGAGAAACAATTGGGAGGGTTGAAGTACCTGCAATTCAAACTTGACAGTGTTCTGAGACACTTCATTAATCTGGATGGTTGCAGGTTCATTGCCTAAATGGAGGCCATTATGCTGACAATTTTTAGTAAGGTCTTGAACTTGACCACCTTGAGACCACATGCACTTGATGTTGTAGTGTCCAATCTTTTTCCAGCAGACATTTAGCTGACGTAGTGCATTCAGAACTTCTACCATAATATGATGAGGTTGCAGTCCAAACTGAAAAATCAGACCGATAACCATGGTTAGACTGAAAAATAATTGCATAACCATAAGGTTGAAAAGACTCCTGTAGATATCTTATGGATCTATTTCATGAGTATAAAGCCTGTAACTTAATTGCATATGAGTACTCCTGTTGATGTCACACCTTGCTCATTGCATTGTACAAATTTCAACCCGATAACTGTGGCTAGTTAGTTTATTACATTTCCGTTAAACACAAATTAAACCTAGGGCAAGGATTATTTGGGTTCAACTATGGGGATCAGTGTGCGACTGAATTATCGAGTTGGTCTACAACTTGTCACCGGTGATTCCTTCTACTTCTCATCAGATAAAACTTAAGTTGCAATTCAAAGGGTTAAGCTCAGTAAAAACAATGAGCTTGTTGCCACTCATTCACAGTATATCTTGCGTATATCACAAACATTGCAAAATAATTAAGCAAAATTCCAGGCAAAGAGCACGCTGAGGCTCAAACATCCACAAGATTTCATGATTTAGCAACTCAATTTACGCTACGAAGGTCTCAAACTATTTTCACATTAACAAATAATCAGATTTCTTATTGAATATGTATCCATTAGATAAATGGAATGCTATTTTGCTGCTTGCGTTAGCTTTTGCGTACATGTGGAGGAAACAAGAAAGTACACATACAAGTCAGACATCACAAAGTTCAGTACATTGTTTTACTTGCAGAATAAACATACTGTTCAACAATTCACACAAGGTGATCATATAAACCTGAAATCCGAGACCCCATCTTCCCACACTTGGTGACTGAGTAGTCTGATGTTCTATAAGCTGCTGAGCAACAGATACTGAAAACCCACCGCTTTGAACAGCAGATGAAATAAGTCCCTGGAAAATACCAGAGAAAATTCAAGGTGAAAGCCACACCCAAATTGTTGAAATAATTACAAATGATTTCAAGATTTGATAAACTGAAACACATACTCATTTTTCAAACTCATAATCCTCGAACAAACTGAAATGTTTTCAAGACTTGATATATCCCTGATCCTAATGCCTCAAAGTTTACCTATTCAAAAAAGATTTTGTTGACTAGCGCTCTGAGGTACTTGTTGACTAGCCAAATGAGAAAAATGTTGCAGTTTTCAAGATATTTGATTCTCTAGTAATGCATGTAATCAGTGCTTTTAAACTTAAAATTTCCTCATTAAGTATGCTTAAAGCACTTGTAAGCCATCTGTCTATCAGCTAAGTTCCCGCTATCACCCGATCAAGAATTTGGTTTAGATAGAAATGATGATCTAATTTTTTCGACAAAATGGAAGAGTTGCAAGCTCTGTGCTTAACAAGATGCTTATTAAATCATCTGTGCCATGTTTTTCTCTAGAGAGAAATCATGCGCCAATCTAATGGCATCCGAACCATGTCCCCACCTATCAGGATTATTGCCGTACAAATTAAGAGACTTTAGGAACTTTTGCAACCATTAATCTAAAATTATGAGAGATATACCAGATACCTTTTGTAAAGTACAAACATATCAAGAAACAGTAGAACAATGCTTAAGGGCCTCAAAGCTGTGAAGCAATTGCTCTCCGGATGCATGTATGACATGCACAGCACAACTAAAACTGATAAAATGCACATAGTTGGGGGGGAAAAAAGATATACGAACCACACTATTATTGAGCTCTGCACCGTAAACGTTATTACCAGAGATATAGTTGTCTAACAGCAAGTAATATGACACTGTAGCCTGAAATAATCCAAAGAAGAAAGTTATTATGGATATCTAATAAACAGAGACCAAAATTTGATCAGATAGGAGAGCACATCATCTTGTATGCTGTTTTGAAGAGATTGAACCACGTGGTTCCTGTTAAAACCCAACATAACCGTACGCTCAAGTATTTCTTCATCAACCTGCGTTAGTATGGAAGAAGGATCAGGAATAACAAACCATGAACTGGATCAGGAACATCCATACATTCTGAATGCAATTTTTTTGCTTGAGTCTGAATCTTTTGTATTTATAAGCCTCTTCGGAGACAATGATCGAGACGTCACTATTGAGATTAGCAATTACACTACACCTGGAAGATCAATTGAAAGTCCAGATCCTTTAGGCTGTAGCTACATACTTCAAAATTTTTGTAAAAGAATTATTAGAAAGTCCATTCCAAAAGCTTAAACTATTAGCTGGAGAGAGAATTTAGAGAGTCCAATCAAAAAGCTTAAGCTATTAGGTGGGAACATATAACTGTATATAAGTGCTATTGAAATCCCATAGATGAGCAATGTGTGATGACTTTAACAATAGATCATATAGGGCAAAGGGATATCTAACTTTTTTGAAGGGCCATTAGCCCAAAGGTACAAACAGGATTCCAAGATGCCAAGTGTGACAGCTTCTCTCTAGTCATCTCTGGGGAGCTCATTTTTCTCATCTGGCAATATCTTGACTACAGGCAGGTGCCTCATCCCTCAATAGAAGCACATCAAAAAGGAGCATGCTTCTTCTGTTATCAGTGGGAGACAAAATCTAAATACAGTCCAATTCTTCTTTTTCTACAACTCATCATTAGCTTACACCCATTACCATTCATCTAAGTTTCCTACGGGGGGGATTTTTTTGGGGCATCCTCTATTGGTCTCGACAATGTCTTTTCATGTTTTGTCGGCATGTCTCAGCATCGGAAGACCATAAAGCTTGCCAAAGTTTCAGATCGAATTTGAAAACACCCTCTGGGAAATGACCCAAAAGGCACAACCAGAGGATTACAGATGAAAGTGAGTTAAATATTAGTTCTTAGGAGGCTAATTACCCCCAATCAGCCTTGCCATGAGTGGGACTTACAAGGTATAAACTATTTGGATCTGATAAATGACATAACTAGGAAAAAAAAAAATTTAAAATTATCAATGGAGCCTTCTCATCAAACTCAAGGACTTAACGTTTTAATAAATATCGAGCACAAAAACAAGGGCACAACTGTTTCATCCCAATATTTTGCACCAAAATATAGGATGTGGATCAACTTATAGATTCAAAATGCAGGAAAGACCACTTTGGAATGCCACCATTCAACCAAAAAGACATGTACCCTCTTCGTGTGATGTGTTATATCTGGCAAAGCAGCAGCCAGATAATAAGGAAGATTTGCTAAGAACCAAGGATGTTGACGAATTTCAGGAATGGTTATCCGCTTTAAAGGGTCCACAACAATCATCCTCTCAATCAAATCCCTTGCTCCAGAAGTTAAATGACTTGGAAGAGTATAAACTCCACTCTGAAAGAATTGCCATCAGCTAAAATATTGTGAGTGTGACAACTTCAGTAAAAGATCATGTCAACTTATTGAACTAAAGCACTACATAACCTGGTGAACATGAATCCACACAAGCCCCCTAACATAGAATCAAATTAAAAAATACGTAAAATCCCACAGTATGTGCGGATTAAAATACAATCACTGATACCTTTACTTTTTTATAGAGGTTAGGTAAACTTTCATCATCAAAAGGAAGAGCGCCGCAAAGAAGGACATATAAGATGATACCACAACTCCAGACGTCAACCTCTGGCCCTGCATAAAGCTTACCAGAGATAACCTGCACATGAGAATCCGTTCAGCTGAAACATGGCCCTTTTAGCAAGCTAAAACCCTTGGATAATAACAGAATCCACTCAGAAGAGTTAAAACGCACCTCTGGAGCAGCATAATTTGGACTACCGCAACTTGTCTTTAGAAAATAGCCATCACGCATAATATTACTCAAGCCAAAATCAGCAATTTTCACATTGCCATTAGAATCCAATAGAAGATTCTCAGGCTTAAGGTCTCGATGAACCACCCTATATTTGTGGCAGTACTCTAAACCTGAAATGATCTGTTTCCAGAAAGATCCCAACAGATATTATAACGACTTATTGGGAGGCAAAAGCACATTCCTATATAAAAAGATTGAAAGGCTGATGCATGCATAGATAGATGCAACAACTGACTGGTATTGCTACCTGCTGAAAAAACTTCCGTGCTTCATCCTCTTTGATCCTTCTATTCTCGACAATATAATCAAACAACTCCCCACGTTCTGCATACTCCATGACAACATATACATCAGTCATGGTCTCTATGATCTCATATAGCCTGATAATATAAGGATGCTCCAGCAGTTTGCCTATCTTAATCTCCCGACCGACTGTAATAAATCCCTTGACATTAGTATCAATTCAACCCTCAAAAACAATCAAGCATCTCAGCAAATGAAAGAAGAGAGCTTGGCTGCCAATACAGACATACCTTTTTCCTCCATGCGCTTTTCCCTCATTTTGTGACGGTTAAGAATTTTAATGGCCACTTTGATACCAGTTAGTCTATGCTTTGCAACTTTCACTTTGCCAAATGCACCGTGGCCAATGTTTCTTATTAGCAAATAATTCTTCAGGGATGGGTCCTCACTAGACCTTGTTCGCCGAAAGGGTTGTTCCATTGTCTTTTCCTGAGAAGTAGGGAAAGAAAGAGATAATTTTTTATAGAAAATACTGGTAAAAATATAATTTAGTTAATAATATTTCTTAAAGCACAAGACAAGATACTTAAGATAAAATTGCATCATTCAGCTGTAACAAAGCAGTTGCTAGATCATCTTCTTCCACTTCATTTGTGTGGCTAAAAGAAGAAAAAAAATAAGGAAATAGACAATCAAAAGTGCAGCAGGACTGGATACCTACATGCAATTCGGACATATTGGGCGATCAATCAACAAATCTTCCACCAAAGGGAGTTTGGATGCAAAAAATTTTCGTGTTTAATTTGTTTTCAAGTCAAGTGGATATTTTACGAAACGATTATCCACCCCCCCCCAAACCAACAAAAAAAGATCTAGTGAAACTTGAAGGGCATCAACAAAGGGGAAAGGAAATGTATCAGAGTAAAAATTCTATACACGTGTACAAAAAGAGTCACGGTATTTATAAGGCATGCCAGCTGTGCATGCTACCTATGAAATAGCGCATGCATACACAAAACAAGGGAGTTGGTATTTAAGATTGAAAGCTGACGCGAAACTGAAACTCTTCCAGGCACGGTTGAAATAATGACCTTCTAATGATACAGAATACTTTGTTACTTTAGGTTACCCTTCCAGCAGCATTATTCATCAGTGAAGCAAAACATACTAAAAAATCTGCCTTGGAATATTCATATGAAAGCCTCTGACCATCATTTGAGTTTGTGACCATATCACAGAACATTTTAGCCTAAAGATCATGGCCAAACAGAAGATACACTGAGCACAAGATATCATTGACACAACAACTTGACAAAAATCAAGTAGAACTACATGGACCAAAGGCAATAAGATGAACAACATACTTTATTTTGAAATATGAATTCACCAGTCACCACCAATAAAGAAGTATGGAATTCTGTTGCTTTCTGAGAGTAAAGATTTCATATCTTTATCGAAAATACGACGCAAGCAATTCGACCAAACAACCTAACCCGGCTCGATGTTAGAAGAAGCCATAAGAAAGCTAACAGCATGACAATTAAAATAGCACAGTACATTTGTCTTACATCTTGAACTCTTCAATTAGTATACACCAAATAAATCTCCAGATGTCTTAACATATAAATCACTGCTTTTCCACCTACTTCACAAGCCATTTTGAATAGACCGAGCCTGTCCAAGAAGCAGCAGACTCTTGATTTGCGAGGGATTGATTAGACTGCCTTTTTTTCAACATCTGGACATCATCTGTTTCTAAAGCTGACGAGTGATTATGTATCACTAACTAAGCAGGATTCCGAGTTCTTTCTTCTAAAGACAAATACGATCAAACTGTCCATTTCTCAAGCTTATTGGTCTCCATAAAAGAATTTCAGAGACACCCATCAACCACTTACCCAAGTGACACGGGAAAAAAGACGGAATTCTAGGGAAAAAAATAACATCACCCGAAAACCGGAACAAACAAACAAAATACAAACCCCAAACCATTTTAAGCAAGAAAGAGATATTAAGACCACATCATGAACATGAAACTTTACCAAAAAAAAAAAAAAAAAAAAAGACCACATCATGAACCACGACCGAATACCAACATGCAAGCATGAAGTTTTGACGTATCATGCACATATATGCGCGAGGACGCATGCAAGAAGACTATTCTGCATACACACGTTAATAGCTGCCTCCACAGGAGGACTGATAATAACACGTATCCAATATTTCGCACTTCCCACACTAATACCCTTCTCTTTCTAGTAGAAGTCCGAAAAGAAAAAAGAAAAAAACAACATCCGAGCGACTATCCAAAAGACAGGTCACACAACGAGACCGAAGCTTTCAACAAGTTCGCAGACATGGGAAAAGGAGAATCGCGAACCCACAGAGACAGTACGCACAAACCCAGGGAAAAAACTAGACCCAACAATAAATATCAAAAAAGAAGACAAAAAAAGAAAGAATCCCGCATCGACGACTCACAGCACACTCGGAACACTGACACGGGTGGGTGGGGGTGGGGGGGCGCAAAAAGCACGCACCAGGACGGAGACGAGGAATCCGCCGCGAGCGAAGGGCCTCCGCCACGGAGCAGACGATGCTTGCCAACACCACCTCGACCCACAAGCTCGAGAATCCGAACGACGGTGCCGATGGACGTCGACGCACGGAACCAACAACAGTAAGGAACTCCGCCATTACCGCAATTTAAGGAAGGTCTCGGTCGTGTATAAAACAATGGTTTTATGTCAACATCCTATCAAAGTGGCCAGCTCGTGTCCGACGCACTGATCTTTGTCTCCTTCGAAATTGCCTCTTCTGCCGGGAACGACAGGCCGTTTGGGCCCCAGAGAATCGGGTCGGGCTATCCGGATCTTTTTTGGGCCGTGGTTTTGGGCTCGGGCAATTGGGCCCGTGTACGGTTTCTCAAATTTAATAATGAACGCTAATCATGGCCCAATCATAGATGGGTTGATTTCACGTTTTTGAGTCAAGGCCCTCGTTGGCCAACAGTCCAGGGTGTAGCAGCGCCCTCGCCTGTGGCCGGGGACATCGGTTAAAAAAAAAAAAAAAAAAAATATTAATGAAAAATCTATAAAATATTAAAATGTTAATAAAAAATTGTCAAAATCAGCTTCGGTCATGCCACGTAAAACGGCGGTGTCATGGTCAGCGATTTCTAGGCAAATTGACTTAATTGGCAAAATTGAAAGGTTCATGCTAAATTGGCAAAAGTATAATAAGTTTATGACTTTTTAAACAATTTTCCCAATTCAAATTATATATCGAGAGATAAAATTCTATTTTTTATGGCCAAAATGTCATGAGAACATTAACCCGACATAAATAAGGGTTAATATCATTAAAACGCCATGACACATTTATCACAAAACAATCTTCGTCTCACAAAAAAAAATTCCAAACCAGCACCTCGCAATAACGCATTTACTCAAAATCAGTTTTTGTCCCACGAAAAATTCTAAACCAGTATCCCTGATGCAAGTCTACCCTCCTCCATTAGCATCTATCCAATATCCCATAACAAATGCATCAGCAATAATTTCTCGAGAAATCTACCCAAAAAAAAACAAAAAAAAAAAAAAGCCAAGCAGATGTAGAATGCAATTGCAAGACTATGCTATTTTAGGCATGGCTTTAGTTTTGGCTATCGAGTTATAATTTCTAGCTTCCATTAACTTCTTGGTTCTATATGGATTCCCAACAAATCCTCTTAAACTAGAAGGTCACTAATTTAAACTAAAAGGTCAATAATGTCGACCCTTCACCTAAGAATATACAAATAGATTTCCCCATCATAAATTCCTTATATCTCAAACTACCATATAATAAGAGGAACAATCTCAAAACGAGAGTTCTCATGCCCCACCAAACCAACTTGGTCAATGGGGGGCATTTCATCATCTTTGAAGGCTTCCAATTAGTTAGCTGATAGTCCACTCAAACGACCCGAGTAGTACAAACCCAAGTGAGGCTTTTCCTCTTACCATACGACACTTTTATTTTATAAAACGTCTGTTGGGGTAGATTTCTGATGTATGTAATCCACATATCTTGTCCTCCAATGTTTCTCTGTTTAGTTAGGGATTTTTTTCTTTACTTTGTATGAACTCAATAGATATTGTGCTTTGGGATTAGTTAACGTGTTCTATCATTAGGGTCATCATCCATGGACGTCACGTTGTCAACACCCATCCAAAGAAAAAATTGGGAATCCGATCGGTTCGGTTATAGATCGGTTTCATGGTCAATCAGTTTGGTTCCCGATTCCAAAAATTAGGAACCGACTCTGACAGAATATATTACGGGTTCTTAGTTTGGAACTTATTCACCATGGAATCGATCACTTATAATTACCAATCTATTCGAGTATGTTGTAATTTTATGAACCGAAGAGGGGATACATCTAGCCTAGGCCTATAGCTCTTTTTGCTGCAATTTAATTTAATCCCCGCATGCTTTCTTTGTTTCTTGTTAAATTAATTAACTCTCGAATCCTCCTATTTGAGATGGTTAGTATGTGTTGACTGAGTTCCTAAGAAACTTGTATGAGCATCCCACTTCGCTCATAGCCAAACCGAAAAACAAAGGAAAGGTCCTCTCTTTTAATATGCCTTCTGAATCGATCTATTCTCTGGGTCAAATTGCCTTCTAAATCAATCTATGCTCAAGAAAGAAGGTGGTGAAAATCATACTTCATCAACTTTAGCAATCTTCCATCTATGCCTAGTGCTTGGTCAACCCCACCAATGATTTCCTTTTGTGGGTGACAATCGTTTCTTTTCTATATAAAGCCCAAATTTAAGAGGAAGGATAGAGCTCAAGTCATTGGTGCAGCCATCAAAAGGAAGCTAACCAATGACAGATGCTTTGGAAAGACACTGTTTGATCTCATGTAAATACTGTATGTCCGATGGTTGAGGAACCCACATGTTGCAATTATTTCATCGTCACTCTTTTCTTTGTTCTTGAAAGCTAAGATTCAATGAATGTGCTCATTGCTTGTAAGTCATACCCAAACGGTAATCACTCATCAGCTGTTCCTTTTATGTAGCTTGGAGTTGTCATGGTCCCGAGGTGCACGGTCTCGATCTGAAGTATCGGTCCGTGACACAGTGATCACCATCACCGCTTGATTACGTTTTGTCCATTTTATTTTAGGATGAAACCATCGAGTAATTTTGTTTTTATCATGCTACAATATGCTGAATTTCAGATCGTAGATTTGATCTATGCCCCATTCTATCTGTGGTTACTATCAAAATACCATGTTAATTGCACTCTTGACTTCTGCCAAGTTGCAACGATCATATACATTTTGCAAATATAAAGGCCCAGATCTAATGACCTATTTAATTACAGGTTGAAGTTTTGAGGACTTGAGGTGGACAAGAAAAGGCACGCTCTTTCTCCTTAATCATTGTCTATAAATTGTGCTTGTCTGGGGCCTCGAGATATTTAGAAGTGTGTCTGAAGCAAAATCAACGCCAAGCAGTCATGTGATCTGCAAGTAATTAGAGTCAAGCCCCTTAAAAAAAAGGGGGTTTAGTTACTCGTTTAACTTGCCATCAACCACTTGAAATGGCTGCTCTTCCATGCCTTTTTGTTTAATATTTTCAGACAGCTAAGACAATTCGCTCGGACCCCACGAGGAACAACCTTAAAGAGTCTAAGAATACGATACACACCGAACTGGTCAAAAACAATGCTCAAACAACTCCAATTCCATCAGTAGTTGTTAGTTAGTATTACTCAGCCCTTGGCCCATATAATTAACCAAAGATCACCAACTCTCCTACTCCCCCTCTTTATCAACCCCCACAGAGAGAGATTCAAAAGATACACTACCCATTTCATGCCCATCTCCCTTGATCTTCCCTAATCACTCTTTTGATTTTCTGTAATCACTTCATGGAGGGAACAAGCAAGATTCTGAGAAGATCAGTCCACACATTCCTCCGAAACTACCCATACTTCACCACAATTTCTGCATCTCTTGCCTTGCCATTCTCAGCCTTCTTCCTCATTTCACAAGCCTTCTTCATTCCTTCATCTTCCTCATCAAGTCTTCTTCTTCCGCAGCTCCTCCGCAATCACTTCCAAGCTCTCTTCAGAGCTGCTGGGTTCCCAACATCATCAGGATTCTTCACCATTCTCAGCCTGAAGCTCTCAGAGACGGTCACGTCGTCCATCTTCACACTCCCTCTCACCACCACCTTCCTCCTCATTGCCAAATCATCCGTGATTCGGCTCATTGCCCAAGTCAAAGCCAACCCGTCTCTTCCTTATTCACTCCCTCCTGATCTTTTGTCAGCCTACACGCGCCTCCTCCGTACCTACGTCTGTGGGTACTTGGTCATTCTCTCCGCCAATGCAACCACATTCTTCCTCCTGTTTTTGGGTTTCAACTGTCTTGAAGGATTTCAATTGTCTGCTCCAGAGCATTCCCTTTTGTCGCCGGTGGTAGCAGCCATCGTTTACTCCGTGATCATCGCAAACACTTTCATAATCTGCAACTTGGCACTGGTGTTATCAGGGATTGAGAAGCACGGAGGGAGTCTCGCCATCATAAAGGCCTATTTGATGATGAGGGGAAGAAGAGCAACTGCATTATCCGTTGCAGTGATTGGAAATTTCGCCCTGGCTGCGACAGAAGCATTGTTTCGTTACCGGGTCGTAGCACCGTATCATGCATCGGGAAGCTTCAGTTTAGGAATTTTGCTGGAGGGATGCTACATTGCTTATTTGTATTCGGTCCTCATTGTTCTTGACACTATTGTCACCTGCACATTCTTAAGAAGCTGTCAGGTTGAAGACCTGATAAATTGCGAAGACAAATTCTATTGCCAGATCCAAATTTTGGAGGCCACCGATGGACCATATGACAATTCCCTGAAGAACACAGACCCACTTCTGAATTCAGAGTCGTGACAGGATCGGAGATAAGTCAACTATTCTCTGTAAATCTTTACCAAGAAAGGTTGTAAATGTCAATGGAATTAATCAGATATGAGAATTTGTTGCTGTAGATTGTCTGTACGACGAAGCAGCAGCAAAATCATTTTGCTCCCACTTTCTTCTTTGGTTGCTGAAATGATACAATTTGATTCAGTCAGCATTTCTTTCTTCAAATTAGATTTGGACCAAGGAAGTAATTGAAACTTGAATGTTTGATAAAGCAAAAGAGATCGATGAAAAAGCAAGTAGAATGATGCTAGGTCTATATACTAAAACTAGCTTACAAATGCTAAATGATGTGATTAGATTTCCATTTGGGTGTCGAATATAGTTCACCAGTTTAAGTTCTCGCTTCTAGTCCTACCCCGTTAACCATTTAGTATACTGATTTTGCACACCATTAGCAGTATACGTAGCATTACTCTGTGTTAATTCATACCATGCCACGAAGTCCAGAAGCACTTGGACAGGCCAGAGGAACAATCCAAAGACCATACTTCAACTTAAAGCCATACCAAAAGCAGCACCTCCTTTCAATTCCTAAAGCATCATTGGGAAACGAAATGGACTCTCTTCACTTGCTTTCCTTCGAAAAATCGACAAGTCGAAAAGTAAACCTAATCTGACATGCTTACCCAAAACCTATCGGGGGATGCTATCATTCGGTACACGCAGTGGGAAAAATGAAGAACGACAAATTATATCGGAAGTCCGGGAACAATGTTACAGCTCTTAAAAAGATGTCTGTTCGGAAACTACGGCTTATCTTTCCCTCTTGCTGCATCAAAGACGCTAAAATAATAAGACAATCACATGCATGCGTAGGGGTGAACATGATTTCAAGGTAGAACTAGAGAACCAGACCGATGGGAACTGGTTAGATTACAAGTTTCAGTATATACATAATAGGTTTCAGGTTCTAAAAATTGAGAAATCAATTTCAACAAACAGGTCCTAGGAACGAGTTTTTATATTTTGCTCTTCCTATGCCTTCGCGCAATCTAGGTGGAATCTAAAACCACTATTCTGAACTTTCATTTCCGGTGATATTCATGACTTAAACTTTGTATTTAGCTAATGTTTCATACTTGTCATGTGCTAAAATATGAGTTGAGGTCAGTAAATTGTGGCATCAAATGATGGTCATTAAACGTGATTCATTGCAATCGTTTAATTAAAAATACATGTACCACCTACTTTGAATCCGGTACCAACAGATATCATCCCCCCCCGGTAACATTTGATAGACCCTAGAACTTGTGACATGATACTTTCTAGCTTTTAGATTGCAAAAATTTGGAAACCAATTTTGACCGATAGATTCCAAATGGAACTTGGACCGACTCTAGAACCGCTCACCCCTACGCGTCAGAGAGAGAGAGATATATATGCCAAGACAATATGTCGAAGGTATCCACGATACGCTGACCAAGAAAAAGAATGTAAGCCTTTGATTTTCATTAATAGCGATACAATGAATTGAGTGGCAGACAAAAACAATTGCTAACCGCTATAGCCTATCCTGTTATCTCACAATTACAACAAGAAAATCCCGCCTTCTACTTTCTCTAACTTAACCTGACAAGCTATACATCTAAAATCGACGGGATCCGACCTAACAATCTGAAAGGGAAAAAAAAGATACTGGACTAGCTATGTTACACGAGGAAAGAATCGTAACCTAATACAAGTTGGTCAGTAGCTTTGTACAGTGTCATGGTACAGAGACTTCGTGCTCTACCGTCCTGGAGGCATCCACCTTGGAGCCGAAAAAAACCAATGCCCAGCCAATGAGGAAAGCAGAAGCCAAACTGGGCCTAGTGATGGTGAACCGTTTCCAACTTATCCTTCCAGGGTTCGTTCCCAAGAAGACTAAACTTCCACCATCTAAGCCGCAAATTCACAGGAGAACGGCTCGTCTGGCCAATCTGAGCAATCTTCTGATGTTCATGTAAGCTCATCTCCGTTTATCAGATATCTAATTGCCAGCTCACACAGCAGCACTCGCTCGTCTGACTCAACAGCACCGCATCAGGCATGTGAAAGCCAAGTCTTCATGCTCTTTGACCGGGCAAGCGTCAAGGTAACTCACCATTTGATCCGACAGGAGATTGACCCGATCAGGAACTCATCTTTGATGGCAAGAATGAACTCGTCATTTGCTCCGACATGAGACCAATCCGCTTCCAGATCAATTAGGGGCAGCATCAAACATTGCAATTGAGTGCCGAACGGTCATCAGGGCTGCTGGATTGAGGGAACTCCATTTCCAGTATAGACACAGGAACAATCACCAATCAGCTATTTACACCCTTCTTTGTAAGGCTAATTCCCTTTGCCTTTTCCATTTCGGCCTCCTTCTCAGCCTTTTTCTTCTCCAGTTCAGCCTGTTTACAATTTTCTTCATGTGCTCGCCCGGAACATTCTCACAAAGTTCAGGAGAGTTGCTGTAACTGTTTGGGCAAGTAGCAATTTCAACAGAGTTAATTGAACTACTGCAGCAAATATCTCTAATCGACAGAATTCAAAACAACTCAATTAAAACACAACTATAAATCAACTTGCAACAAAAAATTATGCAGTCCAATTGGTCATGTCTGACTCAAGACTAGTTAGACTTTCTCCTTTCTTGCCGAAAACACTAACTAATGTCTGCAAAAGAGTTCTTTGTCATTAAACAAAAGTTTCCTATCTAGGCTCCACTCTACAGTGAATATTGTTTATATGGAAAAACAGAAAACAGCATGCGCTGACGTTTGGTTCCCATTAATGTTATCTCTTTAAGGACTTCCAGTGATTGCAGGTCCGTCAACTGACTCAACTACACTGTCCGATGCCTAATGAGAGCAACAGCTGCTGCTTAATAGCTCGGTAGTGGCCATCCAGTTGACAATTGTAGCTGTTGTGGTTGGATGATCAATAAAAGAGGTGATGCCGGATAGTCAGTGGTGAAATTGGTAGTATTGCACCTTGAGCAAACCTTGGATGTCAAATGAACTGTTTTATAGGGGTATCTGGCCTATTTGTGTTGCTAACCTTTTAGGATCATTTCGAAGTGATGATTGCTTGATAATCAATACGAATATAAATGAAGTGATACGCTTTAAAAATAACTTGTTTATTTTGCAGAAATGCGTATTGTTATCCAAGTGGTATTGCTCATTAGCCAATTTCCTCAGCCATGATAAATTCGCAATAATTGGGAAAGAACAAAGTATGGGTTTAAATCTAAGGTATGTATGGCCAAGAAATTCATTAGGTAAATCGAGTAGGCAAGCAGCATATTTTCCTTTCAGACTTATTCTCTACACTGCAACTACATAAAGCAACAGATTTTACAAAATGTCAAATAAGCCCAGACATATTCTTCATAGAGGTCTTCTAAACTGTAATCTTTCTTACCTCCTGCAAATTATCTAGCACCTGATGCAGACACCTAAAGGAAACCTGTCATTAATCTAATAATCCTCACCCCTCTCACATAACCTACCCGACTCTTAACAAAGTTCCACCATATGATCTAACAGCAAAGTATCATCAACAGAATTTTCAACATTCTGCTTATTGACATAAACAGGACCTTGTCGTTCACAATCTTAACAATGACAGATCAGAATCAAATGCCGATTGCCTTGACAACAAAAACACCTCATGAACTTCCCCACCAAAAAACTGCATCAACAATATTCAGCCAACAGCCTGTACCATAACCTTCACAAAGGAACTAAGATAAAGACTTACGAGTTTCCAGTAGGGCTGTCAAATGGGGGGGTCGGTCAGGTCGGAAATTTAGTGACCTATACCTGACCCGAACCGTGCACAACCGATCCACATTACTAAAACACAGATATTTAAAAACAAGAATTTTTATGCTAGGCATCTAGTGTGTAAAATATAAAATTTTTAGTAGTTTTTAAAGGTTCCAAATCAGTTTGCAAATTTGTCTTTATTGCAAATTTTTCGAGTTTCACAATGAAGTATCCGACATCTCTGAAAATCAACAAGTCAATAAATATTTACAACTAAAATCATATATTAATTTTCACGATTTTCTAAAGCATGAAAGATCATAAATATTTTACCAATTTTCAATTTTGAAAAAAAAAAAAGATCATAAGTAGAAGATAGAACTAGAAAATAAGTTGCCCAACCCGAAATCCCCAACCCTTGAAGACAAGTGAAGGGGACTGCAGATGGGTTGGGCTGTAGACCCATTAAAACCCACATTTTATTGGACTTTATTGCTCAAACCCACATCAGCCCATTTAGCAAAATTTAGCTAATCCACATATGACCCAACTCATCATATATGGGTTAACAAATGGGTTTTCAACCCATTTTGACACGTCCAGTTCCCAGGTTCGATAAATACTGACACTACAACCAACTGGCAACTTGCCAAGCACCATCCTGGGATGTAAATAGCTGTGATAACATAGAATTTGCAGTAATAAATGCATGAGAAATTGCATTACTAGCTTACCTTGCTCAAACGGGCAACGAGCTGGATCTTCGTTGAAGTACAATGCAAGTGCATCTGCATTTCTTCCCTGCCAATTTGTAAAGCATATCATGACTAGACATTATCAGATGCCATCATTTTATAAAACAATAAATTAAAATTAAACGGCACATTACCACAGCTGAGTATAAAGTCGTCAATGACGTGACCTCTGCCTCAGCGACACCAATAAATTCTTTCAAGGTCTAGACAAAGCTTAAAAGAAGAAAAAGTTTAGCAGATTGTTGGTGTTACAAGCAAAAAAAGTTAACCATTCCTAAGAAACTAACAAATTTAGAAGAAACATACAGACGAGCAAAATAGATGAGCAAAAATGGAAAGTAAACCAACAACATACTGGCATTGATGTTAAACTATGCAGCAAAAGCACATCGAGAAAAAAAGGAATAAGTAACAACACGTGCTCCAGCTAACACAAAAATAGTAAGGATGAAAATGCATACAGAAAGAAAAGGAAAAAGAAGTGCCCCCTTTGCTAAGAAGGATGAAAGAAGTGCATCTTTACTAAAGATTGTAACTTGTAAGTAAAGTGTGCCTGATTATAGTTTACATAAGGGAGGATACCTTTCTAAAAATATCCGAAACAGGGCCATCATTTTCAGAAGCAGCCAGTTCCTGCTTTACCTTCTCTAATCCTTTAATAATAGCTTGCATTTCTTCAGCTAAAGATTTCAGTTGTATCTGCAACAAATGAAGACCAATTTTGGCATGTGCCTGAACCAATATAACTCTCATAACAAAGACTAATATTACCTTTGATGCAACTTCCAAGCTAACAAGATCTCGATGAAAATCAAGAAGTTCTGGCGAGCGGTCGGCAAGTTTCTGAGGCACATGAAAACCAATATCAAAATTCGGATACAATCTTAGAGTCGTAAAAACTATTCCAAGTTAACATGCATAACAGGAGAAAATTATAATTCATGAGGCAACGTTATGAAAAAATGATCTGGAACAACTCTAGCATACAAATTCTCACAACTTGTAGACAGCTGAATACCCATGCATGCACTGACCGTACTTTCTATCTAAATTTGTCTTTCGTTTTAATGTTAGTACATTTATTGCAGATGTATCTAGAATGTATGAACTAGTAAAGGGGCCCAAAAAATTGAAAATAGCCAAAGGGACTTTACAAAGACCTGTCATAATGAGTTCTAGAAAGAAGAATAGAATATTATCGTACAGGAAAAGATATTTTATTTGGCTTAGTCTATGCCAAGTTGCCCAACAAATTTTAGAGTTATGCTGGGCGAGTTGAGGCATTTTAAACATGGACCTGACCAATTGAGCGCATCTGCAGAGCCATATTTGACAAATGGCAAATCCCCATAATTCAATGCTAAACTGATCATGCATAACATGGAGCAATTTCATTTCAAATTTTTTCGCCTTAGTACTTAACAATTATGACAATACTTAATTCAATTTTCTAATGCATATTTCAAGTGTTTTCCATGTGTTTCCATGCAGGTGTGCAGGTGTACTTTAGAGACTTGACAGGAATTCTGAAGTGTAGTAAATATTTAAAAGGGGAAATATGAACTGCACAATTAGCCACTCCAAGGGTACCACCACCCCTCCCCCTCCCGCCACTAGAGCACATTGCATACTAGTTACATTGATGACAGCAAGCAAGATCACGGAACATTGTCTTTCTAATAGACCAGTAAAGTGGAAACTTCTGTTTTAATTTGTTAGAGCATTAAATTAAGACACCGTGTATATAACTAGTAGTCAAAGGTTTAAAATTAATTTTTACCAGCATCAAAGCAAGAGATTATGTGTTCAAATCTCTTCAACCTCCTTATGTATCTCCCTAATAACAATCAGTTTTCAGTGTTTCAAGTTTTAGACCAAAATAAAGCTTGTGCATGAGGGGGAGTATTAAAGCTTTTAATTGATAACAACAATTTCCACCTTCTTATTGGAGGGAGTACTAGGGTTTAGATGAGAGCTTTTCAAAGATAACTTACTGAAGCTGAGAAAATAAAATGCACATTATCATCCACTATGGACAGATGACATAAAAGCTGAGTGAAAACTTAATATTTCCAATCCAAACAATCAACCATAGATCTGTGTAAATGGTCATCAAAATTTCAACCTGGAATTTTAGACTGAATAGCAACAGGTTAGAGGTTAGCACCATATACCCTGTGTTAACAATTACAAAGAACACCAGCAGATCATAGGATAATGACTATCCATACAGAACGCCGAAGTAAATAAGAAAATCTTTCCATACAAAAGAAAATGATCAATGCAAATGTGCTAGATATACTTAGGTTTGTGCGTCATTTTCAAGGAGAGATTCAAATCACCCAATAACTGTTAAATAACCACCATGTTTGCTTTTTCCCTGGATCAGGGGAAAGAAAAGCAAATAAACTATCAAAAAAGAAGCTTACAAAACAAATACCAGAATAACATACCTTACAGAGAAAGTGCATGAGAGTCATCTTGTTATTAGTAGCACGTGTATCGGTAAGTTTTAACAAACTGTCCAACTTAAATCCGATTGCAGATCCTGTGCATTTCAACAACTTATAATTAGTATTGGTGGAGATGACGCCCATACTTGGCATGAAAGCACAAAGCAGTAAGTTGAACAGGTTCGAAGACACTGAAGATTGTAAAGCACAAATCACATACTAACATCATTATACTTCCAACTTAAATGACTATTGTCCAGCACGTGTGCAAGCTTTTCAAGTAGACACATGCATCAATCAGATTGTAATCATCTTCTGTTATGTATTATGGTTGGCCATTCAAAAAATGTGAATCAAACAAGCATTCACTCAGTACAGCAAATGTATGACCTTCAATTATCATCTTTTAATAAATTTTAAATTTGCATCATCCTTCATCCAGCATCATCTTTTGCAAGTCATAGACAATCATGCTGAATGCCATTGAGGAGCTTTGGTATTGTAGGCACTCAAATTTGACTGCCAAGAATAACAGAAAGCTTTGGGAGGGTGAGACCCAGACAGAGTTATTTGGAAAACATAGCTAGAAAGAGATGGGAGAGGTTAGAGAGTGAGACCCAGTCTAATCAAAAGTGAAGCAAAGATTAACAACAATCTCTTTGACTGCTTTCCAGCTGCAGTTTGTTCATTTTCATCCTCAAACCTTGTGTTTGCTAGGTTCCACTTATCCTTGTATACTTCCTCTATAATGGATTTAACTAAAAGTGCTTACTCTATCCCCCAAAAAAAGGGCTTAATTTTGCCCAAACATGAATGGTATAAATTAAGATGGGAGGCAACAAAAATAGGTATGGATCCTTTTGGTAAGATGCCCGTAAGAAAAGTAGATAGATAGAACCAGATGAAAAAATTTATCACCGGCTATGCATCTCTATCCTTCTAGGACAAATTGCATGATAAAGAATAAAATCTCAATCTATTTGGGCTATCACGTGTTATAGTGAATTTCCATTCTACAATTACATGTTAAAAACCTCTTGCGTTCTTCAAAAACTGTCTTAATTGAGGTCATACTGGTAACTAGAGGGCAAAAAGCCTAATGTCTCAACCAGTTAGACTAACTTTTGTACATCACGAATGTCAGAAACTTTGAAAATGCTTCAGATTTTTGTGATTTTCGACAAGAATTTATATAGAACAAAGGTCGTGCAAAGTACACAACCAAATGAAGACCAATGAAGAGCTTGACTCAAATAAAAGGTTTTTACCTCTTGCAGTCCCTTGGTTCAGCATGTTTCCCAAGAAGAGAATTCTCTTCATAATCTCCTTTAATTTGAAGGAACTACGGACCTGACGTAACAGAGAAAATACCCCCAAGTCATGACAAGGCAAAAGATATACCTCTATTAATTTGTATTTTGTAATAAGTTACATACCTCTTCACATGCAGAGTTCACAGTGTTTAGGTTCTTTCTAAATTCGGAAATCTGCAGAAGATGTCACTAATTAGAAGATAGGATTACATAAAAGCATTCCATTAAAAAAAATAAAGCCCTGAAACTTGGCTAGTAAATGCAGCTGCCACCAAACCTGAGAGCCGAATTGTATTTTGAAAGAAAATACTCGTAATTTTGACTCCACCCTTGGCACTTTCATTAGCTCCAAAAAATACTGCAAAGACAACGAGGAAAAAAGGACATTGAAACAAGACGAAGTTGTGGAGAAAAAGGAGCAGCTAAAAAAAACCTCAATTCAAGTGTAAACATCATTAAAAATTAGCATAAACCAAGATAATTTGGTCGACCCAGCCAGACAATATTTCCTCACGTCACTTTTTGTTTCTTTTTTTTTTTTTGGGTTAGTCAGGGAGGACTAGATCTCATACAGGAGAAGAAAACAATAAAATCGAAAGAAATTAAAGAAAGAGCTCATATTTGTCTTCAAAGTGAAAAAAATGAAGTCATCAAGAGAATTTCCAACCTGTTCACACTTTCCAAGGTTATCCTTATCACCGGTATAGCCCTGTGCAACATAAGGAAAAAAGAAATTAATATTAAAGAGGCCAAAAGAAGAGAGGTTGAGGAAAAATTGTACCAATCTTCATATAGAAGTCACTCAGATACAGGGGATAACCTTTTCAGGCTTCAAATTAAGGGAATGGCTAAATACTCACCTTAAGAAGTTCCATCTCCTCTTTTGTAGGGCAGAATTTTATGAGGTTTTCCACCTGGTCAACATCTAATACTGACTCATCCATTGCCAGCACAGCAGCCTGAGGGAAAAAGATATTATGCATACCATTAAGCACTTTTAGTCTGGGACTCATCAAATTCACAAGATGGTAACAGGCATTTTAACAATTGAAAAGGGGAAAAATCTTGAACAACCTCTAGACTCGCCTTAGAATGCATCATACAGATGAGAAGAGAAAATACGAAAAGCATGTGTTCTCTGCCACATGCAGCTTACCATCATGTCAGAAAGAGGCATCTTAACTTTTGTGAGCATAATCTCTGTATTATTGGCCCTTCTTAGGTCAATCTGCAAGTCAATTATAAGTGAAGTTTTAGAAAGACAATATTCAAGAGAAAGACTTGCTTGCATGATGAGAAAGAATCTCAGAGAATAATTGCGGAAAACAGAAACATCAATCAAACACCAAACAATGCACTATTGTCATGAGGCATCTCTTTAGCTTCATGCAAATGAAAGAAACAATCACAGATGCACAAATGCAATTTCCATTTGTTGCTAACTAATTCTCAAACATCATTTCTAGAAAACATCTTTGCATTATTGCAGAAACAGAACCAAAGCCATGCTAATTCTGCAAGACACTTACATATAGTATATTCGCAGTAAATATTGCATATCCAACTAAAAGTTCCATTATACATCCTGCCATCCAACCTTTTGATCGTTTTCCCATCATGAGAATGAAAAAGCACATGAGAATATTCTACCAAGTCAAACATTAATATCATTATCATTGGTCATGTTACTAGACAACTAAAGTTGAAAGCCATAAAACCACCAGACAAGCCACCAGTTTAGACATCAACTATTAATCATCACACAACATTGCATACTAAATGATACCGAGACGTATGTGACCACTGTGAAAAAACTTCAACAACCTCTGATAAAGCGGTCATGTTTAACCTTTCCCAAAGAAAAGTGACTCTAACTGACTGTAGAGAAAGAATGCTCCTTCTCCTTAAATTCAGATACATAGATTTTGCAATGCTAACGGGGTACAAAAATCTATGTTAATTTCTTCCAGTCATGTTGAATAATATACAACTATACTGTACCTTGATAATTAAACTCTAACAACAATTTCTCAAGACAAACAGGCTGAAATAATAGAATAAATTAGTGGGGAATTGGTACCCTATCTGAATGTCAGAATACTGCAGCAAAATGACAAATGACCTCTTGCAACTAAGAGATATATCTCACATGACATGTAGTTTAGCACAAACATATCCACTTACCAGGTGGACTTTGTCCGTTTTAGATCCCATCGATTTTCGCCGCCCTCCAGATTTACCTCCTGAGTCAGCTGGTTTTGGCACGGCTGTAGAAAAAAGGCTCTCCAGCTCTGAAACATCAAACTCAGACACCCTGCATTAAGCAAAAGCTATGGATTAAAGAAGAACAAGCCATTATTAACAGTGGAGTTTCTGATCCTTTAAGGTAGAGCACAAATATCTGTCATGATAAAATTAATGCAAAAATATCATTGAAACGATGGATACATTTGAGGTTCCCCATATCTTTGCAGCTCGTCCCATAAGCTTCCTTGGAGTGCCCGTGTCACTTTGCTCCAGTGCAATGGCTTCAAAGAAGATCGGCGAGGTGCTGTGGCAGCTATACCAGAAGGGCGTGCTAGGCCACGCCCTCTTCCAGCAGGCAAACTTCTTCCATCAGTTGCAGCATTTTTTGCCCCAAAAGGTGGAGGTGGAGGGGGTGCACCGCCTGGAGGACTTGGCGCAGCAGGTGGGCCTGGAGCACGAGCTCCTGGAACTGGTGGTGGTAGTGGGGCTCCACGCATTGGAGGAGGTGGAGGGACAGCTCCACCAGAAAGCGGTGGAGGTGGTGGCAGTGGTGCTCTGCCCAAAGGTGGCGGAGGGGGTGGTGGAGCTCCTCGCAATGGCGGCGGAGGGGGTGGTGGAGCGCCCCGAGAAGGTGGGGGAGGTGGAGGTGGGTTTCTAACTCCTGGAGGTGGTGGAGGAGGAGGCGGCGGCCCACGTGAAGGGGGAGGCGGTGGCGGAGGTGGTGCCCCACGTGAAGGGGGAGGCGGAGGAGGTGGAGGTGGGGCTCCATATGAAGGGGGAGGCGGAGGGGGAGGTGGGGCTCCATATGATGGGGGAGGTGGAGGGGGAGGTCGAGCTCCACGTGATGGAAGAGGGGGTGGCAGAGGTGGGGCTCCACGTGCTGGAGGTGGCGGTGGAGGAGGAGGAGGAGGTGGGGGCATATGTGTTACAGGAGTAGAAAGTGAAGGAGCACCACGTGTGGAGAATGGCGGCAGCGGCGGCGGACAAGGAGGAGGTGTAAACGTCACCCGCATAGGAGGTGGAGGTTGAGGTGGAGGTGGGGGAGGTGGTGGAGGCAATGGAGGAGACGAGGAAGTAACTCCATAGCTGGCAACTTCTTGTGTGGCTGCTGTGGATTTTGCCGATGAAAAAGGTGGTGGAGGAGGTGGTGGAGGTGGCGGCGGAGGAGGAGAACTTGCTGATGTTGTGGAGCTTATTAAAGAAGACCCAGATGTCCAAGGGGATGGAGGGGGTAACACCACTTCACTACTTCGCCTAGGCGAGAAAAAGGGAGGTGGTGGCGGTGGAGGTGGAGGTGGAGGTGGAGGCATAGACGGTGTAGAGCCTGATGGAATTGATGCAGAAGGCTGAGAATGGTCGCTGGCTTGAAAATCATGCAATGACAAGCCATTACGAGGAGGTGGCTGGGGGGGAGGAGGTGGTGGAGGTGGTGGGGGGGGGAGGAGGAGGAGGCGGAGGTGGCGGAGGCGGCGGAGGTGGAGCAGTCACCTTTTGCTGCGGGCTTGGCCGTGGAGCCGTATCTGGAGAATCCTCTCGTGTCGATGGTTCTGTACATGGAGGGGAAGTTTTGTGAGTCTCTATTGCAGGGGCAGCTGGAATAAGATGGGACTTTTTGGCACCCGTGACAGACTCTTTTGAAGAAACTGCAAGAGCAGGAGGTGCACTATTATATCTAGAAGGTGGATATGATACGTGCATTGAATTGGTGTGAGAACCTTTATTGGGAGGGATCCACCTAGGTATTGTGTTGGGCTTTGCTTGTCTCCCGTTAGTGCCCTGGGATTCTTGCTGTTTTATCTTCTGTTTTGAGGCAATTGAATCTGAAGATGATTTAGTATTATTCGACGGCAGCTTCTTTGAAGTAGGTGGCAGAGACTTATCAGGCTTTTGCATACCCACATCAATCGACTTTTGCTGTAAGGATCTGGACTCTGCCTTCTTCCGCGTAGGGATGTCCTCTATCCCGTATCCATTTTCAAACTCTTCACTTTTGCCATGCAAACCATCTATATTCCGTGGTCCTTCATCTTCCAATGCCATGGAATCCAACTTAATATTCCCATTATCTACCCCTATGTCCTTCACCATATGGAGACCCGGATCCACACCCTGATGATTCTTGTACTTCACATCATCCACAACAATGTCTTTTACAGCATCATATCCAGAATCTGCCTTCACGTCATGTCTGAGGTTTCCATCATCTGATGCACAATCTTGAAATGAATGAGCATCCACGTCCTCCTTCCACACCTCTTTCACATCACCATCGTCAGGTTTGCCTTGCAAAGTACGTACATCACTCTCCCTCTTCCCTTCTTGCGCATCTACTGCGTTACTGAATATCTCTTCAACCTCAAAGAACTCCTCAGGTGAAGCACTTTCAGCCTCATTTCCATCTTCAGCAGTCGTGGCTGAGGTGGGATTAGGTACAACAGCATCAGCATCCACAAAGAGTACCTGGTACAGAGATGAGTAAATGCACTCAACTCCCGCAACACCATGAACTGAACATTCTTAGACAAAAAACAAGGAGTTACCTCCGCCTTAAAGTCCTTGGGGAACTGATCCTTGGAATCCCACAAAGCATCGACCTCGTCACGGTTCAGCACCAATATATTTGACCGTACAAAGGCTGTGTGAAAGACAATTCTAAGCATCATCTCTTCTCGAACTAGATCCTCGTCCAGGTGGATACACTCAAGAACAACATCACCTTGGACACGGCATTGAATATCAATTTTGACCAGTATGCTTTCCGCCTGCAAGAACAAATATAAGTACTTTTCATTTGCAATTTTATTTTTTTCTTTACTCTCCAATTTATTTCTATTACCTGTAAATAAAAACGGGCATGCTTTTTCATATTAGAACTCGAAAAGAGGAGCTTAGAGCTTCTATTGGCTGGTGTTGAAGGGTCCTGACCATACAGACGAACAACTGGCCTACAACCTGTGCCTCCATCAAAAAGAGGAAGGTGTCTGAGAATCAGGCAATCCAAAAGTAAAGGCGTATCAGAAGGAGGCCACTCTGAACCCAAGTTTCTCCTGGAAATGTACTGCAGATATCTCAACTGTGAAGGCTGTGGATTTAAAGGAGACAAAAGATGAAGAAGCTCCTTAGGAGCTTGCTTGTAGACCATTTCAAGAGTCTTCTGCTCTCCATTATACTGTTTACGGTATAAAAGAAGACCAGCAAGCATGAACGCGAGCACAGGCCAACCTCCTCTTTCACAGTGCATCAAAAGCACGTTTTGTTGCCCTTCCAGTGACAACCAGCTTTCACTTGATTTGAGGAAGTGGTGTATCATTTCAAGGGGGAGCAGGGGACAACCCTCATACTGCCGAGGATAGTCCATCACCGTCATGTCATAACTAGACAAGATGTCTGAGATTTGACTCCGCCTCTCCCCTTCTCTAAAGTTGAAGACCATGAAAGAAGCATCAGGAAAGTAATCCTGAAGCTGTGCTACAATGCCGCCCATGTAGACCTTGTACTCATCTTCTTCCAAGACATCCGTTGAGAAGCAACAATCGAAGACTGCAAGAGAAACAACATAAAAAACGAAAAAGATGAAGCCACATTTTTGTGTACAGATACGTCGAACAATAATAAAGCCAAGTAACAACAAGAAAGGAATAAATCAGCTCGATGCTGCCCATCTTAAAACATTGGATATAGCTTCTCCCACGAACGAACAGTAGAATCAGTTTACATGAGAAACGTCAAGAAGAGTTCTTCCTCATGGAAGAACTGGTAGCGACTTTTGACTGAAGAAGTAGGGACACGAGATCAATCCAAACATCCCCATTAAAACAAAATGCCCTTGCATACGTGTTTAGAGTTTTTAAGAATGAACATCACAAACAGCGGTGGAGGTATCACTAGCAATTTAGCATACGGCCTCGGAAATATCAAGAAAGGACTTCACCCCGTGTATCGCACTTGCAATATCAACTACCAAGAGAAGAAAGAACGGTGCCGACTAGCTTGGGTAAGCAAAGAATGAATGGATAATCAAAAAGACAATACCCATCTAGTGGACAGGACATAACACAAAGCAGCATGTCAACAGTGGAAATGGACACGCCGTCAAAAAAACTCGGTCATTTTGGCGATGATCTTTAGATAAAAATTCGGCAAGGTGGAATGAGCAAACCAACCCAGAACCATACAAAACCCCAATTTGATGAATGATAGTTGCACCCCAAGCACAACTTTCCAAAAATGCACATCAAAAGGACCCAAATTGAGCCAAATTAAACGCGCCCAATTCGACGAGGAAGCACCAATCATGCAGCTCCAAAGCATCAAAAGAAACGAACGGATTGGATTGGGCCGGAAAGACGGGTCGGACAAAACGTACCATAGACTCTCTCAGAGATCTCGAGAAGCCTATCCGGCGGCTTCCGATAGAAGAACCGCCTGAACAGCGCCATCTACGTGGCGCTGTTTCTCCGCCGATCGGATCCAAAGCTTTTGATTCCGTCGGACGCTTTCCCGGCCGGGATCAATCGATCATGGCGGATCTCGCGGGGCGGTCAAATTTCAAGAACCTCCTTCACGACCCACCAACCGCCATGAACACGCGCCCGAAAACAGATCTAACCCCCGGAGGAAGGGAAAAAATTTCTCCCCCTCTCCCCCGCAAATCAATCGAAACCAATCCCGACCATCCGGGGACCAAAACGGAACCCACCCCCCGAAACCCACAATGCGAATCCCGAAAAGGGCCGAACCCAGACCCGAATGTGCCGCGATTCTTGAAGAGAAGAAGCTCGTGGGGATCGAGGGTTCTCGAGGGGGGGTGGGGGGGGCGGGCGGGCGGGCAAATTCGCGGGCGATAAAGTTGGAGAATTTGGGAAATGCCGGAGGTGGGTGAGGACGGATTAGGGTTCCGAGCAGGCACGGCGGATCAGAAGGTCGGAGGGGGAGGGAGGATGGGGGAGAGAGAGGGAGAGGGTGGGACTGAGATGGAAGAGATGGAAGAAGGAGGAAGGAGGAAGACACACTAAGGTGAGACCATGACACCTTCCTCTGCAGCACCACGAGAACCTGGAGCAGGAGATGTCCCCGAAAAGAAGCTGACAAGAGGAAAAGTAAAATGATAAAATGTAAAAAGAAAGGAAAAAAATTGAAAAAAGCTGAAAAAGAAAAACGGGAGAAATTGCGGTTGGATGGATCGAACTGGATTTGATAAATTGATTTCTTGCAATTGGATCGGCGCGTGCGCGCACGTGGCGGCTACGGCTCCCTCCTTCCCTCCCCCCCCGCTGCTTCTGTTTTCGGACACGACATGTTCCTAGAGAGAGAAAGTGTAGAGAGAGAGAGAGAGAGGAGCGCGTTATGCGAAAGCTCATCGCGTCATTAAAAGCTTCGGGTCTTTCCCCTTCGGTCTCCTCGGTCATCATGATCTTCGTGGAGCAAGTTCCCGTTGAGTAATTACGCCCGTTAATGACACGAATGGTTCGTGAGCTTTGGCCCGGTATATTATTGTGATCCTTATCCAATAGGCATGCGAATTTGTCTTATAAATATTTGGGAGCTGGGAATACTAGTATTATAGATCTTCGGATTTGATTCGACTTCACGCTTTCAGTAAGGGACAAAGCAAAAGTCAAATAGTGAAGAGAATTAGAGATAGGACAAAGTAAAAAAAAAATTTTAATATGCATTGTCGCTCCTGAATTTTTAATATGTTCAGTATACATATTCGATGAAAATGTTCGATGTTGTATTATCCTTCCATTAATTCAAGTTGATATTGAACATTTTCATGTAGTGCAAAATGATCGAATTGAACATGTGTCAAAAACCCAAAATACCATATTGAACAAATTTAAAGTAAAAGGATGATGGTACTTATTTCGAATTAAATAAACATGACAAGTCTCTAGAGAGCACTTGTCACGCGAACCTTTTATGGCAAAGAAAAATAAGGTGAAAGAGGGTCATCTATCCCCAAGCTGTCATAGTAAAAATCCCAAAATTTTCAATTTGAGCCAAATCTACATATCATCAATATAACTTCTGGAAAGAGATTAACGAGTCGTTTGGTGCAGTCCTTTCGAAATGTTAGGATTGAAGAAATCTCTCCGTATAAAATAACAAATACCTCAAGACAAGTTTAAAAACTCGAATGCATAAGTTTAAAAAGTCGCAACAACTCGACATGATAAAATTGCTTGTATTATTGGTCAATTAGTAACAACAAACCAGGCCGATAAGTTATTGGTTGCGAAATATCACCCACTATACCTTTAAATTAATGACAATTTCACCATATTACCATCAGTCTTTTCTTATCGAACATTAGAATGTTCTCTCATTAAGATGCAACCTTATTTTCTTTATAATGAGATGGATTATCGTATTCGCTCAATTTAATCACCTCACGGAAAACTTTACGAGCTTCATTCAAATCGATAACACTTTGCAAGTCCTGGAATGCCCAAAAAAAAAACAAATCCATCATCGATATATATTATTTATTTACTTTTTCCTTTTACGGAGATTTCCTCTTCAAAGAAGCGCGACGTTACAGTCGCACATTTGAAAAATACAAGATCGACATACCGGTAACTCTATGAATTAAAAAGTTTTACACATCTCTCTCAAAGGCAATTTTTGTAAGGAGCAACTTGTTACAAAATGTTAGATTATATTTTCTCCAATCGGGCCGAGAAATATAATTTAAAGTAATATTTTTTTCTGGTGGAAATTCAAAGTAATATAGAAATCGGAGAAAAAGGCTTTTGTTTTTTTACTTTTGACGCCTTTGCAAATCCCCAAAATTCCTGGGTCTTTTACAGCAGCAGTTCCGCGACGCGTGCGTTCCCCCTCCCGTCTTTTAGCGCGTCGCGGATATCGGAAAAGGCCTCCTTTTTCCCGGGCCAACTGGCAATTTCTTTCTCGGGCAGGCTGCCACGTCATCACTCAGATTGCTTGTTTTATTTCCTCTTTGCTTTCTCCTTTTTCCCCCAATTTTGAGTTAATACTAAAAAAAACCCCCTAAAGTCCGTGATAAATTTTTACCACAAACAAAAAATTTTAAAATGATACATTTACAATAAATTTACCTTCCGTTAATTTTCATTGAATTAGATCAATATCACAAAAAATTACAAATCGATACATCTATGATAAACGGAGGGTAAAACCCAAAGTCGGTACGTCCATTTAACAAATCAATTTGACAATAAAATGTAACGAAAACTAATAAAGGGTAAAATTTATCGTAGGTGTACCAATTTAGGATTTTTGGCCATCAAAAAATTAGTCTGGGGTAAATTTTTCACGGGTGTATCGGTTTAGGGTTTTGTGATATTAATCCAAATTTTTAAGGACTTTTCTTTCGTGCATTATTTTTTTTTTTAATTTTAAGTAACATTTTAAATTTTGACGCCTTCCAGCTCAAACAGACATGCCTTCTTCATCTTTCCGTAAAATTACGCAAAAGGAAAGGCGTCAAGCATTATCGTGCCGTCCGTTCAAAACGAGAAAGGTCCCATTTTCAACAGGCAAACCACGGGGCTCCAGAAAAACGCTCGGGCGACGCCGCACAAGCGAGCCGAATCCCGAACCAACAATTTAAACTCTTGAGGCATTGATGCGAGGCCGCTGTTGCGCCCGATCCGACCCCCGGGAAGGCCACCATTGATGCGAGGCTGCTGTTTTCATCAGCTGGCGAAGCCCCACGGGAAAAGAAAAGAAAGCTTTTTGGTGAGGAGGGTGGGGCCAGTTCTCGCCTTCTCTTTTGTGCACCAATCAATGCACGATCGCCTCGTCCCACTTTTTATAGCCAAACCATAGCCCCAGTTCCATCTCCCGTTTCTTCTTCCGTTTCTTGCATCCAAAAGCTCCAGAAATCACAGGAAGAAGCGCAGCTGTATTTCTCCTCCTCCTCCTCCTTCTTCTTTCACGGGCGGAAGGGCCGGATGTCGCGTGACCGTTAGGGTTACCCTTTTCGAAGGGCTGCTGTGGAAGTCTCGTACCCGATACGGTTTCAGTAGGTGCCCGGTCCGTCGAAATTCCGAAAGTCCCGAGTTTAGTGAGCTCGTGATTGTAGTCCCGCCGGGCACGACGGGAGTTTCGGGAGCCGCTCTCTGCTGCGAGGTGACGAATGCCCCGGCTGTACTTACACCGATCCCCAAAAAGGGGTTCGTCGAGTTAGCCGCGGCGAGCGACCAGGAATCCGGTTCTATGATTGCCGGGATTCACCGGATTCCGATTCCTATACAGCATGACATATGCATTGACAAAAGTAGCTTCCATTGCGGATGATATGGCTACCTTAGAATGGGGTCACGTGGTAAAATGCTACGTTTGTTTCGCGGAAAAATGAATGATTTGGAAATTATTTTCTTTAAAGTCTGATTTTGTTATCGATAACAATTTATGTCTAAACATTTCATGAACGATGCAAATATTTTTCGTCCATTCATTCCTTTTCAATCCAGTATAAGCGATCATGTTAAGAAAAATATTTTTCAAATCATTCGTTTTTTGAAACAAACGAAGCACCGCATTATCTTTAAGTCGAAGAAAAAGAACTGATCGAATACGTCGTAAATTATTCCGTGTAAATTGGCGTGACGTGGGATTAACCTGCTGCCTAAGATGAACTTCTTCGTCGCGTCTTCTTCGTAATTCAATTTTGTAACTACGCATTAAATATTCACTTTTTTTTCTTCTCGTAGTACACGTGTCAAAAGCTAGAAATATGCCAACCATCGTACATGCCAAGTCCTTACAACTTTTTCTCCTTTGAGTAGAGTACAAAAGTGGCATACGAGATAGTATTGTGAGCCAAGCAACGTATCCAGTTCTTACAACTTGTAATTTCTTTTCTTTTCGTCTATTTTTTTCATATTTTTTTTTTCATACAACCGGTACACTTCCGACAAATCTACTCCAAATTAGTTTTTTGACCACAAAAACTCCAAACCGACATCACCCGTGACAAATTTACCTCAGTTAAATTACATTAATACAAAAAAAAAAACGAACGAAATGAATGGAAAAAAACCCCGAACTCGTAATGGAGGGTAAAGCCCTAAACTCGTACATCCGTCAACTGTCGTATGTCATTTAACTCAATAATTTGATTGTAAAATTTAATGTAAATTAACGGTAGGTATATTTGTCACGATTGTACCAATTTGGGGTTTTTTTTGGTCAAAAAATTAATTTTGGGTAAATTTATTACAAATGTACCAGTTTGAAATTTTTCGTGGTATTAACCCTATTCTTTTAATATATATTTTTTGTTTGTTTGATCGTCTCTATCATTAGAAAATATAAAAATCATGGAGATTAAGGGATAGATATAATTAAGGTTTATGTTTTAATTATTACAAAGTGATGTTGCTCGCATGTTCTTGATTTCACTTAGTATAATTGCATTAATCGAACCACGTGCACATTATACAACCCATGCAAGCGTGAGCCCAATCGAAATGCTTCCATGCCCTAATCATTGACATCATCCTAGTTCTTGAGTTGTGAGCACGGCTGTATAGAAAAATAGTAAGGGTTAATACCGTTAAAAAAATCTTAAACCGGTACTCCACGACACGTTTAATTCGAATTACTTTTCCGCCCAGCCAAAAATCCCAAGCCTGGGACCCTACGGCGTATTTACTTCGAACTAATTTTTGCCTCACAAAAATCTCGAATCGGCAGTTATGACTTCAAACTAATTTTCATCTCGCAAAAAATCTCAAACCGGCACCTCTAACGTACATAACATTAACATATGGCAACTTGAATTCTCCATTAACTTTTATTCTCCACGTCGGATATGTCGTGCAGTCATTAAGACGTGTGGGCTCTCCATAACGAATATGTCATTCTCCATGTCAAATTCATCCCACCGTCATCATGTGCACGTGTGTCAACGTGCATGGGCATAGCATCGAGGAGGGTAGATCCGATTCAAGGGTACCGACTTAAGTCTTTTTTATGAGACGCAAGACCAGTCCGGAATAAAAACGTGTCCCGAGGCACCCGTTCGGGACTTTTCGCAAAACGAAAATCAGTTTGGAGCAAATGGGTAACGATTGAATCGGTCCGGAATTTTTCCGCGAGACGGTAATTAATTTGGAATAAATATGCTTTCGAGATATCGGTTTAAGATTTTTAACGGCATTAATCCGAATGCTAATTACGCGGCAAAAGCCTTTTGGCTTTTACAATCATTATATAATTTGGTCTCGTTATACTTTCAATTGGCTCGCGTGTATCGCAATGATATCTCATTGCATCTATAATTACACATCTATAATTACTCAAGAAATCAAAAGATGTCCCACCTTAATAATCCACGTGGCAAAACACGCACGTGGGCTTTTTTCTTCCCCTCTTCATTGTAATACGATAATTTAGGGTGGTGGGTGTGGGGTCCACCACCACGAGGTTAAAAGGGCCACTGCAGACACGACATGTGCTAAGTAGGCTATTTACACGCGCATGTCGATTTCCGTGTTGATGCCGATGCCGACCGTGCAAATCACAGTGCCACGGCTTGTGTACAGTGCGAGAAACCGAGTCCGATGCGCTCGGCCATGACCGCTCCCTCTCTCTCTCTTCCCCTCTCGACCCGAATCCGATCGCGGAGCCAATCGCCAACCCGGGATCCCTTCCCCAACGCCGGTCCTCGAAAAGGAGGAGATCTCGCTTTCAATGCCGTGACCGCCTGTCGAGAAAAATCGGATTGCTTCGTCGACCACCCTCGGCGTATCGGGTTTCTCCCGCCGCCGCCGCCGATCGAACCCCGCGAGGCCCGTCAAATGCCGACGTACCATCCTTAATTCGACTCCTTTCTTTTCCTAGAAAGCGTGCGCGCGCGTATGAACTTAAATCTAATTTTCATCAGACGTGGGTCAAAGGTTGGAATTTGCATGGGGAATGATATCGATGGGACACGACCCCATCTCTCACGATTTCGGAGCGGCACATTTCAACGGCCGACCCGAATTCCCACCCCCACGCAAAATGGTAAGATCCCCAATGTCGGGTCGGTTGGACCGTGACAATGATCCGACCCGCTGCTTTTGGACACGCCTCATTAAACCCGGTGGGTGGGGGCCCCGCTTTTTATTTCTCAATCAGAGGCTAGCCTCCTAGGGCTCGTCCTAGATTCATTTATTTATGCTTTCCAACTTAAGGTTGTCATTTTCTGACCCCCCAAAAAAAAAAAAACAAAGTGAAGTTGTCATTTTTTCGACCAAAAAAAAAAAAAAAACTTAGATTGTCATTTTTAGCGGTTTTCAGCGCCTCCTAATTCACGCCACATCGGTGAACGTTAGTGCGATGTTCGTTTTACAGAAAATATATAATTTGAAAGTATTTTCAAAAAAAAAAATTTCGTAATCACTCACGAAAATGAATGAACGAATAATATGTCTGCGTTATTTGTGAAAATCTTTATACATAAGTTTTTATCGATAATGCAAACAGTTTCTATTGATTAATTATTTCAAGCGATGAAAGCGATCATTTTTAGGAAAATATTTTTCGAATTATCCATTTTTAGAAAAATATTTTTAAATTGATTTCCATTTTGCATGCCCAAAAATAAAAGTGGTATCGTGAAGCCATTTAGCAAATTGATGCAGAGACCTTACTGCCAATGGAAAAATTGGTAGCTCGAAAGATCCGTTTCACGAGCAGGAATTCATTTATTTTGTAGGCCTCCGAAAGAAAGAATCTTTGTATTTATTGGATGCATGCCGTCGTGTTAGAACGATCCGTTCAAGCTTAGAAATCGAAGTAAGGCAATAGATAAGGCCCTAAGAAGAAGAAAATCGCCGTAATTACTTGCTGCTCGAGATACGCAATGTATATCCTATAAATTTCTCCATTTGCACACACGCTTGGAAGTCTTTATTTACCCCATATGAGATTGGTTAAAAGTTCATCATCAGACCAAAAATTCAAATCAATAAGGTGATTGATATTGTCACGGCCCTCTTGGGGTGGACTCGAGTGAGTTCGACGGGTTGCCAAGCGGGGGCGCGAATGATTAAAGATTTCGATTAAAGTGTTCGCAATCCAATCCTGGACTTCTTCAGGCCTTGTCGTGTGCAGAAACAGTGGTCCATCCTCAAGGACCCAATCCAGAAGACAGGACACATGCACTTTTTCAGGGCACTCACCCGATCTCGTCCGATCCGTTCCTTTTCTCACCTTATCCTTCCGATTTCTATATCAGCTACAAAATATCAGATGAAAAGTTTGGTCACATTTTGTAATTTCCTGCACAACATTGAGTGCATGATGGCTCATGGATGGTTATGTCCTAAACCACCCGTCTGATGTCTTCTAGGCAACTGCTAGCTCTGATGCTGATGGGTCTGAAAATTGGGTGTTGTCAGATCACTATCCAATGTTGGCACGAACTCCTTGTACATCATGCAAAACGACCCTTCTCAATTTTCCATGCCCGTTTGCTTTCTTTCACTTTCCCGGGAAACAAACAAGTGTTGTCGTGGTGGGATTGGAGGGCCAGGACAAGAATTGCCATGGCAAGTTTTCGTATGAAGATCTGTGGAAGGTTTAGTGTCAGTAGCAGAAGACAAGACATGCAAATTGACTGCAAATATCTCTAGACATTATTGAGGAGAGAGGGAGGGGTTCAGGGCCATTTGATTAATCATCATGTTATACGTCGGAAGATGAACGGGGCTAAGCGATTTGCCAAGGCTGTCGGAGATAAAAATGCATCGGCGGTTTTGATTGACATACCATAGACAATCTTGTTTGGACGCTCTTCATGGTACTTCAATTCTAGGCTTTGGCCGACGGTATTCATTCTAATCAAGTTCCACGACAAGAGCCACTAATAAGTCGGTGACAGTTTCTGTACCTCTTGTTTTCATATTTGAAGATAAACCTATTGCCATGCAATAGTTAGGAATTCTTGACGGTATCGAGCTGAAACCACCTGACCAAGTTACTTGGAAAATTTAATGTTGGTTTGAACTTTGAATTCACGGTGGGCCTTCCGTGCAGAGAAGGAAAAGCTGCTTTGATCCTGATTTCAGCGGCAAACAATATGCATAGTCAAATTGCATAGTTACGTGCATGAATGGAACCCTAAGTTGAGAACACCCGTGCATAGTCAAATTGCATGGTTACGTGCATGAATGGAACCTTAAGTTGAGAACACCCACTAGTTTAACAAAAGGGAGAAATCAAAGTTATTGAAGGCCTCAAGTTCTTCCCCACTAATCTATGGAGTTGGATCGACACAGCGACATGGGCCTGGAGCTGCAGCTGATTTGTGCTCTTTGAGAGAGCAGTTTCTTTCAGAGAAAAAGAAAGGCAGATGAGAAAGCCACATTAAAAGAGACCCTCTTGATGCAGAGCAAAAAATTTGAAGACCCAAAAAGAAGAGAAATCATATCATGCTTCACGAGTCATAGCCACTGATATAGAAGTTGATTTACCGATTTTTCTCAACTTTATAGAGACATTACAAGTTCAGTGAACTCCGACCACTGCATGTCCATGGCGAAGTATGATACTTTATAATATAGATTTTACCTATGAAACTAACAAAAAGGGAGAGCCCACACCCAAATTGAACTAACTACCAGCTTCATTCCGTACATATGACTCGGCTCTTCAGCTCTATCAATGCATCTGACTCGAAAAAATATAGGAGCTAGAGATAGAAAGGCAACCTTGGTAGAATAAGCACTAGCCTTGTGTAACATTTGGAACACCAAAGGCCATCGAAGTCCATCTCCATTCATCTGTACATTGCTGCCACGGATACGATAAACCATCCGAAAGCAAATGTAATTGAGGTGAGAGAAAATGGACAAGGATAAAAAGGTTAAAAAGATGAGCCATTATCACAAAAACGAGACATCGTGGATCCTTGCTTCCTCCTGATCTCTTCCTACTCGGTCATTTGATAACTGTAAGTCCCTCCACATGGCAATCTCTCTCTTTTCTTCTATCCTTCCGTGGCCAGTGTCTCTTGGTGAAGCATAGTCGGTTCTTTTTTTACGGGGCAGAATAGTCCGTTAACGACTCACAAAGATCGGCATTTCAGCAGCGTCCATCCGGATTTGTGCTTGAGAAGCCGAACATTGTAGCTCCGACTTCGTCCACCAAAGTTTTCTAGCTCCGAAAGTTCCAGGAGTGGTATCCTGTTATTTACCCTGCTTCTTCCCTGCCGTTGAGAGACAATCAGTACAGTTATGAAAATAACATGTTTTATTTCCATGATAAGCATTTGGCACCTGAATTTGAGGAAAAACAGACACTGATAGTTTAGACTTTTCACACAACTCCACAAGTCATCATTGACCCATGATGATATTTTCCCTGTAACATGGCGAACGTTGTTTCTTCCTATAGCTATTGATCTTTTTTCCATTAAGTAAAAATGCAGATTAGGTCGACCAGCGCTAGCAATGCCTCTCTAGGCGTTACCATATTTTTTCTCAGCTATTAATCAGCATACTTGTCGTCATGCTTTTGTTCTGGCCATACAATCACTCTGCCAAATATGGGATCTGATGGAGTGCACTGACAGGCTAAAGGCGAGATGCAATGAAGCACATCACTTGTGATTAAAGACGAAAGGGACGAGTATGACCAGAACTGGATAAGCACAATTTATTACAGCTAGCACTAGAGAGATTTGTTCTGGAATACCTCTTTGGAACCATGATCTTCGGACTGCTTGACGGATGTGCCTCTCATGTTTTTCCAACAGTTCGTCAACCCTGTGAGACTGAGACAATAATGGCCCCGAAAATTCAACTTTGTCTGCATGATCATGGTAACCCTGTCCACAACAAAATATAAGTATAATAAAACCAGTAAAATGAAATGGGGTTGAACAATTCTGCACGAAAAATATCAACGCACATAAATCACAGAAAATTGAAAGGAGTATTTCACAAATACTGTTCAAAGGCTCACATAAAAGAGAAACAAACTACACTTGACCAAAACTGACACAACTTTGCCTGATGTGAGTTATTTAATATGTCAATCATGATAGATGATACTCCATTAGTTAAGAATTGACACAGTTACCACAAACAAGAGAAACACTGATTCAGTTGAAGACTGATACTGCCCTCGTCAAAACTTCCTTATCTTGACAAATTCAGTTGAAGTACCATCATCCAGACACCACAAAGCCCAACTAGTTTCCACATCTTTTAATGATTCAAATGCTAAAAACACTACAATGATCATAAGCCTTTTGCTACACGAAAACAGCAAGAATACCAATTGTAGTTCGCATTCAGTGTAGGTTAATGCAGCAACTGTTGATGATTCATATTTGACAACAATGCATGTGTGCGAATTTGAGTAGTCCTCACCAAATTGTTTCTCTTAGCTGCCATTTCCTCTTTTTGATAGAGTGCCAAAGATAGTTCTTGTGAGTGGTATTCATCAGAAGCATCAAAGGAATCAGGACGCTCAAAGTGGCCCCATTGGTTTGGAATCATATGCTTCACAATGTCATTTGAATAATGGCCTCTAGAGTTGGTACGTGCCCCATATGGTAAGTTACCGTTTTCATGACGCTTCGAGTCGACGTTATTCCTCGGTTGCAAGGTAATAGAAGGTTCTAACACATTGAAAATGTGACCTCTGGAAATGGATCTAGTGTGGGATCTAACAGGAGCCTCATCTTTTCGCCTTTTTGCCCAGGCAAAGCCACTTGATGAAGATACCTGTAATGGGCCAGAGAAAGGAATGTCTCCTTGAGATGCATTCTTTGCATGAGAAGCCTCTTCAGGTAAATCTAGTGATGGCTTCGGTGCGTCCCAGCCCGATATGACTTTGCCCTCCTTAAGGATGTGCAGCTTACTGCCATTGACTTCGATTCTATCGGCAACTTTAGCTGGGGGTGCGAAATCCTACAAGACAATAACATAGTTAAATAATATCAGCTGCATTTGGCAACAACAGAGAGAGAGAGAGAGAGAGAGAGAGAGAGAGAGAGAGAGAGAGAGGACCTCTGTTGGTGCCAATTTACTGGTTCCATGGGGTTTTCTAGTTTGTTTTCTTGCAGTATCAGGTCCGCGAACTCTCGCACCACCCTTTTTCCTGTAATTTAGATGGAGTTTGCAATTTGCCATAAGTACAAGAAGGACAAGCACAGAACATGAAAGCATATTTTCTAAGCTTGTATATGACCCATAAAGGTTCCAGCATGGATGGCGCATTTAGAGATCACTTTGAAAGCAGTTATAGTCCATTTCTTTTGTTTCAGAATTTGAAATATATCCTCCTAAACCTTGCGAGTCAGCCACTCCTCAGCTAGTATCACTCTCCTTTAGTTTCTCAAATCCCACGCATGTTGACATGAAAGCTCAGAAATCTCAGAAGAGGGCCTTCTGTTTTTTAATTTCAGAGTATTTGCAATAATCATCTCGCAGCCCTTTGTGCATTCTTCACTGATAAAATCATGGACGTTAGTGGAAATCCAAATGTGACAGAAATTCCTTTTGCTGCTAGCAGGGTTGCCAGTTAAGCTATTTTGCCCCATTTTAATATTGTATATTCCGTAAGATCATTAATAGACATCCAGATGCAATAATTGCTAGACCAGAAATTTTAAAAGACAACGAGACTGGTTAGATCTTTTGATCAAATAAGCTACATGAGAACCCTCACCTTTTCACTTCTTCGCGATTTCGCGTCAATTTCTTTGCTAGGAGGGTATATCGGCAAGCTTGACGGTTCACATGCGTAAGGCTTCGTTCTGAAATACTGGAGATTGCATAAAAAATTGGATCAGGAGAGCTGCTGCCACCTAGATAAATCAATTAAGTTTCGCAGGTATCTGGCGTTTTTTTCTTTTGCCGGTAGATATCTAGAAGCATTGTTCAGAATAAAGGTTGTGGAAATTCAATCTAGTTCATGCAATAACAACATGTTGATGCGTGTTTTGTAAATCAGAACCCCTCACCACCCACAACATGCAATCATGTGTAGATGAAACCGAAATTGACATTCATATAAACAGAACTTCAAACGAAAAAAAATGGAGCTAGTCTTACTTGTTGGAAAATCTGCCAGTAAAAGACGATGGAAAATAAGAACAAATATCTGAGGCATGCAAGCATTGTCCTTAAGGATAACTCTACATAAGGCTCTAGCGGCCATCATACCAGGATACACAGATCTTCCTCTTTACTCCACACAGAATAATAGAGGGAGCAGGAACAACAACGTTATACGTAAAACCCACCCAGCAAATAAATGGAAAGAAAAGAGAGAATTTCTAATTATGGCTTTCAGATTTTCAAAACTGTTGAAATATCCAATATTTCTGGCCAAAAAGCATATGAAGCTAGTCTGATGAGCGGATTGTAGGGAACCAAGGAAAAAAGACACCACAAAACATCATTTATCATTGATACCTCAGATGCAAGAGCTGATGAAGTATTCCCACGCTTGTGAGGCTCAACTGAAAGAAGTGTTCCTATCAAATCCACGGCGGCAGCAGGCAAATCTGAAAAGGTCTCCCTAAGACAGCTATCATATGGCTGCTGAGGCTTGAAGAGTGTTGCATGAGGAAGTCTAGATTTCTTCCAGTAATCATCAGGTGGCGAGCCGCACAGCTTGAAAATTTTGTGCAATTGTTCAACCTGTCGGTCACGAATAATCTCCTCAGAAATCAAAGATAAACTTGCGGAGAAGTCGCAAGTGTCAAAACAGCAAAGGATTATAAAGATTTCTCTGTATATTCTGGCTAACAAGAATCACGAGCGATATTAATTTTATTGGTGAAGGTCATCTACATGAATCCCTTTGTGCGCTTGCACTCTGTCTTGGGCCACATGCTTTTTAATACTGAACATGCAAGCTTATTTAAAATTTCTATTAATATCTTCTCTGGCCCTTCACATCACTTATTTATGTTAAGTTCAAGACAAAGTTTGAACCCAACAGTCTCTGGCCACTAACAAATAAAATTACTAGCTAACCTTCCGTGACTATTCATCCATTACCAACCGAAGGCACCTAAATAGGGGCAACGGAAGCTATTGTACTTTTTGCTGAAGAAATTTCAAATAAAAAGGACAAAACTTGCACTTTTCAATGCCACAACTAGCTGCTAGATGCCAATAGATTATTTAATAAAGCTAAAAATACTTTAGAAGAAACGTCGAATGCTTTCCTTACTCTTCCTTGAATTTTCCAATTTTTCCATCACGTCCTTACCATTAAGACTTCCTAGTATGTCCATGCTTTGAGTGATCAATGATTAAGTGCAAATGGTTTTTATGAATTACAGTTTCACCAAAGTAATAAGCCTGTTGGTTCAGAGGAAACGCAAGCTTTAATTGCTTAGTACCTCTTTGGCAAACAAAAAAGAAATGATCCTTACCTCGGTCCTTCCCTGAAGAATGGGTTTTCCGAGGATAATTTCTGCAAACACGCAGCCAACACTCCACAGATCGACTGATGCTCCATAATCTGTTGATCCTAGCAGAAGTTCAGGAGGCCGGTACCATAAAGTCACAACACGGCTAGTCAAGGGCTGCCCGTTTCCAGAACTACAGAAGTTGGCCAATCCGAAGTCAGCCACCTTCAGAATTCCTTCATTGTTTACCAAAAGATTCGATCCCTTGATATCCCGATGCATTATACCCCTCGAGTGACAATGATCAAGTCCAGACAGTAGTTGCTTCATGTAGCACTTGATCTACACAGTAAAGCCATTTTATAAAATAAGCATCCCTTCAAGCAGGAAATTATGTACTAAACCCCAGCTAGACGCTACCAGTGCCACTCCAATGCACGAACGTGATTCCACCTGATTGACAACTCGCCATTTCTAAGTCCGCTTGACGATTATCAAAGCATATTCTCTCTAGTTCCTTAGTTTGAATACTGCTTATAGTATCGTAGTGAGTCATCTAGTTTCATTCAATGAGTAGTTTAATCTTTTTGAAAATGGAAACATTCTGTAGCCCCCTAGGTGCTAGGATGATTATATCAAAAGTGAAGCAAACAAACCTGCGCCTCGCTGAACTTGATGTCTGGGCAAGACAAAAGTCCGGTTATATCATGCTCCATGTACTCAAATACGAGATATATGCTGCAAGATAATCTAGAAGTGATTAACCCCTCCAGCTTCATAATATTTGGATGGTCAAGCCTGCGGAGTATCAAAATTTCTCGTGCCATAAATCTGACGCTTTCTGGCTCAAAGTTGTCGAACCGAACTTTCTTTAGAGCAACAATCCTTCCAGTTTCAAGATCTCGTGCTCGAAAGACACTGCTATATGTACCCTGCCCAATCTATTCTCACAGTTGAAGTTAAGAACAACCAATATCAGTCGTACATCCAGAGCGATGTATTCATGGCAAAACAGAAAATTCAATCGAAGACAGCAGGTTTCACCCATAATTGGCCACAATGCTCTACTCAATTGTGCAAGAGAATCTCCACAAAATAGGTAAGACTTAAGAGATGCTTATTTCTGAATGACTCAACAGTGAAGCTAGATAACTGAAAAAGTATCATCTCAGCACTTGATGCCTCCTAAATGGGTAGTTCACCGAACTAACTTAAAGTGTGACTTAAATAGAGTCCTGCCCACTTTTCAGGCATGCCCTAGCGAGACTTTATAGTCTGGCTCTCGGCGAGTATAGTCGAAATATAATTTCTTCAACACGAGATATCCACCAATGAACGTAAGTTACCAAATGGACAGGACAGAAGACATCATTTCTATGGCTCGAATTGTTTCTTCTCTGTTACAAGTATCAGAAAAACCATGAAAAGAACCACAAAATTCCACAGAGCAAATGTAACTTTTGAATTCTGGTCAGTACGGAAAAAACCCATTACAACACCATAGGACAAAAAGAATTGAAAGTCACCAGCGTCAAATTCACAAATGCTCGTACATATCGTGAACAGCGAAATCACAAGAGTCAAGAATAAAATACAGCTCCGCAAGCTAACTAACTTATAATCATGATTATCAAACAAAGATGGGAGATGCACAAACTTCTTCTCTTCCCACTTGTTCACAACGTACAAATTCCAGGATAACATAAACCGGAATATGCTCAAACCGCAAAAAAGACGAAAACCACCAACCTTCTCCAACTTCTCGAAAGCGTCCGCCCGCAGCGGCACCCACCCGTGAATCGCCTCGCCGGCCACAGCGCTGAGCCATGCCGGCCACCCGGCCGCCACCTGCTCGCCCTCCACGTACTTCTGCAAATTCCCCAACCTAAAGCTCAAGGAATCCCCATTCGAACTCGCCCGCCCGGACTCGCCCAGCTCGCTCCCGCTCAGCCCCGCCCCGACCCCGGCCTCGCCGCCCTTCTTCTTCTTCTCCAGCTCGACCCACCCGACCCGGCTCCGGCCCGAATTCCCCGGCCCCTTCGCCGCATTGTCCTTGAACTGCCCCGAGTGGTCGGCCGCGGGCGTCACGGACACCGCTTGCTTCGAGCTCACGCAACCCATCAAGGCTCGAGCCCAAATCCAGAGATGGGCATCGCACAGATCCCCCGGCGGGTTCGGGTCGACCCGGATCGAGCCGGGTGGGTGGGGGGGGGGGGGGGGGACGGTCGGAACCGGCGAGCTCGGAACTGGGTCAGCTCAGAAACGCGAGAAAAAGAAGGAGAGGAAGGAGAAAACAACGAACGACACGGGAGCCAGGAACAGGGGTACGGATCAAGAACGATGGCGGGGGGGGGGGTGGGGTGGAAACAAGACGGGGGCTTTTTATACGACCGATCCAAAGATAGAAAGGAGGGGGCCCAATCCCTGTCGAATGTCGGGTCGCTCTCTACCCCCCCTCCCCGCCCTCCCGCCCTCCCTCCCTCTCAAGAAACGACCTTCTCGCTCACGTTCAGCTCAGCAGCGACAATCGCGGGGAAGGGTAGGATAGAGAGAGCGCGGGGACGCGAGGGGGCGGGAGTGGCATTTTAATGGGGGTTGGCGCAAAACAGAAGCCAGCGAAATCAACGGGGGAAAGAAATACGTGAAGAAAAAGGTAGAGGGAGGTGGATGGAGAACGGGATTTTGGAACATGGAAACGGGCGATGCGGGGCGCGGTGGTGGCGGTGTGGGGATGGACCGTGGACGTGGGAACGGAAAGCGATTTTTCCTCGGCCTCTGGCACTGTGCGTCGCGGGGCGCGCGACTTGTGCTCCTGAAATTCTCTGTCCTTGGATTCTTGCGTCGCCGTGTGAAATGCTGTCGGATTCGCGCGCACAAAAATACGGACCGTTTGTCTTCTCTCGTATCGCATGCAAAACTGGTCCGTATGGACAGACAGAGACGGAGACAGAGACAGAGAGAGAGGAAGAGAGAGAGAGGAAGAGAGGGAGAGAGTGTTTGTGTCCCCGTGTGTGTGTGGTGGTGGCAACTGGCGAAGCCCGATAGGGGGCAATTTGGGTGGGATTTTGACTAGATGCGCCTATGGGTCCTAGGATTCTTTTTTTTTTTTGGGGGTGAGTTTTCCCGCTTTCTCTTTTTTTAATTTCGAGATTTAATATATCTGGGATGCCTTCTTTTTCTTTTTTTTTTGGCAAAAACTTTCAAATAAGAGCGTGAAGCATTCTCATTTTCTTGACCAAGGAGCCTAAAGTGGACATTGTTTCGAATAAGGGCCCGAAGTGATCAAATTGTTTCAAATAAGGGCTTGAAATTGCCAAAATCGTTTCAAACGAGTGCTCTTGGTCGGCCGGTTGGCTAACATGTGACTATTCTGGCGAGGGGTATTTTAGTCGAAAAATTCTAGACATATATTTTTCAATTTCTTTACTTTTCTTTTTCTTTGTTCTCTTTTTTAATTTTTCCTCTTCCCTCCCCCGGCCAACGTCGCGCCTCGTCGATGACCCGGTAGGAGGTTCTTGGAGCCTCTCGGGTTGCCCTCATCCGCGTCGAGGCAAAGGCAGCCCTCGCTTAGGCGGGCGAGGGCAACCCTTGCCTAGCCTTTGCCAGGGTCGGGCAAGGGTCACCTCGCTTGGGCTAGGCAGGTGAGGGCGATCCTCGCTTGCATTGGCAAGGGCGGCCCTCACTTGAGTCCGAACACCTCCATCAGCCATTGGCGAGACCCGGTGATGGCCGATGGAAGGAAGAGGTAAATGAAAAAAAAAAGAAAAAGAAAAAACATAAAAAGGAAAAAATAAAGAAAAAAAGTAGATGACAAAAAATGCCTTTCGACCAGCGAGTTTAGGCCCATCTTTGAAATTAATATGATCACTTAATGTCCTTATTTGAGAAAATGATAACACTTCGGGCTTTTATTTGAGATAATGTCTACTTGAACTTTTATTTGAGAAAATAAATACATTTTATGACATTATTTGTAATTTTCCCTTTTTTTGGGAATGACTCGTATTTCTAAGTTGATTTGCTTGACTTTTTCTAATTCCTGTTCATATTTGTTCACTTTCTAAGCCTTATATAACTTTTTTTTTCGTCAAAGCTCGACCTTTCTCATTCTTAAATTTGGTTCACACTACATAACGTAGAACCGAATTTGAACTATTCGATTTTTCATTTCGATATACTTATTATGTGGCGGTTTTTTGTCGCATAATCAACACTCTATGTTCTATCAAAATACTTTATGCAATATCTTCAATATAAGCAATTTTTATAGAACAATTGGGATAAGGTGGTATAACTATTTTATGTTTTTTTTTATTCTGACATAACCGTGAGTCCTTCGTAACGTTACTGGCTTGTAAGAGTCCCTTGAAAATAGAAGAATTCCTATCTTATTACTACAAGATTTCTTTTTCTTTTTTGGCTAAACCTTAATCTAATGGAGATTATCCACATGAGAAGGGTACTCTTTGAAAATCTTTGAAGGCAATTTGCTCAGCTGAGTAACGAGAGTCGTTGAAAGCAACAACAAAGGTATGAAAACTGATGAAACAGAAAAAAGGAAAATAAAGGGAAAGTGGAAAGGGGCTAGAAAAAAGAAACACAATCAATTCATGCCCTCGACTTTTTAAATTAATTTCCACACCCTTCACTATCCTTTATTTCGCCTTTTTGCCCCCCCTCCACTCACAGAGTGTTCAGACAATTTCCTCCATTTGCATTGCCATCAGTCCCCACTCATTGAGTTTGGTGGGGCCAATTTGATCAGATTTTTGTCTGCAAGAATCTCTATGCTTTGGGGCTTGACTTGTTTTCTTCCCAAATGTCCACAAATCACATAACTTATTTAATATGCCCCTGTTTTTTTTCTACAGCAGTCCATGTTTGACAATCCAAGTGGCTCGATGCCCTCCAAATAATTATTAATATCTATCTATGTCATGTGTATATAAAAAAAGGGGTCCCCCCATTGACCAATTTTCTAATTTTCCTAGGGTTTCTTTATTTAAAGTGAGCTTGCTTGACTAATGGGGATCCTAATTATGCTAAATTATGCAAAATTGAAGTTGGTAGGAACTGCAATTGAAGGTTGGGACCCTCTATGTCAATGGAGTAAATACTATATAGCTAGCACCGGCAGCATTCAAGCCTCACTTTTTCAAATTTAAAAGTTGCCCCCCTCTTCTTTCCCTCTTCTTCCTTAGATTTTTTCATGGACCAAACTCTGTGCACGGTTTCCTTTATGCAAGGGGTCCTAATTCCTTATCATCCAAACTGGAAATTATGAAAAAGTTGGTCTTTCTTCCGAAAATTACTTTCGCGAACTTGACATTTATCCAAATTAATTTACCGAAACAAAATTCCACAAAAGCTACGTTGTTACAAAAACCCTTTTTATGTTACCCGTTTTCTGTCATCTTGGAACAGGTCTGTCCATTAATATATCGTTCTTGCAACCATAAAAATTGAAACAAAAATTAAGAACGAGTTTTCTACCAATTTTGCTTTTGTAGATGAGAATAGGAAATCACCAAATTGACATTATTTACTCTTTTTTTTCTCTTCTTTTACAAACTATTCCCAACGAACACATTGAATTCCCAGCTTCCAAGGCATCCTTGGATCTAACAACGCTTATGGACTGAAAAGAATTTTGGGGTCCTTTATTTATTTATTTTGCTGGTACAGCCTTGAACTTCTTGCATTTCCAATTTCTTTTTTTTGGGGGGAAAATTCTTGCCCCAGCTTCGAGCCATCAACATCAAATTTCAAAAAGCATCAACAGGCAATAATAAAGAAGACAAAAGAAAAAATTTGAAGCGGCATGTCATTTCTTTTCCTGCTTCTGAATTGTCCAATCCAACCCATACCTGGGAAAAAGGAAAAAATAAAATAAATAAAATCTGTAATTCATATGTACGAAAATGGCAACTAGTAATTCTTTAGACCTCACATGCAAGAAGCAGCACCATCAAGAAAAGGGCTTAGGACATCAACCGTTATTATTATTGCTATAAAGGTCTCTTTTTGAGAGTTTATGTACTGGTTTTTTTTCTTTTGGTTATTGATTCTTCAGTGCAATTTGCATGCGGTGTGAACAATCACTACTGGAACCCATCTCATTTCATGCCATGAGTGCTGCCTCCCATGATCTATTCAAAGGACCCCTCCTAAACAGTAGGCAAAAGAGCACTCAATTGCACTCATGCACCAAAAATATCCATTAAATGCAACCACTCCAAGAGATGAAAAAAAAAGGACAGAACATCATGTGACCCTCGATCTTTCAGAGCACATGAACTGCAATTAGGGAAATCATGGACATAAATTATGAATCGTAACTTTCATTAGGGCTAAAGGTCATTCTAGGATTTAGTAAGTTAATGTTTGCATATGTTGGGTGAAGACAGTACTGGAGGGGGGCTGTCAGTGAGTAATGGCTTTGTTGAGGCAGATTGCTGCTCCAACTGGCACAAGTTCCGCCCATAGAGCATTAGGAAAAGCTCTAAATGGAGTAGCTAAAGAAGCTATACACTTTCTCATGTGAAGGCATCTTTTGTAGGCACTGGAGCCCTTCATCCCTTTTCTACATAACAAGCTTGCACCAACATCTTTTGAGAGGCACCATAAGAATTAGAATGTGATTGTATATCTTGATAGTTCTACCAAACGCACAAGAAGATCAGAATCGATAGGATTGTCCTATAGAATAGGGGGATTAGAGAGGAGCAAAAGTGCTGGTGGGACAGGTCAAAAGGTTGGTCCGGTGGGGGTCACATTCCAATCATTGTCCAACAACTACGCTCATTCATGCTCTGATCAGCACTAACAACGAATCCCATTTCATCTCATTAGGTGTAGAAATTAATTTAGCATTCATTAGCATAAATGGGAGGAGCTGCCCACAATAGAAATCTGCCATGCTCAATAATTCACACTGATCTAACTACGAATATGCTAAAGATGGTACAAATCATGTTACGTAAAGTTTCCCATACAAAAGCGACAAACTGCAAGCATTGATGAGGAAAAATCGTGCTCGAGTCACAGCGACTAATTTTTCATCTCAACAAAGCAAATAATATCAAGAAAACGCAATGCATAGAGATGCTTCCACAAACTTTTTGATGCCTATCTTTTCATGTACCCTGACCTGACGACAATGATTAACCGCACATCACACCCAAAAGGTAAAGATTAAAAGCGCATCAATCGATCTGAACTTGCTTTCTTTTGTCAAATTGCATCCATATGGTTTTGGTCAATAAGGTAGATTTGTGTTTTAGGTTTAACTTTACAAAGTCATCAATTGTTTTGCCTGTTAGGTAATGCTCTCTGTTGTCCTTTGTCATCACTGCAAGTGCAAAACGAGGTCAAAGCAAAATGATCACTCTCGACAAGATATTCCAACATGCAAGAATCATGGCTTTTGAAATCACTAGTCAATAGAAAGGGAAAGTCCCAACACAGTTCCTATGTTGGATTTCTTGCTCTCCTTTCAATCACCTGTGCACATTAGAATAAATGCTAGGGGCAACCGAATTACTTTAACATCAGAATCAATGTATTCAAGTTGATCTTGATTAAACAACACGCAAAGTCGAAAGTTCAAAGCAGAATGAGGTTTTGTTACGTGCAATGTTCAGTTGTGGTCACCATCCTATGTAGTAGCAATCGCATTCTGCAGAATCTTCACTGACCCTTTTTTCCCAGCGTGTAAGCTCGGGTGATGTTACTTTAGTCCTAGAAAGAAAACTAAATGACATGGTCCTTCGACTCCTATAAGTCACTCCAGTGCTATTTGTTGCCGGCGAGGTTGATGGCTGACCTAATTAAGACAGAATAAGACATGCGGGTTGTGGCAATTTAGGGGTAACACTGAATAAGACGTAGCGCCATGCCCACGTTCCTTGACAAACATGGTTGACGAGTCCCCTTCCAATGCAATTAAGGAGCAACTGTTCATTTGTTTTGGTCTGCTAAAAGTCCATGCAGGTCCACAGATTCATTGAATTATATGACTTGAGCACCAAATGGTCTACGATCATGTTTGACAAATCAAACCACCCTCAACTAAACCTGGACCAAGCGGCGAGGTCATGCCCGGTCGTAGTCACTCCTTGTTAAGCCCTTCTAGAATATAGCACTCTCAAATTGGCATCACAACTGGATTCAAATTCAGATGAGATAGAAATATCTAAGCGTAGAGAAGGCATAAGTTACATTTCACAGCCAACTTAATTGTATTGTTCCAATCAACAGCTCATCAAAGCATTATCTTTTTTCAATCTGCTAGGCGCAAATGTCTGCAAACAATATGGATTTCTCTTCGGACGCCCCATTCCAATTGAGAGGGGCTTCAATATTCTTCTGCTACAACGTTTCGTTTGAGTACGGAAGCTTGCAAGCAGCCTTGGGGTCTTTTGGCTTGTACGTACCCAGCATCTCTGCAACAGTTCTACACCTGCATTGGTTTCCTGGCCGGATTACATCCCCATAAACAGCCATCTCGATTATGTCAAGCTCTTTATCTGCATGTGTCGCATTATGTCAATACATGCTTATCGTTCTGGGACAAGGGGACACGATAGTGAAAGGAAAGGTATAGCAAATAGAAATATCATCGTCCCTAGGAAAGAATCGATTAATTCGTCAAGTAATTTGGAGTCAAATAACAGAAGAATTTTCTCTCCTTTTTTACTTGAAGAAGCTATTACAGCCACAATTGTATTATCGCCATAAATCACAATGCCATCAACTTAACACACACTACTCCCTTTTCACCAACCCCAGTTCCTACCTTAACAACAGCAAACACAATCTATGGAACGCCGTTATGAGAAATTATTGTGAAATAATGTGGAAGCTGATCGGATCTTGCAATTAAATCCACACGCGAGAACGAATTAACTAGAGAAATGCACACGCGCCCCAAATGTTTGAATGAATGTATTCAACCGATTGCTTGGTCGAATAAATAGCTGTACTAAATTTAAATTGGCATTGCTTCCCAAAGATACAATGCTCAGACAAGTCCAACTTTCTTGTCCACTGACCCTACAGCAAACACTTGTCACTTAGCATCATAATACTTGCCTCACTCATGTGCCCCAAACACATAAGCCATAACTAAGTCAAGTTTGAATCTGACCCACCTGATGAAACTGTAGCAGCTCTTGTCACAGTCTCTCCTAGTTGATGAAAAAGAGAATTCGCTTTCTCTCCTTCATCACTATCATGACCTCAAGAGATCTTTAGCACTCCATCTTCAGTGGTGTACTTGCACTCGCTGTCGTCAAGTATCCCTAGAGAAATAAGGTTCTTCTTGAGTCCGGTACATGCCTCACATCTGTCAGTGTACGCATTACCCCATCGTGCATCCAAATCCATAATGTCCCTATCGCCACAGCCTTATAGGCTTTGTTCCTAATCAAAACTCTACCACCATATGCAATCCGATAAGTAGTCAATCAGTTCTTATAAGGCGTCATATGATAAGAACACCCCAATGCAGTACCAATTTGTCACCTGACGAGCCGGTAGTCACACAAAAGACAACGTTCACCATACTGCTTGTGGCATTCTACCTATCACTTATGTTTCTTAGCTTAGAACAACCTCTCCTCAAGTGCCCCTCCTTGTGACACTCAAAGCACTTCGCGTGACCCTCGAACTCTTGATGGCGCGACTTGATCTACTTTTACCTATGCTACTACTAAACCCCCAATGTTGATCTCCACCCTGAATCACTAGTTCCCATACTACATCCTACACCGGATCGTCGTCTCGCAAATTGATATGCCACTCCTTAGAGAACAAGGTGAATTTTACCTCTTCCGAAGTAATTGTAGTACGCCCTTTTATCAGTGAATCAGTAAACTGCACCCATGACTCTGTTAGAGAAGCTAATAACATCATGGGCTGCATTTCATCATCTAGGGTCTCTCCGACGTTCTTCAAATCCATTATGAGTTTATTAAACTCATTTACGTGGGCTCTGATGGAAGTACCTTCAGTAAATTGAAATTGGAACATCCTCTTCAAGATGTATAGGTGATTATTCAAACCTTTACTTACATAAAGAGCCCGAAGTTTTGCCCACATTGTCGCGGCATCATTCTCCTCAACCACTACTATTAGCACCTCATCCCATAAGTTTAACGGGATTATACTATTTACTCTCTCCATCATCTCTACCTTATCAGTCTCTTTCATAGTATTCAGGTGGCCAAATCTTGAGTTGTTAATAAAGCACACATCTTAATGTTCCACAATCCAAAGTTGTACCTCCCGTTAAATTTCTCAACTTCTATTTTCGATTCAGACATAATTACAACAGCAGAATTTCCAAACAATAATCAGACAAGCAAAAACCCTATATCAAAATCCAAAAATTTTTATCCTTAGCTCTAACCAATTGTCCGAGTCCAAAAAATTGTGTCGTACATATCGCTTGTCAAAAGCATAAACCTCAAAATTAGGCAGGTAACCTAACAGATCACTGACTATGCACAGGTATTATTCAAATAAAGCGCATGGAGGAGTCTTGAGCTGAGGAAGAAGGACGGTTGGCTTTTCACCCTTGTAGGGTGTGAAACAGACTTATGATATTGTTGTTCTGTTGTAAACCTGAATTGTCCGAACAGGAGCCAGTGGACGGGACGGATTCTAGGTGAAGTAAATGAAGCAAAACACCATGGTCGCTAATACCGCCCCCATACATCTAGAGCAAACTACATTTCTTCACCAATTAAACACCCCATGTATCATCTTTGGAAGCTCACCAAAATCTGTCTTTTTCCCCTATGGCACCTCGAATTGAATCCGACAATTAGCTCTAAGAAACCATAATGACATTACACTGCAGAGTGCAAACTGCAACAGTCATACATGTCTATTATTTTCCCCTATGAAAGCCGATCACGAGCGATGTAGCCCATCACATCTACGGCAAGAAGGAAAAGAGTCCAATCACCTGTGAATTGGACGTCACAAGAGTAGCCTCTGAGCTGAGTTGCATCCACCAGTTCTTTGTCCGACTTGAACCTGTTCACCCGCGTCTGAAGTATCTGGCAATTGTCAGCAGTGGACTCGCCGCCTGCAGACACAAAACCCCGCAAACCCATGATCGTCCCCGCGGCAGTACCGCAAAGAACCAGCGACGGCACACGAATCCCTCCGGAATGCAGAGCTCATCATCGCTACTTCCTCCCGGACGAAAGAAAAGAGGGGAGAACGGAGGGCGGACCTTTAGAGAAGGGGACGATGTGGTCGTACTCGAAGCAGAGGCAGCCCTGGCAGTTGCAGAAGCGCTTGCAGACGACGTTGCCGGCGGCGTCCTGGCGCCACCGCTCGGGGTGCCTGCCGGGGACGACGGCGGCGGCCGCCCAGCACCTGCTCTTCGCCTTGGAGTCGAAAAACCTCGGCCTCTCGTCGCCGCTCTTCCTGTTGCCGCCGCCGCCGCCGCCGCCGCCGCCGTCGTTGTGGGCGGCGCGGGAGCGAGAAGGTGAGGATGGAGAGCTCATGGCGCTGCGTAGTGTTCCCAAAGAAGGCGCCCTGCCCTCTCTGTGTTTGTCGAAACGCCGCTTAGAACTGGAATGCGCGCAAAACTTCTCGAAAAAACTTCAATTTTTTTTTTATTTTCCTTTCTTGTCAAGACTAATTTCGAAGAGGCAATTTACAAAGCTACCCCTCTCTCACTCTCGGTTATAATTACTTTTTTTGCACGAGTAATTTTAATTGCGGGTTCTATCGTCTTGTCATATACCGTGCCTTCTGATCGTTGTACCGTCGGCTTGTGGAGCCAAAAATCGTGACGGTCCAAGCTGAGATCTGCTTAATGGACGAGATTTATCGCATCTTAATACAACGGGTGAAAGATTACTATCGTCAGCACGGAAAGAGTCCCACTCTGCTTTATCATCAGATTGAAAAGCGAAAAAATCACAATAGTTCGAGCTAAGATCTGTTTAACACCTGAGATATACTCCATTTCCGTCCAACAATAAAAGATTATAAGATCACGATGCCGTCTTGGCACAGTAGGATCATTTGTGATTTCAAAAATATGGCTCGAGAGATCGGAATTTCATTTCGCACTTAAAAGGTAAGTCTCTTACTAAAGCATACCTTATTGTAGTCTCTGTCCACTTATCCAGCTCAATTGGACTATAGACCCAAGCACACTCTCTAAGACCCCGCTTTGAGATTTGCCAAAACTAGCATTTGGCTTAAGGGATTCCTTGCCAAACACTCCAAATTTTCCTCAAGGTCTTTAAAGGCTCAAAGTTCTTGAAAAAGCTAAACCAAATGCACCCTAATTGTACCTCGCAAAGTTAGAGCTCTTCTTCTCTCATTTGCAATTTTTAAGAGCAGCAGCCAAAAATGCAAGGGACGTGCTCGGCGACTCCACCTGCATCGCTCACTCTTGCTTCCTCTTGGCCTAAAAGTAAGCAATTTGGGAATGCTTTTCATGGGTGGCGTTTGGGCTCGAGTCGGCTACGAAGAGTCACAGTTATCTGGAAGGAGAGAGATGAAGAGACAAGCTCGCCAAGCTCTTCTTGGAGGCCAAAAACATTGATTCCATCCCATGCCGTCGACCACGTCCGCTTCTCCGATCGCAGCGGACAGAAAAAACCCTAATTTTGAATGCACAACATACTTGGTGCACATCACACGATGATGGCACATTAGTTTTGTATTGCCTAAACCGAAGGGAGACTTTACAATTGCCGACTTCAGGTCCCAACTCAAAGCTTTGCCATGACGTCGCATTAGCTTAGGCTGAAAGTAATAATCCTTTCAAGAAGTGACCGGTCTCCCGTCTCACAGAATCAAGAGTAAATGCAAACAAAAGTAATCATCGTGTTAGTCGACTACCAGGGCACGCTGTGCAAGTCTAAGACAACAACCAGCGCATGACGTGCAGTCAGATTGGCCTGTCGTCCCTTGGGAAAGACAACTCGAACATAGCTAATACTAAGAGAACCAAAGCCAGTACCCGCATCTCAAATGTGAACCAGGACCGGTAGCCCAATTCGTCAAATCCAAAAATCCACATACTATATACAAGCTCTACAAATTCGGGGCAAAGTGTGACAAGAATGAAACCAACAGTATCAGATCACCAACGGCAGCTGCGATGGCAAATCCTAGGCTCCTAGTTCTACAACATGCATCTTCTTCCTCAGCTCAGTTTCATTCATGAGAATAATGCACAAAGCACATGGTCGCACCAGTCACAGATACACGCATCAAAGTCGGTTCCATTCGGTCATCTGACGCAGAAACATTCCGACCCAAGTGTCAATTATTCATCACCTTCAACTCTCGAGACTGCACGGAAAGACTCCCCCGTATTAAGAACGAAGATCATCAACCGGCACCATACTAGGGATATGGGAAATCATTTCCCACTACGATGCGAGTATACCACCAAGAGCACGTGAGTTTCTGAAGTCCAGAGAGTAACTCGGCCTCCAGTCAACTTACAAAAAAAGGTGAAAAACAGTTACAAATAACAGCACACATCTCCCACAATCTGAAGACAGCAAGCTAGGGAGGGCTTACATAAATCTCGAATACAACACTGAGCGGATTGTAAAGTTAGTTCTTCGGACCGATATCCTTGAGAGTACAAATCTGCTCTTCTCCCATAGAGGACATAACAGTCACCACCAGATCCTTACCCTCAGCAAAGCCATCCTTGATCTGCAATGACAGAATAAGTGAGCTCCAAACTCCTTCTAGAGCGAAATGAGGCATGTAAACATCATTTACACCGGCCGGAGTCTCATAATGATTTGAGATGCAATCCTGCTAGCATCGGGAGTAATAAGAAGAATCGGTGTACATGATTAAAAAAAACCATCTAACGAACCTGTGCCAACAAACTCTCATCGGTTGGGAGCCTGAGATCATCCTTGGTGCCTCCACTTTCAGTCAGCAGACTAACCTGAAAATTTTAATCTAGTTATAACTGAGAACACAAGGCTCGCAGAGAAAGGGGTAAGGACTGTCACGATGAACATACAAATCCATCCTCAGAAATATCAATCAGCTGATAGTCAGTACGAGTGACGTGTGGAACCTGCGAGGGGAGAGTAAAGAAGGTGAATCACATTGACAGTTGCAGCCATAACAGTATCATAAGGGGTACGACATCAACTCGAAATACAGGAAACACACATCACAGTTGTGGGATGATGGAACGATATCTTCAAGCTTCTTGCCGTTGAAGATGTCGATCCCGACAAAGTGGCACTTGGCATGACCATGCTTTCCGGTCTTGGAAGTGGAAACTTCGACAACCTGTCAAAAGCAAGTTAAAATTTTGGTCTGCACTCGGGGGCCACCATGAATGTCTAACACGAGCGGAGCAAAAGAAAGACAAAAGTGAACAATGGAAAAAAAAAAAAAGAAAAAAACCCATCCTGACATGGAACAATGATCCATCAAACATGATACTGAACAAGTAAAGCATCCTCACTACAAACGACTCGGATCAAATCCGGGTACTTCACAGACAAAGAGAAAAAGTCAACCGAACAGTGGACCGTGCACTTTGGATTTTAGTCTGGTCCGACACACCTACTACGACAGATGGCCTTCTTCCAGTGTCCCACGCACACATGTGTATAACTCAATGTATGAACTGCCCATCATAACTTACCACCCATGCACTTAATTCAAAGGCAAAACCTGTGAGATCAAATGGTCGACATACCCAGGTAAGGACCTTGAGGCCAACCTTAAGCTGGAACATACCGCATCAGAGTTCTACACAATATTCAAGAATTGCTGATCCCTAAGGAACAAACAGGGACATGCACGCCTAACATCGGACTGCAATCAACCCTCGTATGAACGAAGCCGCGGGATCATCTCCAATCGATCAGAACCAGAACCAGAAACCACACGGACGGAAAACGAAGACAGCCTCGTTCGCATCCGAATTCAAACAGCTCCCCCCGCAATCAGATGCTGAACACATAGCGCGCGCGCGCTCGAATCTCACGGCCGAATCGGGACACGGAAAACAGCCTCGTCGAGGCGGAGATCCGAATCGGACGAGGACATCTCGCGGAGGAAATGGAGCGATCGAGCGAAATAAATAAAAAGAAGAAGAAGAAAAACCCGAGCGGAACCAGCGAAAGTGGAGAGAGCACCGGCGGATCTGCCGCCGCGACGGCGGCGGCTCACCTTGCAGGGGCGGTTCTTGATGACGATGTAGCCGTTCTTGCGGATGGTGCCGGCCTGCTGGGGGTAGGTCTTGGAGGCGCCGGCGTCCCCCTTGGACTCGAAGTGGTGCTCCTCGTCCGACATGGCGGCGATCGGCGGCGGAGCTCGGCGGCTCGGCGGCGGCGGCGGCGGCGGCGGCAGAGAGAGAGAGAGAGAGAGAGGGGCGGGGGGTGATGTGAGAGAATCGCAGGGGTCTTTTTCTCTCTTCTTCTTCTTCCCCAGGTCCCGGGGTTGATTCCCTTTCGAGCTCGCGCTTTCTAGGGTTTCCCCGCTGTTTCTCCAGGTGTGGGGCCGGAGCGAATCCTGTCCGTCGGATTTCGTCCCCGACGTTTTTCGCGGTTCCCCCTTTTTTTTCTTTGTTTTCTGTTTTTTTTTAATTTTCTTTCTTCGAGGATTCGATCGGATTCGAGCGGGAAAAGTTGGGGCGCGATTCGCGTTTTCCGGACGCCACCATCAATCATGGCCGTTGATTGTTTTTAATCTCTTGTTAATTAAGCAAGGGCAAATGCATATTCATAAAGTATGATAATCTTCTATCTGCATTTTTCAGAAGTCAAAATCATTCCTATCAAATCCGTCCGTCGATTTTTTTATTTTTCTACTTCTGACGCCACAGATTGACTTCGAGCCAGTCTAGCCTTGCTCTAGTGCTGAATCTAAAGTGATCACATTATAGGTCACGAAGTTCACTCGAAGATTGTCATAACTTATTTTTTCGATTATTTTGAGTGCCGTGATTTATAAAAATATTCGCCACAAGTGTCATGCCACATCGGATTGGTTGAAGAAGTTTGAAGACTCCTATCATCTTGCTATTACTTTCTAGTGGAGTATATTTACATGAGAGATTCTTCTAAAAAAAAACTAATTGAATCACGAGGAGAATTTTAATTTTAGATGTCAAAGACACACCGATCTTGATCTAGTGTCATTGGCTATTCAACGAAACTCCGATCATATTTTCGTGGAATCTTCAACTCCGATCATAATTTTAATTTGAGATGTCAAAGACACGTTTAAATGTCATGCTATTATTACCCATCTAGTCTTGTGCGTTAACGACGCCATGACCGAGGCAAGATCGGGGCAGGATTAGGCCACGATCCTCGGCCGAAATCCACACTTGGCCATTGGAATCGGTGCTTGCACCAATTGGCGCCTTCATATCCATCCTTGGCTCAATCGTGACTTAATTTGCAGTTTGGTCATGCCTGATTGCCATCACCCCAACAGTAGAAAAGTGGTCATTCATTTTGAATTTGGAGTTTCAAGCATTACATTTTTTTGTCTTGAACTTCCTCAATCAATTGAAATTGTTCAAGGGTTCTTCGACTCTTTGATGTTGTTACCGGAACAAGAGTTGCTTGTGAGTTACACGTAAATCGCATGTACGAAAAGCATCGCCACTTCTACATTTATTTTGATTATTATTAGCGCGAGCTTGCAACAAAGTTCGTCACTTCAACAGTAGAAAGTGGATACATTAAGAGTGACACCCCAATTCGATGGTTGGGTGTTTTGATCTTATAGAATTCTTGCATAGGCCAAAAGCAGAAACGGTAAGAAAATAATGCATAGGCCAGTCCTCTCAAGTCACCGTGGCGCCGGCCCATTCAATGGACGACACGTGGCCCATTCGATGAGGGCTTGATAGATTGAATACTATGCCTGATAGCCTCCATTCCATTTGTCTGTTGCACAACAATGGCGATGATGAGGAAAATGTGATGATCTTTTATAGCAAGGCGGTCCTGTCAACTCCATTTAGAGGTAAGAATTCCTCAGTGATGAGCAACGACTATGGCTCACGGCCCAAGGAAAAACTTAAGAGAAATGTTGAGCAATATGCCTAGCTAATGTTGGCAGAGATAGGGTTGCTAAACTAATGCTGTATTGGTTTCAAGATACTCATGTTGTCTCAACCGTTGGTTGGTTGTTTGTAAAACAAACAAAATTTGTGCTTTTACTTGTCCCATATAAGAAAGTTAGGATTGTATGGGCCATTATACAAGTGTGGATGTCTTCTAACTTGTTCAAATAAAGACGATGGCCTAAGTGAGCTTGGTCCTACAATACCCGTGTACAGGTGTGCGATTATTAGGCGATTGGCACTAATCCTCTTATTTTTTTATTAATTAATTTTGAAATTTATTATTTTTGCTTAACAGTTATTAAGCGCACTTATAACCTTTGGAAGAATTATATTTATTCGGATATAACTACTTCACCTTTGGAAGGTTATTTCTTTTTGAACATAACTCCTTCATCTTTGAAAGGTTGTATTTGTTCAAAATTTATTTTTTCAGAATTTATAAAATTAGGAATAATAAAAAAATATTTTTATTTTGTTATTATTTTAATCCAATTTTTTTAAATATGTCTTTTGAGAAGGCATCTTTTCAAAATACAACTTCTCCCAAAAAGTGGCCTTCGGTTAAAAAAAAACTGAAATATATTCATATTTTTAGTCTCTTTTCACTTACTTTTTGGATGCTTCTTTTTTAAATCCATACAACCATCTTTTCTAATTATTTCAATCCCGGAGAAGTACCAAAATTGTTATATGGTATTTTCTTTTGAAACTTTGTTGTATCCAAGAGGATTTTTGCTAGCAACCATTAACAATATTGAGGGGTAAATAATTTTCTTAAAGAGAGTGTTATTACGTCTCAAAATCTGAATTCATTTTCTTTCCGTTCCGGTTCACGTGAAATTTTTCTCCGCATCAACCAGAAGACTAGTACAGGATGCCAACATATCGTGAGTTGCACGAGCTGCATGTGCAAAAAGATTATTCTCGACATTGCCAAAAGACTAGCCTATCTCCATGAGGAATGCCATCAAGAAATAATTCACTTAGACAACAAACCCCAAAATACACTTTTGGAACATTTCAATTCAAAGCTCGCTGATTTTGGGTTGTCGAAGCAATCCATCACTTTAACAACCTTGACCATACCAGAAGCCGTTAGAACTTTGACCTTTGAAAATTGGGAAAAGTATCACAAAAATTTTAAACCTATTGCATTGATTTCAATTTGATCAAAAACTTTTTAATTGAACCAATTGAGTTATAAACCTTTTTTTATTGATATCAATTTAGTCCATCCGGTCAATTTAGGTCGGTAATTACCGATGTGGACATCGGCCATCTTACGTGAAGCTATAAGTATACAGTTGACACCGATGTGGATATTTTTAATAATATTTTAATATTTTATAAATATTTTTTTATATTTTTTCCTTTTTTTTCTTTTCTTCCCTTTGGCACGTGGTTTGCCACAAGCGAGGGCGTCGTGGCCCTTGCCAAAGGTTGTGAGGGTGGCCCTTGACAGATTCAACGAGGGCGACCCGCCCAGGTTGTGAGGGTTGTGATACCCTTACTGGCCCTCGCCTATGGTGGGTTGTCAGCCATGGTCGAGCACCCACCTAAGTAGCACCGACATCGACATGCTGACACGTCGTTTCTCGAAAAATGAGAATTCCGACACGTTGGGACTCGTTGTATATTAAATTTATATTTTATATACATGATAAATTATCATTTTTATGATTATTGCAATCAAATTAATTTGATTCTAATCCATAAATAAATAAATAATTAAAAAAAAGTGTCAGACGAGTGTCGGTGTCCGACACGTCCGACACAACATGGAGGTCCCCGGAGAGTGTCTGTGCTTCCTAGCCGGCCACAAGCAAAGGGAAAAGAAGGAAAAATTATTAAAATATTATTAAAAATATCCACGTCGGTCTTCCGCGCATTATCTTGCCGCCAGTATCGCGTGGGATGGTTGGCATTTGGTCTAATTGGCTGGATGGACTGAATTGGCACCAATGCGAAAAAATGTTTAGAACTAAATTGGTCTAATTGAAATGCGTATGATTGAATTGATAACAATGCAACATATTTATGACCTTTTTTTTGGTGCTTTTCCTTTAAAAACTCGAGCATGCGGGCCAATGAGTCTCCAATAATTGCAGACCGTAAAATGCCCAAGATGCGTTTCCGCAATGCAGTGAGGAGAAATCGGCAACAGCCCGTTTAACCGCGAGCCTCCGAGCCCACGTTCCAAGTCCACTCTAATGAGCATCTTCTGAATGTTCTGCAAGTCAAAATAAGGAAAATTGACAACCAGTCGAGTACAGTGATCAATCCGGATGCTGTACAAGACCATTTGCGAGAGATGATACATTATCAAATACACCCCAGCAATCCAGTTCTCCGATATCGCGACGACGACATTTCCAGGTCGAGAGACAAAGCATGCCTCTATCATTTCAGATGGAGGAAGATTCAAACAGAAGCGCCTGAGAACCGATAGATGTCGGCCAGTAAGAACATACTAAAACCCCAGTTCCCTCATCATTCATAGACCAAATACATCCGCATTACGCAGCTTAGATAGCTGTCCTAGCGCCCAGGAACTCCTGAACCGGGACTGCGTGCGTTCGATCCTTGGCCACAGGCTCGCCATGTTTTTACCGGGACACGGCATGGAGAATCTCAAATCAACAGTTGCAGAAAAAGAAGAAACAAGCAAAGCACATGAACATGACGAGGCCACAAAAAGCACTTCATATTTCAAGGAACGAAACCCAGTAAGCAAAATTCCCTAGGGAAATTTCAATTACCACTGGTAATCGCCTTAACCTGCGGAGCAAGCAGGAAATCAAGGGCTCTCTGCGTGTAGCCCGTCAGGGATTGATGACCCAGGAGACCGCTGAAACAGTTTCGCGAGCTTCTTCCTCACAATGCCAGTGCAGTAGTGATCATGATCATCCTGGGCAAACGCAGAAGCCTAATGAATCAAACAAACGAATGATGGGTAGCTGCTAAAACAACCTAAATGGAAATCGAAAGCAACCGAACCAGCAAAACAAGGCCCGGCATTGTCGAATGTCGATGATGCTCGTGTTCTTTTATGGTCGAAATCTTTGATGGCTGTATGGTTTCTCGCAAACTGTTGCGAGGAGTCACCAGGAGAATATCGACGAGCCAAATGAAAATGATCATCGAAAAAACATAGGGTGATGTGCAAGTTAAAAAAAATGGGTTAATATCATGAAAAATCTCAAATTGGTATATAATGAACAAGCTAATTCTTATAGAATGCACCAATTTTAACTCCATTAGCCAACTTTAAGTACCTAAATAACCCATCAAGTTTCCGATACCTTTGAAATTCTTTTTTTTTTTGGGTGGAATTGTTAGATTCCGAAAACCAAGAACCGTTGAAAACCATCAGCGGAACAGGGATCATACATGTATAATTCATTGAGAAAACATAAACACGGGCGTGCACGAATCCATAACGATATCTTTTGTTCTTGGCGTCGTGCGGGTAGCCTTCCGAACAATACGTTTTCTCCGAGAGTTCCCTTGAATTCTCTCTCGTATTTTCTCTTTTCGATGGGATGAAGAGGAAATCAAAAAAAAACCGACGTATGTTTACCATAACCGCTCTTATAAGGTAACCGCTAGTTACCCTTTAGAAATTACAATTTTGCCCATCATAAAATTGTAATTTCCCCTTTTAGCCTCTACACACTAAAGGGCCACACCCTATTTGATACATTAAAGCCCTAAATTACCTTAACTTAATTTATCACTTTTAAAGGGCTTAGCTTTATATGACAGTATGCATTGCATTATTATTTCACATATAACCCAATGTTGGATTAAGGATCCAACAATCTCCCACTGGATTATATGTGCATCCTTATAATTATGCTTTGCAATAACAAGCTATTTGAGCTCAACTTTCTTGTCATTACCGAAATGTATCTCTAACCAATCCGGTCCATCAATCATATCAATATAGGATCAAAGCGGCTTTTTGTCACATCTATCGTAACTCAACCCATCAAATGGTCACAAAATTGATACAACTGAATGACATGGATTATAATGTGGATGTGTAGCATGGAAATTTCATGAAATGTGATATTAACATGCCTATTTCCAAACTGGTCCACCTTAAACCTTAGTGAGATCGGACTTTACCAAAATCGAGTGTGAATAAATCCACGATATTTCTGCAGAAAATAACCTCGAATATCCATAAACTGAAATAACTGAAAATATCTATATTAAGAACATTTAAATTACAAACTCCCACTAAAATTGAATATCCTCAATAAACATAACACCCATGCGAGCAGTATGCTCGTGGAACACCTTGGGTGGCAATGCCTTAGTAAGCGGATCCGCAAGCATGGAGTTTGTACCAATATGTTCTATAGACAACTGTCCACTCTGAATTCTTTCTTTAACAACAAGGAACTTGATGTCTATATGCTTTGACTTGACTTAACCTCTGTTGTTGTTAGAATATAAAACTGCTGATTTATTGTCACACAATAACTTGAGTGGTCTTTCAATGTTATCCACTATCCGTAGTCCGTGACAAAATTTCGCAGCCATATTCCATGATTGGATGCTTCATAACATGCTATGAATTCTGCTGCCATTGTTGAAGAAGCCGTCATGGATTGTTTGGCACTCTTCCATGAGATGGCACCTCCGGCTATGAGATAGACATAGCCTTTGATGTAGACTTCAAACTATCTTGGCATCCACAAAATCGAGTCGGTATAACCAATGATCTCAAGCCGATCCGACCTCCGATATGTGAGCATGTATCCTTTTGTTTTTCATGTAAGTACCGTGAAGACCCGTTTGGTTGCTTTCAATGGTCTACTCTGGATTGCTTAAATATCTGCCCAACATTCCGGTAATATACGCAATATCCGGAGCGTACAAACTGAGCATACATCGGACTCCCTATCACGGATGCATGCATAAGGAATCTTCTCCATTTCATTTCTTTCAAAATCATTCTTAGGGCACTTGATTGAGACAAAACTTGTCTCCTTTAGATCTGAGGGTATTTACCTGGTTTACAATCTTGCATGCCATATCTTTTGAGAACCTTTTCGATATAGCTCTTTTGTGATAATCCAAGAATACTCCGAGAGCGATCCGGTGTATTTGTATACCTAATACAAAAGGCGTCACCAAGATCTTTCATCTCAAAGTTATTAGACAAAAATCTCTTGGTTTCGTGCAATAAGCCTATATCGTTCTTTGGCAAGCAAAATATCATCAACATACAAAACCAGAAAAATGTACTTGCTCCCCACGGAACTTATGGTATATACATTCATCAACCAAATTCATCTCAAAACCAAATGAGGCGATCACTTGATGAAACTTAAAATACCATTGTCGAGATGCTTGCTTGAGCCCATAGATGGATTTCTTAAGTTTGCAAACCATACTCTTTGGATCTCCGGATACAAAGTTTTACGGCTGCACCATATATATTGTTTCATCAATGTTACCATTGAGAAAAAGCTGTCTTTATATCCATCTGATGCAACTCAAGATTGAAATCGCCACCAATGCCATTATAATTCTAAAAAGTCTTTCGAAGAAACCGGAGAGAAATCTCTTTATAGTCAATGCCTTCTTTACGTGTAAAGCCCTTTGCGACAAGGCGAGCCTTATATCTCTCCACATTGCCTTTTGAATCCCTTTTGGTTTTAAATATCCACTTACAACCAATGGGCTTCACACCTTCTACGGCAATGGGACAATATCAAACGTCATTGTCTTTCATGGACTTCATCTCCTCCTTCATGGCATCATTTCCATACGAGAGTTAGAACTTTCCATGGCTTGACGAAAGCTAATTGGATCATCTTCCATCATTCCAATATCAAAATCATGCTCTTGGAGAAATATAATGTAGTCATCTGGCATTGCACTTCTCCTCTCTCTAGTGGATCTTCTTAATGGCATATGTTCTTGAGGTGGTAGAGTTTGATTTTCTGGAATAATTTCTTGAATGGGAGGTTCTCTTTCATCGTCCTGATCAGTTGTGTCTCGATCAATGACAATGGCACTTGTGGGATCAATGTCAATGGCGGGTGTAGGAATATTAACATATTCCTCTTCAAAGTCAAGGTCCCTAACTTTATCTCCTCCCGCCAAACTCAACATCCTCAAAGAACCGGGCAATTCCCGACTCAAAAATTGACTTAGCTGTAGGATCATAAAATTTGTACCCCCCTTGATCTTTCGGGTATCCAATAAAGTAGCAACTTATTGTTCTTGAATCGGTTTCCTTTCATTAGGCTTATAAGGCCATTGGACATCCCCAAACACGTAAATGCTTTAGACTAGGCTTTTTACCCGTCCAAAGTTCATAAGGGGTTTTGATAGTTGCTTTAGTTGGAATCCTGTTAAGGATATATCTTCGATCTTAAGCGCTTCTCCCAGTGATTCCGGTAAGGTAGAAGAACAAATCATACTCCTCACCATAATTTCGTCTTTCAGCAACACCATTCATTGTGGGGCGAACCCGGCATAGTGTCTTTGTGGGACAATACCGCATTCCTCTAGGAATTTAGCAAATGGTCTGGGGCGTTGCTCACGAACCGTCATATCCGCGTAGTAGTATTCACCACCACGATCGGACTGGCGCTTTTAATTTTCTTGTTGAGTTGATTCTCAACCGATTTTATATGTTTTGAACATCCAAAGGGTGTTGTGCCTTTTCTTTAATGAGATATATGTAGCCATATCTTGAAAAATCGTCTATGAGCGTTATAAAATATAGCTGACCATTCCAAAAGCCGTTGGAAATGGTCCACAAATATCAGTATGGATAAGTTCTAAGACGTCTGAAGTCCTGTTGGCTACAAATCTCCTTTTATTGGTTTGTTTGCCCTTTATACAATTAACACAAATTTCAAAATTTGTGAAGTCTAAAGGATTGAGAATTTCATCCGACACAAGTCTCTCTATTCTTTGCTTGGAGATATGACCTAATCTCTTGTGCCATAGAGCAGCTGAATTCTCATCGGTTAATTTTCTCTTTGTACCTCGTGTACTCAAATGCGGGGATTCATTAAAAAAGCAATCACATCAAGTGAATAAAGATTATCATAAACTGATAAAGAACCGGAACCAACTAATTTTGAATCTTGAAACAAACTGAATGTTCCATTCCCAAATGAACAAGAATAACCAGATTTGTCCAAAGCGTAAACAGAAATCAAGTTCCGTCTAAAAGACGGTACAATAAATGTCTCATCAAGATCCAAATACAATCCAGTTTTTAATAATAATCTAAATTTTCCAATTGCTTCAACTTGAACTGTCTTGCCATCGCCCACATAGATGTATCTTTCAACATCACTTGGCTTTCGGCAACTCAGGCAACAACCGCATAGACACACTGATGTGAGTTGTTGCACCAGAATCTATCCACCAAGTGTGTCTAGGTACCGAAGTTAAATTAACCTCAGAACAAACCAAATTAAGAAGCACACCTTTCTTAGCACGCCATGCGTGATAATTGGTGCAATTTTTCTTCACATGTCCTGTGGCTTTACAAAAGAAACAACCTGTGCTTTCCGGATTATCCGGTCTCTGTTGTTGTTTCCTTTTGTTTGCCAAGGTTGCAGCTTCTTTATCCTTCTTCCTTTTCATTCCCTTATCCTTGGAAGTTGATGCTAGATGAGCACTTTCTGTCTTATCTTGCTTCAGCCTTTCCTCCTCTTGAACACAGTGTGAGATGAGCTCATTCAGAGACCAAGTCTCTTTCTGACAGTTGTAGCTCACCTTAAACCGATTAAACTATGCGGAAGAGATATTAAAACCAAATGCACCAGCAAGTCCTCAGTAAGTTCCAGCTTAAGTGCTTTTAACTTAGAAGCAAGATGAGACATCTCCATGATGTACTCCCTAACATTGCCCTTCCCTTTGTAGCGCATTGAAATTAAATTTGTCAAGATCGTACCAATTTCAGCCTTTTTCGCTCTTGACAAATCTCTTTTCAATGTCGAAGGAATTCTTTAGCTGTGGTTATCTTTTCAGACATTGTGCTCGAAAATGCTTCTGGAATGGCTTTCTTCATGATCATCATACACATGCGATTTGATTTCTCCCACCTTTCCATATCCCTTTTTGATCAGAGGTGCTTTGGTCATTAAGTGGTATAGGAGAATCGATCCTTAACGCAAGGTCGAGATCCATGACTCCGAGAACTATCAGAAGGTTCTCTTGCCATGACTTGAAGTTGGTGCCATTTAGCATAGGAATTGAATTAATGCTGGCAGTAATATTTGCGGGGAGTAATAGCTGAATTCAAATACAACCAATAAAACATGCTCACGTAAGTCTCAAAGCAATATATCAATTCAAATCAAGGCAATTCCCATCTCAAGACATCGAGCACTACATTAGTACCTTGTCTTTGGACAACAATATTAACTAGTAAGTGATATCTTGTTACAGTAATCAAACATTGATAATAATAGTATGTCAAACAATAAAACTTCCTTTGGGCCGATTTATTATTCACATACAAAATCCAAATAATCATCACATGTTAATCACATGATTTGCAAATGTGATTTTGTTAAATATTAACCTTCCTTTGGGCTGGTTAAAATCCACATGCATCACATGTGCATACCTTTTATATCTTAAAAAATAAATCAATTTACACAAGAGAGGTCCATTTTGTGGACATGTTGCTTCAATCAATTTATTTCAAGATATATATTCCTCCACCAAAATTTGAATTTTGCGCTTGGACTCCGGTGATCGCCCGGACTCCGGCGATCATCGCCCGGACTCCGTGATTAACGATCAACGGCCGGCGAGACCCCGGTCAACAAAGTGGGCGTGCGTTAACCGCTGCCAACGCTGCGTCAAATGCTTCAGCGGCGTGTGTGTACCCGCGGCGATAACGGCGGCGTGGAAAGGCGCGCCGCCCATCCCCGAACTTCTCGGCGTCGAGGATTCAGATTTAACATCAAAATTCACTTTGAACAAATTTAAAGATTCGAAAAATACTGTACAGTATCAAAAACGAGTTTGCTTCGGTATGCAAACATCCGCACGAATCCTAATTTAACAAATTGCTAAAACCGAACCCTGAATCAATGAATCAACATGTATAAGGCTCTGATACCAATTGTTAGATTCCGAAAACCGAAGAACCGTTGAAAACCATCAACGGAAGCAGGATCATACATGTATAATTCATTGAGAAAACATAAAACGGAAGCGTGCACTGAATCTATAACGATCTTCGTTTCTTGGCGTATGCGGGTAGCCTTCCAGAACAATACGTTTTCTCTGAGAGTTCCCCTTGAATTCTCTCTGTATTTCTCTTTCGATGGGATGAAGAGGAAATTAAAAAAAATCGACGTATGTTCAGGGGACCATAACCGCTCTTATAAGGTAACCGCTAGTTACCCTTTAGAAATTACAATTTTGCCCATCATAAAATTGTAATTTCCCCTTTTAGCCTCTACACACTAAAGGGCCACACCCTATTTGATACATTAAAGCCCTAAATTACCTTAACTTAATTTATCACTTTTAAAGGGCTTAACTTTATATGATTTATGCATTGCATTATTATTTCACATATAACCCAATGTTGGATTAAGGATCCAACAGAATACCCTTGAAAATGAAAAAAAGTTCTATTGATTAATTATTTCAAGTCATAAAAAAAATTATTTTTAGAAAAATATTTTTTAAATAATTCATTTCCATAAAACAAACAGAATATTAAAATTTGAATCAATTCATTTTTTATTGGTTTGTTATGCCACCACGTGGTGCAACTCTCACATGAAATACCTTCTCATTTAGGTGAATCCCCACGTCTCTTCGCGCCCGATTAATGAACAATGCACGCGAGTTCATACTTTTAATGATGTCATCGAGAGGATGCCCAATTGCACCGATGTAAATATTATATTTAGACTAGGAAAACCAACGAGCTTTTATCAAGTAAATAATCGAAAGGTGTAGGGAATATTCTATTTACCTTCAATGCTACTTACGAAATCACAGCAACATGACAGCACAATAAAGAGCCAAAGTCCTTTCCAACAAATTACATGGGTAGAACCATAGAAAATTGACGTTAGTATGAATCATTTTGTTCTGTGTTTGGGAATATCCGGGTAAAAGAACGTGGTCAATGTGATAAAAAAACTCAAAATGGTACGTTTGTACTACATTTATTTCAAATTAATTAGGATTAATATTATGAAAAACCATAAATCGATACACTTATGATAAATTTACTCTAATTTTTTACAAAAAAAATCCCAAACTGATATACCTATAACGGATTTACAATAAATTAATTTTTTGACTACCAAAAACCCAAAATTAGTATATTTGTAGCAAATTTACCCTTCGTAAAATTAGATTAATATCACGAAAAAACACAAATTGTTAAATCTATGGTAAAACCCCAAACTAGCAACTGTTATGTGTAATCCAACATAGCAATTTGACGATAAAATTTAACGGAAACTAATGGAGGGTAAATTTGTTATATGTGTATCAGTTTGAGATTTTTGGTGATCGTACTAGTGTGGAGTTTTTCGTGGTATTAACCCAATTAATTTTAGTGTCTCAAAAAATTACGCACACCAGTTTGAATTTTTTGTGAAATTAATCTAAAAAAAAAATTTTTTTTTATAGATTTTAATGATTTTGATATTTTCATTAATAAATCTAAAAAAAAGGGTAAACGCTATTAAAAATCCCAAATTATGCCTCCTGGGACATCCTTGTGACATATTTATCCCAAAAAATTTTTGTGATATAAAAAATCCCAAACTTGTATTCAAGTAACACATTTATCTCAAATTTTTTTTATGACACAAAAATTCCCAAACTTAAACCTGCGCTACCCATGGTTTTTGGTCCTTTTTTTCTTCCTCCTTTGTCTTCATTGCTACCGCCGCTGCCCTTACCATCGCTATCGTCCTCACCATCGCCAAACCAGGGAAGAAAACAAAGGAGGAAGTTAAAAAATAAAGGAAAAAGAAAACGAGTAAAAAACATATAATAAATTGACATATTTTTGTCATGCAAATACTATGTCAGCATCACTTGCCTTTGTTATCCATGTAGGTAGGCACATAAGTTTTTGTTTTCTAGCGACGTTCATTAATGAATTTCTGACATATGATAAATGTGTCATACGGATGCAAATTTGAGATAAATGTGTCATAGAATTTACGGCATCACAAAAAAAAGTTTAGACATAGTTTGGATTTTATATGCATTTTTCGAAAAAACGAAGAGAAAATGGAAAAACCCGGGAAAAAACGAAAGAGAATTGCCGAAACAAGGAGGCCAACAACATTCGCGCCCTGTTTCCGCAAACGTCGATCCCCACGAAGCTTCGTCGGCGAGGTTACGATCGATGTTTCCAAAACACCCGCCCCAGAGAAACTCTTCGTTCACGACAAGCTCTCCCCACATCGGTTTCCACGATCTCCCGAAACCATGTCTTTTCCCCGCGGGATTCGCTTCATCTCCCGCGGCTTCTCTTCGTTCTACGGCAGAGCACAGCGCTTTCGTCTCGCCTGGAGGCGGGGAAGAAAGGTCAGGTATGGTGTTTCCAGATTTGGGTTGTGGAAATGTTGAAGTTGGAGGGAGTGGGTTTCGACTTTCTTGGGTTTTGAGTGCGCCGAAAGCTTGTGTCACCTTATAGGTTTCAAGATTCGGGGAGTGGATGAAGTTGGTCGGAAAGGGTCCCGACTTTCTTGGGTTTTGAGTGCGCCGGACGCTCGTGTCCTCCTGAGGGTCGCGTTGCATTCGCGATAATTTGAGTCAAGATCGCGTGATTACTTGAGTTTAGGCTGTGAAAACGATGATTACTTGGAGGGGTGTAGCGTAGGACTTTTGGTTTCTTGTTTCTTGAGCTGCCCCTTCGATGGTCCCTGGAGGAACGGTTCCCCGGCCGTGATGCTGTCATTTGCGGCGTGTGTTTTGTTGTAATTTCCATACGGTAACATTGCGATTCCCAAGCAATCGAAAAGTAGATCGGGTGAGGTGGTGGAAGCCCCACCCAAAGTCTTATTTGTGCGAAATTGCGAATTTTGCATGGTTTCTTGATTCTGATTGAGTCATGTATTTGAGACTCCACCGTTTCGACTTGAGCACTTGCTAGCTGGCCTGATTGGTTATTATTGTTTTTCTTTCATGTTTACTGTATGTTGACATTTGTTCGGTGCAGGTTTCTTTGGGCAATTTGCAACAAGACTCAGTTTCTCGGGAGCTACTCGCAGATAGCAAAGTATGGGCGAAATCGATACGAAGCCGATTGAACCGGTCCAAGTGGCTCTGTCCTTGTTTGGCGAGAAAGGCGATCACAAGAAGCACCGTTCTACCAGCAGTGACGTAAGATTCGAGGCAAATGCTTCATACTTTTGTCATCCTTTTTTGGGTTGTTCACAGGATGGTCTGCGATTGATGGTGATATGTTCTGATGTAGAAATCCATGTGTAGTTTAGCTTCACGACATTTCACTGGTCAGAAGTCCTTTGAGAGAAATTTGAGTGAGCAAATAGGAGTCCATGTTATTAGCTAGGAGGACTTTTTGTTTTGTGTAGATACTAAAAAGACACCAGCGAGATTGCAAACGAGCATCGTGGCCGATCATATCTGATCAGGGGGCCATGGTGTGAAGAGGTTTTACTCATTCCATAGTTTCGCAATTTCTTTCGGAGTCAAATAGAGAGAAACTAGAAACATTTCATGCTGGCTTAGTTAATTGACTATGAGGACCATAGAGGCATATTTGATCAAGAACACTTAAACATCTGAATTTTCTTCTTGTCTTCTTCACTCAATGTTATTGGATACATCCATCTTCATGAGTCTGAAAAAAACACATACATATGGCATGCAGCAAGATGTTGTTTGCTGATGACATACTTGTGTTTCTTGTGTTTGCTATCTCAGACAGAGACTGATAAAGAGGAGCTTCAAGGCCTGCACAAGGAATTGGCGAATTACAAGGTGCAACTCGAAGCCAAGGAATCTGCCTACATGCAAGCGCTCCTCAAGCTACAGCAATACAGCGATAGAGTGGATGAACTTTCCTCTCAGCTGATGATATCTGAGCTCCAGAGGGACAAATATGAAAGGGAATGCATGCAAGCCAGGACTCATATCGACAAGCTGGAGTCCAAGACCAAGGAAATGGCTGATCAGCTATCGGAAACCGGGAAGATCCGCGAACAGCTTTCTCACGTCTTAAACGAACTGAAGTCTGCCCAAGTTGAGTTGCTTGGGATGGAGACTGAGCTTGCCGTCGAAAGAGAGGCAAGGCTGAAGGCTCTAACGCGAACGGAGGAGCTGGAAGCTGATATTCAAATAGAGAAGGGAAAGGTTGAGGTACTCCGAAAGCATGTAGAGGAGCTCAATGAAGCTCTCCTTATGTCAAAGCAGGCCACTATGGAAGCTGAAAAAGAAAAATGTGACATAATTTATCAGAAAGATGGCGAGATAGATTTAGCTACAGATGCGGTGGTTCAAATGCAGGAGCAGTTGAACAATCTGAAAAATCAACTGGGGATGATCGAGGAATTGGAGAACCAGCTCCTGGCCAAGTCCGCGTACGTTGAGTCGTTACAATCTGATCTCAGGGATGTGCACGAGATGCTCGATTCATCTGAGAAGGCCACTTCTGATGCCACAACCGATTTGGAGAAGTGGAAATCGGATTTGGAAGTGAAGACAAGGGAAGTCTCGGACCAAGCTGTTTACATTGAAGTGCTTGAGATGGAATTGAATCAGTTGAAGCATGAAATGAAAACCGCTAATGAAAGGCTTGCCCACATGAGCTGCGATCTTGACACTCTTACTGAAGATTTGCAGAATGCGGAGGCTGAGTTGAGTGAGATGAAGGAAAAAGAGTCTGAAGTGCAGGTCGAACTGGCGTTGCTGAATTCCAAGCTTCACAAAGCCCGGTCAAAAGTCGCAGCCGCAGAGGCAGCTGAAGTTAGAGCGGATAGTGTTAAATCAGGGCTTTATCTTGCAGTACAGCAGCTAGCGCTGGAAGCGGGTGAAGCCAAGAAAGAATACCAGAGGTTAAAGGAAGAAGCCGACAAGGCATCTGAGGAGTCTGAAGCCGACAAGGCATCTGAGGAGTCTGAGAGCTTCACGTTTGCCACTGCCCCAGTAGAAATCATTGCTCATGATGAGGAGATATTCGAAAACGCATCGAGCAAAGTGGAAGAAGGTTTAGGAGACGAGAACAGCTCCAACATAACAATTTCGCTGGAAGAGTACGAGTCCTTACTTGCCCTGGCAAAGAAGGCAGATGAAATGCGTATGTCGTTGGTGGAAGACTCGAATCAGTACATCACATGGGGAAGCAAGCAAGAGGTGGAGACCCTGAAGAGAGAGCTCGAAGTGGCAAGCGCAAGGATCGGCCAGTTCAGGACTCGGGCCGAGCAGGCGGCCAGCCGTGCGGAGGCTGCCGAGAATGCCAAAGCAGCACTGGAGGATCAGCTCCGGAGGTGGCGGGAACAGAAGCAGAGGAGGAAGGCCGCATTGGCTGCGCTTAGGGAGGAATCAATCTCAAGAGAGTTCAACCCTCCCATGATCGATAGAACTCCGGCTTCGCATACTCCTCTTTTCAAGATTCTTGACATGAAATTCTAGCGCCGGAAAGTCACCAAAGTTCCGTCAGAATAAAAGTTACGAAGGGAATTATAGGTGTACCGGTTATAGCAGATGAGTGCTACAGGTGTGAGTATCTGGTATGGATACCTATGCCAAAACTTCATTATCAACATTTTTTCTGAAAAAGTAGATGTTTTTAATTGCTTGTACGATTTATTTCCCGTTTCAGCGACGAGGTCTCGAGAGTGTCGTGGTCTTGGAGTCGCGGAGTCGTGATTCTCTCTTTAAAGGGTGAGCATGGGCTTTGCGAATTGCGCTATGTTCTTGGTGTACATGTAGCTGGAGATACGATGGAGACATCGTCGTTATCCTAGATACGATAATGCCTTGATGAAGAGGACAGGCCTGTGCCAAATTTTACTATGCCAACGTACAGAGTAGACCAAAACTCAAGGAAAAAACATTTGCAAATTGCTGAAGAGGAAGAGAACAGAGAGGTAGTTTTTGGTTCGTTTGGTGTCATATGTTTGACCGCCGGAGACGGTGGGTGCCGGGTATTGCGAATTTTGGCGATAGGGTGAGAAAAACCGGGACGCGAGGGAGAGTTGAACTCGAACTTAAAACCGATGGGAACTCGATCCGTTTACTGAACAAATTGCACGTTCGGTATTTCCATTGCGCAAGTTAAAAGCTTCTAATCTTGTTCTGTAGATCTTATGATTCTAGCGCCTAACACTCGCAGGTATCTTATGGTGGGGGTTTGGTCGGTGACTCGGGCTTAGACTCGGTCTTTTTTGTCATCTGAATTTTTCAATCTCATATAGGCTTTACTGAGTTTCCACCGAGTTGAATGGACGCGGTGAAGAACTTGTAGGCCCAATTGATTAGATTTAGGCCGAGCATCTCCGTAACTCGTCTCTTCTGGGGCCCATACCCAGTCCATAAAAGGGTCTTTTTTTTTTTCCGGAAAATTTCCCATTTTTTTAATGTTTGGAGTCGATGAAAAATGTTTTCACGAGCAAGAAAATTTATAGAGCCTTTTTTTCGATAGGATGGTGGCTGCCACGGGCCGTCGATTGCCGGACCTGGGTAGCTGGTTGCGGAACCCACGTCCCTCGGTGGGCGAACAGGGTTTTTTTAGGTCACGAGCAGGACTATAAAAAAAGCCAGACCCGCCCCGACCCAACACGAATTAGGGATGATATCCGAAATTTAGAGATCTTACCCTGATCAGAAGAGACCCGATCCGAAAAAAGCCCTAAACTTCCAGGTCGGGCGGGGCTTTTTTGACAGCCCTAGCGAACACAGGTCCCGGGGCCAAGGGTCGGGAGGAGGCAAGACTAGAGGGACCTCAAGAAGGCAAAAATTTCCGGATGATCTCGAAACACGACGTTCCCCTTGTCCATCCAAGTCAATCGTCCCGTGCTCATCAAGTTTTCTCGCTTTTCACACGTTTCTTTCCTTAAAAAATGACGACACTTCGCTTGTGTAGACCGACTTACTGAGAGAGAGAGAGAGAGAACCCAAACCCTCTTCTCACCAGCAGAGGGGTGCTAGTTTTCAAATTCAGACCATGCTCATCATCAGCTCGTTCTTCACGAGTATCCCAACAGTGTTGTGAATTGCCCCAAAAGAGAGGGTCCTCTCTCTCTCTCTCCCCGTCGTTTTTCTTGCACTTCTTTCTCGTGTTGATGCGGTCAAACACAGCAATTTCCCACACGAGGGGCGAATTCTTGGACCAATCTAGATGCGCCGTCCTCATCGGTTCAACATCTGAATTTTCAATGGGCTTGTCTTGTCGGGCAAGACAGCGAAGGGACACGGAGCAGCAATTGCTGACCCCTAGAAACCTTTCCACTGATTCATCATCATCGCTCAAACACTTTCTTAGTCCCATGGTCTGATCTCATGACCGGCCATTTGCTTTTAATTAAACAGGTTTAGTGGAATGAAACTCCCCATTGGAATAATGGGCTTTTCTTGCCGGTCCAACTTGGATTTTTGACTAGCCAGAGCAATCTTGATTTCGGTGGGATAGTTATCCAAAAAGTCATAAGCCTATTATATGATATCTAATTCAGTTTCGAACCTTTCGATTTATCCCGATTTAGTCCTAAACTTTTTGACGATTTATCAATTTAATCCTGAACCTTTTTTTTTTATGTCGATTTAGTCACGAACTTTGCCAGTTTAGTTTTAAACCTATTATTTGGATATTTGGATGGAAGGACTATATTAGTAAATTGTTAAAATGTTTAGGACTAAATTGACAAATCATCAAAATATTTAAGGCTGAATTAGCACAATTGAAAGGTTTAAGATTAAATTGTTTTCCATCCAGTAGGTTTAGACATTTATGGACAATTTTCCCATTCCATGGTTTCAACATTTAGGTGTAAATTTGCACTTGGAGTATCTTTCAGGGAAGGTCGCTCAGACACACATGCGAATCTGTTTAATAGTGTCGAGTTGATTTGACCAGCTACTAGAAGCTTCATTACCAACGAATTCCAACATAGAAAAAAAATGCTTAAGTTCCGCAAATGTTGCTCATACTTTGACTTTTTCCGTGGAAATACCATACCGTTTCATACATATACATATACAACGCATAAGGATTTTGTTGACGAGTATCATTTGGTCACTAAACTAAGCAAATAAATAAGGAAAATTCTATAGTTTATATTGGGCTGTTCTTTTTGATGTCGTACACAATCAATTCTTTGAAGATTAAACAAAATAATTATTAAGTATAGAGTAATTATTTAATATGGTCATATCATAGTATATAACTTAGGGTTTATGATTTTTTCTTATTTTTCCTTCTTGTATGCTTTCTTGAAGTTTTTGTCGGTCTGGTCCGTGTAACAGCACTTGTCAATTTGGTCCCCAAACTAAACTAAATTAGGCCCTCAAGCTTTTCGAAAATTGCAAAAGCGGTCCCTCATTTGCATTCGATTGCGCGCACGCTTTTGGCGATAAGATCAAGCGAGTCCCACCTGAAGCTGACGTGGAGCGTGGATTTTAGAAATTAGGCCACGTCACCCTCGATCGCAAGAGGACAAACGATATACCAAATCGAGGGTAAACGATAATCCAATAAAAAATTCTAGACTTGGACACTAATTCCAAAACTGGTGCCGCCAAACTTAATTTTTTTGACCTAAAAATACCGTCCGTTAAACTTCTGTCCATAATGTCCATCACAAATCCGACGTGACAGCTTTCGTGAACGACACCAAATAAACGAATTTGAGGTGGCAATGGACACGCGATGCCACGGGACCAAAAGCAGGCAGCCTCGTCGGTCGTCAAATGACCATACATGCCCTCATGTGGAATTTTCTAATGGCCGTGTGGACGGAAAGTGCTTTTGGGTTAATGGTACGAGTTTGAATATTGGTGAGACGTAATTAATTTTTTTTTCTTTCGAGATATTATTAGAGTTCACGGGGAAAAGCTTAGGATTTTATGCAGGATTATCCTGAGAGCAAATGTGACGATGTGATGTGTGACTAGAGGCAAAAAGCAAATTTACCAAAAGATGTGGATGCAATGTAAGATTTAAAGTGGTTTATATACGTGTGTGTGTGTGTACATTTATATTATGCTCTGAAACATTCACCAAAACCTATTTTGTCGTCCTTTTTCGACGAGTAAAGTGAATTTGTAGTGCTGCTATATCATTTTTAATGAGTAAGCTATAGCATGAGATAATTTACAAAGCTAATTTTCGTTAATTTTTCCCATGAAGAAATACAGGGACAAAACAGCAATAAAGATATAAGTGCATTCCTTTCCACTCTTTTTCTATTCTTTAACCAAGCATGAAATGACTGGACTCTCTTCATTTTATCTAATTTCTTTCGGAAATACCATAACAATGACAAAATAAGGTCGCTTCCTTTCCTTTCCTTTCTTTTCCTTTCTTTTCTCTCCCGAGATCATCATCCCAATCCTTTCTATTCCATCCTAATCACTCCGTCCCAACCGAGTATAAAAGCAAACACGACATTCGAGGGCGAACACGCCTCGAACCTAATTACGAGAACTTGTACCGAAGGTTACATCAGCGCCGCTTTTTCTCCGTTTTGTGTGGATATGCACAAAGTACCCAAACCTTCGACGCGACCATGAGAAATAGACAGCTCAAAAATATTCTCAATCCTGCTGCGGCCAATCCGAAAGAAAAGGTGCTCATCTTCAAGATAATTCTTGGATTTTTCGGAGAAACGGGGTGCCGAGATCGACATGTCGCGAGACAGAAACTTCAAATTGGAATATCCATCATTTCATCATTGAAACAATGCTCTGCAATCAAGTTCAAGGTCCACATGATGCTGTATGACTAGATCACTAATTGTTTATGTAATGAGTTTGATTGGGGGCTTATTTGTCAAAGTAGCAATTTGAGAGCTAGCTAGCTACTAGTGGCGGGGGGGCACAAGTGCGGTCCCAAAATGTAAATAAAAGGGAATAAACGGGGCGAGAGTTAATAAAAATGGGGAAGAAAAGAAAAAAAAAAACTAAAAAAATTAGGGAATGATCATTAAGAAATCAGAAAATCCAGGTCAGCCGTTGACTCAAATTGGCATCTAATGCTTGCTTAGATTTGTTTAACGTATCCTTTGACCATGAAAACCGCGACAAACCAACTCCCTCCTTGTCCTCTCCTGCGCTACAGGTGCAGACGCGTGCCATGTTCCTGTGCAGACAAAGGGAACTCTGGTTTTGCCGTTACTTTTTGCTTTGTCAGGGGCCCTGCCTTAGAAAAACCAGGAAATCTGGGGGTTGAACATCATCATCAGGTCCTGTTTCTCTGGGCGTATTGTTCTGTTTCCATTTATAGTTGTCCTACGTGCTTATTTTTGTGCGGTGTTGATCTTGCTGCAATTACTTGTAAAACAAAGTCGGATTGATTGACTCCCAGATCCATTCCTGACGTGGGATTTTTGGGACTTTCTGCATTTCACTTTGATGTTGGCTCTGCTGAATCAGTCCGAAAAAAGAAAAAAAACCCCTATAAAATCAACGGAAACAAACTAACAATTTCGCCGGTTCGAAAGAACCATCCTGGATTTTACCGATAAAAGAAATGATGAGAAAAGATACCTGATGAGTTTTCGCGGTTCCGATGGCTGTCGTTTATCCATTCGACGGATTTTTACTCGCGCGCTATTGCATGGAGTCAATAGCTCGGGAAAATTCGCACGTGAAGAGGGGGGGGAAGATCTTGCGATTTTGCCTAACTGTTTTTTCAAAGTTTGATTCATGGTAATGGCAAATTCTAAAACCACGGGGGAGGGTGGCTTTTTCTGAAGTGGCCTGGACTGGAAGTCTTCAAATGCAAATTGTCCTCTTTAGTTTAGATTGCACTTTCCAAGCAAAACTCGTGAACCAGCAAACGCCTGATTGTGGTTTTTCCTTTTTCTGCCCTTTTCCTCTTTCTCCGTTTTCACCACAGCACAAGACTTTTCGGGATTTCAGACAGCCTTAAAGGAAACAAAACCCATTTCTAGAATGAATCCCCACAACCACCGGGAAGGAAAATAACACGTTGCTGTGTCAAAGCCTTGATCAAGAATCTGGTCAACATGGGCGGCTCAACAGCTCCTACCTTGCCAAAATCTTTTCTTTTTCTCTCCCCTGCATTCTTTCTTCACTAATACCATGAGAGATTGACCACTGTTTTGTGCTGATTTATATATTAAAAAAAAAAAACTTAGTTTATGTGACCCGGATTAAAGAAAACGAGAATTCGAAGAAGCTAACGTGCACTCGCTCCAAGATTTGGTGCCTCTTGGTCTGCATCCAGGCGCTGGGCTTCAACGGCAATTCGAATATTTTCGACTTTACACAAACATTGAATTGAAACGGAAACATCCTCGAGTTTGATTCTTTCCGTCTATTCGCCTTCAGCATGTTTGCGACTAGATTCTTGCACCTGATCACAACTGTATAGCTCAAGCAAGAAGAAGAAGAAGAAGCTGAAGAATAAGAAGGAGAAGAGAGACTGCCGGTAATTATCATGTTAGAGGAGGAAACTGATCCGTGGCGGATCATCCTGTTTGCTTTCTTGGTGTTTCTTGGAGGTAATTCTTTCGAATTCTTCTGGACTCTTGAACTGTCATGCTTCATGTTATCGTAAAATTCGGGATTTAGGCTCATACACCATGTGGGTTTAGGAATTCTTGAAAATCCCAGTGATGAATTTCCTCTGAATTCCCCGCGTTTTCACATTGCTTCCTTTGAAATTCGCATATTGGAATAGAAAAACTCTTTTCTTTCGTTTCCCAAGGATGATGCTGTATTAAGTATTTACCGCATTCTTGTTCTCTGTTAAAAAGCAGTTAGTGTTGTTCTTGGAAACTCTCTGGACACGGACAGAGCAGTGCTGTTGGATCTGAAATCATTCCTTGAAGAGCACAATCCGGTGAACAGAGGTCACTACTCTCAATGGAATCCTGAGAGCTCAGGCCCATGTGATTGGGAGGGCATCATGTGCAATTACAATAGGACGAGGGTCACCGTGGTGAACCTCTCCGAGAACGGCATCTCGAATGCCTTGTTCTCGAATTTCTCCGCCTTGACAGAGCTCTCTCATCTTGATCTCTCGAAGAACACCCTCGGCGGGCAGATTCCAGCTGATTTGAGCCGCTGCAACAGACTTGTGTACCTCAACTTATCGCACAACATCCTTGGCGGCGAACTGAACTTGATTGGTTTGAGCAGCCTGGAGACACTTGATTTATCGAAGAATCGCATTGGTGGCGGGATTCAGACAAGTTTTCCCGCAATTTGCAACAGCTTGGTGGTTCTGAACATTTCGGAGAATAATCTCACTGGTAGCATCGAGGATGTCTTTAATCAGTGCTATAAGTTGCGGTATCTTGATTTGAGCACGAATAATTTCAGCGGGCACATATGGAAACGGTTTGGAAGGCTTCGGCAGTTCTTTATTTCCGACAATTTTTTGAGCGGAAGTATCCCTGCATCGAGTTTTTCGGATAATTGCAGTTTAGAAATATTGGATTTATCTGGAAACAATTTCTCAGGGCAGTTTCCGGGACAAATTTCGAACTGCCGGAACTTGGTCATATTGTTTCTTTGGGGAAACAAATTCACGGGTCAAATTCCACAGGAAATAGGGTCGATTGCCGGTCTCGAAGCTTTGCTTCTAGGAAACAACAGCTTTTCGAGAAATATTCCCGATTCTCTGCTCGACTTGAAGAGCCTGGCTTCTTTGGACTTGAGCAGGAACAACTTTGGGGGTGAAATTCAAGAGACTCTGGGGAAGTTCACACAGGTCAAGCATCTAGCACTGCACACAAATTCCTACACTGGTGGATTGTATTCGTCTGGTATTCTCAATCTGTCGAACGTTGTCAGATTAGATCTGAGCTTCAACAATTTATCTGGTCCGCTGCCTGTTGAAGTTTCGCGGATGCCGAGTTTGAAGTACTTGTATCTTGCTTTCAACCAATTCAACGGAAGCATACCCTTGGAGTATGGCGATTTTGCGCGCCTCCAGGCACTCGATCTCTCCTCCAATGAACTGACTGGGACGATCCCCTCGAGCCTCGGAAAGTTGAGCTCTCTTGTGGTTGATGCTGGCGAATAATCAGCTTGGAGGCGAGATTCCGCCAGAAATCGGGAACTGCTCTAGCTTGTTATGGTTAAACCTGGCTAACAACAAGCTCTCTGGACATATACCACGGGAGCTATCAAATATTGGCCACAACCCGATGGCTACTTTTGAATCGAACGAGCTAAGTGACAGGATCATACCTGGCTCGGGAGAGTGCTTAGCGATGAGGAGATGGATTCCTGCAGATTATCCTCCTTTCAGTTTCGTGTACGACATTCTTACCAGGAAAACATGTCGGAACATATGGGACCAATTGCTCAAAGGAGCCGGGCTATTCCCGATATGCGCTCCCGGTACATCGGTCAGGACGTATCAGATATCGGGTTATGTTCAGCTCAGCCGGAATATGCTCTCCGGTGAGATTCCTTCTGATATCGGCAAGATGCGCAACTTTAGCATGTTGAACCTCGGCGTCAATAACTTTTCTGGGAAGCTCCCTCGGGAAATACGAGAATTGCCCCTGGTGGTTCTGAACATTTCCGAAAACAGGTTCTCCGGGCAAATCCCGTGGGAAATAGGTGAGATCAAGTGCCTCCAGAATCTCGACTTGTCCTACAACAATTTCTCGGGCACTTTCCCGGCGAGCCTGAACGAGCTGGCTGAGCTGAGCAAGTTTAATGTTTCCTACAATCCAATGATATCCGGCGTGATCCCCGCGACCGGGCAGTTTGGCACGTTTGAGAAAGAGTCCTTCCTCGGCGACCCTCTCTTGGTCCTTTCGTCTTTCCCTAATCAATCTCCCCATTCGTCCACAGATAACACTAGACCAGGCACGAAGAAGCCTCCGAAGTTCATGGTCTTTCTGGTACTCTCTGGTCTGGTTCTTGCTTTCTTGGCATTTGGGATCTTATCATTCATACTCTTCTCGCCGGTCAAGAGCCCGCTCGACTTACCTGAATACCTGCTGGAAGAAAAAGTACCGCCGCGAATTCGGGTCAAGCTCGAGCAGTTCGTCCCCATGGTTGTCCGAGTCAGTTCCGGTGATCCAATTAGTTAAGAGAGCATTTACTTATGGCGACATCTTGAAGGCGACGAGCAATTTTTCGGACGAGAAAGTAATCGGGAAGGGCGGTTTCGGGACGGTCTACCGAGGCGTGCTGCCGGACGGGAGAGAGGTGGCCGTGAAGAAGCTCCAAAGTGAAGGCATTGAGGGAGAGAAAGGGTTCCAAGCCGAGATGGAGGTCTTGTGCGGGGACTGCTTCGATTGGCCGCACCCGAATCTCGTGCCGCTCTACGGCTGGTGCCTCCACCGGTCGGAGAAGATACTAGTCTACCAGTACATGGAGGGAGGGAGCTTGGAGGATCTCATCCCGGATCGAGTGCACATGACATGGCAGAGGCGGATGAGCGCGGCGGTCGACGTGGCCCGCGCCCTGGTGTTCCTGCACCACGAATGCTACCCTCCGATAGTGCACCGCGACGTAAAGGCGAGCAATGTGCTGCTCGACAAGGGCGGGAGGGCCCACGTGACGGACTTCGGCCTGGCTCGGGTCGTGGACGTTGGGGACAGCCACGTCAGCACGATGGTGGCCGGCACGATCGGCTACGTGGCGCCCGAGTACGGGCAGACGTGGAAGGCCACGACCAAGGGCGACGTGTACAGCTTCGGGGTACTCATAATGGAGCTGGCCACGGGGAGGCGGGCCCTGGACGGCGGGGAGGAGTGCCTGGTGGAGTGGGCGAAGAGGGTCATGGGGAGCGGGCGCCGGTCTGCCATCCCCGTCGCGCTCATGGGGTCCGGGCTGGCGGAGGGTGCCGAGGAGATGTGCGAGCTGCTGACGGTCGGGACGCGGTGCACGGCCGAGTCGCCACAGGCCAGGCCGAACATGAAGGAGGTGCTGGGCATGCTGATCAGGGCATCAAGCCGTCAGGCCAACCGTTCTCATTCCTCTTCACCACCTGATTCAAAATCTTTTCCAAGCGTGTTGTAGTCGGAGACAAACGTCCATAGCGGTTAGGAAAATGTCTCTTTCTTGGTTTTGGTCTGATCACATTCTTCTTGTACACAGGAAACATCGGTTTTGATATCAATACAAAGATGATCATACAGTGAACCAAACCAATGAAAACATGATCACCGAAGCCGAAACAAAGACTAACCGAACCCGACCCGACCCTAATCGAACCGAAACCAGCCGGTAAAAGGGCCAACACCGAGCATCGAATGTGTAGCGGTGTCCCAGTGTTTCAGCAATTCTAAATTCGGTTCAAGAACCGGCTATCCGTCGCCCCGTCTTCCGTCTCGAGAGGCCTCGATTCGAGTTGCAATAACGAGCTCCGTTCCTCCTGAGTCGCGACTCATTAGCGCGCCTGAGGATCATTGGGTGTCCACATTTCAAGAAGCTATTTCAATTCTCGTAAACGTCTACTGTCATGAGCATGAATTTTTCCCTTTTTTTTTTGGAAGGGAAATGAGTTTTGGTTTTCTTTTCTTTTCTTGGTATCTCCTGTAACGCAGAAGTTAGCAACGGTAATATATACAAACACAAAGCGTGCAACCACAAGAATGCTGTCGAAACCTTGAACCGCCGCCGCCGAGCATGAAGAGGCCCCTCAGCCTAATCCCAAGAGCCTCCCGAGCTCTTCCGCTCCGCCGCCCGGCGGCGGCGGCGGCGACCGCCGTCGCGCGGACTCGCGGCTCGCCGGCTCGCGCTTACGGCTCGGCGTCGGCTCCGCCGGAGACCCGGCCGCGAGCGCCCGGATGCGAGAGCGCCCTCCCGGCGGAGCCGCCCGCGGCTCGGGCCAGGGCGAGCCCGGCGCCGTCTTGGCACGTCGTCCAGGCCTCTCTGATGAGCCTCGTCGAGAGCCGCGTCCGTTCGGGCTGGTGGGGCTCGTCTTCTCCTCTGTTCCTCCAGTTCGGCGAGTCGGTCGGCAGCGAGCTGTGCAGGCACTTGATCAGACGCTGCACGGGCCAGGGCAAGCACCTCCATTCGGTGTTCGTGTTCATCCAGATGCAGAGAGTCGGCGCGCGTCCCGATTCTTTCACCTTCGCCCCGGTCCTCAAGTCCGTCGCGCGGTTGTGCCTCCGAGAGATGGGGAGATCCGTGCACGCTTATGCGGCCAAGGCGAACTTGGATGGCGATGTTTACGTGGGTACTTCGCTCGTCAATTTCTACAGTGGTTGTTCGTTGATTGGGGATGCCCGTAAGGTGTTTGATGGGATGGGTGAGAGGAATTCTGTTTCTTGGAATGCGCTGATAACTGGTTACGCCCATAATAGGAAATTCACGGAATCTCTCGATTTGTTTAGGGAGATGCAGGCTGATGGGGTCGAACCGACCGAGGTCACCATGGTGGGGGTTTTATCTGCTTGCGCTCACTTGGGGGCTTTGGGCCTCGGAAAGTGGGTTCATGAGTATATCGACTGCCACGGATTAAAGTTGAATGAGTTTCTGGGTACTGCACTCGTGGACATGTATGCCAAATGTGGAGCTGTAACGGAGATGGAGAAGGTTTTTATGGCAATGAGAGTAAAAAATGTCTACACATGGAATGCCTTGATTTCAGGCTTCGCCATGAATGGACTTGGTGAAGCTGCTTTACAGGCTTTCTCTAGGATGGTAATGGAGAACCTGAAGCCTGATGGTGTCACATTTTTGGGCATACTGTGCGGTTGTTGTCACGAAGGTCTTGTTGATGAGGGGAAGAGGTACTTCAGGATCATGAAGGAGGAGTGTGGATTGCGGCCGGGACTTGAGCATTATGGATGTATGGTAGATTTGCTTGGTCAAGCTGGACTGTTTAGTGAGGCTCTACATCTAATCCAGAATATGGACTTGAAACCAGATCCAATCATTTGGAGGACTCTGCTAGGTGCTTGCCGAACTCATCGGAATGTTCCGTTGGGCAGGTATGCAGCAAGGAAGCTTCTTGAGTTGGAGCCTACTAATGCGGACAATTATGTTTTGCTTTCGAATATATATGCTCAGGATTCTATGTGGGATGAAATAGCACAATTGAGGGCAATGATGAACCAAAAAGCAATTGCCAAAGTGGCTGGATGCAGCTCAATTGAAATTGGAAATGCAGTTTATGAGTTCATCGCATCGGATTGTCTAAAACGAGAGGTACGAGACTTGTTAGACGACATAAGGAAGGAACTGAAGCAGGTTGGTTATGTTGCAAACACTGGCTTGGCCTTGTATGATATTGAGGAAGAGGAAAAGGAAAGTTCTGTTGCATTTCACAGTGAGAAAATTGCTTTGGCATTTGGCCTTATGAAATCTCCTCCTGGATCAACTCTAAGAATAGTCAAGAATCTTAGAGTTTGTCAAGACTGCCATGTCTTCTTTAAGCTAGTTTCATTGGTCTATAAGAGGGAGATCAGCCTTCGAGATAGAAATCAGTTCCATCATTTTGCTGGAGGCTCATGTTCCTGCAGGGATCACTGGTGATACCTCCTGTTACAGCTGACGGCAGAAAGTGCTAACTCTTGCATCCACCTCTTTACTCCCAGGATGCATTTGGTGGGAATTTGTAAATGGAGCTTAATCTATTGTCATGTAAATGTGCACCAGATGAATTGTTTAAATGAAGTGGAATGCATGAAGGCTTCCGTGAGGGGTTATTTGCCAAGTCTGGTCCTTGTCTACAATATAAAGCCATTGGACCTTCTTGAACTATCAAGAGCTCCTTCCATTTGCACCGAAGCTGGTTCACGCTTGTGGGTTCATAGCAGGCTGGAGGACTTGAAGTGAAGATCTTTTGCTCTTTGTGGAGAAGAAGATGAAGATTGAGAACTTATTGCTCCCTTTACAAATGTCTATTTCTAAACCCTCTCAGAGGACTTGTTCTTCTTGTCGTACAGGTAAGCACGCTAAATAACTCTGGATATTACTGTTGCTATGTTTAATATATGAATTATCCCTTGGTCCACTGCTAATGTAAAAATACCCTTGCACATTCACCCTTGGATTAATAGTGGGTGTGTTTGGAGCTAGCTGTGTGACCAAATCTTTCCAAATGTCAACTATCCCATGGTTAATGTGTAAACAATTTCTTACTCTGCTAGTGGACCTAATAAGAAACCTTAATATATATGTCCCGTGAATTAATCCTCTATGAAGGTTGAGAAAATTTAGGAGTTGCATGATGATTGGCCGGTCAGAGCCAAAAAAGAGACAGCTAGCCAGATTGATAAACGTAGACAATTAGATTAAAATTATCCATAAAAAAATTAGAATAAAATTAACTGGGAAAGGTACAGGCAAATCCTCCACAGCACGTTGTTGAAAGTACATCCCGAGCAAAGCGAAGAGAAGGCCTTATCACTAGAGGCTTGTATGGAATTTTTGAGATGCTTGCAGTTGCTGCAACATCTCTTCTCCTCTTCTCTGGGTTGCTGATCTATATAATTTCAAATCTCAACGACCCAATTTCTGCACTGTGATTTGGTTGAGATGCTGAATCATCTCAGCTGTCAAGCAGTTCTTCCTGTCACCCACCTTGCCTCTTCTGATGAATGCACCACATCCAACGCTTTGCTCTTCATAAGTGGAGTTCATGCTAAAGGTTCCCTCTTTTTGGCTTATAAGCTGCTCAGATTCTAGAGACTGCAGAGTTGTATCATCTCCCGAACTACTCTCTTTCTTTGTTCTTCCTTTGAAATGGAAAACCCAAGAACCCAGCCAATAACTTCACATGGCCTGAAGTGTCTCTCTTTACATCTTCATAATTGAAGAAAAGCACTTTCTTTGGTTCCTCTAGACTTGCTCTGTAATATCCCATCACATGATCTCAAAGGGGTCCTGCAAGAGAAACCCCTCTGTAGAATTTCTCAAACACCTCTTCTAAAGAAATCGATTCTTTCTCTCCCATCTTTACCTTCTTTGCTAGGAAAATCCAAGAAGAGACGAGCACATCACCAGCATTTCTAGCTACATAAACTATCTTCGAACCGCTCTTAATGATGGAATCCGGCAGTGCAGTGTAAGAGATCTGAGTTGAAAGTAGTTTTGGAGAGGGAATGGCATTCAAACTAGCAACAGGGTTATTCTCATATGCTTGGAATTCCAAGACAAGCATGTAAATATGAGGATTCATTCTGAGCAAAGCGAGTGATGAGGGATTGAATTGGTGTGGTCTAACTATGGCATAGATTAGAGCCTTAAGCCACATTGTGCCACATTATGGGAAGGTGGCCAAGAAAATGTCTCTGGGTCGTGCGACAAAGTGTTCTTTAAGTCCACATGATTCCTGTAGCAAAAATTGGGTCATAACACAATCCCTGGTATTGGAAGAGAAAGTCGGTTTTCCAACCTTTTTCTTTAGGGAGAGTTGCTAGGATCTCTTCATATTTTATTAAAGTGGTGGCTTTGGCATCTTCCGATAGTCAATTTCCCATAGGTTCTTGGTTGAGGGGTTTATTGATTGGGGCAGAGGAAGAAGCATTGTTGAAGAGTATTTCATTTGCAAGGTTCTGGGTTAAGGGAATTGTGAGGAGATGGGAAGTGTCAAGGTGGTTGAGAAAATTGTGTTTGAACTTCTTACAACGCATGCAAATTGCATCTGCATGTCCTCTCATTCCCCAATTGCATCTGAAACAAGAGACACAGGATCATGTGAACTTCTGAACTGCAGGACTAAGAAAGGCAAATTGCATCTGCATGTCCTCTCATTCCCCAATTCGTGTCAATCTTGTGCAGGTTTGACACCCCCCCCTTTTTTTTTTTTTTTTTCATTTTGGTTAAAACGTTATAGGAAGGCATCTTTGTTAAGTCCAGATGAGGCAAATTTTGTTAATAATCTTTGTATCTTCATGCTTTATTTTATCTCAGCTGAAAGAAATGGAATCATAAAAGTATAGGTGTTTCTGCTTGTGTAGTTATTGGATTGATAAGTATATATATGCTGAATATGGAGCCAAAAAGGGAAAATTGATTAAAAATTGAAAAAGGAAACATAGATGCTAAGATGGGATATTAACTCAGTGTCAATACCCAATCTGGTGATTAAGTCGATCTCATATCTGAGAACAACATAATCTGTTATGCTAAGGTCCTTGAAAAGACATTTTCACCTCACATGTTTCCATTTGTGGTTAGTTTTTCAATCATGTTGTTTACAAGACGAGTGTACACTAGATGTTTTTGTGCGTCCTATTTAATGCATTTTATTTGTATTGAGAAACACTATGTATACTAAGATCGGTATAGACAATTATATAGCGTGGCATGAATGGACATTTTGGACATATTCATTTTTTTGCATTTCTAATCCGTTTGTCAAAACACGCCTTGAAATTGCACTAAATTTTATGTTTCAATATAAACATATTTGTCAAAACAAGCCCTCAAATTGTACTACATTGTATGTTCCAATCTTCATATACAATTTCGCCTGCCTTTTCCCTTGTAACATTTTGCACTCATAAGCCTAATGATTTTCAAGCAGTGGAACCCGTGTCTCTTTTCCAATGGCAAGTGCCTGTCAGGGCTCGATCCATGATGTACTGGATCAATCACCACAGCAATTATCCATCGCGGAGCGACTTGGGGTCTCATGAAATCCCGCTGCTGTAATTGCATCTGGTCGGTCAACTTGGGTCCAGGCAAAGACTTTTTCTTCTTTGCGGCTCCCACCCCCCCTGGCTGTTTGCGCTAATCACTGCACGATTATTGAGAGGGATGGACTGCATTTTGCACTTCCTCATGTAAAGTGGAGCTCGTGAATTCAGGCACCGGGAAAAGATGGGACAGAAGAGATGGCTGACAAAGTGATCACACCATAGACCAGTTCACATGAGTCATCTCAGTCCAGGCAAATCAAATGCTATGGTCTTCTCTGGTTTGAAATTGCGTAGCTGCATCTCAAACAGACTCCTTTTGGTATTTCGTTAATGCAGGCATCTCTGGTAGAGAAATAGCATTAAGTTATTGTCTCTAAGAGGAAGCAGCATTCTTTAGGGAAAAGGGAAATAAGAAGATCTCATTATTTATGTCACGCCTCAAGTACATCAAGCACTATTTGACCAAAAAAAAAAAATACATCGAGCACTACACATGTAGTATATAATTTCTTTTTATTAATTTATTCGCCAGTGGAAGCACAACAAAATAATTAAACATGTCATATCATTATTTCACCTACTTAATAATGTACATATGCATCACTTACATTAAAACATCATAATACAAAACACCTGGGAAGGGTTCGGTAACTCCTATCTCTACTACCACACCCCTGTTCTCAAAAGCCTGCCTTTACAACACCGATCCAACATCGAAGGATCGATAACCTCCCCTAACGTTAGCTCATCGGCAACATAACTAGGAGGATTATCAACGCCTTTAAGTAGTCCCATCCAATCACCATCGAAGATTGCGTACCAAGCTACATACCGATGGGAAACCCACTCGGCAAATCCTATGTCGGCTCATACCGCGGTATTACACTTAGTATACATAAAAATTAAATTGGGCTACACAACATCCTCATACTCACACTCAAAGTGTGTGCCCGAGCTTCAAAAAACGGTGGTGGTGGAAGGGCCATCCCACATGTTTGGAAAAATAAAAGAATGAGTCAAAACCCAGTAAGTGAAATCTCTAAGTTTAAAGTAGGAGTAAACCTTTGCACCTGTCCTGGCAACATAATCAATGCATGAGCACACACTTTACCTTCTTTGCGAGGGCCTCACAAGAATGCATTGTATTATCTACTCAATGCACACTTCTGTCATATAATTTTTTGATGCGTTAGTATCATTTGGTGCCTTGTCAACATGATATATGTAAATGTATGAGCATGCATAATCTTTTTCACTTCTCCTCCCGAGCAATCGTATTATGACACACGGGCATCTCAACTTTGAGGCATCCCGCAACATCCGCCTACGGGGCATCTCGCCTGTCAGGCTGTCACGCTCCGACACAGAATCAAGATTGGTGCTTAATGATCGATCATGACCTGGACGAGCCCGTGACTTGTGGAAATAAGTTAGTATGACCCGTTTATTTTATTCAAATGTGCAAGCGGAAGCAAATCTAAATGAATCATCACAAGAACAACATGAGCAAACCATTGCATGTCATATTTACATGATCGTGCTTATTTTAACAAGCCTGTCTCTCGGGCCATTGCAAACATCATACATATTTCACATGCCTATTCTAAAGGCTTTTCTGTGCAAAGGTCGACTATGGATAACAAAATTTCGGCTTGGGGTAATCCTACTCACACTACTTGATCTCCTTACGCTCCTGTTCACATGCGCTACTTTTCCCCACGACCAGTCCGCCTAGCCGTCTAATGCCCCACCCGTGGCATGCCTCGGAGCCGGCCTGCCCATACTGTCAAAGGGGCCGCTGAACCCGCGCAAGGCTTCAATCCAATCTCTGTTAAACAAGCGGTACCACACCACATATGTGTAGGGGACCAATTCCTCGAGGCCCTTGTCCACCATAACATAAGTTGTAATCCGACGGTAGGCGTGGCCTTCACGGGCATCGATCACGGTAAGCAACTCAGCTCACATCTCTACGGGGTTGCCGAAATGGGTTGGGGGAGATGTCATCTAACGGATCTGAAAAGAGAAAAACAACAAGAGATGAGTTGGGGGACTTAATAAGTGAACTCACTAATGTCAAGCGATGATGAATCAATCGCCGTTAACATGAGTCGACTCTTACTGCATCAGCGTCAATGGCAAATCATTAGCAAAGTTCATAAACGTCAAGCATAGCTATCATACATGAACATCACTAGCCAAGTTCCGGTTTCTATCTTGAGATGTGAACATCTAACATGAAACATAAGCATGCTCTAAAAAGAATCAACTATAATCAACCAATTGATCAAATACGGTTCAAGCAAACCACGTCACAACGTATCTCATCTTCCTTTCCTGATATTAGGAAATTCACTTACTTAACGAAATAAAACTAGAATAAGAAAGTGAGAGGCGTGTGGTGAATACAGGAGTCTTGGATGGGCCTTGAGCGTGGCTTTTTAGTGGCCGAACAACAAAATGAAAAAGGGAAAAGTTGGTGGGATTTCTTTGGGCGTGAAAAAAGGAGAGAAATGGTGATTGGCGTGAGGTTCTCAATCAAGTGGGGGCCTCCTCGTTATATAGTGGTCCACACTTAAGCCATAATGAAGAGAGACAAAGTCATGATGAAAGGGTTTCTAAAGTCAAGTGTTATTATTAACTTGATCTTGTAAATCTTGGCAATAAATAGAGAAGGGCCAAAAGTTAAGATGACATGATCTTGCAAATTCAAGCCATTAATGGCTCTTAATATGTCTTTCTCCTCTCTCTCATTTGGTTTCTCTCGGCTCCCCCCTTGGCTGACTCCTTCTCTTGTCCCTAGTTATTATTGGTGACAATGAGTCACCATGTCTCTATTATAGGGATGGACAACTCAGCTGGTCCCCAATTATGAAGGGGGACACCTAAGCTAGGCACTAATAATGGTGGCTTAAAGAGAAGGATTTGACTTGGTCAATTCTAGTCCTCCCCATTTTCTGAAGTATGAGACCTTATCTAGGTCCTCTGAATTTGCGGATTCCTTTCACAAATAACTCGGATCAATCGGGCCACACAAAACCGGCTAATCGACACCTAACTTGTAGCCCTGTATCGTAATCATTCCACTTGTTTTTCGAGGATTTTCCACAATAAACCACATTCATTAATCCTGTTTGATCCGAGGTTTGGTGTAGGAAAACTCCCAAATATGACCAAACACAATCAAACAAAAGTCCAAGTCCAACTATGCAAGTTCGGGCTTGTAGGGTTGCCCAGGCGCGTGGCCTGTGCAATCGGGCCTAGCTGGGTGCAGGGCCGAGCACACAACCAGGCCACACGGGCACATAGCTAGGCATATGGCCGGGTGTGTGGTCGGGCGCCTGGACGTGGTGCCATGCTACACGAGCGGTGCACCGAGCGCAATGCCAAGCAACAAGTGTAAGGGGACCGGTTCATGGACTAAACACATGCATTGGCACATGAATTGGCACCATGCATGGCTTATGATCAAGTCTCTTTGGCACAGAACTAGGGCGAAGCCAGATCCGATGAGCATATTGCCTAGCACAAGGGTTGGCACAATGACTGGCACACAGCCAGGCACGTAACCTGTTCGTGGCCTAACTAACGGGCACAAGGCCTGGTCGGTAAGGCTGGCATAATGCCTGGTTCGACCAAGCCACTAGGCTCTTGGCCTAGCACATGGCTCGTCCATAGCCTACCCGACTTGACGCAACGATCCATGGCCGATTCGCGATTGGTTCACGATTGAGTATTAACAACTCATGATCAACCTTCGGTTGTCATGTAGTCGCGTGAAACTCAATACCGCGAGAATAATCCATGGTCATTTGGAGACCGATGCATGTTCGTGCAGAATCACCCGCGACCAACACATACCGGCTACTGTATTGATCCATAGTCATCCCGAACCTTTCTATTAACAGCCCTTATGGTTGAAGGGTCAATCCACAATTGTCTCACTCTAATCGATTTGCATGATCGGGAAGTCAAATCATTATCGATCTCTAGGCCAAATTCATTAACAATTTTTCAATCGAACCATAACCAACCCTCAGTATACTCATTCCAACTATATTATCCGTTCCATTACTAACCCTCGGCACAGACTGTTTGCCCAGCCTATTACCATTTACTATTGGTCACTGAGGTCCAAATTCGGGAATGTCACATCGCCATACTCATACATAATCTTAAACACGGGGCATCTCAACTCCTGAGGCCTCGAAACACTCCCGAGCCATCCTGGCACACTAGACAACGTCGCCACCTCACGTGGATGAAGGTGCTATTCTTTTTCAAGATTCAATGTTATCACGCAGCATTAATGCACACGAACATGTTCAACATCAACATTCAATGCACCACTCCATTTCACTTAACCATCACCGATTGAACATGTTCAAAATCAACATTCTATGCATACTTTCCTCAAATGTAACGGATATGCATTTATTAAATGATGATGCTTAATAATACATGAAGGACTAAGATATCCATAGTACAGGAAGCATGTAAATAATTTATTATTAATATAATTTTGTATGTTTATTTTTATTTTTGAAATTCGGTAACTCTCCAAATTCGGTAACTTATTTGATTCGGCAAATTTCGGTAACTCTCCTCAGATTTAGTAACACACGCTAGAACTGAATGTTTTCCCTAAACTAGGCAACTTTCTCATTTTTTGCCCAGTTTACATGCTTTTCACTAAAATACGACCAATCATCAAAGAATTACTCATACTTCTTAACATGACAATTAAAATCATCAATACACACCTTAACATACTATTATGAAAATTCGCACAAGTGAGGAACCCAACATGCCATTACCAAAATTACTCACACCTATCAAAAAATTAAGTCAAGTACTCATTAGAACAACCTAATTTTGTGCCTAAAGTTTTCGCTTACCTTGAAAATAACTTGCGTAAAATCAAAGCTTTAGTTTTCCTTCAAAGTAAAACCAAACCGGAATCAATGATTTATCTTTTAAAAACGACAAACCCATTTATGAAGAGTCTAGGAAATTAATGAGTTTACCTCGTCCAAACCCGGAAACGAACTCGAGACTTTAATAAAATACGAACGTGGGACATTTTGCTTTTACTCTTGGATTTGAAAGTAAAAGTTGAGAGAGTGATTGGTGAAGTAATGGAGTGGAGCCTTGCCGTGGGAATTTTTCTCTCCGATTTAATACACGGCCATAACAAAGAATGAAAGAGGAGATGGGTTAACCATGGTTAGAGAATTTAATGCTCAGACGGTGAAATTATTGAATTAAGAGTAGAGATGGTAAGTGTTTCAATAGAATTTCTTCATGTGGCCCTAGGTGAATAGCTTAGGCATGCGGCGCATTCTCATAAGCTAAGAGAAGATATATTTAGGAGGATTCGTCTCGTTTAGCCAAGTAAAGAAGTGAGTCACCCCTTGCATTAATGAACTAAAAGTTAATATAGAGGAAACAAGCATGACATCAACAGAGGCTAAGATTAATGTGTCAAAATGTTTAGCTAAACTTTCCGAACATAAGTAAATAATTAACTTCGTAAATTTCTAACCCGTCGCTCAAACAAAACAGTCACATTAATCGATCGCATAAAATTTCTCACGCATGACATTGCTCGCAACCAAATTTCTACGCATTAATAAATGTAGGAATTTTCCGGATGTCACCATTTATGAGACTAATTATTGATTAAATTACAAAATGAACATATTCGAAAATTCCCAGATGGAAACGGAAAAATTAGAAAATGGCCTAGAGAAGTTCCTATTTGATGAGGGCATCTTTGCAGATATTTCTGCTTGCAACAAAACAACCGCCGATTCTCCTAAACTTTTTGCCTTGATGAATGAAAATCTTGTAACGGGAGGGGGGAAAAAGCATAATCCCGTGGCCTTAATCATCAACAACGATTGGATTGGGATTCAAATGTTCGGACTTGCGATCGGAGTTGAATGAAGTGAGGGCTCTGAAATGCTTCTTGGAGCAGCTTCTCGTCGCCTTCGTCCCATGAATCGCGAAACATCTCCAAGTTCACAATGATATTCTTTATTGTCGACATGCAAATCCCTTTCCTCCATTCTTCCAAATGTGGGAACTCCACATTGTCACCATATTTGTCACAATACTGCACCAAACACAAACCGGTATGAGTCTCGAGGGAACAAATTTCATTTCAACATAGAAGAGGATAAGATGACAAACAAATGACATTTTTTCGGGTTACCTCGAAACTGTCTATGTCATGAGTGTGGTGCTTCGGCAAACCAGCGGCATCAATGGACTTGTAGAAGTCGTTGACCGACTGCATCATCTCCTTCCGTGCTGGCAACGTTCTTTTCCCAGACAGAAGTTGAGCTATCCATTTGGCTTGCGACTCGAAGAAAGGAAAGCTTATGATCTGCGTCGAAAACCAAGTTTTAGAAGACCCAATCAGCGATTACATTTTCAAGATCGACCGCTTAGATTTCCCAAACTACAAGTCCTCTTGCGACAAAGAGACCCTTTCGGAGAACTCTTCCTATGTCTTTGCTTCTGTCTTGGATCGGAACAAATTGACCCCACATTTCTCAATAAGTTCTACTAAAGAAAACCCTCGTTTCCTTAATTCTTCTCGTTTCTTTGTCTCGAGTGTGCTTATCCAAAGGGCATATACTTGTTGAAAGTGTGAGTTTCGAAATATAGAAGCTGAAAATAAGAACACCCAATCAACTATAGATGCCTGATATTCATTGGAGAGTGCAATACGCGATGTGAATCACAGCAAAAACCCTACGTACCTTTCTAGGGATGCCAATGAAGGACAGAGAAGGAGCAAGGGACGGAGGGAAGGTGTGCTCGTAGAGAGGTCCCACTCTATCATCATCCACCACCACAATTCCTTTGGTGTCAAGAAATGGGAACGCATATGAGTACCTACACCACACATTATTAATTTGGCACGTCTCCACAATTATTTATTCCATGTGTTACCATTAGTATTGCATAATAAAAGGGAAAATCAGGGATAAGAATATTGCAAGCGTCATAACTTTCGTGCGATGTTCATATGAGTGCCATAACTTTTTTTTTATCACCTGAATGTCATAATTAATGTACGGTGCTCACTTAAGTATCATAACTATTTATCCGATCACTTGAGTGCTATGTAATTTTTTAATTGATCACTTGAGTGACATAATTTTTTAAAAATGTTCACCACAAGTGCCATGGTATGTCAAATTTCCAGCGCCTGGGTGAACATTTTTAAAAAAAATTGACACTTAAGTGATTGATTAAAAGTTGTAACACTCAAATAAACTTTTTTTTTAGAAATTACGGCATTTAAGTAGTCCAAAAAAAAGTTATGGCACTTAAGTAAGCGTCATACGAAAATTATGTCACTTGTAATATCATTATCTCAAAAAATCAATATTTATATATCCATGGAAAATTTTTTTGGTCACCATATCCATGGTAATTGAAAATGAGTAAAGTGTAGTAAATCTTGAAGTGTCATCGGAAAATCAAACATGCAAAAATGTTCCTTTTGCATTGTCAAATCACATTACCCGGTGCAGTACAAAATAATGTCGGCGATTATTGATGAACCGTCGACGAACGATACTGTACCATTGTCTTCAAGTGAATCTATCTGCAGTTATTTTTAATGTAACATTGAAATAGTTTGAAGTCGAATATATTACAGCACGCTTTTAACGTAAAAAAGAGAAGAAAACCAAAAAAAAAAAAAAAGCACGCAGATGTGATAAGACAAGCCCTACTTGAGGGCGAAGATAGAGATTGCGATGCTTATCAAGGACTTTGGACAATCCCTCAGTGATGTCGAGAGATTTGGCACTGAGATGGACTTCTCTTGCCACTTCCGCAAGCTCCATCGATATTTCTTGACCGCTATTTGAATTACCAACCACCACCACAACCTGTAAATCATAATAAATCAAAATCATAAAGAATTATTATTGCATTGTTTTTACCTCTCAAAGAACTACTTTTTCCATTGCCAACTTCCTTCTTACCTCGTTGCGGAATGGCTCGGGGACTCTGTAAATGTGACTGTGAAGTTGCTTCCTTTTCCATGTACCCACTCCTTTCATTTCCGAAGAAAAAACAAAGATTGAAACAGGAAGAAAAGAGGGGCAAAACTATGTAAATTAATGGCATAATCATGTTTATGTTCAGTCAAAATGTGGCGAACGTGTATCATTGTGATTTTCTTGACAGGGACTCGTGGTGCAAAGTCAAGAACTTTGTTTCATGATCGTCGACATGACAGGAGCGTGAAAGAAGATCAATGATAAGCATCTTCTCTCTGAAGGTAACACAAAAGAGCAAAAAGGGACTAGTCAAGGAAAGGAAGGAGAGAGATTATTCTTTGGTACACCTTACCTTTAATGGAAGGCATTCTTGGATGAGAGTAATGACCAGTCGCCACCACCACAGCATCAAAAACCTCCTCCACCATTTGCTTATCATTATCATCGTCATTCTTCGTGATCATCTCTTTGCTCTTCACAACCCACCTCAAATCGTGACGATCCGCCATCCCTACATGCTCAACCCTAGTGTTGAACCTGATCAACTCTCTCAACCCAAACCACTCTACAAAATCTTGAAGATACGACAGAAGCTCCCTATGCCCAGGGTACCTCCTCATGTCCCTATCATTCTTCACCAAGAACGGGAAGTCGCTGAAGCCCATGATCTCTCTCGGCCACACGAGCCGCTGCGACTCGTACATGCTACTGTGGACCTTGAGAAATGGGTCTGTTCCCAAGGGGTCCTCGCCTTCCACGTTTGGCTGGTAGAGCCATTGGCCACCAATGTCGTGGTTTTGCTCCAAGACCACCACCGCATGGCCTTCCTTTCGCAACTCCCGGGCTGCCACGAGCCCTGACGGGCCGGCCCCGATCACGCATACGTGCTTCGATTGGACCGCCAGCTTCTCGGAGACCATGGTCGAGTGATGGGTGAGGGGTTGACGAGGAGTATATTAATACGGGGTTGAACGAAGTTTTTATTAGTGCTTTGGTGTAGTATTGGGCGCAGCGGCAGATGATAAGGTTTTATAGTTGAGGTCCGTATTGATACAAGAGAGTTCTGATGGCAATTATGTCGGACGGAAGGATGGGATGGCTTGCTGTGGGACACAAAGAACATTAATTATTGTTTGGTACTGTACCTCATGTTTCGTACTCCATCGTTGCAATTGGGTAATTTTCACTTTTTAACTTTTTTTTTTTTTTTTTCATAAAGGAAAAAAGCCATAAAAAATATCAACTTTTATTTTTGTGATATATTTTTATGATTTATTTTTTTAGATGAAAATACTCATGGACTAAATGCATTGGGGTAAATATGTCACAAATAGCAAAGTTTGGGGTTTTTGGTGTCACAAAAAAAAAATTCGGGGTAAATGTGTCACAGATGGCAAAGTTTGAGATTTTTTGTGGCTTTTTCCTTTTCATAAATGTCACAACTCTCACAATTTAAGATTTTGTTTGACATGACTTATAAGAAATCTTTTCGAAATGCATAAAATATTGACATGCAGAATTATATATACATTGATCTTTTGTAAATTTTCATAATTTAAATAATAAGTAGACGTTACAGTGAATATGTGTTTCATCCTTGCATCATAAATCAATGGAGCAGTGAACTCTTATTGGCAAGCAAATAAAGATTTGACCCTTTTGAGGGGGTCACATCTCATGAGTGGTAAACTTAACTAAAACTAAATAAGACCGACATCTATAAACGTGCCTCAGTGTCTTGGTTGAAGGGAGTTTTCCTCCAATTAGGTTTTTAGTAAAGCATGCACGGCCCTTAAATTAAAGCCTTCTCCTCCTATAGTTGGGGTAGTCTCTCAATGCGGCCTCTCTGTCGACTCATAGAGTAAATGTTACATTTCACGTGTCAAGCTAGCGTGACTTTATTTATACGTAAAGATTACATTTCACATGTCAAGCCTTCTCCTTCTATAGTTTAAGTAAATTTATCATAGGTGTATTAGTTTGGGGTTTTTGATTATCAAAAAGTTAATTTTGAATAAATTTATCACATGTGTACAAGTTTGGAGTTTTTCGTATTATTAATCATTTTTTTCAAATGAATAGTCATACAATCAATTTGTATAGAAGAGAAGGATTACACAAACACGTGTATCCCGTGTACCGGGTAGAAGTCCATCAATAGTTTTCCAGATCCTTACAATCATCCAACGTGCCATGTTTGGTGCACCTTCAAGTCAATCGAACTGTTTTTGGGGATGATCATCGAGTGGATCATCATATATAACGTGCCATGTTTGGTGCACCTTCAATGTTTGGTGCATCTTCAAGTCAATCGAACTGTTTTTGGGGATGATCATCGAGTGGATCATCATATATAACGTGCCATGTTTGGAGCGCAGCCAAATCAGTCGAATTGATTCTGGGGATGATCAATAGTTTTCCAGATCCTCACGCTCATACAAAGTGCCATGTTTGGAGCTATCTCTGGTATGATGAGGTTGACTGAGAGGCAAGAAAGTTATCTTCCGCAATGGTCTCGAGAACAGTAAAGGCTGATTGTCAATCAAATACTACTTTTCCGCATAATAGACCACAAAGTTGTTGTTTAAAATGGCTTGTTTAGTTTGGCTGCTCGTTTATAAATTATCAGATTTTAAATTTTTTTTTTCCTTTCACCATTAATTTTTTTTCAAGAAAAAGCCTAATAATTAGTATAAATATTGCTGGCAAAAATAACCTGCATATATATAAAGGGAAACAAAATCATAAACCTATTGTACGATATCAATTTAGTCCTAAACATTTCAATATGGTCAATTTGGTACTAACCTTTTTACTGGTTTGCAAATTTAGTTTTTCCGATCAATTTTGGCTAGAAATCACTGATGTGAACAGCCTTTTGTATTTCTCATGAGTGTTGATGCAATAGTGAACTCTTATTGGCAAGTAAGTATTGATTTATCCTTCTAAAATAATATCAAAGGGATAGGAAAATATACATACGGGGGCACATTTCGTGCATGGAAAACTTAATCAAAATTAAATGCAGGTGATGTCTATACTTGTTCTCCAAAATTATGCTTGGAAGGAGTTACCTCCAATTAGGGTAGTAGGAAACATGCATGGTCCTAATATCAAAGGGAAAAGAAAGTTACAAATTGTGGTACATTTCATGCGTGACAAACTTAATTAAAATTAAATACGGGTGATGTCTATACTCGTGACCCAAAGTTATGGTTGAGGGAGTTTCTTCCAATCTAAATTATCGCCTTAATATTAGAGCCTTCTACTTCTGTAGCTGGGATAGTTACATTAGTTTCTCAACGTTCAAATCATCTAGAAACTTTATTATGTATGTATGTATGTATGTATGTATGTATGTATGTATGTATGTATGTATGTGTTACATATCACATGTCAATTCGACACAACTTTATCTATCCGATTAGTGTTTTCATTCTTTGGGTTAATACCACGAAAGACCCTCAAACTGGTATATTTGTGATAAATTTACTCTAAATTAATTTTTGGATCACAAAAAACTTCAAACTGGTACACCAGTGACAAAATTACCCCAAATTGATATGGATTTCCATGTGGACTTAATATGTCATTTGAGTTATTGTCATGTGTTGTCGCGACCGAACTCCCGAGCTCTCTTTGGACAACATGTGAAAAACAAGGGGGGCTCGCCTGGTATGTGCTAAGTCTAGGTTTGGGACTTAACTCGGGCTCTCCCAAGCCCATACCATATTGCGACTTAGGGTTTAAGTTTTTAATATGTAGGTGATTTACATGCAGGAGTCGCCACTAATCGGTTTGGGGTAGGTCGATTAGAAACCTAAATAGGGTGACCGGAGAATCACCCTATTCCTACGAACCAGAGATTAACTGAATTCGGGGACTTGGTTACATTAGTTGGATAACTAATGCCCTTTCGGTACCATTTTATCCTGTTCATTTTTTGAAAACATTTATCAGGCAATTTGGATTGATTTTAGGACCTTTCTCCTATCATGTGAGGTGATCAAGCGAGTGCATAATCAGAAGCGATTAGCAGTCAAAAGACACAACAATTCATGAAGCCTAAGGTTCTAATCTTAACTAAGTCAGATGACATTCAGAAACACAATAACTCATGCAATTGTATTAAAAACATGCACAATAACACGACGGTAATAATAAAACATGCGACATACTATCATGCGATTTCGGGCTTATTTAGCTTAAATAAAACCACAACATGCATGATATGACAAAGGATTAAAATGCTCATATAAGTCATGCAAATTTTTTTTTCGGAAAAAAAAATCAAGATAAAAAAAACGAAATAAGAAAAGAAAAAAAATTTTTTTTTATTTTTTTAATTATTATTATTATTATTATTGAATTTTTTTAATTTAAAAAAGTAAAAAAGAAAAAGGAAAAGAATAACTTTTTAAAAAAAAATTTCATTTTTTTAAATTTTTGTAATTTTTAATTTTTTTAATAAAATAAAAGAAAATAAAAAATAAAAAAACGGTTCGGTCGGGTCGGATCCGGTCCGAATCGGTTCGGAACCGAGCCGTGTCAACGAATCCGAGCCGGATCGTTGACTCGGGTCGGATCAACTGAACCGGGTCGGTCGAACCGACCCAGTCAACGGATCCGATCCGAACCGGTTCGGAACCGACCGGGTCAACAAATCCGACCCGGATCGTTATTTCGGTCGGATTGATCGATCGGGTCGGTCGAACCGACCGGTCAGCGGATCCGACCGGTCTTTCGGGGTCGATTGAACCGGTTAGGCCGAATCGAACGAGGGAGCGGCGGCCGTGGCCGAAAATTGGCCTCTTGCCGGCGGACCCAGATCGGCGCCGACCAAAATCCGGCACCTAGGACCAACATCAAACCTCGTCACTTACCTGGGTCGTCGTTTGGCCACCGTTCGCCGGCCGGCGATCTAATTAAAACCGGCCTCCATTGAGGCATTTTGTCGAACACCGGGCGTGCGCGACAAAAACCGGGGAGTTTTGACCTCCTCCATCGATCCGGTCCACCGCCGGCCGCAGTAAAGTCCAGAGGAACAGGGGGAGGAGAGGGATAAAAGGATAAGGGGAGGCCGGGAGATGGGGGAGACGGGACTGGCAATTAATGCTAGTCCCTTTGGCGTGTTCGGCCGAGCTTCCTTGGCCTGCTGACGATGATGACGAGGGGTGGCGCCGCCGTGCGTTGGCGTGACGACGCGAAGCAGAGGCGAACAGGGGCGTGGACAACGACGGTCGCGCGTGGGGGAGAAGGAAGGAGAAGAGGCTGGGCCGGGCCAGGCCTAGCCCACGAGGGGAAAAGAAAAAAGAAAAGAAAAAAGGGCCTTGGGCCAGCGGGGGGAAAAGAAAAGGGAAGAGGAAGGAGCTGGGTCAGGGGGAAGCTGGGCCTCGCGGGGGGGAGAGGAAGAAGAAAAAGGGGCGGGCTAGGCCAGCCTTGGCCCGGCCCGATCCGATTTTTTTTTTTTTTTTTTTTTTTTTTAATAATTTAACTTAATTAATAATTTTTTTGATTTTTTTTGAAAATTAATTAAGAAAATATGCTCTAATAAGCCCTATCAATGCAAATATGCCTAATTTCTACATGCAATGCATTTCAATAAAAATATTTTTTGTGTTTTAGGAACTAAAAAATTAATTCCTAAATTTTATGCAATTAATTTTGGGCAAATTTAAAATAGGTGTCAACAGCTGCCCCTCTTTGAAGGTGAGCTCGCAGAGTTTGAGCTCGCAAAGGTTAAGTTCAAAGATAAAATGACACCTAAATTTGGCCAATGCATGCTTAATGAATGTTATTTTTGGTGAGACTGGAGTCCCATTTTTATGATGCGACATAAGATGATGTATGCTAAAGCAAATAAAAACATACCTAGGGCTACTTACCTTGCCGAAGGGTAAAGTAGTTCCAGATAATTGATATTGTGTGTCGAGGACCCGAACCTTTCTTCGGTCGCCTTGACGGGGAAATGGTTTGTCTAGGACCCGAACCTTTCTTTAGTCGCCTCGACGGGAATTTTGTTTGTCTAGGACCCGAACCTTTCTTCGGTCGCCTTGACTAGAGATTGTTTTTGTCTAGGACCCGAACCTTTCTTCGGTCGCCTTAACTGACTGGATTTTGTTTGTCTAGGATCCGAACCTTTCTTCGGTCGCCTTGACTGGGGATTGTTTTGCCAAAGTACCTGGGGGTCCTTGCCCAAGGATTTGACAGTTTGCCTAGTGGGTCCTCGCCAAAGGTCTTGGAAAGCTCAAACGATGAGTTCGGGGCCTAGTGGGTCCTCGCCGGGTCCTCGCCATCGGGTTTGGAAAGATCAAACGATGAGCACCTCGGGGTCCTCGCTCGAGGATTTGATGGTTTGCCCTTTGGGTCCTCGCCATCAAGTCTTGGAAAGCTCAAATGATGAGCACCTCGGGGTCCTCGCCCGAGGATTTTATGGTTTGCCCGCCGGGTCCTCGCCATCGGTCTTGGAAAGCTCAAACGATGAGCACCTCGGGGTCCCTCGCCCGAGGATTTGATGGTTTGCTTTGGGTTCTCGCCATCGGTCTTGGAAAGCTCAAACGATGAGCACCTCGGGATCCTCGCCGAGGATTTGATGGTTTACCCGCCGGGTCCTCGCCACGTGTCTTGGAAAGCTCAACGATGAGCACCTCGGGGTCCTCGCCCGAGGATTTAATGGTTTGCCTTGCCGGGTCCTCGCCATCAGGTCTTGGAAAGCTCAAACGATTTGAGGTTTCGGGGTCCATCGGGTCTTGGAAAGCTCAACGATGAGCACCTCGGGGGATTTGATGGATTTGATGGTTTGCCTGCTGGGTCCTCGCCACCAGGTCTTGAAAAGCTCAAACGATGAGCACCTCGGGGTCCTCGCCCGAGGATTTGATGGTTTGCCTGCTGGGTCCTCGCCATGAGGTCTTGGAAGCTCAAACGATGAGCACCTCGGGGTCCTCGCCCGAGGATTTGATGGTTTGCCTGCTGGGTCCTCGCCACTAGGTCTTGAAAAGCTCAAACGATGAGCACCTTGGGGTCCTCGCCTGAGGATTTGATGTGAACAGAGAGAGTTAGTTCCGTGCTCAGAAGGATGAACAGAGGGGTCAGTCCAATGTTCAAAGGGTACCATAACAGTCGTAGGTGCGTAGATTTTTGGAACCATGCATGGGTAGAATATACTCACCTGGATATGTTCCTGCCTTTTAAGGGCATGTCTTCTGTCAGACAAGTTTTTTTTTTTTTGTGCGAACACATATGCATTCATTGGAGGAATAGACAACTGAGACTATTCTTGAATATTGTACAAAATATCTTGACCAGCTAGTCAAGATGCATTTCATTTTCAAAGAAACACCCGATTTACCTTCCGGGTAGTTTGAAAAGAAATTTGATGATTTTGGGATCGGGTAAGGGTAGAATGTACTTACCTGGGCACGTTCCCGGAGGTTTGATGTATCATCTGCTGAATAACGAACCTTTTTCGGGGCATCTCTCTTGAGATGATAATGAGGGCTTCTCCCGTGCCCGAATTGTATTCTATCACTGGGGATTAAAACTCTGAGCTGTCAAAGATGATTAGCACAAACATGCATACATTCATTAAGGATAGACAAGCTAGGCTATTCCAAAGTGTGCCTTTGAAAGTTCATACATGGTGATTTTGCCATGTTTGCATCATCAAAAATCCACCGAGGGTTAATCAAGACAATTTTTCGCAAGGTGGACTTTCTCGAGATGATGAACGAGTGACTTTCAATCAGAGAGGACTTTCCACTCGCTCTCATTGAAAAGGGTTGTTTGTCCCGACCATTAATGCGAGAATATCGAAAATACTCAGTTTGACCGCTATCATATCAACAAGGGTCTGAGTTTTCTCGCAAGCGGTACGACACTGCCAATCTGAGAGGTCTTCTTTAGGGTCGTAATGTAGGCTTGGTCAATGGCTTAACAAAGGTGACTATTCAAGTCAAGTCCATAAAAGAAAATATTCTGCAATTATCTCCGGGTTTACAAGTCAAGAACCCTGCAAAACGAGATAAAAATAGTCTTGCTCGCACCTCCTCAAGCGTTGTTTATAAACATTTGAAATTCCAAGTTAATTCAAGTGCCCCAGTCAAAAGAGACTTCATGAGGGATGTAACGTGGGTTTGGTTTATGGGTTGAGAAACGAAATGATCGTTGGGCTCAAAAATGTGTGTAAGGGTGAGAATTGGTGATCCTCTTAGCATTGTCACCAGTCTTCTTCTCCACCGTCAGGATCCTTTTGGAAGACTCCCCCGGGTAATCTTGTGTTTTAGCATCTTTAACAACTTTTCCTTGGGGAGCTTCTGTGTCAAGCATTTTTCTGGACACCATTTTATCTGTCATGTAGCAGATCTTTGCCAAGACAGAGTTCCTAAAGTAGGAATTTGTGTCAAAGGAAAACTCAAGTCCAGACCTTTTGGGATTGTCTATTCTCCACCACTTAACAACTTTGAGATATTTGGGAGCACATTATCCAGAAAATAAGAACTCCTTTTTTCTCATGTTTTTCATCGTTTTTCTTCTTCTCCCTTTTTTTTCATGGGCATTGGCCTTGCTTTTACCAGGCACACTGCTTTTTTCATGCCCCTATTTTTCAGCATTTTTTTTTGTTCCCTTGGTGTTGTCAGGACTAGCCTAAACAAGATTAAACAAAATCATGTTTTTAGGCTCTTGGAGTCTCCATCTTCATTCGGTGCTTGAGACTGTGATGCTTAAACTGTAGTGACTTCTGCCTTGCCCCGGTGTGGGGGATGATCACCAATTGGGTTCGTACGAAATGAAATTGTCGGCTCAATTGGGCTAGCAAAGGATATGAGTGTATGGGATAGAAAAAAGAATTGCTCTTCATCATCCTAGGGCACTTAAATTATCGTGAGAGTTCATCTGCAATAAAAACACTCAAAGAATGCAAGTGAGAGCAAGAAAATTTCTATACATCTTTTCGCCTTGTGCGAGCTGTTGCAACGAATGATCATAGAAAATTTTAGATATTACAAACTCTTCATCCTTCTTGTCTTGCTCAGTCAAAACATCACTGTTATCAATAAGATCATTGGCATTCTGGACAGGCATTAGTTTGCTGCTTCTCTCTTGACAAAGCCCTCTTAGTCTTGACTGTCCAGCCGTCGATGGTGTGCTTGTCTTGGAGGACTCTGTCGAGGATCACAGGTTCCATGAAAACAGCGAGGTCGAAGCCAGGGGGCGGTGACCGAAAGGAAGGGATGTTTTTTTTTGTTTCCTCTGAGTTTGAATCCATCCTATGAGGCTAATTTACCTCAAGTTGCCCCAATGTGGGGTGGTTCTTGACAGGGGTAATTTGAAAGAAATCTCTGAGTGTATGGGCTCAAAAATGGTCAAGCAAAGGATCAATGGTAGTGTACGGGACAGAGAAATGAACTGCCTCTCGTCACTTTGCCTACCGTACCTTATGCGAGAAATCCCTTTACCTCGTAGAAATGAAACTCTTTCACTCATCTTGCAAGAGTTTGGTACGTGAGAATGTGTATAGATCAATGGTTGCCTCTCATCATCCTGACACACCTCGTTCAATACACCTGAGTAGTTCGACACCATTCGTCGAATTGTCAAAATTTTCACAGGGAATTGGTGAATTAAACAAGTAAAATTACCATGCAAGAGTCCCTTTCATGTAATGCACTTGAGGAAGAAAATAGTATCCATTTTTTAATTATTTCTTCCTTCTTGTTTCTTTTTACTTTTATACGAAAAGTTTATTTAGGGAAAGGGATACTTACCTACGCTGGGACAGTGAGGCATACCTGCAAGGTAATAAGAAAGATCGTGTTAATGAATGGGCCTTTTAAAGGGTAGGAATTGGAAACGATACAACATTACCCTTCGTGATTCCATTCATTGGAGATTCAACTAACAACTCCTCGAGTTTTCTCGGATGTTGATAATTCTCTTCTGACAAGAACAGGAGCTTATGTTAGCAATGAGAGGATTGAAGGTAAATTGAGAACGATACAGATTACCCTTCTTCCATTTTGCCTTCAAAGCTAGTAGAGTCATTTCCCCTCTTTACTTTGTTCAGCCTTCTCTACCTCAATCTGCTTCTCCATGTTCTTGGTCTCGAAGCTCGAATGAGATCCTCTATAATTAGGGGTGCCTCCAGTTGGAAAGTCCTATTGTCGGCGCATGCTGTGCCAACGCGGTTCTGGTATGCTGAGGCATTTCTCGAAAATCCTCTAATTCCCGATATGCATAGGGCATGTGCAATTGCTTGCATGAGGATCTTCGCAGCAAAGCTAATCTCTACTTTAAAAGTCTTTGACCGATGTGGGCATGACTGACGTCGAGACCTCCATGATTGGTGAGACTAGAATTGACTCTATCTTGTCATATGCAAAGTCCTTTCTAGTTGCTTGCACAAGATCTCTATTCAAATTTAGCCTACATAAAAGGAAAGAATGTGTCATTTCTAAGCTAAAGTGGATGAACTTTAGGAACGAAATACATCCTTTTTTACGGACTAGGGGGATTGCATGCCCCCTAGTCTACTTTCCCAATTAAGCATTTCTTTGACTCTGTGGGGCTGATGTCACCCATTGGCAGTAATGAGATTTGCCCCATGTTTCATTTGAAGATTGAATGATTTTTGCTCGGACTGCCCCTATCAGATTAGTTGATCCGCTAGCCTCACCAGGGTCTGATGTGCTCTTCAGTTTGTGTCATTTCCAAATGTCCCTTTTGTAATAACAAATCAAAAAGGAGTATGCTCTGAAACATGAAGTGAGCGAGTTAGAAAAACAAACAGGGCTATGAGCATGCATGCTTTTCTAACACCATTTTTGTCCTTTTGAAAAATGACAAATCGTTTGTTTTATTTTCAAAAACAAAGAAGCATGAGGAAGCCCGGGCCTCAAAACACTTTCCTTTACATGGTTGGATATCATCAACGGGCCGGTTTGGGATACTTCCTCAGGCCCTCAAAACAAAATATTTGTAATTCTTTTGAATAATACAGGCGAATTACATTTGTTGAAATGGAAATTACAATACTGAAATTCCAAGCATAATTACAAATTCAGAAAATTGAAAATCTTAGAAAACAAGTGAGACTTTAGAAAGCAAGAAAAGCTCTCAGATAGGGGAGGATTCAAACTATTAAATATGCCTCTATTCTAAGGGAGGAAAGTTGAATCTTCAGTTTACTCAACGACGACATCCGCACCTCTTGATTGATTGGGTGGTGCGTTGCGGAATGAAAACATCTTCGCATCTAACAATTTCTGCACCTTATTTTTTAGGACCACACAGTCATCGACGGAATGTCCCGTTTCACCCAAATTATAATCACACGCCTTGAAGGGATCGTAGTTGGGGAAATGCTCAGGATTTTCACGCTTTGGCTCTTTAGCAAGCAACCTCTTTTCCAAGAGAATAGGCAGGATCTGAGACATCGGCAAAGGAAGTGGCGTGAACTGCTTTTTGTTATTTCGCTTTTGAGGCGACTTGCGGCCTGAGGCCGGTTGCTGTCCTCTGTTCATCTGAACCATTGGGGAAGGACGAATGGTTTGGGTGTATGCAACATCCGCATCCGTCAGGGGTTCTTTCTCCTTCTTCATGCCGAGTTTCTTGCTTGTGGAAGTGGGGTCTGTGAACCACCCCTCACGTAATCCCATTTAAATTTTTCGCCCACAAGAACAAGACGATTAAGGGATTCAGCAGTGGCACCAACCAGTCGGTGTCTGTATTCATACGGAAGCGACTTTATGAACAACTTTACTTGTTCCTGATCAGTGAGTTGTGGGGTAACCTGGGCAGCTAGATTTCTCCATCGAGTGGCGTACTCCTTGAAGGATTCACTCTTCTTCTTCTCAGTGCGCTCCAGATCGTCACGAGTGAAAGTGATATCGAGGTTGAATTGATACTGCTTGAGAAATGTAGCAGTGGCATCATCCCACGATTTAAAAGCGTCCACATCTTTGGACATATACCATGTCAAAGCCGGCCCCGTCAGACTTGCTTGGAAAGTCTGAATCATAAGGGGTTCATTGTCAACATACTGAGTCATCCGCACATGATACATGTGCAAATGATGTCTGGGGCATGATGTGCCATCATATTTCTCGAATTCTGGCATCTTGAACTTTTCTGGTATTTTGACCCGTTTGTATATAGACAGGTCGAGTGGGACCGTATGTTGCGGGCCTTGTAGTTGCTTCAGCATCTCCTCGACCTTTGCAAGGCGTTTGTCCTGCTCTGTAATCGGTACAGCTTCAGGATCAGGCTTTTTGACAGCAAGGGGAAGCGGATCATCTTCTAGAGGAGGCATTTGGCTGTCGCTAGCAGAGGCTTTATCTTTTCCAGTAGATGGTAGCGATAACACCACCTCAACTGCTGCAGGCATGGGCGAGAGCTTGCCCTGAATGGATTCCACCTGCTTTGTGAGATTTTGGATCGCGTTGAGGACTAGTTTCATTTCGTCCTCCATAGCATTGAGACGGACGTTTTCTTCGGCCATTTTTTGTAACCACCTATGAAAACGTTCAAATAAATAAGTATAATGCCCAAATAAGAAGCATTTTATGACTTAGTCATAATATTATTGCATATTTTCTTTATTTGCAAAAAACAAATAAGCAAAAAGGGTTTTTATTAATATTACATTACAGGCGGCGTCCCCGGGGTTCGAACCCCGGTCGCCTCGGACCGTGACGCTTACATCCCCGGATACCACTGGGCCAAAGGCCGCGGTGGTGTCACAAAGGGGCAAAAATTTTATTTAAAGCATAAAAAGCGGCTCGAGTTATATTAACATTAGCACTACCCAAAAATGCTTTTAAGGACAAAAATCAAAACCTCTGAACATAATTACAATGAAATATAAAAGACAAAGGTTTTAACAAAAAGAGCGCCCTTCCTGGGTGCTCATTCCATAGACAATGGGGAATCTACAGTTTCTTGGAGCTGCTTATTTTTATGGACAAAGCTCCACAATAAACATATTCCTTGTCTATAAACTGCAATCAACGAGTGAATTAACAGTAAGAAATCAATTAAATAAACAGGCTGTATAATAAAATGAGAAGGAATAGAATATATACCTTTCCTTGAACCATGACAATCACAACGACATACACATGAGGAGTGAGGTTCGATTTCTATTTTAGACTGGCTTAACAAAGTGAAATTAAAAAGGGTGCCTAACCGTCGCAATCTCGCGTTGGTGTCAAGTCCTTTTAATCTCGGCCAAATTGAAAGGAATATCTTGTAGTCACGCGAATAGTGGCTAAAGATACTTCTTTACGATTTTTAAAAATAAATTTCGGGGAAAAGAAAGGCAACCTCTACATCGCGGACTCGCGTTCGAGGTCGTATCTTTCTTGACACCATTCTAAAATATCCTATTGCGGCCCAGGTCCGGCAGCGTGGTTGTGTGTGCAACAGTGTAGTGCTAAATCATTAAAGCATGCACAACAATTTATAAACAACCAATTTGAACCTACAAAATAAATAACACCTCAATGTCAGGTTCATACCTGGAATCCTTACTGCCAAATAAAAATTATTTTGAACAGGGTAAAAATTTGGTTTAAGTCCACTTTTAAAAAACAAGTCCTTAGTGGAGTCGCCAGTCTATCGCGACCGAACTCCCGAGCCCTCTTTGGACAACATGTGAAAAATAGGGGGGCTCGCCTGGTATGTGCTAAGTCTAGGTTTGGGACTTAACTCGGGCTCTCCCAAGCCCATACCATATCGCGACTTAGGGTTTAAGTTTTTAACATGTAGGTGATTTACATGCAGGAGTCGCCACTAATCGGTTTGGGGTAGGTCGATTAGAAACCCAAATAGGATGACGGGAGAATCACCCTATTCCTACGAACCAGAGATTAATTGAATTCGGGGACTTGGTTACATTAGTTGGATAACTAATGCCCTTTCGGTACCATTTTACCCTGTTCATTTTTGAAAACATTTATCAGGCAATTTGGATTGATTTTAGGACCTTTCTCCTATCATGTGAGGTGATCAAGCGAGTGCATAATCAGAAGCGATTAGCGGTCAAAAGACACAACAATTCATGCAGCCTAAGGTTCTAACCTTAACTAAGTCAGATGACATTCAGAAACACAATAACTCATGCAATTGTATTAAAAACATGCACAATAACACGACGGTAATAATAAAACATGCGACATACTATCATGCGATTTCGGGCTTATTTAGTTTAAATAAAACCACAACATGCATGATATGACAAAGGATTAAAACGCTCATATAAGTCATGCAAATTTTTTTTTCCGGAAAAAAAAATCAAGATAAAAAAAACGAAATAAGAAAAGAAAAGAAATTTTTTTTATTTTTTAATTTTTTAAATTATTATTATTATTATTGAATTTTTTTAATTAAAAAAAGTAAAAAGAAAAAGGAAAAGAATAACTTATTAAAAAAAATTTCATTTTTTAATTTTTTTTTTTAAAGTTTTTTAATTTTTTTAAAATAAAAGAAAAAATAAAAATAAAAAAAAAAGCGATCCGTTTGGTCGGATCGGGTCCGAACCGACCGAGTCAACGAACCGACCGGATCACTCGGGTCGGATCGATCGGCCGGGTCGGTCGATCCGACCCGGTCTTTGAGCGGGTCGGGTCGGATCGAAACCGTTTAGACCAACCGAGGAGCACCACGGCCGGTTAAAAATCTTCTTGCCGGCGGACCCTAGACCGGCGCCGACCAAAATCCGCACCTAGGACCAACATCAAACCCGTCACCGACTTACGGGTCATCATCCGGCCACCGTCACGCCCGGCGGGCGATCTAATTAAAACCGGCCTCCATTGAGGCATTTTGCGGGCAAGGCGGGCGGCGACAAAACCGGGGGTTTGACCTCCTCCATCGATCGGTGCGCCATAAAGCCGCGGGGGGACGCCACCGGGCCAAGGCCGCGGTAAAAGTCCAGAGGAAATGGGGGAGGAGAGGGATAAAAAGGATGGGTGGAGTACGGAGATGGGGAGACGGATCGCAATTAATGCCTTTTGGCGTGTTCGGCCGAGCTTCCTTGGCCTGGGGGCCGACGACGATGACGAGGGCGGCGGGTCGTGCCGTTGGCGTGACAACGCCGGGCGAGGCAAACAGGGCGTGGACAAATGACGGGTCGCCAGGAGGAGAAGGAAGGAGAAGAGGCCGGGCCGGCTGTGCCTAGCCTAGCCCACTTAGGGGAAAAAAAAAAAAAGAAAAAAAAGGGCCTTGGGCAAGTGGGGAAAAGAAAAGGGAAGAGGAAGGAGTCGGGTCTGGGGAAGCCGAGCTGCCACGGGGAGAGGAAGAAGAAAAAGGGGCAGGTTGGGCCAGCCTTGGCCCGGCCCGATCCGATTTTTTTTTTCTTTCTTCTTTTTTTTTTAAATAATTTAACTTAATTAATAATTTTTTTTTTTTTTTGAAAATTAATTAAGAAAATATGCTCTAATAAGCCCTATCAATGCAAATATGCCTAATTTCTACATGCAATGCATTTCAATAAAAATATTTTTTGTGTTTTAGGAACTAAAAAATTAATTCCTAAATTTTATGAAATTAATTTTGGGCAAATTTAAAATAGGTGTCAACATGTGTTACCCAACTCAGCAATTTCAGAATAAATTTGATAAAAACTAACGGAGGGTAAATATATTATAAGTGTATCAGTTTGGGATTTTTGGTGATACAAAAATTAATTCGGAGTAAGTTTGTTACTAATATACCGATTTTAAGTTTTTGATGAAATTAATATGGAGTAAATTTTTTATAAATATATCAGCTTAGAGTTTTTCGTTATATTAACCCTTAATTTTTTGAAATCAACTAATTGTCCAAATGAATAGTCATTGAAGCAATCTATATAGAAAAGAAGGATCACACAACACATGAATCACATGCATCGAAGTGAAAGTCCGCTTATCGCTTTCAACAAATAGGGACAGGTGAAAGACAAGCAAAAACAAACAAAAATAGAAAGAAAAGAAAGACAAGCAAAGGATTGTTTTCCAGATCCTCACTCTAATATTGTCACGGGCCCTGTTGGGCGAGAAGTCATGTCAATCATATTGTTTCTGAATGATCATCAAGTGGATCACGAGACTCATCTCAAAACTCAGTTGATTCTTTCAGTATTTGTTTACACAAGGCTTGATTTCTTGCTTTGGGAGCCATATGATATGATGAGGTCGATTGGGAGGCAAGAAATTTCTCTTCCGCAATGGTCTCGAGAGCTGATTACCAATCAAATACTACTTTTCAGCATAATGTAGCTTGACAAGCCAAAATCTTAAGCTATTATGTGCAATTCGGACTAAAAGCGGTAGGTGAAATTTGAATGATGAGGGTGAATACACATACGCGAAAGGAATAATATTGGCTATGATGCCATGTTAACAATTCCAAGTAAAAAAATTAAGCTAATAGATGGAAGGAGACTATATATATATAAAGAGCATATAAGATTTGTTATTAAGTGATGTTGGACAATATTTCAATAGGATTGTTGTTTTAAAGGGTTTATGTAGTTTGGCTAACTCTAAGTGAAAATTTCTTTATCAAACTTTCCTAGAGATAAGGACACAAAGAAATGCTATAACTTTTCGTACAGCGCTCATTTGAGTGTCATAACTTTTTTTTCGCTCACTTAAGTGTCACTTTCGGCAAAAATAGATCACTTGAGTGTCACTTTCGGCAAAAATAGATCATTTGAGTGTCATTTCCGGCAAACCATCTTATGTGGATTTTTTTTTTATTAATTTTCCATCCGATGTGGATTTTTAAATATTTTTTATTTTATTTTTTTGAATTTTCTTTTTCTTTTTTTTTCAATGTTGGTGAGGATCACCGGCGACCCTCACCGGCTGCAAAGGCCTTGCCCAGATTGGGCGACGGCCGCGAAGGCCCTGGGTGAGGCCGCGTCAGTTCCGGTGAAGCCTCGCCAGCATAGAAAAAAAATTTGCAAAATAAAAGGAAAAATCAAAAATCAAAAATCAAAAATTCAAAAAAAATATTAACATATTGTCCACGTCAGCATCGGTGAAGCCATGTAGGATGACCATTGTCCACATCGGATTTTCCGGCTGCCAAATGGTCGATGGCACTCAAGTGATCATTTTTTGCCGAAAGTGGCACTTAAGTGAGCAAAAAAAAAGTTATGGCACTCAAGTGAGTGCTGTACAAAAGTTATAGTACTCTTAATGTCCTTATCCTGACTTTCCTACTATAACTTAATCTTTGTGATGATAAATGGAGGACTTGTGGGCTGTTTTAGGAGGAAAAGGGTGTACGACAAGGAGACCCTTTGTCACCTTATCATTTGGATTTGGTGATTAATGTTCTGTCCAAGTTGCTGGATAATGCTTGGTGAGAAGAAATCATTCTCTTATCACCCTTCTGTGCTATAGATTTAAACTGACGCACATATGTTTTGCTGATGATGTGCTGGTATCTTCTAAGGGTGAATTGCTTCTCTTCAGGATCTTCTTCAGGTTTTTCCGGGATTTATGGCATGTCTGGATTGAAGTTAAATCGTGCCAAGACTGAGATGCTTTTTGCAGGATGTGATGATGATTTGGTGCGGTAAGCTCTTGAAATCTGTGGCTTTAAGGAGGGGTGCTCTTCCAGTTGATATCTACGACTTTCTCTGATTTCTGGAAGATTATAGGCTCCAGAGTTGGACATCTAAGAAGTTATCTAATGCAGGGAGCATTACAAATTATTGGAGTCTAAGTTTTCATTCTACCTTAGAAAGTGGTGAAGTTCATTGAGCAAAGATGCGCTAGCATTCTTTGGAAAGGTACTCCATCTAATGCTAAGGAGCTAAGTTTTCTGGGCATGTTGTGTGCGGACCCAAAAAGAAGGAGGTTTTGGTTTAAGGAGATTCCTTACTTGGAACCACGCATGCATCATGAGATATAACTGGCTTCTTCTTAGTCAGTTTGGCTCTAGTTGGATGGCGTGTATTCACTGCTATCCACTTGAGGGGAAGAGTCTATGGAGATTAAAAATTTTACTAGATTCTTCTTATTCTTGGAAGTAAATCTTGAAGTCTCGTGATCCGATTAAACCCTTGCATTTAATGTAATATTGGTAATGGACGATAAACTTTCTTGTGGCACAATCGGCAGTAACCTTTAGCTATCTTGTCCTGTGTTTTCACGTTTACATGATTTGTGGCACCCTTTAGTCCATTGTAAGAGATACAAAATTATTTGTTATCCATAAGCATTAGAAAGAAGTGGGCCATTGATCCTTTGAGAACGTTATTATGCACTAGATTGGGTCTTGGGTTTGGCATATCTGCTTAGTTTTTCTATGTATAGTTTGGGGTTGCAGTAAGACAGGGTCCACTTGCAATCTTTCTGCGTATATAAACTTTTTATTCATCTAAAACAGCAAAGGAGAGAGAGAAGAGAAGGAGGAGGAAAAGGAGAAGCCATGATGATTTTATGCCCTACACAAAAAAACATGTTTCTTCCGACGAAATTTCTAACGAAAAATTTGGAAAAATTCGTTGGAAAACGAATTTCCAATGAATTTTCCAACGCAAAAAAATTCGTTGGTAATTCGTCGTCGCAAATTTTTCCAACGAAAAATTTCAATTTTCATTGGAAATTTGCGACGAATTTTTTTTCGTTGGAAAATTCGTTGGAAAACTCGTGACTAAATTTGTTGGAAAAATTACAAATTTTTTTTTGGTCGAAAAATCGTGAAAATTTTTTTTCCAACAAATTTTTTTTTTTTGGTTGAAAAATCGCCCTCATTGCCGGCGAGGGCCAACTTCGTCGCTGGCGAGCTCGGCCCTCGCCGGCTAGAAGAGCTTGAGCTCACCAGCCATGGCGAGCTCGGCCCTCGCCATGGCCGGCGAGGGCTAGCCTCGTTGCCGATGAGCTCGGCCCTCGCTGACCATGGTTAGCTCGGCCCTCATCGGCCATGGCGAGGGCCGAGCTCGCCATGGCCGGCGAGCTCGAGCTCGCCCAGATCTGGGCGACCTCGAGCTCATCGGCGACGGCGATGAGGTGGTCGAGGAGCGTGAGATTGAAGTTGCCGGGGACGGAGTGACATTGGTGATGCCAATCTGGACGAGGCGACGGGCGAGATGGCGGCCCATGGTGGCGTCGGGGCGCGATCACGCGGGCGGCCTCGATGGACGCGGCGGCGCCTTTGGGGAGGGAGCCGATGTCACCCAAGGGGGGCTTGCAGGAGTTGAGGGCCCCGATCTTGGTGTCCATGGTGCCGGAGTCGGAGGAGGAGGGGAGGCGGCAGGGGAGGAGGCGGAGGGGAAGGCAGAGGGAGGAGGTGAAGGAGAAGTGTTCGCGGAGAGAGAGAGAGAGAGAGAGAGAGAGAGAGAGAGAGAGAGAGAGAGAGAGAGAGAGAGAGAGAGAGAGAGAGAGAGAGAGAGAGAGAGAGAGAGAGAGAGAGAGAGAGAATGTGAAAATTGAGAGTTGCGGGAATAATGAGCGCGAAAATGTTGAATAAGAAGGAGAGAGTTACAAAAAATTGTGAGAAATTTCCTACCTAATTTTGCAAATGAAAATTGTACACACTAAAATAATTGCCCGGAAAATTGAAATTGTTGGAAATTTCGTTGGAATTTTCAACGAATTTTCCCACGAATATAAAAAATGCCGAAAAATACTGGGTTTTTTTGAATTAGTCAGAAAATTCGTTGGAAATTTCCAACGGATTTTCCAACGAAAATTGTACACACTGAAATAATTGCCCTGAAAATTGAAATTCATTGAAAAATTCGTTGGAAATTTCCAACGAATATAAAAAATGCCAAACAATACCGGGTTTTTTTTTTTTAATTCGTTGGAAATTTCCAACGAATTTTTCAACGAAAATTGTACACACTGAAATAATTGCCCGGAAAATTGAAATTCGTTGGAAAATTCGTTGAAAATTTCCAACGAATTTTCCTACGAATATAAAAAAATGCCGAACAATGCCGGGTTTTTTTGAATTCGTTGGAAAATTTGTTGGAAATTTCCAACGAATTTTCCAACGAAAATTGTACACACTGAAATAATTGCCCGAAAAATTGAAATTCGTAGGATTTCCAACGAATTTTCTCACGAATATAAAAAATGCCGAACAATACCGGGTTTTTTTTAATTCGTCGTAAAATTCGTTGGAAATTTCCAATAAAAAATTTTTCGTCGCAAAATTTGTTGTAAATTTTCAACGAATTTTGCGATGAAAAATTTTTCGTTGGAAATTTCCAACAAATTTTGCTACGAAAAATTTTTCGTTGGAAATTTCCAACGAATTTTACTTTTCGTTGGAAAATTTGTCGCAAATTTGCGACGAAAATTTTTTTGTCGGAAATTTTCGTGGCAAAAATCCAGTTTTTTTGTAGTGTCAAGCCAAGGGAAAATAAACCATCATGAACAGTGCCCATGAACAGCATGATTTCCATTCAACATATGAGTGCTAGACCAATCAGAGGGTACATTTGGCAATACATTGCCAAAGCCCTCTGGAGCTCCAAAATCTCTTGGGCAAATACAAATAGTGTTTGACAAATTTTTTGTAGAGCTTTGGAGAGATGCAATTGCATTTCCAAAAGCCTCTGAAGGCCTTTAGTTCATGGTAGATCTAGAGGTGCTTTGAGCTCTGAGCAATTCTGAAATGCAAATAGACTTTTTTTTTTCAATTTTGCCCTCACTATACTTTCATAATTATGAAAATGTCCTCGAAAACCCTAACGTTACTAGCAAAAGCCTCAGCCATCAACGAGCGGTCAGCAAGCTGCTGCCAACCTCGCTGAGGTTGAATGACCTAGGTGATGCCTCCTGGGACCTTGCGACTTCAAGTGACTCCTTGGTCGCATGACTTCAGGTGAGACTGGCCGGCGGCATGAGTTTTGTCAACAAAGGTTTGAATTTAAAAAAAAAAACTAGCAAAAGACTTTTACAAAGTGTAATTTTTTCCAAAAGAAATTAAATTCAAATTTGCTTTCCAATGTATTTTTAGATTACATTTTACCAAACACTATTTACATTTTAGAAAAACCCTTTCACCTAGAGTCTTTTACATTTTCCCAAAGGTTTTCCCCAAAGTGTTGCGAAACGCACCAACACATCCATCTCCCTTCTTCAACAAAACCCAAACCACAAGTGAAAGATGTCAGTAGATGCATGGTTCATGTTTACTTCTTGTGGGACATGTATTGTTCGTTTCCAAGAAAAAAAAAAAACACGGACCCTCGCCTTGCTTTATGATTTTGTCTTCTCCTTTTGCTCTGTGGAGATGAAGATGAAGATCAAGAACTTATTGCTCCCTTAACAAATGTCTATTTCTCAGCCCTTCGGAAGGATTGCTCTTCTTGTCCAAATTGTAAGCGCCCTAAATATTTTCAGAACTTTAGTTGTAACTATTGCTATGTTTCATATATGAATTATTCTTAGGTACGCTGCCAGTGTGAAACTATCACAGAACATTCACCGTTGGATTAATAACAGTAATTTCTTACGCCGGTAGTAGTGGACCTAATAAAAATCCTTAATATATAAGCAACGTGATATATCATCTATCAAGATTGAGAAATTTTAGGAGTGCTATGATGATCAGCCAGTCAAAGCAAATAACAGACCCAACTAGCCAGATTGATAGAGGGAGATACATGCCATAATGGCAGTTGAAAGTTGTTTAAAATGATCCAGGAAAGGTACAGGCAAATCATCTCAGCTGTCAAGTAGTTTTGCTATCTCCCACCTTGCCTTTTCTGGAGAATGCATCAAAACCGATAATCGCCTCTTCATAAGTGGAGTTCACACGCATTGGCTTCTATGCTGCTCAGATTCTGGAGACTGCAGATTTATATTATCTCCCGAACCACTCCTTATTTTCTTCTTCTTTTGAAGATGGACAACCCAAGAACTCAGCCAATAACTTCACGTGGCCTGAAGTGTCTCTCTTTACATCTTCATACTTGAAGAAAAGCACTTTCCTTGGTTCCTCTAGACTTGCTCTATAGTATCCCAACACGTGATCCCAAAAGGTTCCTGAAAGAGAAACCCCTCAGCAGAATTTCTCAAGTGCCTCTTCTAAAAGAAATCGAGTCTCTCTCTCTCCCACCTGTACCTTCTCTGCCGGGAAAATCCAAAGGGAGACAAGAACATCACCAGCATTTCTAGCTGCATAAACTATCTTAGAATCACTTCTAGTGATGAAATCCGGCAGTGCAGCGTAAGAGATATGAGTTGCAAGTAGTCTTGGAGAGTGAATGAAATTCAAACTAGTAAATGGGTCAATCTTGTATCCCGGCAATTCCAAGAAAGGCATGCAAATATGAGGACTGCTTTTGAGCGAAGGTTGTGACGACGGATCTAGTTGGTGTCGTCTTACAATGCCGTAGATTAAAGCCTTAAGCCATGTTGTACCACATTTGGGAAGGGGAAGGTGGCCAAGAAATTGTCTGTGGTTTGTGCGATGAAGTGTTCTCGAGTTCACATGATTCAGGTGACAAAAATCGGGACTTGCCAAAATCCCTGGTACTGGTAGAGATAGTTGATTTCCCACCCTTTCCTTTAGGGAGAGTCGCTAGGATCTCTTCATATTTTGTCATGGCTTGAGCATCTTCCGATTGTTGATTGCCCATAGGTTCTTGGTTAAGGGGTTCACATTCACAGGAGCAGAGGAAGAAGCCATTGTTGAAGAGTGTTTCACTTGCAAGGTTTTGGGTGAAGGGGATTGTGAGGAGATGAGAAGTTTCAAGGTGGTGGAGAGAACTGTGTTTGTGAACTTCTGAACTGAAGGACTAAGAGAGACAAATTGTATATGCATGTCCTCTGATTCCCCTATTCGTGTCAATCTTGTGGAGGTTACCCCCCCCCCTTTCTTTTTTATTTTAATTTTATTTGGTTAAAACGATAGGGTTAATATCACGAAAAACCCTGAACTGGTACACTTGTGACTGATTTACCCTAAACTATTTTTTTGACCATAAAAAACTCTAAACTGGTACATCTGTGACAATTTTACTCCGAACTATTTTTTTGACCATAAAAAACCCCAAACTGGTACACCTATAACAATTTTACCCTGAACTATTTTTTTGACCACCAAAAACCCCAAACTGGTATACCTGTGACAATTTTACCCCGAACTAATTTTTTAATATTATTATTTTTATTTTTCGAATTTTTTTAGTTTTTCTTTTCTTTTCTTTTTCCTTTCCTTTTCTTTTTTTTTTTTTTTCCTTCATCTTCATTGGACCAACAATGGATTGTTATATTGTAATTGATACCACAATAACGTGACACATAACATAAATGCTACATTTTGACCAAAAAAAAAACATAAACGCTAAATGAAAGACTTTCTTTTATATGCATGAATTTTCATGCCAACCACTTTTTTCTACATTTAAATGTCTCGCGAAAAAGGCATTATATTGTTGTTGTGTCTTTCTTATTTTTGGGTGCAAGTGGATAGGCAAACTGATGGGGTCCAACGCAAGCTTATTACCTAAGCTTGGAGTACAGCTGATCAACAATTTCTATACGTCTTGCTTGCCAATTTAATTTAAAAGATTAATTTACAAAAATAATATATTTTATATATAAGATGAGAGATATTATATGTGCATGGTGATTCATAAATCAATATGATCACTAGAAATATATAATAAATAAAACGCAAGAAGAATTTTTTGTACTATTTCTAATTGATATAGTAAGAAATTATAAAGAAAAAAAATTATAGATACAAACTTACGAATTTAATTTCAATTTAATATGCCTTACCAAATTCACACTTCCTGAATTTTTTTTTTGTTTGAGCTTAAAGATGAAGGAAAAAAAAAAAGGAAAGGAAAAAGAAAAGATAAGAAAAAATAAAAAAAAATTCGAAAAAATAAAAAATAATATTAAAAAATTAGTTCGGGGTAAAATTGTCACAGATGTACCAGTTTGGGGTTTTTGGTGGTCAAAAAAATAGTTTGGGGTAAAATTGTCACAGATGTACCAGTTTGGGGTTTTTGATGATTAAAAAAATAGTTTGGGGTAAATCTGTCACAAGTGTACTAGTTTAGGGTTTTTCGTGGTATTAACCCAAAACGATATGGAAGGTATCCTTGTTAAGTCTAGATTAGGCAAATTCTGCAGTATTATGATGATTGTTGCTACTGTATTAAGTTAATAATCATTGTATCTTCATGCTTTATTTTACCTCAAGTAAATGAATTATTATCATAAAAGTATAGGTGTTTCTGGTTTTGTAGTTATTGCATTGATAAGTACATATATGCTGAATATGGAGCCAAAATGGGAAAGATTATCAGAAGCTAAAAAAGGTCACATAGATGCTAAGAGGTGATAGATCTAGTGTCATGACCCAATCTGGTGAATAAGTCGATCGCATACCTGAAAACAACGTAACCTATTATGCTAAGGTCCATAAAAATACATATTCACCTCACATGTTACCATTCGTGATTAGTTTTTCAATCACATCGTTTACAAGATGAGTGTACACTATATGTTTTCATGCATACTAATAAATGAATTTTATTTGTATTGAGAAACACCATTTAGACTAAAAGCGGTATAGAAAAATATATAGCATTGTATGGATGGCTGCATTTTGCACGTATTCATTATCTCGCGCTTCAAATCTTTTTGTCAAAACACGCCTTGAATTGCACTAAATGCTATGTTTCAATCTTAATGTATCTGTCAAAACACGCCCTCAAATTGTACTACATTGTATGTTTCAATCTTAATGTACAGTTTAGCCCACCTTTTCCCTTGTTATATTTTGTACTCTGTAGACACCTAAATTTTGGTGACCCATTAGTCGTTCATTGCATAAAAATTAAGAATCGATCTCAGCCCTTAGACAAAAAAAAATATTAATTAAATTACATATAGATTAGGAGCATTTGCATCAGTAATTAGGCTCATATAGTTGCATTTGTATTGGACTGGCGAATGGACTTAAGTGAATGGTTTTCAGCTTAATTGATTGAACTCAGTCCAAAAGATTAAATGTTTGTCCAAGCCCATTGAATACATATATGGCCCGAAATTTGCATTATAGGGCAAGTTGGAATAATTGAATTATCAAATTATTAAATAATATACTTGGAAGATAATTCATATTATTCTATGAATATTCAGCTAGACGAAATAATTAGAAAATTGCCTAAGTTAAGTATCATAATTAGGAAATAATATATCTTGACTCTTACAAAATAAACCTGACTAACTCTTATAAATAGAGGTATTAGGGCTCCCAATAAAAGGAGGCCACACGTTGGAACACCCGGCCATTATTCAAAATACGAGAGGGAAGAGGTCAGGGAGGACAGAGTGCAACACTCATACATGAAAAGAGAGAGGGAGTTTCCTTCCACGTAGGTGCACCACCGAGCTGCTGTCTCACCGTACAAACGTTCTGCAAAGTCAAAGCAATTCTCCATGGTGAATCCAGCATCAACGAACTCTCTTCCACGTCGGTTCTTCATCTTAGAGACTCGCACAGCTTCGTTACTTCATCCCGTGAAATTGCTACACCACAAGTTCCTATCCGACAACTATGACGATGAGGCTGCCGACCTGTGATCCCAACGAGAAGCTTCTGATTTGAGCCTTCCTTGCACCAACCAGCCGAGTCCCTGCAGACCAGCACGTCAAGTTTCCCGGTGGGTGATTAACAAGTAATTGGCGGTCCCTGCTGCTTCCAGTCCACTTTTGACGTATCCAGTCCTCATACCAACATTGGCGACGCTCCATAGGGCGAGTCCCAAGACTTCATCATCCAGACTTTTCTACATGTATAACGCTCGCGCACGCGGAGAAGGTGTGATTCGTGAGTGAAGTGGTGAAAGAATCCTGAAGTGGTGCACTTTGGATCATTCACAAACAAGGAGAACGCGAGGGTAAAAAATTGTGAAGTAGTGATTATGTGTAAGAGTGTTCAGTGAGTGCAGGTGCAATCCTTGGGATTGAAAGTTTTTTATGGTGTCCGTCGTGGTCCAAGATCGATAATCATTGCTGTGAATCCTCTTCGAGCACGAGTGTCCAATAGCGACGGAGAGCCCAAGCCACCGTGACAACGTCAAGACCAGCAACTTCCGCAAGCGGCCCCAGCAAACTTACCAGTCCTGATGAAATTCCCAATTGGTGTTGTGTTACTTCATTTCTTCACCAAATTTGGACTATGTTTCGCAAGTTTTAGGAGAACTCCAAAGCACTGCTATGCCACCGGTCGCGACTTACCTCCCGAGCCTTTTTTAAACAACATGAAAAAGGAGGCTCGCCTGGTACGTGCTAAATCTATGTTCGGGACTTAACTCGGCTCTCCCAAGCCCATACCATATCACAACTTAGGATTTAAATATTTAACATGCAAGTGGTTTATAACAAGGAGTCGCCATTAATCGATTTGGGGTGGATCGATTAGAAACCCAAATAGGATGATGGGAGAATCACCCTATTCCTACGAACCAGAGATTAACTGAGTTCGGGGACTTGGTTACATTAGTTGGATGACTAATGCCCTTTCGGTACCTTTCTACCTTGTTCATTTTTTAAAACATTTGTCAGGCAATTTGGGATTGATTTTAGGACCTTTCTCCTAATATGTGAGGTGATCTAACGAGTGCATAATCATAAATGATCAGCAGTCATGATAAATATGCAACCTAAGGTTATAATCCTAACTAAGTCAGATGACATTCAAAACACAATAACTCATGCAATTATATTAAAAATATGCCTAATAACAACGCAACGGTAATAAAAATGTAAATTATTGCCACGAAACCTCAGGCTTGTCTAATTTGAACATGTATAATAATACCACAATAAATTAAAACACTTAGATAAGTCACATAAAAAAAATTTAAATTAATTTTTTTTAAAAAATTTCGAGATAAAAAAACGAAATAAAAAAAGAAAAAGAAAATCTTTTTTTTAAATTTTTTAATTTAATTTATTTTTATAAAATTTTATTTTTTTAAAAAACGGAAAAAGAAAAGAAAAACCTATTTTAAAATTTTTTTAAAATTTTTAATTTTTTATAAAAATTAATTTTTTTAGTTTTTTTAATATAATATAATATAATATAATATAATATAATATAATATAGGGTCGGATCGGGTTGGATCTGACCCGGGTCAACGGATTCGACCCAGGCATTGACCCAGGTGTTGACACCTAAATTTCGACGCATCATTTAGTGGTTAATTGCATAAAAATTAGGGATTAAATTTTAGTCCCTAACAAAAATATTAAAGTTAAATTACATAGCATTTAGTTTTAAGAACATTTATCAAGTAGTTGCATTTACATCGGACTGGTGGCGGATGGGCTTAACAAAATTTAATTGAACTGGAGTTAATGGACTCAAGTACAGAGGGTTTGAACTCAATGAAATTAATTGGATCAAGCCCATGTGAATTAAAGATTCAGCCCAACTCGTTATACCCTTAAGTGGTTAAGATCGACATATGCGTTGGCGTGTGGCACATTGGATTAGGAAATATTAAAAATATGTGAAAATCTTTGGGCGCAAAGATAAGAATATTCACGTGAAGGAGTGCACAAAGCTAGAATTTGGACATGATGGGGTGGAAATATTCGGACAAGTTTGTACCTGGTGATATACATTTGATCTTATTATATCTTCAAGGAGGGCACGTGGATTTGCAATATACGAGGGCAATATATAAAGGAAGGATGAAGTGTATCAGCAGATTCGGTCTTCTGGTATCTTTGTGCAAAGAAAAAAAAATATATGAAGGGTACAAAAGAGGAAAATAGATACGGTCAGCATGGGGATATATTCTGGGGAATGTATTGGATGATGGCACGGGGGGGCTCTCCTTCTCTGGAATGTTCATCACGTACAGAAGGAAGGAAAAAGCCAAAAGATCGTGGAGAGAGGGACCCAATTCATACAGGCGGCCACAAGAAAGAGGATGAGAGGAGACATATTGGGGGGCTCTCTCTTTCGGGGGATGGGAATATTTTTAGAAAAAAAAATCCTGAATTCTCTGGGGTTTTTTCTTCTCTCGAGTGCTCTTCTATGTGCTTGGATTATGCTCTCTCTCTCCCGACTTTCTCCACCGCTTGATGCATTCTGAGTTTGCTTCGTCTTGGGTCTGACACACGAGCAGCAAAACCAAAAAGAGTTTGACTTTGGGGGAAAAGAGGACAGGCGACGGTATAGAGGCAAAAGACTGAGCAGTGTTGAAGCGGTGTGGCAGCTCCTGTCATCACCGCCCCACAACAGCCTCGTTGTTGCAACACTGAACGAATTGTCACCAGAGTCCTCATCGCCATCATCTGTCTAGCAGGTCAAGCGAGGCAACCAGCAGCATCAGCGATCACTCCAGCAACCAGGCGTTGCCCTACAGCGCCTCCGTAGCATTGTCGTCCTGTCCAGTGCCTGAGTTTCTGCTGCTGCAACCCAACGTCACCTGCGACTCCACCGACGTTGCTGCTCTTCGTTTGCTGCTATCCAACTTCAACGAAACTTCCTTGCAGGTCACTTGGACGAGACCAGACCCTCTTTTTACAGCAACCAGCACCTACCAGTCGCAAGTCCGTCGAGCCGCCGCTACCGCCGTCCTCGTAGCCGCGCCCATCGCCGCCAGCCCACCGCCGTCGGTCATCCCGTGATCTGCAAGCTCGATACGGCACCGAGTTTGAATTTGGAAATTATTTGCAAATTAGGTAATGATCTCATCCGATATAGTTTCTTTTAATATTTCATTACTTGATTTGGTGATATTGTTATCCATTAGTGATTTTTTGTTAATATTTGGTTGAGTGTGCGCTATACCCGCAAATATTTGAAACACTCAAAATTAGGAATTTTGCCTAATTTAGCAACGTATCTGGACGACTATCCGACCTTATCCCTAAGGTACGATACGCGGCGATACGGAAAATCGTTATCTTGTCCATAATCACTTGGACACGATAATAGATTTTATTTGCTTTCCAAATTTAAACAATTAACTTTCTGTCGATATCTATAACCCTATAGATATGAACGTTAGTTTGATTTCTTTGACTCATCCGAATTTGAAGAATCTTGCGGATTGCGTGAACTGGTTTTGATCGTGGTGATTATCTATCTATTTGATTTATTTCTTTTAAAAAAAGAAAATTCCAAAAAAGATTAGTTAGGATTTGAATTGATCTTATTAGAAGATAATGATGCATGTTTAGCATAGGTTTAGAATAACTTTATTTGAATAAGTCGATAGGATAACTTTTTAATTTAAATTAGGAATGTCACGCCCCGCACCCAACGGGAGCACCATCATCCGCCTAGGGTCGATACGAAGTGCAACGCTCCCAGGATTGCGTCACCGACCCGTATAATCCAATTAGAGAAAACACCTCGCAAGCGGAAACGACGTATATGTATATACACCCCGGACATTTGTAAGACGCAACCAAGAATAGCAAAAGATAACAATTAAGCGATAAATTAAACCATAATATATATTCTTTTACAAGCCGACGTACAATATCCCCTCGATCATCAAAAGATACATCAAAAGGGCCAGAAAGCAAAAAGGGATCAGTGGCCTAGGGGTGTCGAACTACCTACCGGGAGGGGCTACAGTCAAAAGAAGGGGCTAGCCTCTACTGCTATAATTGAGACCTAATCTACGGCTCCCAGTCTGGGTCGGATGGTACTGAAGACTCCTCCGAGAAATCCTCCTCGGTTCCTATCTCTTCGTCTGATCCAACCTCAGCGATTTCTTCGCTACATCGATATTCAAGCCCATCGCTTCACGGTCAACCTCTTCGTCATCCACCGGGTTCATAACTGCGGCTACGCCCTGCTGCTCTTGCTCCTCCTCATCCTTAACTGCCGGTCCATCTACTGTCTCACCCTCAAAACTCACACTAAGGGAAGGTGGAGGGTCCGATACTTCGCCGCCCACCATATGAGGGATTATAGCGCCGTTTACATCCACCGGAATATCAAAGGTCCTGATCGGAGGTCCTGTCACGCCATCCGCCTCCCATGACACCAGGCTACATACTCTTGAGTACGGCTGTAGTCCTCTCCCACGTCTACAAATACAACTGAATAGTACCTAACGTATGTCGTTCCATTCTCGCAAGGGTGCACACTAACTGATCGCTGAATACGATGCGGGAATCCAAAAAGAGGGCCATCCCTCGGCATCCTACGGGCGGGGCTCTGAAAAAGTCGGTTTTACCACAACCGTGAGAAAACTCAGCAAGTAATAAATCTCTAATCCCAAACTAGACTAAGTGCACCTCCAGAGGGTAAATAAAATACCAAAACTCATTAAACCAGTATATCCCTCAACATAAATACTCCCGGGCCCATAGCCCAATTCATTACACTGCCCTGCAGATTAGACTTTCAATAACAATATAAATAAAAAGAATATGCAGTCATATCGACGCCACGACCCTAAGGCCAATAACCTATCCCGACCCGTAGGCCCGACCCGAAGGCCACAATCTATCCCGACCCGTAGGCTCGGTCCGAAGACCCCAACTGTTTCGACCCGAAGGCCCGGTCCGAAGACCACCACAAATTTTTTACCCAAAGGCCACATTTGTTTCGACCCGAAGGTCCGACCCGAAGGCCACAGTTGTTTCGACCCGAAGGCCCGACCCGAAGGCCACAGTTGTTTCGACTGACACGTGCATCGACAATTTCAATTCCAACTACCTAATGGTGCGCTCAGTCTTTTCCATTTAACACCCACTAAATTCCGGCGCTCATCTGCGCGCTAAATGCATAACTTAGCATTTCAAGGATCCAATCCGTTTAGGACTCAGCATAACCAACCAAACTCAACCACTAAATCCCCAAATCTTGTATCACCCCACGGGATCCCAACAAGTCCTACATTAACTCTAAAATGCCGAGCTTTCAAGCCATTACCCAATAGGTCAATTGACGCTCAAATTAGGCAAATTAATGCAATTTCGGACTTCCATGAACAATGCTCAACATCATGCAAATTTCTAGCTTTCAAACAATTCTAAACAACCTTGTTTAGTCCCAAATAATCATTGGATCTCCCGATTTAGACAACCACATCAAGAATCCAATTAATCCCACTTAGGCAAATTTTCCCAAATTCGGTTTTGGGCATGAACAGTACCCAACAGCCATAAATTTGTCTCTAAAACACACTTAAACATCATTATTAAGTCACAATTTAGTCCTATAATCAGCCCATGCACTTTCCCACACAAATAAGCCCCAAATTAGCTTAATTACCCCACTAATTTACCCATAAAAATCCACAATTAGGCTAATTAGGGTTTAGAAATTTTTACTCGCCTAATATTAACTCGAGGCGACGGGAGCGGGCGGCCGATCACCGACTCGCGGTGAGAATCGGCGGCGGCGCTCCGGGGCAAGCCGGCGGTCACACGGCACCGGCGAGACTCACGTTCTCCTCGGCCCAAGACGGAGGGGCTGGCTGGTGAGGACGGGAGGACGGGAGAGGGGAGGGAGGGAGGCCGGGGCAACGGCGAGGCGGGCGGCCGGGGCTTGGGGAGAGCTTTGGCCTACGGGGGCACATCACAACGGACGGCGGGACGGCGGCAAGCGGCTGGCACCGGGGAAAGAGCTTGAAGCCGGGGGCCGGCCGAGCTTTTGGAGGGGGGTTGGCTAGGCGGCGGGGCGACGGAGGCGGGGAACGGGCGAGCTGCACGGGCCTGACGGAGGAGGCCGAAAGAGAGAGGGGAAGAAGGGCGACGGGGGGGGAGGGACGGCAAGAAGAAAGGCGAAGCAAAGGGAAGAGGAAGGAGAGAGAGAAGAAAAGAAGGAGGGAGGAGAGAGGAGAGAGAAGAGAAGGGCTAGAAAAGAGAGAAGAGAAAAAGGAACGGAGTCGAGGGAGGGAGGGAGAAAGAGAGAGAGGGAAAAAGGGAGAGAGAGAGAGAGAGAAAACAAGGAGAGAGAAGAAAGGGAGAGAGAGAGAAAAAAAAGGAAACGTGCACGGGAAGGGGAACCGGCAGAGGAGAGAGAGAGGAGAGAGAGAGAGAGAGAGAGAAGAGAAATTTCAAAATTTAAGAGCGAACCAGAGGACACGGTCCGAACTAAAAATCGGCTTATCGGTGCCGATTTAAATTTGGAAAAAGGCCTAACAATTCCCGAAAAGTCTCAAATAATATTCTAAGGCAATTGACTGAAATAAAATAATTCCGGTCACACTACGAGGGAGGTCTACCAGTCCAAATTCGCATCCGGTCTAAAAATTCACTTTTTCACCATTCCTGATAATCTCGATGCTGGCTACAATAATATCGACACCGTCCAATTTATTTCTTTCTGAAACTCCCAAAAATCGACTGCCAAGTTCGGGGTCTAAATAACGACAAAATTCGATCGAGTGCGATTCTAGCGAAATCTCTAATTTAAAATAATAACCGAGAGTGATCAGTTCTCGGGCGAGATTTTACTATAAGCACACCGACAAATCACGCGTTCTATAAATCCCAAAAATTAATCGAAATTCGGGCTGTTACAATTCTTCCCCCTTACAAAAATTTTGTCCTCGAAATTTACAATCCAATCAACTACTCAAACAAATGGGGGTATTGGTGCCGCATCATTTCCTCGCTTTCCCAGGTTGCGCCCTCTGTCCCGTGGTGCTCCCAGACTACCTTGACCATCGGGATCGTCTTATTCCGCAGTACCCGGTCTTTCCGATCTTCAATTCTGACTGGTCTCTCCACGTACGACACCTTGTCGTCCACAGCTATTTCTTCATACCTTAGAACGTGTGTCGGGTCGGGTTCATACTTTCTCAACATTGACACGTGGAAGACATTGTGTACTTGGGACAAGTTAGGTGGCAGGGCAAGCCTATATGCCATATCGCCAATCTTCTCCAAAATCTCGAATGGTCCGACGAACCTCGGGTTCAGCTTCCCTTTCTTGCCAAATCGGGATAACCCTTTCATAGGTGACACCTTGAGAAATACATGATCTCCAACTTGGAATTCCAAGGGTCGACGTCTCCGATCGGCATAGCTTTTCTGTCGACTTTGAGCTGTCTTTAGTCTTTCTCGGATAACCCTCAACAGCTTCCACTGTTTGCTGTACCAACTCTGGTCCCGTAATGCTTCGCTCACCTACCTCATCCCAAAGACACCGAGTCCTACACGCCCGCCATATAAACGCTTAAATGGGGCCATCCAATACTCAACGATAATCGTTATTATATGCAACCCACTAAATGCAGCCGCTTCTTCCCATTTACCTTGAAAATAAAGACACAAGCCCTCAACATATCCTCGAGAGTCTCAGACGTCCTTTTCGATTGACCATTATCTGTGGATGGTAGGTGTATAAACCGCACCTTTGTTCCCAAAGTTTAACGCAAACTTTTCCAGAAATTTGTCAGAAATCTCGGGTCACGATCCGAGGTAATCATCACGGCACTCTGCGCGGTTTAACAATATATCTCACGACAACAAGGCATACCTTTCCGGGTTCAAATCTTTTCGCATCGCTAAGAAATGTGCCGACTTCGTGAAATCGATCCACAATCACCCAAATGGAATCATGCCCTCTCCGGCTTCTTGGTAATCCGGTTACAAAGTCCATGGTGATGTGCTCCCATTTCCACGGGAATTTCAACGGTCGCAGCTAGATCCTCCAGTTTCTGATGTTGCACCTTTACTTGACGACATGTCAAATACTTAGCCACATACCTGGCCACATCGCCTTCATTCCATTCCACCAATAATGTTGCCGTAGATTACGGTACATTTTCTTCACGGGGTGTATATCAGAATTCTTTGCGATGAGCTTCTCTTAGTATCTCTTCCTTAAGCTCAGTGTCATCGGGTACACACCATCGTCCTCTAAATTTTAGAATTCCATCATCTAACACTTGGAAATATGGCTTCCTTATAGTGGCATCCATTTCCACAACTTTTTGAATCTCCCGATCCGTGGACTGCAGAGCCTTAATCTTGGTCTGAATCTCTGGCTCAATTCTCAAGGTAGCTAGCAGATTCGATACATGGCTCAATTCCAGTCTAAATTCTGAGTCTCGAAGCCTTTCTAACAACGTCCACTCCTTGATCATCATGTGTGCCATACTTGATTTGCGACTTAGAGCATCCGCTACTCGATTCGCCTTTCCAGGATGGTACATGATGTCGCAATCATAATCTTTCAGAAGTTCCATCCATCTACGTTGTCTCATGTTTAATTCTTTCTGTGAGAACAGGTATTTGAGACTCTGGTGATCCGTATAAATTTGGAACCTTTCTCCACATAAATAGTGTCTCCAGATCTTGAGTGCAAAAACAATGGCAGCCAACTCTAGGTCATGCGTTGGATAGTTCGATTCATGTGGCCTCAACTGACGTGACGCATACGCAACTACTTTCCCATGCTGCATTAACACGCAACCAAGTCCTCTAAGCGAAGCATCACTGTATATCTCGAATCCACCCAGTCCGGATGGGATAGTTAAGACGGAGTCGTGGTCCGATCTGTCTTAAGTTCTGGTCACCGCGGCTTAAGCTCCGTCGCACTTGTCGTCCCATTCAAACTTAATTTCCTTTTTCAACAATCGCGGCATGGCATGGTGTCGGCGAGAATCCTTCTACAAAACGTCGGTAGTAACCAGCTAATCCCAAGAAACTCCCGATCTCCGTCACCGATGTCGGTGCAGGCCACTTGAGCCTTTCGTCGATCTTAACGGATCCACGATTTATTCCTTCTCCCGATACAATATGTCCAAGGAATGCTACCTTACTAAGCCGTAACTCGCACTTACTAAATTTTCGAAAAGCGTGCTCCCTCAATGTCCGTAGTACCTCGGTCAAATGCATTTCATGCTCTCACCGGACTTTTCGAGTATACCAGAATATCGCCGATGAACACAATCACGAACTGGTCCGTAAATTCCTTAAAAACTGCTCATTAGATCCATGAAAAAGTCGCGGGGCATTCGTCAAACCGAAAGGCATGACCGTAAACTCGTAATGCCCGTGAATTTGTCCTAAATGCAGTCTTGGGTATATCCTCCTTTCGGATTCTTAACCGATGATACCCGTCCAGAGATCAATCTTAGAGAACACCGACGCTTCCTTGCAATTGATCGAACAAGTCGTCTATCCTTGGCAATTGGGTACTTGTTCTTTATGGTCGCTGATTCAACCGCCGATAGTCTATACATAATCTCAATGTCCCGGCCCTTTTTTTCACGAACAGAATCGGGCGCTCCCCATGGAGACGACTAGGGCGTGAACCCTTTGTCTAACAATTCCATGCATCCTGGACTTTCGGTTCCTTTAATTCCGATAAAGACATACGATAACGGGGCCTTAGAAATTGGCTTAATAGGGCCAATTTTATTACAAATTCTACTTTTTGAAAATTCAAGGTAAGTTTGGTAAGAAACGAGGGAATAACCGAAATTACACAGAAAATGTGATTTCCTCTAGCTTAGGTTCCACTAAAGTCGGATCCTTCACATTAATTAAATATCCTCACAATCTTCTTTTTTTTAAAAAGATACAACTATTGAGGAAATAAAAGGGATCGAGGTTTCTCCTCGGTTTCCGAAATTCAAACCTAGGATATCCCATCGGATTGAATTGGATGAGAATTAGTGGCGGAAGCCCACTTGAAATAAAAACAACCCAAAACAATAAAAACACTAGGCCCAACCTACTACGGTACATTTTAACCGCTTAGGAATTGTATCTTTGTAATTCTTTGCGATAAGCTTCTCTTAGTATCTCTTTCTTAAGCTCGGTGTCTTCGGGTACACACCATACAATCCTCTAAACTTTAGAATTCCATCATCTAACACTTGGAAATATGGCTTCCTTATAGTGGCATCCATTTCCACAACTTTTTGAATCTCCGATCCGTGGGTGCGAGCCTTAATCTTGGTGCAGATCTAAACGGCTCGATTCTCAAGGTAGCTAGCTGATTCGATACATGGCTCAATTCCAGTCTAAATTCTGAGTCTCGAAGCCTTTCTAACAACGTCCACTCCTTGATCATCATGTGTGCCATACTTGATTTGCGACTTAGAGCATCCGCTACTCGATTCGCCTTTCCAGGATGGTACATGATGTCGCAATCATAATCTTTCAGAAGTTCCATCCATCTACGCTGTCTCATGTTTAATTCTTTCTGTGAGAACAGGTATTTGAGACTCTGGTGATCCGTATAAATTTGGAACTTTTCTCCACATAAATAGTGTCTCCAGATCTTGAGTGCAAAAACAATGGCAGCCAACTCTAGGTCATGCGTTGGATAGTTCGATTCATGTGGCCTCAACTGACGTGACGCATGCGCAACTACTTTCCCATGCTGCATTAACACGCAACCAAGTCCTCTAAGCGAAGCATCACTGTATATCTCGAATCCACCAGGTCCAGATGGGATAGTTAAACCGGAGTCGGGTCCGGATAGGATAGTTCTGTCTTAAGTTCACGAAAGCTCCGTTCGCACTTGTCGTCCCATTCAAACTTAATTTCCTTTTTTCAACAATCGCGTTAATGGCATGGCTATCGGCGAGAATCCTTCTACAAACGTCGGTAGTAACCTCTAATCCCAAGAAACTCCCCGATCTCCGCCCCCAAGCGTTTGCCTTCAGGCCTTTGTCTCTTCTCTCTTTTGATCTTAACCGGATTTTGCTTATTCCTTTTTTTAAATAAACAATATGTCCAAGGAATGCTACCTTACTAAGCCGGAATTAGGGGACTTACTAAATTTTATGCAATAAAACCCGCGGCTCCTCAATGTCCGTAGTACCTCAGTCAAATGCATTTCATGCTCTACCGGACTTTTCGAGTATACCAGAATATCGTCGATGAACACAATCACGAACTGGTCCAGAAATTCCTTAAAAACTCTGTTCATTAGATCCATGAAAGCTGCGGGGGCATTCGTCAAACCGAAAGGCATGACCGTAAACTCGTAATGCCCGTAACTTGTCCTAAATGCAGTCTTGGGTATATCCTCCTTTCGGATTCTTAACTGATGATACCCGGTCCGTAGATCAATCTTAGAGAACACTGACGCTCCTTGCAATTGATCGAACAAGTCGTCGATCCTTGGCAGTGGGTACTTGTTCTTTATGGTCGCTGATTCAACTGCCGATAGTCTATACATAATCTCAATGTCCCGTCCTTTTTCTTCACGAACAGGAATGGCGCTCCCCATGGAGACGCACTAGGGCGTATGAACCCTTTGTCTAACAATTCCTGCATCTGGACTTTCAGTTCCTTTAATTCCGATAAAGACATACGATATGGGGCCTTAGAAATTGGCTCAGTTCCTAGGGCCAATTTTATTACAAATTCCACTTCCCGTTCTGGCGGTAAGCCCGGTAATTCCTGAGGGAATACCTCGAAAATTACACACTACAGGGATTTCCTCTAGCTTAGGTTCCACTAAAGTCGGATCCTTCACATTAATTAAATATCCCTCACAATCTTCCTCGAGTATCTCAGTTGCTTCTATTGATGAAATCCAAGGGATCGAGGTTTCTCCTCGGTTTCCCTGAAATTCAAACCTAGGATATCCCATCGGATTGAATTGGATCGTCTTACTGTCGCAATCCATAACGGCTTTCTGTTTTGTCAGCCAATCCATACCGATGATCACATCGAAATCATACATGGCTAACACAGCCAAATCAATCCTCTTCTCTACACTCCCAATCACGATTTTACAATCTAAGCACCCCAAGAATACTAACACCCTATCATGCAGTGGGGTTGTCACACACAACATGCTTTCAAGTAATACCGGCTCCAGACCAACCAATCTAACGAATTGTTCCGAAATAAACGAATGGGTTGCCCCAGGATCAAATAATGCATAGGCAGCATGATCACAGAGAGAAATGGTACCTGTGACCACGCCTGGCGCGTTCTCGGCATCCTTGCGCGCCATTGCGTATACACGTCCCTGTGCCGGTGGTCTGCCCAAGATAGCTGGTGGGGGATTTTCGGCTTGATTTCCCACCACGGGTTCCGATCTTTCCCGAAGGTCGAAAGTCGTTCTTTTGGGCGGTTCTTTATCGATGTCGACCTCCATAGCGGAAACAAGCTCCAAATCTAGTTGGCATATTCTTTGGGTTTCCCTATATTCCCCCTTGGTGGTGGAACAAATCGTTTATTATCGGTCATCGGTTTCTTTCCAAAGCGACGATTGTCCCGGTTCTGATTAAACCTTGAACCCGATGCTGCTGCTGCCCTTTCCATTTGATCTCTCTCCATGATTTGTGCTCGCTCATACAATTCCCTGTAATCCCTGATATTGAGCAAAAGCATCTGGGTGCGAAGATCCGGCCTCAGTCCATCTCGGAATCTTCGAGCCTTATCCAGTGGATTCTCCACCATCCTTGGGGCAAATCTAGATAGTCTTGCAAACTCTGCCTCGTACTGAACTACTGTCATTGGCCCTGACGAAGTCTCATGAACTCCGCCATTTTCTTCTCTTGGGCACTCTCCGAGAAATACTAACCATAGAAATGCTCGATAAATATCGCCCAGGTCTGCTCCATATTTTCTGGGAATACTCTATCCTTAACCGCCTTCCACCAGTCATGGGCATTATCTTGCAGCTGGTAAGTCGCCAATGAAATCTTCTCTGTCTCAGTACACCCCAACAAGTCAAACGTTTTCTCCAACTCCTCCACCCAACGTGGGGCGGTTTCTGGGTCACCTCTGCCCGTGAACTTGGGCGGTTTCAGCTTAAGAAACTGCTCCACCAACTGGTGCATTGGCCTTGCTGCTATCATTGGTTGAGCTTGAGCTTGCTGGGCTTGGGCTTGATTTCCGTTAATGGCGGACTTTGCTGCTGACCCTCACCCCTGATATTTGTGGCTCTTTCTTGGGCTGTCTGCCCATAACATTCCCTATTTCTCTTAAGGTTTGATCACTTGCTCCATCACAGGGAAGTGCTGCGGCTCGACATTAAATCCAGGATTTTCTCTGCTCTCGCACCCATCAAGGGTCTTCTCTGGCTCTAACTCGAGCACGACCTCCACCTCTGGTTCCTCTTCTTATGCCTCTCCTCGGGGCTCTACCCATACTTCCTTCTTCTCTGTTCATCCTTCTAGATCTGATTGCTCAACTACCTGTTATAATTCCGCCCAAGAATTAGAGACCTAAACCAATTAACCGATCTAAATCCTAGGCAGGTATCAACACTAAAGCATTCAAACACTCAACAAGCAGCTAGCACAACGGCACAGAATTTCACCCAAGGACTCGCACACTTACCTTGGGTCTGCAAGACTTTTTCTGCATATTACTGGTTCAAATAATCACCACAACATTCAAACACAACAATCTGGAGGTACACTTAGCACACTAGGTCACCCTATAGCTACCCATGGTCACTCCTCCTTATCACTCCAGGGTTCGGCTAGGTTGGACCGAGCTGTCCTTGCTCTGATACCAATTCAACGAGGATGTCACGCCCCGCACCCAACGGGAGCACCATCATCCGCCTAGGGTCGATACGAAGTGCAACGCTCCGAGGATTGCGTCACCGACCCGTATAATCAATCGGAGAAACACGCCATGGCGGAAAACGGATATAAATATAAATTATACGTATATACACCGGACATTTTCAAAGCGCAACCATGAATAGCAAAAAGATAACAATTAAGCGATAAATTAAACCATAAAATATATTCTTTACAAACTTACAAACTTTACCCCTTCCTATAACAAAGGTACATCAAAAGGGCCACGAAAGTAAAAAGGGATCGGTGGTTCAGGGTGTCGAACTATCACGGGGAGAATACGGTCAAAAAAGGGTTAGCCCTCCACGCTGTCGAGACCTAATCTCGGCTCTGATGCAGGTGGATGGTCTTGAAGACTCTCAAAGAAATCCTCCTCGGTTCCTATCTCTTCGTCCCATCCAACCGGCCGATTTCAAGCCGCTTACACCTGCCCGTCATCACGGGGTTCACTTATTTCACTCGGTCAAAAGAGGGCCATCCCCAAAATCCCATGGCCGATGGGGTCACCAAAGTCGGTTTTACCACAACCGTGAGAAAACTCAAAGCAAGTAATAAATCTCTAATCCCAAACTAGACTAAATGCACCACCAGGGTAAATAAAATACCAAAACTCATTAAACCATGTATATCCCTCAACATAAATACTCCGGGCCCATGGCCAACTCATTACAACGCCTGCAGTTTAGACTTTCAATAACAATATAAATAAAAGAATATACGGTCATATCGAAAAATGCCCACAACCCTAAGGCCAATAACCTATCCCGACCCGTAAGGCCCGAGGGTAAATAAAATACAATCTATCCCACGACCGGTCAACATAAAGCTCCCAACTGTAGCCCAACCATTAACTGTTCGATTAGACTTCAATAATATAAATAAAAATATGCAGTCAAGCCCGGTCCGAAGACCAATAACCTATTTCTACCCAAAAGGCCACATTTGTTTCGACTGTGAGGCGGAAGGTCCGACCGAAGGCCACGACCAAGGTTGTTTGTTTCGACCCGAGCCGACCAGAAAGCCCAAGGCAGTTGTTTCGACTGACACGTGCATCGACAATTTCAATTCCAACTACCTAATGGTGCGCTCAGTCTTTTCCATTTAACACCCACTAAATTCCGGCGCTCATCCGCGCGCTAAATGCATAACTTAGCATTTCAAGGATCCAATCTGTTTAGGACTCAGCATAACCAACCAAACTCAACCACTAAATCCCCAAATCTTGTATCACCCCACGGGATCCCAACAAGTCCTACATTAACTCTAAAATGCCGAGCTTTCAAGCCATTGCCCAATAGGCCAATTGACGCTCAAATTAGGCAAATTAATGCAATTTCGGACTTCCATGAACAATGCTCAACATCATGCAAATTTCTAGCTTTCAAACAATTCTAAACAACCTTGTTTAGTCCCAAATAATCATTGGATCTCCCGATTTAGACAACCACATCAAGAATCCAATTAATCCCACTTAGGCAAATTTTCCCAAATTCGGTTTTGGGCATGAACAGTACCCAACAGCCATAAATTTGTCTCTAAAACACACTTAAACATCATTATTAAGTCACAATTTAGTCCTATAATCAGCCCATGCACTTTTCCACACAAATAAGCCCCAAATTAGCTTAATTACCCCATTAATTTACCCCTAAAAATCCACAATTAGCTAATTAGGGTTTAGAAATTTTACCGCCTAATATAGCGGCCGACGGAGACGGGTCAAGCTTGGTCACGGGGAGGGCGGAGAGACCGAGGCGGAGGCAGCTCGGGTCGTGGGTTGGCGATGGCGGGCGAAGCAAAGCGGGTACGGGCAAGGTGGACGCTTGCAAAGAAGAACGAAGAAGAAGCAGAAGAGGAAGGAGAGAGAGAAGAAAGAAGGAGGGAGGAGAGAGGAGAGAGAAGAGAAGGAGAGAAGATGAGAGAGAGAAGCCGGGGCGGGAGTCGAGGAGGGGGACGGGGAGAGATGGGAATGAGAGAGAGGGAAAAAGGGAGAGAGAGAGAGAAAAAAAAGGAGAGAGAAGAAAGGGAGAGAGAGAGAGAAAAAAACGGAAACGTGCACTGGAAGGGGAACCGGCAAGAGAGAGAGAGAGGAAAGAGAAAGAGAGAGAGAGAAGAGAAATTTCAAAATTTAAGTGCGAACCAGAGGACACGGTCCGAACTAAAAATCGGCTTATCGGTGCCGATTTAAATTCGGAAAAAGGCCTAACAATTCCCGAAAAGTCTCAAATAATATTCTAAGGCAATTGACTGAAATAAAATAATTCCGGTCACACTACGAGGGAGGTCTATCAGTCCAAATTCGCTCCCGGTCTAAAAATTCACTTTTTCACCATTCCTGATAATCTCGATGCTGGCCACAATAATATCGACACCGTCCAATTTATTTCTTTTTCCGAAACTCCCAAAAATCATTTTGTCAAGTTTGGGGTCTAAATAATGACAAAATTCGATCGAGTGCGATTCTAGCGAAATCTCTAATTTAAAATAATAACCGAGAGTGATCAGTTCTCGGGCTAGATTTTTACTACAAGCACACTGACAAATCACGCGTTCAATAAATCCCAAAAATTGATCGAAATTCGGGCTGTTACAAGGAAGTAGAGTAATTTATTTCCTAGTTTAATTTAGATATTATCCTGATCTTGACGGTTTATTTTAGGGTAATTCTTAATTTCGAATTTTCATAAAAATACCAAAAAGAAGTCACTGTAGGATAGATTAAATTATCTTTTCTAGAATAGATTGCATGTTAATTTAGGCATTTTTTTAATTCCGAATTTCATTGGAAAATACCAAAAACAAATCATTTTGCTCGACATTAGAAATAGGTCATATCGTCGCGTGACATATAGTTTGCATGTTAGGCTGCATTAATCGCATGTTAATTTTTGCACGTCATTACATATAGGTTAGCTTTCATTTAAATAAGTGAAAATCTAAAAAAATATCTTGAGTGAACTGCTTGTTAATTAGAAATCATATTAGGATTGTTGATGTGATTTTCTAGCTAACAATGCAGATGCTTATGTTGCTTTGAGGTAAGTAATTTTCCCAATTTTGCAATTTATTCAATGTTTTGATTATTGGGTGTTACTTTGGTGGTTTGCGCACCCGCATGAACATCTCACATGTTAGCGATTAGACAATAAAATGGATCCAGACTGCATGCATAAATATTTTTTTTGAAAAGAAAAAGTACCGAAAGGGCGTTAGACTAGATCTAGCGTAACCAAGTCCCCGAGCTTAGAATCTCTGGTTCGCAGGAATAAAACATATCTCCCTATGTTTTATTTAGGTTTCTAATCGATCTACCACAAATAGATTAGTGGCGACTCCAAGCATGAAAATTTTTGCACGTTAAAAAACTTAAATCTTAAGTTGCGAATTGGTAGGGCTTGGGAGGGCCCGAGTTAGGCTTAGTATTAACAATCCATTAGCCTGAGTAAAATTTTAGGTCGTGAAAGCTTGGCGACTTCGCTGGGGACTTTAGTTAAAACTCTTAGTGGACTTAGGCCAGTTTTTCTTTTCAAAAAATATTTTTTGCTTGGCAGCGAGGATCCTAGGTACGTCCTTAATATTTTAGGTGTTAAATGTTTTTGCAGAATGGGAGGTATAAGGGGAGGCGTGATTGTTAACCCTTGTTTTGCAGGGAGGTGTTGGGATGTATGGTTTATTTTATGCACGGAGCGCTGTATGATATAATTTGATGTGCATGCCTTGCATTTACACTACACCGCACACACTACCCGCTGCCGGACCCGGGCGGCACAGGTTTAGGATGGTACTAAGACAGCGGACACCCCGACCACACCCGCGTGGTATGGGTCGCCCTCCTTAGTCTCGAAAGTTTTTTTTTCACGGTGTCATTGAGTTCCCACCACGGTTGCACCCTTTGCAACCCGGGTTGGCTCCTTGACTAAACCAGAGTCAAGGGAACCCCGGCCTAACCACAACCATGACTGGTTTAGCCCGGTAATCCTCGCGTCTCCATTTTGCAAGCCAGAGTCTAGATAGAAATCGAACCTCACAGTTCATGCGCATGTCTTTGTGATTGCCATGGTTATATTGGGTGAAGTAAGTTTCCTGAACCTTTATCGCAATTTATTTATGTTTTGTATTTTCTTTGGTTGGTCCATGACATTAGGTCGGTCGTGAGTCTTGGTCCATATACTATGGGAGGGGCCGACATCCGGATTCTTGATGCTCCTAAGGACGAGCTCCGTGCCTGGTAGAACTTACTCAGTCCGACCAACCGTAAGCTGGTCGAAGGCCACATCGGAAGGCTACTCCCCTTATTGGAAGTCAAAGTCCGTACCGGCCTTGTTCGAGCATTAGCGCATTTCTGGTGTCTCGAGACGTCTACCTTTATATTCGGTAAGCATGAGCTCACCCCGACTTTGGAAGAATATGGCGTGATCATTGGAAAACCTTTAGGGTCGGAGTTAATTACACCACCTCTAGGAATCGATTCCACCTTATTGTTGTCTGAATTTTTGGGTGTCGGAAAAGATGAATTGGGAAAAGTCTTGAAAGCAAATCGGGGGACATGTTCCTTTTTGTACCTTAGCCAATGTTTTGATAAAGCCACATCTTTTCAAAAAGGAAGAATATTTTTGTTAGCATTTTCGGGTTCGTGATTTTTCCCCACTGTAAGAATGCGTGTAGTTCGTCAATTGCATGGTTTGTCCAACAAGTCTGTCTTGGAAAGAATTTTGTCAACACCATTTTAGCCGAGACTTTCATTTCCCTCACTAAAGTTAAGCAACATGTTGACAAAACGTTTCATGCCCCCCTCGAACTTTTGCAAATTTGGTTTTTGTCTCACATAAAAGGGTGCGGCGATTTACTCACAATATTTGAGCTTAGTGATTCTAGCCATCCAGTCTTGAGGTATAAAGAAAAACAAGGGGATGCACCCGATTATCATTACTCTGAATGGATCATTTTCATGAAAAACGCTAGACCCCAAAGTTTCCAATGGCATGCTAATTGGTTCCAAGTCGAGGAAGCTCGGCTTACGTGTAATGGTATTGGACCGGTTCCACTCTTAGGTTTCACCGATGCGATCGAATACTACCTCGCCAGAGTGTCTCGTCAGTACCAGATTCTCCAAGGACTCCCTCCATCGCTACAACCAGAGCTCTTCCAAGTCGACTTCACCAATGGCGATGAAGACCACGAAGGGACGGTAGCTCAGCTCAAGAAGATATGGAAGAAGTGTCGCCTCTTAAAGATAGCCCAACCCCAAAAAGAACTCAAGGGGGAGCAGAAGTCCTACTTCACGACGATCGAGTATATTCAACAGCACAAGGTCCCACAGGAACTACTCCCGAAGATACCCAAGGTGCCTCTCAAGCCCGCCACTCGCTCAGAGAACAACCGTCTCAAAAGGAAGGCCGAAGAAGCTCAAGAGAAGGCATCCAAGATAGCTCGAGCTTATGAGCAATTGAAGATGAAAGTCGCCGCCCATATGTCTATAGATCAAGTCAAATAGAATAGCTTGAATTTTTATTCTCTTTTCAGTTCTAGTCTTCAATCTTGTTTAGGAATTGAGTCTTTTTTTTTGTGATTGCAAGTTATAGTCGTTGTAAATAAAAAAAAATTCATTTCAATAAAGAGGTCATTTCTAATCAAAGCGGTTAGACCAATGTCATGGACCGATTCGTTATTCTTACTCTCGCTGTATTCATTCCATTGTTACTTTTGTAGGTAATTTGCCACGGATCCCCCTCATCCTCATAATACTCGATCGGTGACCAAAAGAAGGATGGCCAATCAAGCCGAGATTGCAGCCATGATTGACGAAAAGCTGAAGGAACACATGAATACAATCAATGAGCAAATCACGGTTGCCATGTCCAAAATGATGAGTGATCTCATGACCAAGTAGCAGCAGATCAAGGTTGCCTTCCAATAAGAGATTCCACCTCCAACCCGTCAAGGCCTCCGCCTTGACAAATCTCCTGCAGTAAACATTAATCCAACCCTTCAATTGGATGATGCCATTGTGATCGACACTAGTGCTTCTCCGTCGGTCCCTGTTCCTCATTCACCCCCCAACGATGAGAATACCAAGTTGTTGGCCAAACTCGACCAAAGGTTACATGAAGTGGAGGGAACTCAAAGTGTTCCGCCTGTTGATTTGTCCATTTTTACCCGGGTCCAAGTGCTCGATAAATTCAAGATGCCAGCATTTGAAAAATACGACGGCACCTCGAACCCAATTCAGCACATCGATAAGTACTAGGGGCTCATGAATAGATATGTGTCTAACGGACCCTTAATGATCCAAACCTTCGAAGCAAGCTTGAAGGATGCTGCAATGAGGTGGTATACCAACCACCAGATTAACCGGAAAGACTCGTGGGAAGAGGTGGCAAACCTTTTCGTCAAGTACTTCAAGTTCAATCTCGACGTCACTATTACAAGGGAAGACCTGGAGAGAGCTAAGCAGAAAAAGGGTGAGACTCTGAAGGAGTATGCCACCCGTTGGATGAACATGGCAGGGCAGATCATGCCCAAACCCTCAGAACGTGACTTAATGAAGTTGTTCGTGTCCACTCTACCGCAGCCGGTTCATGTTCACGAATGTTGGTAACGGCTGCCCAATCTTTTGGCCAGCTGATAGCCATGGGTGAGGAGATCGAGACCGGGCTCAAGAAAGGATGGTATAGTGAGTCAGGTTCATCAAGCAAGAGATTTACTGGTAAGAAGGATAAAGAGCATGCCCCTGAAGTCAACATGACTTATGTGCAGAAGACACCACCAGCCCCTGAAACTACAATTTACCACCCAAAGAAAGCGACCTCTTTATGGGCGGCAAGGCCAAAGAGACTCACGCCAAAGAACGCAAACCCGCTTAGTTTACTCCACTTCGACATTATCTCGGCATCAAGGGCCGAGGAAGAAGAACTCCATAAATTCGTGAGCTACAAAGAGCTAATCCCGCCGCTTTTGCAAGGTATGATCCGTCAAGAAATGCGATTACCATAGAGGTGAAGTAGGACATTCGATGATGATTGCCAAGTGCTCAAACATCGAGTACAAGATCTATCGGGACATCGAGCGCTTTGTACTACAATCAGCCAAGAAGCCTAATATGCAAAACAATCCACCCCCCGATCATTCGAAAGCAAGACAAATGTTGTCTTTGGCCCGGAGTCAAGCAAATTTAAACTTCGTGGTCTCTCTCAAGATATGTTCGATGCTTTAGTCCGAGCTGGTTATGTTTCTAATTAATGAAGTGGTGTCACTTGGTGACATAAGAAAGAAAGTGGATGAGTTGGTTAGAGAGGGAATGATTGGAACAGCAGATGAATTCGGGGTAGTGGCCACTATATCCCAAGTCATCATTGATTAGAATGAAGAACTCGCAAGGATGACCGATGAACAAGTAAAGTTGGATCCTGACATGCCCGCTCTCGAGGATGCCTCTGACGATGACCTCGGGATCATTGTACTTGACACTCCGGAAGTATTGATCCTGGCATCACCTTAGCCTTACGCTTATGAGAGTAACAAGATGGTTCTATAGTCGTACGACGTTGATCCGATAACCAGGTCAGGCGAACTTATCCTCGACAAGCAACCGCCAAGCTGGCCGGTGGCGAGAAAGAAGCGAAGGAATTCCTAGCTGTGATTAAGGCTAGTTAGTATAACGTGGTTGATCAGCTGAGAAAGTTACCTGCACAAGTCTCATTGTTGGAACTTCTCCAGACATCAGATAAGCATCGGAGTGCTCTAATGAAGGTGTTGAGTGAGATTCATGTGCCCGAGACTATTGAAGAAGATAAGCTAGAAGGGTTTGTCGGGACGATCCTCCTGAAAGATCAAATAGCATTTTCTGATGAGGAAATCCCAGTTGAAGGACGTGGTCACAATAAGGCGCTTCACATATCAGTGAAGTATAAGGAGACTCACATGGCTAGGGTGCTTGTTGATAACGGGTCGGCTTTGAATTTATGCCCGTTGGCTACTTTGAAAAGACTAGGCATTCCTCCGTCTACCATGCAAGCGGCCAAGACTTCTGTTCGAGCCTTTGATGGAGTAAAGAAGGATGTGATAGGCCAGATTAACTTACAGCTGCAAATCGGACCTTCGGTGTTCGATATTTTTTTTCAAGTGCTGGATATCCCTTCTGCTTTCAATTTCTTGCTGGGACGGCCATGGATTCACAATGCAGGCGCAGTACCCTCCAGTTTGCATCAGAAGATCAAGTTTGTGGCTGAAGCAAAGTTGGTCATAATTTATGGAGAGGAAGATCACCGAATCTTCAATGCAACATCAATCCCATACATAGAACCCGATCATGTTGAGGAGGATAGCTATTATTCATTTGAGATAGTTCAAGTTGTTCAAGCTTCCTCTGATATGCCGTTGTCCGTTCCTGAAGTTTCAAAAGCAGCTCTCATGGTGGCCAAGGTCATGGTGCAGAATGATTTTAAGCCAGGTCAGGGTCTTGGGAAGGAAGGCCAAGGCATTCATGCCCCGATCTAGATAAATGGACAATCCCACAAAGTTGGTTTGGGATATCATGGGCAGGGAAGCCGCGAACAAAGCAATGATTGTTACAGAAGCCGAACAAGAGCAGGTCAAAGTCCCTTACCACCTTCCATCAACGACACCTTTCACTCGGCTGGAGTTGTGGGAGGATATGAGCATTTAAATCTGAGCCCGACTGAGGATGATCTTGGGTTTATCTTTCCTGAGTCGCTACAAGCCCTAACTGACTCACCTAAAAAGCACGGTAAAGCGATTCTGGTCAGTTTGTCTGACGATTCTGAGGATGACCAGTCACCCTGTATTTTCAAGAAGCCGGAGTCGAAGGTGGTGGACTTTAATGATGATATACCATACCTCACCGGTTGGTTTGCTGAGACCTCCATTGGTGCAATCACTGGAGGACCACTTGAAGGGATGGGTGCTGGCCCTCAAGCGTAATTATTTCCAGTTTTAGTATCTCCCCTGCGTGGGAATCTTTATTGCTTTTTCTCGATTTTCATTCCAATTCATGTTGCACTCAGGTTTTTCAATCCAATAAGATGTAATTCATTGATTCAATATCAATAAAATTACAGAAGTTTTTATTATTTTTGAATCTTGTTGAAGTGCCCCAAACCAACCCGATGACGATAACCAACGATTGAAAAATTTGTCATCTACGGTAAGAAGTGAGGGTTGGGCTTCTCAAGAATTCTTGTTTCGAGGTCTTCAAAAGAAAAATGAATTTTTTTTTAAAAAAAAGGAGAGCAAAGAACAATTCTCAAAAATTGCATGTAGTTAAGCCATGTCTTGTCTTTTTGATCCCCTTCTTTCATGTTTCAGGACTAATCTTGAGGCATGCGAAGGGACGGGAATCATGGACCCTCATATATGTGATGCAAGCCAATCCGATGACTCAAATGACCCGAATGATGAAGAGATACGAAGGAACTTGGAAATCCATGAGAAATCTAAGCCTCTGACCGCCGAAGAAACCGTGGTAATCAACCTTGGCGACACGGAGAATCCTAGAGAGGTTAAGATTGGGGCATGTCTTCCTGAAGATGTGGCCAAATGCTTGACCCAGTTGCTGAAGGATTACCAAGACATCTTTGCCTGCTCTTATGCTGACATGCCGGGTCTTGATCGATCGATCGTCGAACATTGTCTACCGACTGATCCTTCGGTTGAGCCTGTGAAACAAAGGCCGCGAAGAGCTAAGCTAGAACTGGCGAAGAAAATCAAGAAAGAGGTCATGAAGCTTCTTGACGTGGGATTTATTGAGACAACCCAATATTCAGAATGGGTCGCTAATATAGTTCCAGTAATGAAGAAAGACGGTCGGGTTCGAGTATGTGTTGACTACCGAGATCTGAATAAGGCTAGTCCTAAAGATGATTTTCCACTCCCGCACATTGATGTGCTTGTGGACAGTACAGCTGGATTCGAGCTGTTCTCCTTCATGGATGGTTTCTCAGGTTATAATTAGATCTTGATGAATGAGAATGATAAGTTGAAAACAGCATTTACCACTCCTTGGGGGACATTTCATTATAAGGTGATGCCCTTCGGTCTCAAAAATGCTGGGGCAACCTACTAGCGGGCAATGGTCACGTTGTTTCATGACATGATGTATAATGAGATCGAGGTCTATGTTGACGATATGATTGCGAAAACTCGACGTAGAGAAGATCACATAGAAACCTTGAAGAAATTATTCGACAGGCTTCGTAAGTTCAAATTGCGCCTCAATCTGGTGAAATGTGTGTTCGGGGCAGCCTCCGGCAAACTACTCGGCTTCATTGTCAGTAACAAAGGGATTGAGATTGACCCATCAAAAGTGAAGGCCATTTGTGAGATAAAATCTCCCTCTTCGATGAAAGAAGTTCATAGCTTAATGGGTAGATTAAACTATATGGCCAGATTTATTTCTCAGCTATCTGAGACAACGAAGCCTTTCTTTAAACTCCTCAAGAAGAATGCGCTGGTTAGATGGGATAAAGAGTGTGAACTGGCATTAGACAAGATTAAGCACTACTTGATGAATCCTCCAGTGCTTGTTCCACCAACACTAGGGCAACCTCTGATCCTGTACCTTTCAATCCACAGTGAATCCTTAGGTGCCATGCTTGCTAAAAAAGGTGAAGAGGATGGAAAGGAGCGCGCGATTTATTATTTGAGCAAGAAGTTCACCGCCTCTGAAATGAACTATTCTGAAGCAGAAAGAACGTGTGCAGCATTGGTCTGGGTGCTACACAAGTTGAGGCAGTACACTTTGCACTATCAGATATTGCTTGTGACAGAGTGTGATCCCATCAAATACGTGCTCAATCAACCCACTTTGGTTGGAAAACTGGCAAAATGGCAAATTCTCATTTCAGAATTTAATATTCGATTCATGTCCCAGAAATCAGTCAAAGGACGAGTAATTGCCGATGTTTTAGCTGAAAATCCTGGGAAAAATGAGGATCTGGATCCGTTGGAGGATAGAGTCATGCCAATTGATGAGTATGTATGGACCATGTATTTTGATGGAGCCGTAAACTTGTCAGGATCAGGTATTGGGGCAGTTTTAATATCTCCAGGCGGACAACATTATCCGGTCGCAGCGAAACTGATATTTCCTTGTACGAACAATATTGCCGAATATGAAGCATGCATCCTCGGGTTACAAGCTGCAATGGAAATGGGGGTAGCTCGACTTAAGGTGTTCGGGGACTCAGCCCTCATTATTCTTCATACCGTTGGTAAATGGCAAACTAGAGATGCTAAGTTGCAGCCCTATCATGTCTATTTGGAGGAGTTGGTAGAAGAGTTTGAAGGCATTTCGTTTGAATACTTGCCAAGAACTCAAAACAGTTTTGCCGATGCTCTGGCCACGTTATTGGCAATGCTGCGAGTGACAAGTGGGTTAGAAGTTGAACCTTTAAAGATAGAAGTTTTACAGAAACCAGCTTATTGCATGGCCATAGCTGAAGAACCTGACGGCAAGCCGTGGTATCATGATATCAAGGCATATCTTCAAACACAGGAGTTTCCTGAAAAAAGTACCGCATCTGACCAAAAATATATAAGGAGAATGGCATCGAAATTCTTCTTGAATGGAGAACGCCTATACAAGAGGTCCTATGATTCGGTTTTATTAAGGTGCGTTGATTCAACCGAGGCTGTTCGTTTGATGCTAGAAATGTATGAAGAAGTATGTGGTCCTCACATGAATGGTCATATGCTGGCAAGGAAGATAATGAGGATGGGTTATTACTGGCTCACTTTAGAAAGTGATTGCATTCAGCATGTTCGGAGTTGTCACAAATGTCAGATCCATGGTGACAAGATTAATACTACTCCGAATGAATTGCATCAAATGTCTGAACCATGGCCATTTTCTATGTGGGGTATTGATGTGATTGGCTCAATCAATCCTAAAGCGTCGAATGGACATCGGTTTATCCTGGTCGCTATTGATTATTTTTCGAAGTGGATTGAAGCTATGTCCTATAAGACAGTGACGGCCAGGAATGTGGTGAAGTTCATTCGTCGAGACATCATTGCTCGATATGGTGCACCTGAGACCATGATTACTGACAATGGGTCGAATCTAAATAATAAATTGATGGATGATCTGTTCAAGGAGTTCAAGATCAAGCATTTGAATTTTTCTCCATATCGTCCGTAGATGAATGGAGCGGTCGAAGCAGCCAACAAGAATATCAAGAAAATTTTGGCTAAAACAGCTGAGAACTATCGTGATTGGCATGAAAGATTACCTTTTGCACTTATGGCATATCGGACTTCTATCTGGACATCTACAGGGGCAACTCCATATTCTCTTGTGTATGGTATGGAAGCAGTTCTACCTGTTGAGGTTGAAATTCCTTCATTACGTATTCTTTCACAGGTACAATTGTCAGAAGCAGATTGGATCCAGCAAAGGTCGGACCAGTTGAACATGATTGATGAGATAAGGCTTAGAGCTCTATGTCATGGCCAGTGCTACCAACAACGAGTTGCTAAATCTTTCAACAAGAAAGTCAAGCCTCGACATTTTCAGGTAGGTGACCTTGTCCTGCGGAAGTTATTGCCGATAGTTCCTCTTGCAGAAGGAAAATTCGCCCCAAATTATGGCGGTCCGTACATTGTGAAGAAAGTCCTTCTAGGAGGTGCTTTGATTTTGGCCGAGATAGATGGTCGTGTTTTTTCCAGTCCAGTTAATTTTGATTCTGTAAAGAAGTATTACACTTGATTTGTACTCATTCTGACTTTGTTTCTATCAAGTTTCAAATTGAATTTCATGAGTCAATTGATGTTACTAAGCTTTGTTTGAGGAAAGCTTTTGATCTGGCAATCTGTTTCTGTGCTAATGTAGCGATCATATTGCATGAGAGACTTCAAGATGACGAAAGGCAAGTCATTTCCATATACGTCCTGAATAATAATCCCCAGTGTGAGTTGAGTGAAAATTCCGTGCTAACAAGGTAAAGGATTATCTCACGAAAAGTATGACGACCAAAATGATGAGAGGCATTCGTTCCCTCTATCTAAACACTACAGGTTATCATTTGCTTAGTCCTTTGAACGGAGTTTCATTTCTTACCCCTGTCAGGAACAACCCCTTACCGGGGCAATTTCTTAAAAAGTTCAAAATGATTAGAATTTTCTTGCTTTCACTTGCATCAATCTTCAAGTATATTTATTGCATGCAAATTCTGTGTTAGCTCGAGTGCCTTAGATATGAAGAAGAGCATTTCTTTTTATATCCTTACACAGTATACCCTTTGCTTACCCAATTTGAACGGTGAATTCATTTCAACCCGATTGGTGATCATTCTTATGATAAACAAATGAAATCATCTTAAAGCAAATTCAAGGTGACTTGAGGCAAATGGGGGTTCAAAAGAAAATTCATCAGAAAGGATGCAAAAGAACTCCATTAAATCAAAGTTCTCTCTCTCGGAAAAATTTCTTGAAAAGAAAATCTCTCTCTCAAAAAAAAAAGGGAGAGAGAGAAAAAGGAGAGAAAGAAAAGCTTCAGCAAAAACTGAGTCGACATACAAGATCAGTCTTTAAGGAAAAGACCGTTTGAAGGTTCATTTATGGAGCAATTGCTAGATATAGATCAATGGCATCAGTAGCATAATTGGATGATCACCAATCTCCATGTTCATAATACCCCCCTTTGATGAAATAAGCCATTCATTTCAAGCCTACCAGAACCTACGTTACAACCTTTACCGAAGTCTCTTCAGAATAAGGCACTTGAGTTAACGTAGAGTTTCAAATGCTTATAAATGTTGCTCGAAGAAGTGCGAGCAAGATTTTTCTATCTCATTGTTGCAGCATTCTTGACTTGTAAACCCTGAGCAGCTGGTGATATCAATTCTTTCAATAGCCTTGACTCAAAGATTCCCTTTTGCTAAACCATTGACCAAGCCTTTATTTTAGTCTTTATAAAGACCTCTCAGATTGGCCAAGTTATACTAATTTGGAGAATATCTGAACCCTTGTCAAGCACGATGAAGAGAGTTTGAGTGATTCTTATACCCGCATCAAAGGTCGAGTCAAAAGCCTTTCATTGAGAGTGAGTAGAAAGTCCTTTCTGATTAAAGGTCTCTCATTTAATGTGATCAAATTGTCAAAGGACGAAATGATTGTTCTTATTAATAAATTCCCCATTGAAGCTTGGTAATGCAAGCAGATTCGTGAATTATGTTTTCTCTGCCCCTGCGCATGTGTTGTTTTAACCTTTTGCAGGTGAAAACAGGTGCAATTGGTGTTGCCATTTTTATAACACAAGAAGAAATTAGGTACGTCTGCTAATTATTCTTCATTGCTTCTCTTTTCGTAAAATCTGAGACATGATCCCTCTCATATGTTCACCAAGTGGAACAGGTGACATATCGACATATCTCTTGGTGTTGTCCAGTGAAATAGACAACACACCCCATTAAATGTTTGCCCAGTAGAACAGGCAGCATAGTTTCTTATTCCGTGTTGTCCAGTGGAATAGACAACACACCCCATTAAATGTTTACCCAGTAAAACAGGCAACATAATTTTTCATTCTGTGTTCACCCAGTGAAATAGGTGGTACAACCAACCTCATGCTCACCCAATGGAAGAGGTGACATGATTCTTTTCGTGATCACCCAGTGGAATAGGTGGTATAACCAACCTCATGCTCACCCAATGGAAGAGGTGACATGATTCTTTTCGTGATTGCCCAGTGGTATAGGCAACACGTCCTCATTCTTTCTTCATATCATGCGCTATTTCGCATCTGTAGGAAACTACAGGTAACTGATAGGTGATCCAGTACCTCGAGAACCTTACTCACAATAGACCAGAAGTTTGGAGATCGAGGGAAGTCAAAGCATTATAAAGCTTTCCCTCACTTGGACGCTTTTTGTGCGATCCGTATGTAAGGCTCTTTCACCGCTCTACACGAAGTGAGAAGCCTTAGCATACGTTCTTTATTGTTTGCATATCATGCATTATTGCATTAAAAAAAATTTAAACAAAAAAAAACATTCATCATTTTGCATAGTTTAAATTTAGGTCTCAGTCTTTGAGCGAAACCTCTGCGAGCCTCCACTCAAAGAGGGGCAGGTGTTGACACCTAAATTTTCATCATTTAGTGGTTAATTGCATAAAAATTAGGGATTAAATTTTAGTCCCTAACAAAAATATTAAAGTTAAATTACATAGCATTTAGTTTTAAGAACATTTATCAAGTAGTTGCATTTGCATCGGACTGGTGGCGGATGGGCTTAACAAAATTTAATTGAATTGGAGTTAATGGACTCAAGTACAGAGGTTCTGAACCCAATGAAACTAATTGGATCAAGCCCATGTGAATTAAAGATTCAGCCCAACTCGTTATACCCTTAAGTGGTTAAGATCGACATGTGCGTTAAGATGTGGCACATTGGATTAGGAAATATTAAGAAAATATTGTGAAAATCTTTGGGCGCAAGATAAGAATATTCACGTGAAGGAGTGCACAAAGCTAGAATTTGGACATGATGGGGTGGAAATATTCGGACAAGTTTGTACCTGGTGATATACATTTGATCTTATTATATCTTCAAGGAGGGCACGTGGATTTGCAATATACGAGGGCAATATATAAAGGAAGGATGAAGTGTATCAGCAGATTTGGTCTTCTGGTATCTTTGTGCAAAAAAAAAAATATATGAAGGGTACAAAAAAGGAAAATAGATACGGTCAGCATGGGGATATATTCTGGGGAATATATTGGACGACATATTGGGGGGCTCTCCTTCTCTGGAATGTTCATCACGTACAGAAGGAAGGAAAAAGCCAAAAGATCGTGGAGAGAGGGACCCAATTCATACAGGCAGCCACAAGAAAGAGGGTGAGAGGCGACATATTGGGGGGGCTCTCTCTTTCGGGGGGATGGGAATATTTTTAGAAAAAAAAATTCTGAATTCTCTGGGGTTTTTTCTTCTCTCGAGTGCTCTTCTATGTGCTTGGATTCTGCTCTCTCTCTCCTGACTCTCTCCACCGCTTGATGCATTCTGAGTTTGCTTCGTCTTGGGTCTGACACACGAGCAGCAAAACAAAAAAGAGTTTGACTTTGGGGGAAAAGAGGACAGGCGACGGTATAGAGGCAAAAGACTGAGCAGCATTGAAGCGGTGTGGCAATTCCCGTCATCACCGCCCCACAATAGCCTCGTCGTTGCAGCACCGAACGAATTGTCACCAAAGTCTTCATCGCCATCATCTGTCTAGCAGGTCAAGCGAGGCAACCAACAGCATCAGCGATCACTCCAGCAACCAGGCGTTGCCCTGCAGCGCCTCTGTAGCATTGTCGTCCTGTCCAGTGCCTGAGTTTCTGCTGCTGCAACCCAACGTCACCTGCGACTCCACCGACGTTGCTGCTCTCCGTTTGCTGCTGTCCAACTTCAACGAAACTTCCTTGCAGGTCACTTGGACGAGACCAAACCCTCTTTTACAGCAACCAGCAATAACCAGTCGCAAGTCCGTCGAGCCGCCGCTACCGCCGTCCTCGTAGCCGCGCCCATCGCCGCCAGCCCACCGCCGTCGGTCATCCCGTGATCCGCAAGCTCGATACGGCATCGAGTTTGAATTTGGAAATTATTTGCAAATTAGGTAATGATCTCATCCGATATAGTTTCTTTTAATATTTCATTACTTGATTTGGTGATATTGTTATCCATTAGTGATTTTTTTGTTAATATTTGGTTGAGTGTGCGCTATACCCGCAAATATTTGAAACACTCAAAATTAGGAATTTTGCCTAATTTAGCAACGTATCTAGACGACTATCCGACCTTATCCCTAAGGTACGATACGCGGCGATACGGAAAATCGTTATCTTGTCCATAATCACTTGGACACGATAATAGATTTTATTTTCTTTCCAAATTTAAACAATTAACTTTCTGTTGATATCTATAACCCTATAGATATGACCGTTAATTTGATTTCTTTGACTCATCCGAATTTGAAGAATCTTGCGGATTGCGTGAACTGGTTTTGATCGTGGTGATTATCTATCTATTTGATTTATTTCTTTTAAAAAAGAAAATTCCAAAAAAGATTAGTTAGGATTTGAATTGATCTTATTAGAAGATAATGATGCATGTTTAGCATAGGTTTAGAATAACTTTATTTGAATAAGTCGATAGGATAACTTTTTAATTTAAATTAGGAAGTAGAGTAATTTATTTCCTAGTTTAATTTAGATATTATCCTGATCTTGACGGTTTATTTTAGGGTAATTCTTAATTTCGAATTTTCATAAAAATACCAAAAAGAAGTCATTGTAGGATAGATTAAATTATTTTTTTTTAGAATAGATTGCATGTTAATTTAGGCATTTTTTTAATTCCGAATTTCATTGGAAAATACCAAAAACAAATCATTTTGCTCGACATTAGAAATAGGTCATATCGTCGCGTGACATATAGTTTGCATGTTAGGCTGCATTAATCGCATGTTAATTTTTGCACGTCATCACATATAGGTTAGCTTTCATTTAAATAAGTGAAAATCTAAAAAATATCTTGAGTGAACTGCTTGTTAATTAGAAATCATATTAGGATTGTTGATGTGATTTTCTAGCTAACAATGCAGATGCTTATGTTGCTTTGAGGTAAGTAATTTTCCTAATTTTGCAATTTATTCAATGTTTTGATTATTGGGTGTTACTTTGGTGGTTTGCGCACCCGCATGAACACCTCATATGTTAGCGATTAGGCAATAAAATGGATCCAGACTGCATGCATAAACATTTTTTTTGAAAAGAAAAGGTACCGAAAGGGCGTTAGACTAGATCTAGCGTAACCAAGTCCCCGAACTTAGAATCTCTGGTTCGCAGGAATAAAACATATCTCCCTATGTTTTATTTAGGTTTCTAATCGATCTACCACAAATAGATTAGTGGCGACTCCAAGCATGTTGCACGTTAAAAAACTTAAATCTTAAGTTGCGAATTGATAGGGCTTGGGAGGGCCCGAGTTAGACTTAGTCTTAACAATCCATTAGCTTGAGTAAAATTTTAGGTCGTGACACTAGGTCGGATCAGTTAGTTTGGGTCAAGCGGGATCCGACCCAAGTCAACGGATTCGACTCGGCGTTGACCCGGGTTGGGTTTGACCCGAACCTGCAGGCCAGCGAGGGGGACGCCGGCGGAACCAAAATTGGCTGTCCGGCGGTCGACCCAGCCCGGTGTCGCCCCCGAACTGCTCCCCTAGGACCACCATTAAGCCGCGCCACTCAACTGAGCCGTCGTCGGACCGCCGTTCACCGGTCGACGACGGAACAAAAACGGGCTTAATTGAGGCGTTTCGTCGAATGTCTGGCACGCACGGGGAAAAACGGAGAGTTTCGACCTCCTCCGACGACTGGGTTGGCTCCGACGGTTACGCCTTGTTCCTACTAAGACTAGGGACCATGGCCCAAGCCGGCCAGAGACGGGCAGGGAGTGCGCTAGCGGTCGGCGCGAGTCCGGCTCGGCGTGCCGAAACAAAGGGAAGCGGGGTCGAGTGCAGGGAAGCTGCAGGTCGGCCCGGCGAGCAGGAGGCTTTAGGCTGGTGCAGGCGGCAGCAGCGTTCTTAGCTCTTCCCCGTCCGTGGACCTGGTTCTCTCTGTCTACTCTTTCTCTATTCTATTTCTCTATTTTTTTTTTGCAAATTGCCGACCGGGGGTGCTTCCGAGGATTGCCTGTCGGTTTGCTAGAGACGGCGAGGCTGACTGGGACCTCAAGACACTCCCAAGCTCCTCTCTCTTCTAAAATTAATTTCTAAATTTTGTGAACTAAAAAAATTAATTTTGGGCAAATTAAAAATAGGTGCCCCTCTTTGAAGGTGAGCTTGTAGAGATTGAGCTCGCAGAGGTTACGTTCAAAGATAAAATGACACCTAAATTTGGCCCATGCATGCTCATTGAATGTTATTTTTGGTGAGACCGTGAGTCCCATTTTTGATGATGCAATAAGATGATGCATGCTAAAGTAAATAAAAACATAACTAGGGCTACTTACCTTGCCGAAGGATAAAGTAATTCCAGATAGTTGATATTGTGTGCCGAGGACCCAAACCTGTCTTCGGTCACGTTGACGGGGGAATGGTTTTTCTAGGATTTGAACCTTTTTTGATAGACCCTATTGACGGTGGAAATCTAATTTTTGTCCAAGATTAAAAACTTTTTTGGTTTTAGGAACTTTAATTGGGGATTTTTTGTCTAGGACCCGAACTTTTCTTGAAGGTGAGCTTTGATTGGGAAATCGCTTTGTTCAAAAGATAACCCGAACCTATTTGTCCCATGCATGCTCATTGAATGTTATTTTTGAGACCGTGAGTCCCATTTTTGTCAATAAGATGATTGCTAACCTTAAAAAAATAACTAGGGCTACTTACCTTGCGGGAAATCAGATAGTTGATATTGTGTGAGGGACCGAACCAATCTTGATCGCCTTTGTTTGGATTTCATTTGTCTAGAACTCGAACCTTTCTTCGGTCGCCTTGACTAGGGAAATCACTTGCACAGGACCCGAACCTATCTTCAATCACCTTGACTGGATTTCATTTGTCTAGGACTCAAATCTTTCTTCGGTCGTCTTGACTGGGGAAATCGCTTTGCACAAGACCTGAACCTATCTTCGGTCGCCTTGACTGGATTTCATTTGTTTAGGACCCGAACCTTTCTTCAGTCGTCTTGACTGGGAAAATCGCTTACACAGGACCCGAACCTATCTTCGATCGCCTTGACTGGATTTTATTTGTCTAGGACCCGAACCTTTCTTTGGTCGCCTTGACTGACTGGATTTTGTTTGTCTAGGACCCGAACCTTTCTTTGGTCATCTTGATTGGGGATCTTTTTGCCAAAGTACCTAGGGGTCCTTACCCAAGGATTTGACGGTTTTCCTAGTGGATCCTCGCTAGCAAGCTTTGAAAAGACTCAAACGATGAGCACCTGGGGGTCATCGCCTGAGGATTTATTGGTTTGCCTGGTGGGTCCTCGCCAGTAGGTCTTGAAAAGACTCAAACTATGAGCACTTAGGGTTCTTTGCCAGAAGATTTGATGATTTGCTTGGTGGGTTCTTGCTAGCAGGTCATGAAAAACTCAAACAATGAGTACCTGGGGTTCCTCGCTCGAGGATTTGTTGGTTTGCCTGGTAGGTCCTCGCCAGCAGATCTTGAAAAACTCAAACAATGAGCACACGGGGTTCCTCGCTCGATGATTTGATGATTTGCCCGATGGGTTCTCGCCAAAGAGTCTTGAAAAATTCAAACAATGAGCACTGGGGTTCCTCGACCGAGGATTTGTTGGTTTTGGTAGGTCCTCGCCAACGGATCTTGAAAAACTCAAACAATGAGCACAGGGTTCTTCGCCGAGGATTTGTTGGTTTGCCTGGTAGGTCCTCGCCAGAAGATCTTGAAAAACTCAAATAATGAGCACCTGGGGTTCCTCGCCCGAGGATTTGTCGATTTGCCTGGTGGGTCCTCGCCAGCAAGTCTTGAAAAACTTAAACAATGAGCACCTGGGGTTCCTCGCCTGAGGATTTGTTGGTTTGCCTGGTGGGTCCTCGCCAGCAGGTCTTGAAAAACTCAAACAATGAGTACTTGGGGTTCCTCGTCCGAGGATTTGTTAGTTTGCCTGGTGGGTCCTCGCCAGCAAGTCTTGAAAAACTCAAGCAATGAGCACTTGGGGTTCCTCGCCCGAGAATTTGTTGTGAACAAAGGGGTCGAATCAATGTTCCATTGGTGAACAGATGGGTCAATTCAATGTTCAAAGGGTACCATAACAATCGTAGGTGCATAGATTTTTGGAAACGGGCCTGGGTAGAAAATACTTACCTAGGCATGTTCCTGCAAATACATACATATTCATCCGGGAAATAGACAACTGAGGCTATTCTTGAATATTGTATGAAATATCTTGACCAGCTAGTCAAGACGCTTTTCTTTTTTCAAAGGAATACCATGTTTACCTTCTGGATAGTTTGAAAAGAATCCTCATGAAATACCTAGGATTTCTTACCCGGAGGTTTGATGCATCATCTACTGAATAATCGACCTTTTTCGGGGCATCTCCCTTGGGATGATAATGAGGGCTTCTCCAGCATCCGGATTTTTATATTCTATCACTCGGGATTAAAACTCTGAGCCGTCAAAGATGATTAACACAAACATGCATGCATTCATCAAGGATAAACAAGCTAGGCTATTCCAAAGTGTGTATTTAAAAGTTCATCCATGATAATTTTGCCATGTTTGCATCACCAAAAATCCACCGAGGGTCAATCAAGACAATTTTTGTTCGCAAGGTGGATTTCTCGATATGTTGAACGAGGGACTTTTAGTCAGAAAGGACTTTTCACTTGCTCTCATTGAAAATGGTTGTTTATCCCAACCATTAAGGCGAAAATATCGAAAGCACTCAGTCTGACTGCTATCACATCCATAAGGATCTGAGTTTTCTCGCAAGCAATACGACACTACCAATCTGAGGGCTCTTCTTCAGGGTTGTAATGCTGGCTTGGTCAATGGTTTAACAAAATGATTGTCCAAGTCAAGGTCATGAAAGAAAATATTCTGCAATCATCTCCAAGTTTACAAGTCAAGAATCCTGTTAAACGAGATAAAAATAGTCTTGCTTGCATTTCCTTGAGCGTTATTTATAAACATTTGAAATTCCACGTTAATTCAAATGCCCCAGTTAGAAGAGACTTCATTAGGGATGTAACGTGGGCTTGGTTTATAGGTTGAGGAAAGAAATAATCGTTGGGTTCAAAAATGTGTGTAAGGGTGAGAATTGGTAATCATCTTAACATTGTCACCAGTATTCTTCTCCACCATCGGGATTCTTTTGGAAGAGTCCCGGGTAATCTTGTGTTTTAGCATCTTTGACAATTTTTTCTTGAGGAGTTTCTGTGTCAAGCATTTTCCTGGATACCATATCATCCATCATGTAGTAGATCTTTGTTAAGACAGAGTTCTTAAGTAGGAATTTGTATCAAAGAAGAACCCAAGTTTAGATCCTTTGGGGTTGTCTATTCTTCACCATTTAACAACTTTGAGGTATTTGAGAGCACTTTATCATGCTTAGAGATCTCCTCAGCTAAAACTTCATCTTTTCATAGCAGTTACTCAGAAATTAGGGACTCTTTCCTCTTAATCTTTTTCATCGTTTTTCTTTTTCGCCCCCCTTTTTTGATGGGCATTGGTCTTGCTTTTACCAGCACACTGCTTTTTCATGCCCCTATTTTTTAGCATTTTTTGCTGTTATTCTGTTGTTGTCAGGATTAGCCTAAACAAAATTGAGTAGAACAATGTTTTTAAGCTCTTGGAGTCTTCATCTTCATTTGGTACTTGAGACCGTGATGCTCAAACTGTGGTAACTTTTACCTTGCCTCGGTGTGGGAGATGATTACTAATTGGGTTCGTACGAGATGAAATTGCTGGCTCAATTAGGCTAGCAAGGGATATAAATGTATGGGATAGAAAAAAAACTGCTTTTCGTCACTTTAGGGCATTTAAACTATTGCAAGAGTTTATCTACAATAAAAACACTCAAAGATTAATGCAAGTAAGAGCAAGAAAATTTCTATTCGTCTTTTTACCTTGTGCGAGCTGTTGCAACAGATGATCATATAAACTTTTAGATATTAAAAACTCCTCATCTTTCTTGTCTTGCTCAGTGAAAACATCACTGTTATCAATAAGATATTGGCATTTTGGACAGGCATTAGTTTGCTGCTTCTCTCTTGACAAAGTCCTCTTAGCCTCGACTGTCCGGCCGTCGATGGTGTGCTTGTCTTGGAGGACTCCATCGAGGATCATAGGTTCCGTGAAAACAACGAGGTCGAAGTCATAGGGGTGGTGACCGAAAGGGAAAGAGGCTCTTATTACTCCCTCTGAATTCGAATAATCTTTATGATGCCGATTTACCTCAAGCTGCCCCAATGTGGGGTAGTTCTTGACAGGGGTAATTTGAAAGGAACCTTTGAGTGTTTGGGCTCAAAAATGATTGACCAAATGATCAACGATAGTGTATGGAGTAGAGAAATGAATTGCCTCTCGTCATTTTGGCTACCATACCTTATGTGAGAAATCCCTTTACCTTGAAACCTCTTCATTCATCTTACAAGAATTTGGTACATGAGAATGTGTATAAACTAAAGATTGCCTCTCATTATCCTGACACACCTCGTTCATTACATCAAAGCAGTTCGACACTATTCATCGAATTGTCAAAATTTTTTTAATTATTTTTTCCTTCTTGTTTCTTTCTACTCTTATGAGAAAAGTTTTTTAGAGAAAGAGATACTTATCTATGCTGTGACAGTGAAGCATACTTGCAAGGTAATAAGAAAGATCGTGTTAATGAATGGGTTTTTTAAAGGATAGGAATTGGAAACAATACAACATTACTCTTCGTGATTCCTTTCATTGGAGATTAAATCGACAATTCCTTGAGTTTTCTCGGATGTTAATAATTCCCTTATGATAAGAACATAAGCTTATGTTAGAAATGAGAAGATTGAAAGTGAATTGAGAACGATACAGATTACTCTTCTTCCATTTTGCCTTCAAAGTTAGCAGAGTCTTTTCTCCTCTTTACTTTGTTCAGCCTTTTTTGTCTCAGTCTGCTCCTTCATGCTTTTAGTCTTGAAGCTCGAATGAAATCCTCTATAATTAGGGGTGCTTCTAGATAGAGGATTCTATTGTCAGCGCATGCTGTGTCAATGCGGTTCTAGCATTTTGAGGAGTTTCTCGTGAACTCTTTGATTCTTGACTGCACAGGCATGTGCAATTGCTTGCATGGGGATCTTCATAGCAAAGCTAATCTCTACTTTAAAGGTCTTTAATGGACGTGGACGTGACTGCCATCGAGACCTCCATAGCTATTAGAATCGGCCTTGACGTCATTTTGTCATATGCAAAGTCCTTTCGAGTTGTTTGCACCACGAGTATTCTTTAATCAATTTTGTCCTTCATAAAAGAAAAAAATGGCGTCATTTCTATTCTAAAGTGGATGAACTTTAGGAACGCAATACACCCTTTTTGATGGACTGGGAAATCGCATGCCCCCTAGTCTACTCTTCCAATTAAGTACTTCTTCATCATGCTTCATTCGAGAGGTCCCAACATTGGCGCTCTATATGGCTCGCTAGTACGTCAGAGTCTAGCATGTTCCCCATTTCATTAGCTGCAAAAGAAAAGGGGTGGAATTTCATTTTCAAGATTTGTTTGGGGATATGACATACCTTTTTCTTTCAAAAGGGGTAATCTTTTCTTAATCTGCCTCCGACTTTTGTACGAAATGATGTTTCACTAATCATTGAGTCAAGGAATGCCCAACATTCTCTTTAACTTTCTAGGGCTAATATCACCCACTAGTAGTAATGAGATTTCCCTCATGTTTCATTTGAAGATTGGATGATCTTCACTCGGACTGCCCCTATTAGATGAGTTGGTTCGTTAGCATCACCAGGATCTGATGTGCACTTCAATTTGTGTCGTTTTCAAATATCCCATTTGTAATAACAGAATCAAAAAGGAGTATGCTCTGAGACACGAAGTGAGAGATTTAGAAAAACAAATAGGGCTATGGACATATATGCTTTTACACCACCGTTCTTTTTTTGTCCTTTTGAAAAATGACAAAATGTTTATTTTATTTTTAAAGGCTTAGAAACGAGGAAGCATGAGGAAACCCGGGCCTCAGAACACTTTCCTTTACATGACTGGGTATTATCAACGGGCCGGTTTAGTATACCACCTCATGCCCTCAAAACATCATTTATTTACAATATATATATTTACAATCTCAGGATAGGGAGAGTTCAAAAAGACATTCTTCTCGCAGAAATGACGACAAAAAACAAAATACAAGGATAGCTCATTTTTCAGGGATTCATGCAAAAAAGATGATAGGAGTTCTACTCAAGTGGGCTTGCACCCATTCCCTTCACTGGTCTGGAATGAGAAAGTCTAGGTGTCCAGCAGATTTTGAATTCGGTGCTTAAGAGTATAGCACCCATCAATTGAATGCCCCATCTCGCCCATGTGATAATCACACTTTTTAGATAGATTATAATTTGAAAAACTCTTAAGATTAGGTCGCTTTGGTTCAGTGAAAAGCAGTCCCTTCTTCAGGAGTATTGCCAGCATCTAAGACGAAGATCCTGGGAGGGGAGTGAACTGTCTCCGGTTGTTTCTCTTTTGTGATGGAGGGATACTTGGTTTATATTGTTCACATTGCATGAACTTTGGGCATAGGGTGCTCAATTCCTTAGGATCAGGGGACTTATGGACATTGTCAGCTATGACATTTTTACCTTTTTGGTTGACACTAGAAGGCTCCATTTGAAACATCACCCCCGGTCTTAGATAGTAAGACGGAGTCATGATGAGTTGGTCTAAGTGGACTGACAAATGTTCGACTTGTTTTGAGAGTTGTTGAAGAAAGGTGAAAACTTGCTTCATTCGGTCTCCATGTCTGCCACACGAGTTATCATATCTTTTTCAGACATTTTTATTTGGCGGGTTGGTATAATTCGTAATTTCCTGTGAAAAATGGCAACGAATGAGTATAAAATTTCATAAATGATCAGTCATGACTTAGTCCAATATTGTATCTAGCTATTAGATATATATTTTTTATTTGCCAAAAATAAGGGAAGCCAAAAAGCTTTTTATTTATATATTCATTACAAACGGTGTCCCCAGGGTTCGAACCTCGGTCGCCTCAGACCACCTTCACTCTCGGGTACCACCAGGCTAAAGCGCTGGTAGTGTTCCTGGGGTGCATTTTTTTTTTATACACAATTTTTCCTTTTTTTGAAAACGATAAGAAATTGCATGGGAAAACAATTATTTGTAATATGTTTATAAAAACAAGAGCATGAATCGGAAGTAAATATTTCAGAAAAAGTTTTAATGACTATGTCTTCCAAAACAATTACGGTATTAAATCCACAACCTAGACTAATCATGGGCCGATCGGGATATACAAAAATAAATAAATTGCAAAGTGCATGAATTAAAAACTTACTTTACCAAGAACTATGGCAATCACAACATGCACATGAGGAGTGAGGTTCGATTTCTATCTAAACTGGCTCAGCAAAATGAAATTAAAAGGGTGCTTGACCATTGCAGTCTCGCGTTGGTGTCAAGTCCTTTTAACCTCGGCCAAATCGAAAGGAATATCTTATAGTCACGCGAATAGCGGCTAAAGATATTTCTTTACGATTTTTTAGAAATAAATTTCGAAGAAAAGAAAGGCAACCTCTACATTGCGGGCTCGCGTTCGAGGTCGTATCTTTCTTAACACCATCCTGAAATGCCCTATCGCGGCCTAGGTCCGGCAACGTGGTTGTGTGTGCAATAGTGTAATGCTAAATCAATAAAGCATGCACAATAATTTATAAACAATTAATTCGAACCTGCAAGAACAAATAACACCTTAATATCAAGATCATACCTAGAGTCCTTGTTGCTAAACAAAAATTATTTTTGATCAAAATAAAAATTTTGGCCTAAGTCCACTTTTAAAAATGTAGGATTCCCCAGCGGAATCGCCAGTCTGTCGCGACCGACCTCCCGAACCTTTTTTAAACAACATGTAAAAAGGAGGCTCGCCTGGTACGTGCTAAGTTTATGATTGAGACTTAACTCGGGCTCTCCCAAGCCAATACCATATCACAACTTAGGGTTTAAATATTTAACATGCAAGTGGTTTATAACAAGGAGTCGCCACTAATCAATTTGGGGTGGGTCGATTAAAAACCCAAATAGGATGATGGGAGAATCACCTTATTCCTACGAACCAGAGATTAACCAAGTTCGGGGACTTGGTTACATTAGTTGGATGACTAATACCCTTTCGGTACCTTTCTACCCTGTTCATTTTTTAAAACTTTTGTCAGGCAATTTGAAATTGATTTTAGAACCTTTCTCCTAATATGTGAGGTGACCAAACAAGTGCATAATCATAAAAGATTATCAGTCATGATAGATATGCAACCTAAGGTTATAATCCTAAATAAGTCAAATGACATTCAAAACACAACAACTCATACAATTGTATTAAAAACATGCCTAATAACAACACAACGGTAATAAAAATAACATGCAAATTATTACCATGCAACCTCATGCTTGTCTAATTTGAACATGCATAATAATACCACAATAAATTAAAACACTTAGATAAGTCACATAAATTTTTTTTAAAAAAAATTTAAGATAAAAAAACGAAATAAAAAAAGAAAAAGAAAATATTTTTTAAATTTTTTTGAAATTTATTTATTTATTATTATTATTATTTTTAAATTTAAGTTAAAAAAACGGAAAAAGAAAATAAAAACCTTTTTTAAAATTTTTTTAAATTTAAAATTTTTTTAGTTTTTTAATAAAATAAAATAAAAATATAATATAATATAAATAGGGTCGAATCGGGTTGGATCCGACCCAAGTCAACGGATCCGACCTAGGCTTTAACCCAGGTTGGATCAGTTTGTCTCGGTCGGGCCGGATTCGATCCGGGCGTTGACCCGGGTCGAGTTTGACCCGAACCTGCAGGGCGGCGGGGGGGATGCCGGCGGAGCCAAAATTAGCCGTCTGTCGGCCAATCCAGACCGGCGCCGCCCCCAAACTGCTCCCCTAGGACCACTATTAAGCCGCACCACTCACGGGAAGCCGTCGGACCGGATTCATTGGCGGCAGAACGGAACAAAGCAGGCTTGAATGAGGCGTCTAACGTCTAACACTTGGCGGGAAAACGGAGAGTTTCGACCTCCTCGTGTTGGGCCGGGTTCAAGCAGCCACAGTTCGTTCCCTACTAAGACTAGGGACCATGGTAGCGACGGCCGCGGGCGGAATTGCACGAGATGCAATAGCGAGTCAGCTCGACCATGCCAGGAAAAAGAGGGAAATAGGGGCAAGTCGGGGGTCCGGGGAAGCTTACCGGTCGACGGCAAGCTAGGGGGCTTTCCAGCTAGTCTAGGGGCGACGGCAACGTTGCTGGCTCTTCCCCTTCGTCCGGTGGACCTCAGTTCTCTCTCTCTATCTACTCTCTCTATGTTTTTTTTTTAAATTACTGACCTAGGGTGCTTCTGGGGATTGCCGATCGGTTTGCTAGAGACGGCGAGGCTGACTGGGACCTCAAGACACTCCCAGGCTCCTCTCTCTTCTCTATTTTTCTCTCCAATTCCCTCTATGTCTCTCTCAATCTCTCTCTCTCTCTGTTTTTCTATTCTGGACGGAGAGAAAACTCCCCTGTCTCTCTCCTCTCTCTAGCCTGTATATCTCACGACGATGACGACGATCTCTGCTCCGTTCAAGGCTCTACACCAGCCTACCGTTCCTACCGAAGACTTTTGTGGCCAATTTGCAGGCTGGTGCAGAGGGGGGGCCTGTTTTGTGAGTGTGCCGAGAGACTGGGGAAAGAGAGAGAGAGCTCGGGAAATGGGGAGAATGGGACTGGCCATCAATGCCAACCCCGGTGGCGTGCCGCCCTTGCCCTGTTTTGGCGAGATAGGGATGGGATGAGGCCGCTCCATCGCCGTCGGCGCAATCGCAGAAAGTGGTGAGGAGAACAGAGGAAGGGGGCCCGCAGAGGAGAAGAAAAAAGAAGAAAAGGGCCAAGGCCCGCGTCGGTGGGGAAAAAGAAAAAAAGAAAAGGAAGGGGCCGGGGCCAGGGCCCGTGCACCGGGGGGGGAAAGAAGAAGAAGAAAAGGGCCGGGTCAGCCCAACCCCAACCCGACCCGGTCCAGATCCAAAATTTTTTTTTTTAAATTTGAAAATTTTTTAATAGACCCTATTGATGCAAATGTGCCTAATTTCTACATGCAATGTAATTAAAAACTAAATATTTTTTGTTTTAGGAACTAAAAAATTAATTTCTAAATTTTGTGCAATTAATTTTGGGCAAATTAAAAATAGGTGTCAACACCACCGCGTCCCCGCAAGTTTTGGCTGAGACACCACATAGCCAAGTCCACCGCGAACACCATTGTCAGCTATAGCATTCCGCGCCATCCAGTCAAGTTGGAATTTGGAAACGCTATCCACCTGATATCACAAATTAGGTAAGAATTTTCATTAATTCGATTTTCATATATTTTGTTGCCTAATGGGTGAAGTCCCAATCTTGTTTGGACCTTTGAATAATATCACCGTATCCATGAAAATTTCAAGATAGCCTTTAAATTAGGAATTATTGCCTAATTTCATAACATGTTATGATTGCTAATCCGATCTCCCGCTCAAGATATGATTTGCGATCGCATGGAAAATCGTTAATCCGATATCCCGCTTGAGATACAATTTGCGATTGTGTGGAAAAATTGGCCAATCCAATCTCATGCCCGTGATACGATTCGTCAATTTATCGTTTCTAAATTTGAATGGATATCAGTAATATTTCTTGTGTGAGATGGTATCGTGTCAATTTGATTTCTATCTTTGTTTGATTTGAATTGATCTTGTTTTCTCAAAAAAAATCCAAAAAATAGATACAATTGAAGTAGATTATTTTTAGGATAGATTGCATGTTAATATTAGGGAATTTAATTAATTTCGAATTTCATAAAAAATATACAAAAAATAATAAAAGTAAACACGTGCATGTCATATAGATTAATTGCATCATGCTTGCATGTCATCTTGCCACGTCATTCACACCTTGCCATGTGTCATTGCTCACGTGTCATTAGAAATTGCACGTCTAGGTTCATTTGTGTGCCATATTAGAATGGTTCATTTAATCGTCGCTAGAATTAAGACATTTAGGTAATTGTATGTCATGTTAGATTAGCATCATGCATTGCATATAGTTTAGTTTTTTTCATTAAATAAGCAAAAACTCCAAAAAAAAAATATTGTGTGAATTGCGTGTTAATTAAAAATCATATTAGAGTTGTTGATGTGATTTTATAACTCACATTGCAGATGTTTTTATTGCTTTAAGCTAAGTCCATATCTTGCAATCTATTTATTGCTTTGCATCATTGAGTGTTATATTATTGATTGCGCACTCACATAATCACCTCGCATGTTAGTGGATAGGTTTAAAATCAATCCAAGCTACCTACAAGTGTTTTTTGAAATAAAAGAGAAAAGGTATCAAAAGGGCATTAGAATAATCTAGTGTAATTCAGTCTCCGAATCCATAATCTCTTGTTCGTAGGGGTAAATTAATTCTCCCAATACTTTACTTGGGTTTCTAATCGACCCATCAAAAAATAGATTAGTGGCGACTCCTTATTGAAATGATTTACATGTTAAAAACTTGAACCTTAAGTCGCGAATTGGTAAAAGCTTAGGAGAGCCCGAGCTAGGTTTAGGCTTAATAATTCATGAGCCAAACCCCTAGGTGGTGCACCGTGGGAGGTTAGGTTGCGACACACTCATTAGCCTAATGATTTTTCAAGCTGTGGAACCCGTGTCTCTTTCCAACGGCAAATAATTGTCAGGACTTGATCCATGTTGTGCCGGATCAATCACGACGACCATCATGCATCGCAGGGCCACTTGGGGTCTCATGAAATCGAGCTGCTGTAATTGCACCAGGTCGGTCGGACTTGAGTCCAGGCAAGACTATGCATGACTGAGGGGGGATTGGCTGCATTTGGCATGCCTCATGCAAAGTGGAGCTCGTGAATTCAGGCACCGGGAAAAGATGGGGTGGAAGAAATGGCTGACAAAGTGACCACACCGTAAACCAGTTCACGTGAGTCATCGCAGTCGAAGCAAGGTAAATGCTGTTGTCTTCTCTGGTTTGAAATTGCAAAACCGCATCTCAACAAAACACTTGGTTTTTTTTATTTCGTTACTGCAGCTATCTCTGGTAGAGAAATAGCACCAAGTTATTGTCTTTAAGAAGAAGCAGCATTCTCTTGAGAAAAGGGAAATAAGAGGATCTCATTATATGTTTGATTTTGTTTATGATACTAATTATTGACCAATTACAATTGAACATATTCGAAAATTGTCAAATGCCTCAGAGATTTGTAGTTTCTATTCGATCAGGGCATCTTTGCAGATAATTCTGCTTGCAACAAAACAACCGTCGATACTCCAAAATTTTTTTCCCTGATAAATGATAATCTTGTAATGAGAGGGGAAGAAAGCATGATCACATTGGCCTTAATTATCAACAACGATCGGATTGGGATTGAAATGTCAGGACTTGTGATCCAAGTTGAGTGAAATGAGGGCTCTGAAATGCTTCTTGGAGCAGCTTCTCGTCACCTTCGTCCCATGAATCGCGAAACGTCTCCAAGTTCACCAAGAGATTCTTTATCGTTGACACGCAAAGCTCTTTCCTCCACTCTTCCAAATGTGGGAACTCCACATTGTCCCCATATTTCTCACAATACTGCACCAAACACAAACCGGTATGAGTCTTGAAGAAGAGGATAAGATGGCAGCAAAGGACATTTTTTTGGTACCTCGAAATTTGCTATGTCGTGAGTGTTGTGCTTTGGCAAACCAGCGGCATCAACGGAGTTGTAGAAGTCCTTGATCGACCGCATCATCTCGTTCCATGTGGGCAACGTTCTTTTTCCAGACAGAAGTTGAGCTATCCACTTGGCTTGCGACTCAAAGAAAGGAAAGCCTATGATCTGCAGCGAAAACCGAGTTTTAGAAGACCCGAAAGACGATGTGGCACGCAGCCATGAGATAGAACACTTGAAGTTACGTTTGTGCACATTGGCAGATCCCAATCGGCCGCCTAGCTTTCCGAACTACAAGTCCTCTTGCGACAAGGAGACCCTTTAGGGAAACTCATCCTGTCTTTGTTCATGTCTCGGATCGGAGCAAATTGACCCTTCATTTCTCAACAAGTTCCACTAAAAAGTCCCTCGTTTCCTTAATTCTTCTCGTTTCTTTGTCTCGAATGTGCTTATCCAAAGGACATGAACTTGTTGAAATTGCAAGTTTCGAAATATAGAAGCGGAAAATAAGAACACCCAATCAATTATAGAAGCCTGATATTCATTGGAGTGTGCAATATGCGATGTGAATCGCAGCAAAAACCCCCACGTACCTTTCTAGGGATGCCAATGAAGGACAGAGAAGGAGCAAGGGAAGGAGGGAAGGTGTGCTCGTAGAGAGGTCCCACTCTATCATCATCCACCACCACAATCCCTTTGGTGTCAAGAAAGGGGAACGCATATGAGTACCTACACCACACATTATTAATTTGGCACGTCTCCACAATTATTATATTTCATGCCTCTACGTAAAGCAATATATTGTACCATTAGTACTGCAAACCAAAGGGGAAAAAGAGAAGAAAACTTTTTGGCTGCGCTTCTGCTTTTGGTGGTCCATACAATGGTAATTGAAAATGAGTATAGTTTAGTAATACTTGCGTGTCATGAGAAAATCAAACATGTAAAAATGTTCCTTTTGCATTGCCCAAACACATTACCCGGTGCAGTACAAAATAGTGTTGGCGATTACGGACGAACCATCAACGAACGATACTGTTCCATCTTCTTCAAGCGAATCTATCTGCAATTATTGTTAATGAAACGTTGAAAAAGTTCAATGTTGAATATATTACAGCATGCTCTTAACGTAAAAGAGAGAAGAAAGGAAAAGAAACCATGCAGATGTGATAAAACAAGCCATACTTGAGGGCGAAGATAGAGATTGCGATGCTTATCAAGGACTTTGGACAATCCTTCAGTAATGTCGAGAGATTTGGCACTGAGATGGACTTCTCTTGCCACTTCCGCAAGCTCCATCGATATGTCTTGACCGCTATATGAATTACCAACCACCACCACAACCTGTAAATAATAATAAGCCATAATGAAAAAGAATTATTATTGCATTATCTTTGCCTCTCTAAGAACAACTTTCTCATTGCCAACTTCCGTCTTACCTCATCGCGGAATGGCTCGGGGACTCTGTAAATGTGACTGTGAAATTGATTTCTTTTCCATGTACCCATTCCTTTCATTTCCACAGAAAAACAAAGATTGAAACCGGAAGAAAACAGTGGTAAAACTATGTAAATTAATGGCATGATCATGTTTATGTTCAGTCAAAATGTGGAGAACGTGGATCGTTGTTATTTTCTTGACAGCGACTCGTGGTGCAAAGTCAAGAACTTTCTTTCATGATTCCTGACATGACATGAGCGTGAAAGAAGATCAATGATGAGCATTTTCTCTCTCAAGGTAGCACAAAAGAACAAAAAGAGACTAGTCAAGGAAGGAGAGAGATTATTCTTTTGTAAATCTTTAGAGATTGAATGAAAACATTGAGTTACCTTTAATGGAGGGCATTCTTGGATGAGAATAATGACCAGTCGCCACCACCACAGCATCAAAGACCTCCTCCGCCATTTTCTCATCATTATCATCGTCACTCTTCGCGATGATCTCTTTGCTCTTCACAACCCACCTCAAATCTTTCCCGAACTCACCATAATCCACCATCCCTACATGCTCAACCCTAGTGTTGAACCTGATCAACTCTCTCAACCCAAACCACTCTACAAAATCTTGAAGATACAACAGAAGCTCCCTATGCCCAGGGAACCTCCTCATGTCCCTATCTTTCTTCACCAAGAATGGGAAGTCGCTGAAGCCCATGATCTCTCTCGGCGACAAGAGCCGCAGCGAGTCGTACATGCTACTGTGGACCTTGAGAAATAGGTCTGTTCCCAAGGGGTCCTCGCCTTCCACGTTTGGCTGGTAGAGCCATTGGCCACCTATGTCTTGGTTTTGCTCCAAGACCACCACGGTGTGGCCTTCCTTTCGCAACTCCCGGGCCGCCACGAGCCCCGACGGGCCGGCCCCGATCACGCACACGTGCTTTGATTGAAATGAAGGCTTCTCGGAGACCATGGTCAAGTGATGGGTGAGGGGTTGACGAGGAGTATATCAATGTAGAGTTGAAGGAAGTAGTGCTTTGGTGTAGTATTGGGGTAATATATGAAGTAGGAGATGATGGGGTTTTATAGTTGAGGTTGGTTTTGATACAAGAGGGTTGTGACAGCAGTTATGTCGGTGGGAAAGATAGATGGCTTGCTAGGGACACAAAGAAGATTTAATCATTCTTTGGTACTGTACCTTATGTCTCGCACTCCATCCTCGCAATTGGGCAAATTTCACTTTTGACTCTTCTTTTTAATCATAAATGTCGCAATTCACACAATTTAAGATTTTATTGACATGACTTACAAGAAAGCCTCTACGAAATGCATAAAATACTGAGATGTAGTATCATATAGATACTATACGTTTATAAAACTTAAATAACAAGTAGATGTGGCAGTGAATGAGTGTTGCGTGTGTGCATCACAAGTAGATGTGATAGGTGAACTCTTAATGGCAAGCAAATACGGGTTTGTCCTTCTAAAACAATATCGAAGGGACGGAAAAAATACAAATGGGGTTACATTTCGTGCTTGCAAACTTAACTAAAATTAAATGCAGTAGATGTCTATATAGGTATCTCGGAGTTATGGTTGAAGAGAGTTTCCTCCTATTAGGGTTGTAGGAAAACGTGCATGGTCCTAATATTAAAGCCTTCTCCTCCTAAAATATGCATTATCTCTTAATTTGGTCTCTTTGTCAAATCGTGGAGGAATTGCGTAATATATATGTCAAATGTCAAGCTGGAGCGACTTTATTTATTCGATTAGTCTTCTTTTATCTTTTTTTCCAAATGAATTGCTATAAAAACGATCTACATGTATTCCACGTACCATATAAAAGTCCATTGATAGCTTTAAACAAGTATTGAGATCTGAAGGACAAGTAGAGGATTGTTTTCCAGATCCTCACACGTTCATATAACGTGCCACGTTCGGAGCACAGTCAAGTCAATCAAATTGGTTTTTGGGATGATCATCAAGTGGACCATTTAGAATCGTCTCAATACCCAATTACTTTTTTTAATATTTGTTTTATACAATGCTTGATTTCTTGCTTTGTGGATCATATGATATGATGAGGTTGACTGAGTAGCAAGAAAGTTCTCTTTTGCAATGGTCTCGAGAACAATAAAGGCTGATTATCAATCAAATGCTACTTTTCTGCATAATATATACCATAAAGTTATTGTTCAAAATGGCTTATATAGTTTGGCTAATTTTAAGAAAGCCTTCTCGAAATGTATCAAATGTTGGGATGCAGAATCACATATATTCTGCTCTCTTGTAAATTTTCAAACTTTAAACTTTTTACTTTTCAACGTTAAATAAAATTAGTAGACATATCGTTGGCAAAAATATTGTGCATATATGTGCGTGTAAATAAATACATTATTAATTTTGGCTGATTATGGAATGTGTGTTGACTAGCTAGAGGTTGAAATGAAGGAGGGAAAAAAAGGGAAAAAGAAAAGAAAAGAAAATTTATATAAATAAATAATTCAAAAAAATATTTAAAAATTGTCACGTAAGCATTGGCCGGAATAAATTGGCTAGATGGACTGAATTAGCATAAATACAAAAAGTTTCGGACTAAATTGGCACAAAAAAAAGGTATAAAACTATATTGACATAATTGCAATAATTTTAGGAATATTTTGGTAATTTTCCCATGTTGATGCGACAGTGAATATTGGCAAGTAAGTATTGATTTATCCTTCTGAAATAATATGAAAGGTATAGGAAAAATTACATATGGGACCACATTTCGTGCATGGCAAACTTAATCAAAATTTAAATGTGGATGATGTCTATACTTGTAATCTAGAATTGTGGTTGGAAGGAGTTAACTCCAACTAGGGTAGTAGGAAAAATGCACGGTCCTAATATTGAAGGGACGTGAAAGTTACAAATGGTGGTACATTTCATGCGTGACAAACATAATTAAATTAAAGTCGAGCAATGTCTATACTTGTAACCCAAAGTTATGGTTGGAGGGTGTTTCCCCCGATCTGATACGAATGGTCCTAATATTAAATCCTTCTACTTCTATAGTTGGGATAGTTACATTAGTTTCTCAACGTGGGTTGTCTGTCAAATCATCTTAAAATTGTATCACATACATGTAAGGGTTGTATATCGTATGTCAAGCTGGAGTGACTTTATTTAGCCAATTAGTGTTTTCAATCTTTTGAAATCAACTAATTGTCCAAATGAATAGTCATAGAAGCAATCTACATAGAAAAGAAGGATCACACAACCCATGTATCACATATATCGAAATGAAAGTCCGCTAATGGCTTTCAACAAATATGGACAACTGAAAGACAAGCGGAGGATTGTTTTCCAGATCCTCACTCCATTATCATCACGTCCCCTGTTGGGAGAATAGTCGAGTCAATCATATTGTTTTTGAGTTATCATCAAGAAGATCATGAGACTCGTCTCAATACTTAGTTCTTTATTACAATACTTGTTTACACAACGCTTGATTTCTTGCTTTGGGAGTCATGTAATATGATGAGGTTGATTGAGAGGCAAGAAAGTTCTATTTCACAATGGTCTAGAGAACAATTAAAGCTGATATCCAATCGAAGACAACTTCTCGGCATAATATACCATAGGGTTGTTGTTTAAAAAGGCTTATGTAGTTTGGCTAACTTCAAGTGAAAATTTCTTTATCGACTTCCCTGGTATATAACTTTATCTCTGTGATGATTAATGGAGAACTTGAGGACTGTTCTAAGGGGGGAAAGAGTGTATGACAAATTACAAGTGGAATCCAACCCACATTGGGGCTATTACTCGGAAAGTGGACGTAGGCTTGGTAACAAAATTAAACCCTTATAAATTGATGTGTACTTCATTTCCTCAGTTCATTATTATCAATGACTATCCCCAAGCATCACACACACTCACAATCCGTTGTCAATAGCTCCAACACATATTTCTCATAATCTTCACTTGGTGCATTTGACTTATATTCTACAAAAGAATTTCATAATTCACATACAACCTATTAATTTAAGCCTCCTTCTAGGTTATATTGTTAGCCCCAAGAAAAAACATTTTGATTTACATACCTAATAATGGAATTACGATGACAGAATGTTAATTCGTGCTGATTCATACCTATATATTACTTTAGGCATGTCATAGTGGTGTCTTATTCATGTTTTATCTTTGTGATTCGTTTTTCACCTCATATTATGAAAATGGATTATATCCAACATCGCTCGCCCTAAGACACACTAAGGAAGCTTCATATCTCTGTGCAATATCATTCTATCGAAACTTCTCCTTTTTATCGGGAATGGTCCACTTCCCCATAATGATTTGGCCAAGAGATATCCCAATTCATTAGGCCTCTTTACAAAATGAAATAGAAAACCTCAAGGCCACAGTGCTCTTTGAAGGTGGTTGGATGGGCATTTAAGGTCCCTTAAAATATCAATTCACCTTAAAATTCCGATATCCAAACGCACTGTCGTAAAATGGACAACATCAATTTGTTTAAAGAGATTCAACGATCACCGTCTTTCAGATTAATGTTTTGTCAAGGGACGGGGAAACATTATGACATTCCGAAATTTCCGCCAATTGGAATTATTAAATAATTGAATTATATGAGGTGTGCTCGTAGTAAATTTCTCGCCCGGAACTAATCATTCCTGGGAATGCTAACCATTAGGGAAAGGCTAATAGAGGAATTAAATTCGCGCGACTAAAGAAAATTCGATCGTGAATGGATTTCGACCATTAAATCGTGTAAGTGATATTTTGAGCCACTGTTGGCTGATCCAAGGATAGTTAGGGGTCAGTTCGCCATTGTCCTAGTAGTGGATCGTGGGTGATTCCGTTGGACCACGAAACGACTTGACGAATGATTCCGAAATTATACCGAACGATCGTACCCCTCGGATCAAGTGATTGATCTTCGCGATTTTAATGACAATCAAGGTCATCACGCATCGGATGGACTTGCATGTGACTCGATTTAGTATCAGTCATGAGTCGATTTCACGAATTTCCCCAGCAAGCCGCCCGTTAGCTCGAGAAACGCTCGAGTCGCATTTAATAGAATTTAATTATGGAATTTTTGCCCAAATTGGACACCGGAAAATTAGGAAGTCACGCTGAAACATTAGGACGACGTTGCACGTGACACGTGTGAATTTTTGGTGCGCTCAAATCCTTCGGAAAAATTCGATTTGGGCAAGAAACGGAGAATTTGACCATTTTACCCTTGGGGATTAATAAAGGGTTAGTTGTATAAGAGAAGGGCATTTTGGTAAATTGCCAAAAAGTTGGTCAAAATTGATTTTTAAGCCCTTGACCCCCTTTCTCTCTCTCCTCTCCCTTCTGTCTCCTCCTCTCCTCGTGAAATTTCCCCCTCCTCCGTGAGTCCCCTCCCCCTCCACCGTGTACTCTCTCTCTCCCCCACCGCCGGCACCGCCGCTCGCCACCACCACATCGGACCACCCTCAAGCCACCGTCCCACGCCGCCGTACGCCGCCGTACGCCACCATCACCCCCTCCCGCCGTCCCTCTCTCTCTCTCGGTTTCCCTCCCCCTCTCTCTTGGCCGTGAGGCCCTCGGCCACGCACAAGCCACGCCATCGCCGTCCAAGCCGATCGCCGCCACCCGGAAGTTGTACGTTGTCGCCGTCATCCCCGATTAAGTGCCGCTGCTTTTCGTTCTAGCCGAGGAAGTCTAGAACGCGGGTAAGTCGCGCCTAAACCTAATTTAGGACTTCGGGTATCAACGGGTAATTTTCGGACAAAATCAATATGGAATTAGGTGCGGAATTGTATGAATAGGGAGTGGAAATTTTATGGCGAACCTTAGAAATTAATTCGAGTAATATTTATTGGAAATTCAGAAAATGGGGGCTGCGAATTACTGTTCATATGCTGCGAAACACTGTTCACAAGCTGTGGATTACTGTTCACTGTGCTGTGATGGTCCGATCGAGGCGCAAGTTGAATTTTTGGAACCTAGAAAGTAAGGCAAGAAAGTCCCGTGAATGATCGGAATTAATCCAACACCATTTAGTTGGAGAAAAATGGGAATTTACGTGTTGGATGCATATTTATGTATAAATAAATACTAGTGATTGAATTGAGTATATTGTTGTGCAATTGAGTAATTATATATGCTTGTTGGGTGTTCACGTGAGTTAGATTAAATTAATTATTGATATTGCCATGTCCTATGTTTAGTGAGTATGAATTATGAGTTAAATAATATGCGTGCAGGCCGCGTGTAATGGGCAAATTGATCGTGGTAAAAGCGTGCTGAGTGTGTGCATGAGTAAAAAAGGAATGGTGTGTGTGACATGGCATGAAAAATTGTGGAAAGTTGTGCCGTCCTGATGCGTGTACGTTTACGCGGGACGATGCCCGGTATTACCGGAAGACTGCCAGTCTGAGGCGTGAACTTCTACGACGGATTGCGCAGTAGGTGGCAGATATTGAGCCTGAGGCGTGTACATTTACGCAGGTAAGAAACATAGCCTGAGGCGTGTACGTTTACGCGGGCCCGG